>JAJTUV010000674.1:577500-1177500 GCA_021653895.1 Mastomys natalensis
TTTATTGTTTATCACCAATAGCATTTTTAATTTTTTGTCTCCTTTTAACTTTTGTACATCCTTTTTCAACCTATGTAGCCTAAGTAGTACCCTGGCCCTTACATTTGCTTTTAAAGTCTCGTGTTTTCTCCATTTGGGTAAAGCGCAGACATGCTTCCTTAAATACTCAGGAAAGATACCCTGTCTGTTGAATGTAGGCCTGTTCTTCCCTTCGAAGTGAAAATGTCAGCTTTCTATTAGTTCGGCGTGGTGGACACCAGCTGAGCTGGAACAGCTAAAATGGAAAATTAGAAATCCCTGGTTAACTCCAACTGAAACCTTGTTCTTATGGCCACTGAATGGGTACATTTGAAACGATAAATTTCAGGAGGGGCGAGTTGAGGAAGGACTTGGACAGTGGTTTCCTATAATGAAACTAGGCAGTTACATCTGCTAAGGAAGGATTCCTGGGAAATAGACACAATAGCTGTATCCCCTGTATTACAAATCTTGTTTCTCACCGATAGTTGACTCCTGAAAATTTCCCCAGCCTTTTGAGTCGTGCCACAGTTTCCCTATGTGAAAAAAATGGGGGTGTTCAATGTTGAATAGGGCATTCTGTGTGAAATTCTCAACTCAGATTCTGATTTTTAGAAACCCAAAAAGAGGATGGTTGGAGGAGACACTAGTAAGAAAAATGTTCACGAAGAGAGAGGAGAGAGACAGAAAAAAAAGGTGATTCAAAAAAATATAATCATTATAGTTTCATGGAACGTACATGGAGGGCAACACACGTATGGTTTCTGGATCTCGGATTGTATAAAGCAGTACCAGATAATTGCAGGGCACCAAAATGAATGTGGTCAGAGATAGTGGTTCTGAGATCTCCTAGGAAGGATATAAAATTCCACATTAGTGACGATTAGGAGAACGACTTCTAGAAAGAAACTATTCAAACAGAAGTTTAAAATTAAAATCCCGTGTAATAAAAAACAAAAAGGAAGAAGGCAGAATTTGGGAGGAAAGAACAGCCTTGGAGAACACACTGAGGAATGGAAGACACTGTGGTCCAGCAGGGAGAAGACATTCTAGAAGGCTGGAAGGCTTTCCCTTTGCAAATGCAAGACTCGTGGGACACACGTGCGTCTGCCGTTGTGGAACAGTAAGACCTGCGGTCTGAGGTTTAAGACCATGCTGAGTTTTATCAGGCATCAGAAGGTTGTAAAAAATGATCAATGAACCAATCCCATATCTGAAAGCTCGGTTCTTGGGGGAACATGGATAGCTCCTGAAAGCGAATGAGGCTTAGACAAGTCTATTTTGATTACTGCAGGGCCATCTAAGAGATTAAGCAAGGACGGGATGTAAATATAGGGAAAACAGTGGGGGGGGTGGGGGGGGTGGGGGGGGGGTGGGGGGGGGGTGGGGTGGGGGGGGGTGGGGGGGGGGGGGTGGGGGGAGGTGGGGGGGGGGGGGGTGGGGGGGGGGGGGGGGGGGTGGGGGGGGGGGGGGGTGGGGGGTGGGTGGTGGGTGGGGGGGATGGGGTGGGGGGGGGTGGGGGTGGGGGGGGTGGGGGGGGGTGGGGGGGTGGTGGGGGGGTGGTGGGGGGAGTGGGGGGTGGGGGGAGGTGGGGGTGGGGTGGGGTGGGGTGGTGGGTGGGGGGGGGGGTGGGGGGGGGGGAGGGGTGGGGGGGGGGGGGGGGGGGGGGGGGGGGGGGGTGGGGGGGTGTGGGGGGGGGGTGGGGTGGGGGGTGGGGGGGGGGGTGGGGGGGGGGGGGGGGTGGGGGGGTGTGGGGGGGGGGGTGGGGGTTGGGGGGGGGTGGGTGTGGTGGGGGGGGGGGGGGGTGGGGTGGGGGTGGGGGTGGGGGTGGGGTGGGGGGGGGTGGGGGGGGGGTGGGGGGGGGGGGGGGGGTGGGGGGGGTGGGGGGGGGGGGGGGTGGGGGTGGGGTGGGTGGTGGGGGGGTGGGGGTGGGGGGGGTGGGTGGGGGTGGGGGTGTGGGGTGGGGGGGTGGGGGGGTGGTGGGGGGTGGGGGTGGGGTGGGGGGGAGGTGGGGGGGGGAGGGGGGTGGTGGGTGGGGGGGGTGGGGGGGTGGGGGGGTGGGGGTGGGGGGGAGTGGGTGGGGGGGGGGGTGGTGGGGTGGGGTGGTGGGGGTGGTTGGAGGTGGGGTGGGGGTGGTGGGGTGGTGGGGGTGGTGGGGTGTGGGGGGGGTGTGGTGGGGGTGGTGGGTTGTGGTGGGGTGGAGGTGGGGGGTGTTGGGTGGTGAGGTGGGTGGGTGTGTGGGGTTGTGGGTATGGGGTGGGGGGTGTGGGGTGGTGGGTGGGTGGTGTGGGAGGGTGGGGTGGGGGTGTTGGGGTGGGAGTGGTGGTGTGGGGTTGGTGTGGGTGGGGGGGGGTGGTGGGTGGGTGAGTGTGGGTGTGGTTGTTGGGTGGGTGTGGTGGGGTGTTGGTGGGGGGGTGGGGTGGTGTGGGGGTGGGGGTGGGGGTGTGGTGTGGGGTTGTTGGGGTGGGGTGGGGGGGGGGGGTGGTTTGGGGGGGGTGGGTGGTGTTGGGGGGGTGTGGGGGGAGGGGTGGGTGGGTGTGGGTTGTGGGTGTGTGGGTGGTGGGTGGTGTAGGGGGGGGTGGGTGGGGGGTTGGGGGGGTGTGGGGGTGTGGGTGGGTGGGGTGGGGTGGGTTGGGGGTTGGTTGGGTGGGTGGGGGGTGGGTGGTGTGTGGGTTGGGGTGGTGGGGGGTGGGGTGTGGTGGGGGGGTGGGGGTGGGGGAGTGGGGTGGTGTGGGGGGGGGTGTGGTGGGTGGGGGGGGTGTGGGGGGGGGTGGGTGGGGTGGGTGGGTGGGGTGTGGGGGGGGTGGTGGGGTGGGGGGGGTGGGGGGGTGGGGGGGGGGTGGGTGGGGGGGGGGGGTGGGGGGAGTGGGGTGTGGTGGGTGGGGGGGGGTGGGGGGGGGGGTGGTGGGTGAGGGGTGTGGGGGGGGTGGGTGGGGTGGGGGGGGGGGGTGTGGGGGGTGGGGGGTGGGGGGGTGGGGGGTGGGTGGGGTGGGGGGGGGGTGGGGTGGAGGGTGGTGGGGGGGGGGGGTGGGATGGGGGGGGGTGGGGTGGGTGGTGGAGGGGTGGGGGTGGGGGGGTGGGTGGGGGGTGGTGGGGGGGGGTGGGTGATGGGGGTGGGTGTATGTGTATGTGTGTGTATGTGTGTGTGTATGTGTGTGTGTGTATGTGTATATTTTATATATATATGTATATATCCAACTCCAAGGACTTGGGTTTTCCCACATTTGGAATGAACCGCTCCTGCACTCCTAGAGCGGTTCCTGGGAAATGAAAGCTAGTGAAGAGAGAAGGCAAGGGATGGAAACATAAACATTTTAGCATGGGGAAAGGGAAAAGGGGTTCTTCTTATAACAAGGCATGCCTAAATTTCTTATGTGTTTTCGTTTCGTATGTTTGCATTTTGGAATTTGCCTATGTTTGTTATCTCCATATCACCTGACTTAGCACCTCTAGGAAGTTTTTACCTTTTTACCGTCTAGCGTAGTCACAACTATGGAATAATGAACATTGAACTCGATAACTACCCATGCATTTATTATCGCAGTGCTATTGGTATAGGAAAATGGCAACCAGGCCAAGTTTGTTCTTACTGCTTCCCTTTAAATGTCATTGAGATATTATTGGGTCCACTACGCCAGGCAAGTGGTATGTCTTCATGAGGACACGACGGTGATAGTACGTGTCCCAGTTAAAAACTAACCTTGCTCAAAATGTGCTAATTTGAGTTATCTCGGATGGTGCAGTGAGAGTTTTAGAGATTCGTTAGGCAAAGATGTCCCATGGTAGTGAGTCACTCACCTCTCAGTGCTAAGTTGGAAGAATTCAAAGCTGTTATGGAGGTAGTCGTATTCCTTCTCGTTTCACTTTCTGCTCAGTTAGAGAAGAAAGGATGGGACCAAATCTGCCTTTCCTATGATTGTGAGCCTCCTGAGTCTTCAGTAGTATTAAAGGAAGTGTCATTTGTTGTGAAAATCTTAAGGAGCACTTTCTCCTCTTGTGTTTGGTTCTTTGCCCATGGTGCATTGCGGTTTCCATATCTCTACCTGTGTTAGGGGTTTATATTGTGGCGATAATAAAGAGGTACCTTGTATGTTCTCTGTTGCTTGCAAAAACTTTCAAATCTGCTAGATAGCCAATAGAAACATAGCACAATTCTAAAATTCTGGACAGCGAGATATTACGGCAACCCTTAAACACCATTAAGTTTTACGTTTTGATAATTGACCAACAGGATTCCTCAGGGAGAGGATGCAACATGTCACCTGACCTCCTTAACCTCCGTCACTCCCCCTCTCAATATGTATTCTATGTGACACCAAAACACTCAGCACAAAGTGAACTTGGGCTTCTAACCAGATATTTGTTTTAATATAAAAGGTATACACAACATATTTAACCAGGAACACCCTTTTAAAATGTAGCTCTGCTTGTGTTTGCCCCTGAACAAACAGGGTTGAATCACCAGGCGTTCGAAAGAATTTCAGTAATACAGTTCAAATAATCAGGAAGTTCTTTTATCAGGAAGCTTCGATTTGAGGCTATATGTTACTCCTGACGACGGTTTCACAGTGCTGACTGGAGAAAACTCATCAGTCTCAAGAACAGTTGTTCCAGCCTGCTGTCAGGTGTCTGCGCCGCGATTCTCCAGGGGTGGTGTTGGGGCTGGTTTTGGATGCCTGGAGAAGAAATGACAGGGGAGCGGGTCGACAGGCCCAGAGCTGCCTTTTAAACTTGTCCCCTGTCTTCTGTTAAATTGTATGGAGGGGAGTTTGTTTACCTCATCAGCAGAAAAGCACCGAATGGTGTTAAGAGCTTGCTGGTATATAAAGTTGGGAAAAGGGGTTTAACTGAGGCTGCCCCGAGGGGAAAAGTACTGATTGAAGCGTGGTGTATTTGACTATGGGGTTTCGAAGAGTTACCGTGGCAGCAAGGAAATATGATGGACTGTGAGGCAGAATGGCAGTTTATCCTTTAGAAAGTTGGAGGCAGCTAGAATAGAGTTAGTTTCTCTTTCCATTTTCAGTTCTATAAAAACTAGCAATAACATCTGGTCAGACTGACTGATGTCTGTTTTAACTATTCTATGGGATTTCGCTTTGAACAGTCTTGCTGCGGGAGAAACATGCGTGGAAGCATGCTTTTCTCGATTGTTGGCTTATTTGCACAACTGCCTCATTCTTTTCTAAAACAGCCTTTATTCCAAGGAACTATACCTGGACATTAGGTATCTAAGGATGAAAAAACAGTCATTGCTGTGCTTGAGTCCAAAGACCCTGTGTTTGCCAAGGAGATGGACTAGAAACACATGTGGCAGAATGGCTAAGGTCAAGGGGTGGACCAAATATGGTATTATTGTTTATCAACAATAGCATTTTTAATTTTTTGTCTCCTTTTAACTTTTGTACATCCTTTTTCAACCTATGTAGCCTAAGTAGTACCCTGGCCCTTACATTTGCTTTTAAAAGTCTCGGCTTTCTCCATTTGGGTTTAAAACGCAGACATGCTTCCTTAAATACTCAGGAAAGATACCCTGTCTGTTGAATGTAGGCTGTTCTTCCCTTCGAAGTGAAAATGTCAGCTTTCTATTAGTGGGTGGGTGGGACATCCAGCTGAGCTGGAACAGCTAACTGGAAAATTAGAAATTCCTCTGGTCAACTCCAACTGAACCTTGTTCTTAGGGCCATGAATGGGTAATTGATAAAGGGAAATTTCAGGAGAGGGCAGTTGAGGAAGGGACGGACAGTGGTTTCCTATAATGAAACTAGGCAGTTACATCGCTAAGGAAGGATTCCTGGGAAAATTAACACAATAGCTGTATTCCCTGTATTCAAATCTTGTTCTCCCGCTAGTTGAATCCTGAAAAATTATCCCCATGCCTTTGAACCTCAGTTTCCCTATGTAAAAAAATGGGGTGATTCACATGTTGAATAGGGCATTCTGTGTGAATCCTCAACTCAGATTCTGAGTTTTAGACCAAAATGAGGTGGTGGTGGAGGAGACACTAGTAAGAAAATGTCACTGAAGAGAGAGAGAGAGAGAGAAAAAAAAGGTGATTCAAAAAATATAATCCTTATATTTCATGGAACGTACATGGAGGGCAACACACGTTTTGGTTTCTGGATGTCAGGATGTATAAAGCAGACAGATAATTGCAGGGCACCAAAATTTAATGTGGGTCAGAGATAGTGTTCTGAGATCTTCTAGGAAGGACATAAAATTCACATTAGGAAGATTAGGAAGACTTCTAGAAAGAACTATTCAAACAGAAGTTAAAATTAGATCAGTGTAATATAAACAAAAAGGAAGAAGGCAGAATTTGGGAGGAAAGAACAGCCTTGGAGAACAACACTGAGGAATGGAAGACACTGTGATCCAGCAGGGAGAAGACATTCTAGAAGGCTGGAAGGCTGCCATAGCAAATGCAAGACTCGTTTTTGACACAGGTGCGTCTGCAGTGTGTGACAGTTAAGACCTGCGGTCTGAGGTGCAGACCATGCTGATTTTATCAGGCATCAGAATGTTGTAGAAAATGATCAATGAACAATCCCATATCTGAAGCTCGGTCTTGGGGGAACATGGATAGCTCCCGAAAGCGAATGAGGCTTAGACAAGTCTATTTTGATTACTGCAGCCATCTAAGAGTTAAGCAAGGACGGGATGTAAATATAGGAAAAACAGTTAAATGTGAGAAAATAAAAGGTAAAAACATTTACAATATATTGTATGATTACGGGAAAGAGCAGAGTCTTAGGGAGACAAGGTTAGGCCAAAATTCTGGTTTTCACAATGAGCTGCATGACTTTATCCATTAAAGTGTTTTGGGTTGTAAGGGGTAGGCAACACCAAGTTAATTATTTAGCCAACAATTCTCATGTGTACTCCTTCCTGAGTGACAGGGAGAGGAGAAAAGCATGTGTCTCTGAAATGGAAAGATTCTAGTCTGTTGAAAAGACAAACTTAGAAGACACAGTACTGGCTTGTATCATTGACACCCGTCATCCAAGGACTTAGGCTGAAAACGGGATGTTTGCCATAGGTTACATAGAAGAATTCCCGGGAAGTCTGAGGGTGTAGGGAGAATCTATCTCTCCCTACAAACCCCAGAAAAACAAGATAGGAGATTAATAGTAGATAATAAGATACCTATTTGTGTAAAGTTGTTTATGATAAAACTTAAAGTCAGAGATTAAAGATTAATTCACTACCTTAATAATCTGATGTTGATGCTTAAAGGAGACTTTTTTTTTCTAAACCATGTAGTATAGCTTAGATGACCTTGGTCGTCTCTAAGTATAGTTTAGGGTGATGTATCAGGGAAATGTATCAGGAAAAAACAGCATTGGTGTCGGCTCCTTAAAGCTGGCAGGTCCAGGCGGAGAGGGGTAGAGGTCCGGTCCCCCAGAGCTGAGAGGGATGGTGATGTTGGTGGCCAGAAACACACAGGGCTGGAGCCTTATCGAAGCAGGGCGACCTCTTGTTTATAGAACTTGGGAGCATAGGGAGGAGGAGTTTTGGTTAGTGGATGATGTAGGGGGTGGGGAAGGGTGAAGGAGAGTATGGGTGACTGACAGGGGTTTGCTTACTGCAGTGAGGGAGGGGGTCATCTGGTCCTGTTGAAATACCCTGTCGAGGACTGAGCAGTCCAAACTGAGAGGTGGGTTTGTCTCAAGCGGCCCCCAAACCGGCCTATAAATGGGGCTCAACAGTTCACACAGGGCGGGAAGGATGACTCACCACATGGACAAGCCCTTCGGCTGGTAGAAGGTTGTGTGGACACGTGGCAGAATGATCCCATGGGGCGGGCCCAACCTAGGCTGCAGGGGGCCCCCTGGAATAGAGGAGGTGGCCAGGTTGCAGACCCCGCCAGTCCCCACCACCCGGAAAGGAAGAGAGAGGGACCAACAGAATTG
Source organism: Mastomys natalensis (assembly GCA_021653895.1). NCBI lineage: Eukaryota > Metazoa > Chordata > Mammalia > Rodentia > Muridae > Mastomys > Mastomys natalensis. Next base: position 585,429 of record JAJTUV010000674.1, read on the forward strand.
GGTATCACTTCACTCCTGTTGGAATGGCTACTTCCCGATGACAACAAATGCAATGATACGGTGGACAGGACATTAGGTTGTCCTTATACTTACAAGTAAAATCAATATGGAAGTTCCCCAAAAAACCTTAAGCAGAGCAAACCACTGTTTGTCCAGGCAAAAACCACTCTTGCTAATTTTCCACAGAAAACTGCCACACCCGACATTGCACTTCCCTGCTGTGCAATTACCAACCCACTTCCTGCCTGACCCGGGGACCTCTTTCCCTTTCCCCCCCCTTTTTTTAGTATTTTTACTGTTTTTGCTCTTCCCTTTTCTTTTGGGGGCCATTTTCGTAGCCTCTGCCTCGAGTTTTATTTCCCTTTTCCCCAAACTTTTTTTTTTTTTTTTTGTCTAAGGTCTGCTTCCCTTTTAGCACTATTTACAAACCTAATTTCCCATCCTTAGATCAAATAATAAAGAAATAACATATGATACAATTAATGTATTTTACAAATTAGATTCTGCTAGAAAAGGCTAGAGTGGGGAATCGCCTTGGAAAGCAAAAAAATTTGCCAGACTTAGTACAACAAATGTCATATTTCCTTTATATGTCGTGTCTGATTTAATACACCCCACAGACACGTGAGGGTACACACACACACACACACCACACAGAAAGAGAGAGGGTGAGGTGAGAACAATGCCATGGCAGAGATGACTAAAAGTTGGAAGGAAAACAGAAGGTAAGTGGTAAGAAAGACAATATCATATTTTCTGTGTAAATATGTGAATACATTTATAACGATTGATAGTTGGGACAGAGATACACATAAGACCTTGAAACATGAAGCAGAAACAGAACTGTTTTGGGGGATTATGGGGACCCGGGGAGGGGGGGAAGGTTCAATAGGGGTGAGTGAAGAGTGGTGTTTACTAGTAAGGTTAAATTTATCATTCACCATCCATCCATCCATCCATCCATCCATCTATCATCTATCATCTATTATCTATCTATCTATCTTGTGATAATAAAACCATTGCCTTGTATATCAACCAAAAGTTTACTTAAAACATTGCATGGCTTTGTGACGAGTTTATTTTTAATGTCTCTCAAACTGTGGTTTTGACCCTTTGGGGTTATAGATCAGAATTTCTACATATTAGATATTTACATTATAATCATACAGTAATGAATAGCTGAATGAAGTAGCAATAAAATGTTTATGGTTGGGGGTCACCGCCACATAGGAAACTGTATTGAGGCGCACAGCATTTGGAAGGTTGAAAACCACTGCTTTATAGGGAAGGGCAGGGTTCTGAAACAGTTTGAGTTCTTTCTAAAATGACACACAATAGTAAACGTCATTTTATCTTCTAACCCACCATGTTTCCTTATTAAAGTAGTTCTAAAAATATGAAGGAGGGCAACTGAGTGAGATGTATCCACACAGTTTGAGAATGATTAGGGAAATTTTGTTTTTTATAGATTTAAATTTTTCCTATCTCTTCATCGATCACTGGGAGGGTCCAGTGTTAAAAGATATGATTGCTAGTCTGATCCTGATTTTACCAGAGAAACCAAATTGAAAAATGAAACTTAATTATAAAATGAAAATTCAATAATTAACAAATCAATTTGTTGTCACATTTTGAAATTTTCTGAGTTTTTGGGTTGTTTGTATAAAATATTTTAAAAGTTTTTGATGCATCTGTTTTCCAATTATGAATTTTATTTGTTAGCTAAGATTTTTTTTTGTGGTGTCCGTAAATAACAAGTACAGCCCTTTGGGAAAAAGATATTATAGGGGCAATTTACTATTAATGTGTTTTTGGGTTTTAACTTACAAAACTTCAAAATTTCTTCCCTTTTTAATTATTTGTGTTGCATGCGTGCGTTTTGTGGTTGTGTGTGTGTGTGGTGTTGTGTTGTGTTGTACAGGATGATGCATGTGATGGTGCTCTTTAGAGTTTCTCCATTTTCTCTTCCACATTCGGGTAGGTGGGGTAAAACTAAGTCTCAAGCATGGAGAGAGGGCCCCCGGTAAGCTGGGTTTGAAGCTTACTTTATAATTTTTTCCTAATTTAAAGAAATGCTATTTTAATTTTTGGGGCAATTTTTGAATGATTTCTTTGAATTGTCTTCAGAGCATGATAATATATTTAATGTTATTCATTTTATGTATCTTCTGTCACGGTTTTTTTGATAATTCATAGTTTTAATATTAATGATGATTTTCTTTAAAATACTTAAGGCTCTGGGAAGAAGGTTGAGTGGAACAGTGAACAAGTGAACCACGTGGGGACGGCAGAGCGCCTGACGGGTCTGCAGGACCCCATGGCCATAGCAGGAGTGCGCGCAGGTTGGCATTCCTGCCTCTGCCACGCACCACCATGGATGGGTGAAGAGAGACGAGGGGCCCAACAGAATTAGGATTTCATTACACTCCAGTTGGAATGGCTACAGATGACAACAAATGCAAGGATACGAGGAAAGGACATAGGTTGTCCTATATACTTCACAAGTAGAAAATCAATATGGAAGCCCCCAAAAAACCTAAGCAGAGCAAACCACTGTTTGTCCCCGGCAAACCACTCTTGCATATTACCACAGAAACTGCCACACCTCTGACATCTGCACTTCCTGCTGTGCCAATTACCACCACTCCTGCCTGACACCGGACTCTTTCCTTTCTTTCCCCCCCTTTTTTTTGTATTTCACACTGTTTTTGCTCCTTCTTTGCTTCGTTGGGACCATTTTCGTAGCCTCTGCCTCAGACGGTATTCATTCCTTTCCACAAACTTTTTTTTTTTTTTTTGTCTACAGGTCTGCTTTCTTATAGCACTATTTACAAAACCTAATGCCCATCATTAGATCAAATAATAAAGAAAATATAACATATGATACAATATAATGTATATTTACAAATATAGATATCTAGATAGAAAACGGCTAGAGTTGGGAATCGCCATGGAAAGCAAAATTAGCCAGACTTAGTACAACAAATGTCATATTTCCTTTCATATGTCGTGTCTAGATTTAATACACACACAGACACGTGAGGGTACACACACACACACACACACACACACACACAGAAAGAGAGAGGGAGAGGGAGAAAACTGCATGGCAAGATGGACTAAAAGTAGGAAGGAACAACAGAAGGTAAAGTGGTAAGAAAGACAATATCATATTTACTTGCATGTAAATATGTGAATACATTTATAACGATTGATAGATGGAGACAGAGATACACATAGACATGAAACATGAAAGCAGAAACAGAAACTGTTTTGGGGGATTCTGGGACCAGTGGAGGGGGAGGTTCAATAGGGGAGAGTGATAGAGTGGTAAATAACTAGTAAGGTAAAATTTCTATCCATCCATCCATCCATCCATCCATCCATCCATCCATCATCTATCTATCTAATCTATCTATCTATCTATCTATCTATGTGATAATAAAACCCATTGCCTTGTATATCAACCAAAATGTTTACTTAAAACATTGCATGGCTTTGTGACGAGTTTATAGCAATGTCTCTCAACCTGTGGTTTATGACCCTTTGGGTTATAGATCAGGCATACACATATTAGATATTTACATTATAATTCATAACAGTAATGAAATAGCAGTTATGAAGTAGCAATAAAATGATTTTATGGTTGGGGGTCACCGCCACATGAGGAACTGTATTGAAGGGTCACAGCATTAGGAAGGTTGAAAACCACTGCTTTATAGGAAGGGCAGGGTTCTGAACACAGTTTGAGTTGCTTTCTAAATGACACACAATCAGTAAACGTCATTTTATCTTCTACACCACCATGTTTCCTTATTAAAGTAGTTCTAAAAGTACTGAAGGAGTCAACTGAGAGAGATGTAGTCCACACAGTTAGAGACATGCTTTAGAATTCAGTTTCTACTAGAATAATTTTACCTATCTCCTTCATCGATCACTGGGAGGTCCAGTGTAAAAGATATGATATGCTAGTCTGATCCTGATTTTACCAGAGAAACCAAATTGAAAAATGAAACTTAATTATAAGATGGAAAATTCAATAATTAACAAATCAAATTTGTTGTCACATTTAGAATTTTCTGAGTTTTTGGTGTTAGTATAAAATATTAACAGATTTAGATGCATCTGTTTTCCAATTATGAATTCATTCTGTTTAGCTAAGATTTTTATTTTGTGGTGTCCGTAAATAACAAGTACAGCCATGAAAATGATATTATAGGTGCAATTTACTATTAATGTGTTGGTTGTAACTTACAATCTTCAACATTTACATCTTATTATTTATTTAGTGTTTGCATGCGTGCGTGTGTGTGTGTGTGTGTGTGTGTGTGTGTGTGTGTATGTGTGTGTGTGTGTGTAACAGGATGCATGCATGTGATGGTGCTCCTTTAGGGATGCTCCGTTTTCTCCTTCCAACATTCGGGTAGGTGGGAGTAGACTCAAGTCTTCAAGCATGGAGAGAGGGCCTGGTAAGCTGTTTGAAGCCTACTTTATAATTCTTTATCCTAATTTAAAGAAATTGCTATTTTAGTTCTTGGAGCTATTGTTGAATAGCATTTCTTTGAATTGTCTCTCAGATGCATGAATAATCATATTTAAAATGTTATTCATTTTATGTATCTTCCTGTCATAGGTTTTGTGATAACTTTCATAGTTGAAATATTAAAATGAATGATTTTCTTTAATATACTTACTTATCTTACATATTTGTTAGTATGCAATGACTTGCTTATAAGGAAATAGTGATGAATTTATTATAATTCATTATTTCAGTTTGATAAGGTTATTACTATTTAATACTGGTGTATATTTAAAATGACAAGAAAATCCATAAACAGCAAAGATGATAATGATTACAATTGTCAGAAGAAACATTTTCAGAAGCATAGAAATTAGACAAAGTTTTGTAATGACCTAGGAAGTATTTTTTTCAGGAAAAAACTAATGAATTATGGTTCAAATATTAAGCTTTTGGGTGTTTTAACCTAATCTTATCTCACTTCAATGTTCAGCAAGCGAATGGGAGAGCAGAGAAAGAGCCAGCATTAGTGCAGACCATCTGTGGTGCTTTATCAAAGCTCCTTTCCCAAGAGTTAACACGGATTCATTTGCCTGATAATTCTCTGGGAGACCCAACCGGAAAGGATTGTCCTTATTTAGACTGATCCAGGCTTTTCTGGTGCTTAAGGCTCCAACCATCACAGACATTTGTTGAAAATATTGCAGGCTGGTGTTGTACACTTGTGATAACTAGAGGCTATGGATAAAAGATAAAGAAAAATAGTAGACCACGGGATTTATATGAAAATCTAAAAAAAAAAAAAAAAAAAAAAAAAAAAAATGAAGTCTCCAAAGAACTTTGAAAACCTTACAAATTTCTGGGGATTCTAGAAGGTTATGAGCAGATTTAGGGCCCTGGGACGATTGCACATGGAACTATGTAAACCTTTAGCTACTATGTGGCTCTCTCCAGAGCAGGGAATAGAAGTGAACAGGAGTTACAAACTAAATAGCAAACGCAAAGTCCGAAATGAACATACAATCCCTTAATAATGATTGAAATATGAGTTGATTTTGAGCACTTATAAATGTCTCATCACTAAACTAGCTTACTGGAAACCCTACTGGCTACCTGTGACAAAGGACAATAACTACAGTATTAGTCACAAAGCATTAAAAAGCAATTATTGCCAAAATCCTACCAAATATTTAGAGCCTTATTAGCACAAGTCCTTTACAAACTCTCCTGCCCTCCAATAAAAAGAGTAACTATTTCCTAGTTCATTCTGAAACTACTCATACCATGACACAAAAACCAGAATCAATATAAGAAAAGTAAGCTACAGGTCAGAAATAACTTTTATAAATATAGTCACTAATACTCTCAACAAGCATTAGAAAATAAAGTCTATAATGCATTAAAATGTTTACAGCTTTACCAAGTAAGATTTTTATATCAAAAATGCAGTGGGTGAGGCTGGACACATAGGTCAGTGGTTAAGGATGCTGGCTGCCCTTCCAGAGGAACCAGATTTGATTCCCAGAACCCACATAGTGGTTCACAATATCCTTGTAACTCTAGTTGAGGGATTTGGTCGTCTCAAGCATCAGGGATTCTTGGTTCACAGATGTGCATGCAGGCTAAGCATGTTTGACAAAATCCTGTTCCACTTTTAGGATAAAATGCTCATCAATTTAGAAATTATGGGAAATTTCCTCACTCTATTCAAGGCTATCTGAACTTAGCCAGTGGTTAATGTCATAGTCAAGGGGAAAGGCTGAATGCATTGTCTCTAAGATGAAGAGCAAGACAAGGTTGTTTGTTCTCAGTTCTTTAACATTTTAAGACTATTAGACACAGGAACGAAAGGGTCCAAATGGGAAGAAGTGCAAGTATCTTTAGGAAGCCATTGCCCTGTGTGTAGAAAGTACTAAGACTATTCACAAGCATGATATTACAGCTGAAGAAGAATTTAATCTTATTTTTACAAGAGCAAGATACAGAACTTAAGATACAAAAGATACTTAACTGCATATTTGTGTAGCAGCAATTAAATTTTACAAAATTCTAAAATTCTAACTTAAGTTGAATCAGAAATAATAAAATACCTAGTATTGAGTTTACTTAAAGAAATTCAAGACTTGTACACTAAAAAATATTAAAAATAAAGAAAATCTAAATAAGAAGACATCTTGTGTTCATAAATTTAAATGGTCAATCTTGCTTAGATCACTGTATATCCTTGTGTGACCTATAGGTGTAATGTATTCTATGGACAGGGCATCCTTGGTGTAAAATAAAGTAATGTGGGAGCTCCTTGTATTCTTTGCTTTCTTCTTTGTCTGATTGCAGATGCACTGTGGCTAGCTGCTTCAAGCTCCTGCTACATTGGCTTCCTTCATGGAATGAGCCATATAGCTAAAACTTTGTGTAAAATAACCTAATGTCTGTTAAGTTGCTTTTGCTAGTGTGTTTTATCACAGCAATAAAAACAAAAGGAATCAAAGCATATATCACTACAGCAAAGTTCATCTGCTAAGAAAGGACAGGCTCCAGATATATATGTAACAGATATGGCCTTGTCTGACATCAGTGGGAGGGGAGGCCCTTGGTCCTGTGGAGGTGTGATGCTCCAGCTTAGGGGTATGCTTAAGTGGTGGGGCAGAAGAGGTGTGTGTGGGTGGGGGAGCACCCTCACAGAGGCAAAGGGGAGAGGGCAGATGTGGGATGGTGGAGGTATGGAGGGATAACCGGGAAGTGAAATATCATTTGAGATGTAAACGAATGAAATGATTCATAAAAAAAAAAAAGAAATAAGAACAAGATTCTAAGTTATGTTTTTTACTATGCCCAGATACTAGACTTGTAAGACCTCAGAGAGTTAGAGGGAGAAGTCTGTTCTTGTGACAGGATATGCAAAGAGAAGCCAAACAGAGATGGGAAAGCCAAGACAAACGGCTCTTCAAACACTGTACCGTAAAATTAGCTCAGTCATCTTCCCATCTCTCTACTTCATCTTCACTGTCTAACTCCTCAGCCTAGATTTCACGCAAGACTTGAGCCAGTCAGGTACACTGATTTTATTGTGTGAAGAGAAGGGGTAGCTTTCTGAGACTAGAGAATCTCCACACAGCTATTTAACGCCTATTGAACCTGCATTTATTTTAATATATATTTTAGTTATTCCTATTATGGCTTATATCTTTATCTTCTATTTTTTAAAGAAAGGAAGAGATGCATAAGTTCTATCATGTATACTGAAGTTTACTAAAGATATACTTGAAAACAAACTACGTATGTAAATTTTACTTTTAGTAGACAAAGAACCAAGCAAAGGAGGCAAACACAAGAGACATTACTTTTGTTACCAAAAATGGTCTGCATGGATTCATGTCACTAGAGATCAATCCAATTTGTGACTTAGCTTTTATCTTAATTATTAAGAGCAAGTAATTTCTGCAGTAATCTATAGATGAAGTAGTGTTGGGTAACAGAGGATACCGAGGCTTAGGGGTCACCAATTGAACATAAATGCCACTGGTATACTCATATTGATTTCTTTGAAGTGCTGGCAAAGGCACTGAACATTCTAGATAAAGTTCCAAGTGGACTCAACTGAAAATTTAAGTTTAGGATCCAAAAAGAATTTGACCAAGGATAAGAATTTTATGGTATAGTCTAAAAGCAGTATTGAAAATGATTTAAGGAAGCACAAATGGTTATTGAATGTCTCTTATTCTGTCATCTAAAATTTAAAAGATGCTTAATTGTGTTGGCTAGCTGTTTTGTGTTTTAGATTCAATATGTTAGTTGCCAACCTTTTATTTTCAAGACAATTTATCTTATTGCAACTTTTCATATTCCTTTGTTTAATTTACCTATTATTATAATCTTATAGTTGCACATATGTACTGTTCAGTCCCTGATTTGGTAGTTTAGTCTGCGCTCCTCAGAGCTTGTTTCCTTTGGCTTTGATATTTTGAGACATTGTTGCACATTGCAGCCCAGGCTGGCCTTGAACATCCTCCTGCCGCTGCCTGTCTCCCGAGTGTTGGATTGCAGGTGTGTGCACCAAAACGTTTTAGTCTGCTCAAGGTTCCCAACCAGGGTACAACATCAATTGTCATCACTTCTTCTGGGCAATCCTTTTGGCTGTGACAGTTATTCAGATATTCAGACTTTTTGTGACTTTGGTAATTTTGAAGAATACTGGTCAGATATTTTACATGATGTGCCTCATTGGAGAGTTGTCTGATACTTGTTTCATTCCGTGACAGGGGCTGTAGAGCTTCAGAATGAAAGTCTAGCAGGTTAAGTGTCATACTTTGCACGTAACACCAGATCTCTGTCCTCTCACTGTGAACTGTTACTGGTGATGTTTCATTGGGATCACTGTCAGAGCTGGCATCTGTTGGGCTTCTCTGTGTGAAGTTACATTTCCTCTTCCCTTTCAACACTATATTCTTTGGAAGAAAGCTACTATGTGGAGTCCATACTTAATGAGCAGAGCTTTATGTTTCATAACCTGCAGTGCAGAGTTATTTACACATTTCAAAAATTCTCCTGCAAGGGGTATTTGTCTATTTCTCCAATTTGTTTGCTGAATTATTTACCTGTGTCTTATGGAATCACATACACACACACACACACACACACACACACACACACACACTTTGGAATATATTTATTTATTCTTTTATTTATTTTTGCTAAAAAAATTCAGCTTTCACTATTAAGAGCTCTTTTTATCAGTTGCTCTCTCATCCTCACACTTTATCATTCTGGTTTCTCCTGTTTGTTTTCTTGTTATTTTTTAAATTTTCTATAATTTTTCATACTAAATGATGATATAAATATTCTCAAGTAGTATTAAATAGACTTCCAGGAAGCAGCTCTTGGCCAAGGATTCTCAATTGCTTTTATTAGAACATGGCATTAAAAAACACAATGTACATGTTATCATTTTGGTCTTTTGTATATATATAAATACATATATACAACTGTTTCTAAGTGTGCCCTCTTATAAGTGAATGTGGGTTCATACTGAGGTCTTCAACTCCCATCTATCCCCATGTTATAGCTTGGGTTTTTTTTTTTTTCTCATGCTAGCAGCAAGAAAGCTGACTGCTACCATATTTTATCCATTTACTTCATTGTCCAGTTCTAGTGAATATAAATTAATACTATGTGTTCCACTCATCATCATGAAGAACAAATTTATTCTCTGGAGTATAGTTTACAAATAAACTTATAGACAAGTTGTTTTGCCTTTATCTAACAGATTTTATGCATTTGTCCATGTTATTTGGGTCATGTTTTCTCCTTATTCCTTTATACAAGGATATCTCATCCATTTTAGCATCATTGGCTTTTTTTTTTACTCATTTTTAAAAATTTAATGTAATTGCATCACTTGTTCCCTACACCTTTCTCCTTCCAACCTCTCCCATGTATTCTTCTGGATCCTTCTATGTCCCTCACCTCACTCCCTCACTCTCTCTCATATCTATGGTATATCGGTGTGTGTGTGTGTGTGTGTAACTCTATAAACATGTACAGCTATATAAATATAGCCTGCTGAGTCTGTTTTTGTTGTTTATGTGTCTCTGATTTCAGGAATGACCACTTTATACTGGATAATGAATTAGGCCATTTGATCTTAGGAGAAGTTAAATCTCTCTCTCAGAAGTTCTTAGTTGCCTATAGTTCTTAGTCTAGTGGTTGAATCCATGAGATTCCCCCACTTTTGTGTTAGCATGCCTATTGATATTGTCACTACTTGGATCCAGTTTAGGCAACTATTTCTAGGAGACACCATCTCACAAGATTTCCTAATCTCTGCCTAATGCTTTCTTCCTGCCTCTTCTGAGATGTTTCCGGAGCCTTAGTGCATGGATTGTGTGTCGTGTATCTGTTAGGCAGAGCTTCCATAATCCTTGATTTCTTATTGTGTTGGCTTTATGTAATGGTTCCATTGGTATAATAGAAGCTTCTCTGATGAAGGATGGAGCTTAACTTATGTGTGGCTATATGGATAATTTAGAATGCAATTAGGAATTAAGCATGTCTATAAAGCGAAATTAGTAGGCTGTCTTCTAAGATCTGTGACCTCACTAGCACTGGTAGTTGGTAGGTTTCTCCCCACTAGCCCTGGGTAGCTGGCTAGGTTTTGAGAACCTGCATGATTTCCAATGTGTTTTTACAATAACATTATTAGACAGAGTAGGACTAGAAGCAACATAGTTCAACATAAAGGCTCTCTAACACAAACCTACAACCAACCTTTTCCAAATGAAGAAAACCTCAAAACATTCCCAATTAAAAGTAGGAGTGAAACAGGGATGGCCATTTTCCACCCTCATTTTCAATATAGTGCTGGCAGCACCAGCTGGAGCAATAATCAAGAGAGGGAAAATAAAGAGATACAAATAGGAAAAAAGAAGTATAGTTAACCTTGTTTGTAAATGATATGTTATACATAAGAGATTCTAAAAAGTCTATCAGAAAACATCCAGCAAAAAAGATCAGCAAAGTGGAAAGATACAAAATCATTGCACAAAAGCATTTGCCCTTCTGTATACCACCAACAAACATGTCAAGAAAGACATCAACAGGAACATATCCATGTACCAAGTCTCAGAGACAAAGAAAGAACTTGGGTTATACCTATCCAAGGAGGTGAAAGAACTCTATAATTAAAATTCAAATCCCTGAAGGAAGAGATTTGTAAAGACACTAGAAAATGAAAAGACAGCTCATGTTCAAGGATCAGTAGAATTGATATTGTAAAGATCACCATCTTACCAAAAAATTTACAGATTCAGTGCAATCCAAATCAAAAGATTTACAACATATTTTTCACATAAGTACTACAGAGATTGTCACTCCAGATTTCAAGATATATAATACAGCTATAGTAATAAAAAATATGATTCTTGTATAAAATGGACACAAAGAACAGTAGAACAAATTAGAATACCAAAAACTTGAGTACAACCATTTAATATTTGACAAAGAGGCCCAAAACATATACTGGAGAAAGGGCAGCATCTCTAGCAAATGTTTTCTGGGAAAACCAGACTTCCACATGCAGAAGAGTGAAAGAAGACAAGAAAAATAGCCCTGGGTAGGTGGCTGGATTTCTAGAACCAAGCATGATTTTCCTTCGGTTGACTAGGCCTTAAGTCCAATTAGAGAGCTGTCAATTAGTGCCAAGGTACTAGTGCAACTATTGCACATTTAAGGATAGTGTGCATGCTGATCATTGCTGTTGTTTATACATATCACATCTAGATATGACTGTGATTGTTTCCTTCCCATGGCAGCTTTGTTAGTACTTTCTGAAGTATGGAAGCTAGACTCCAAGGAGGAGGAGGCACTTAGGCTAGATCCATCTTGAATCATCAAAGTCCTATGTTCTAATGTTCAGAGAAGACACTGTGAAGGACTTTTTCTGCATCCGTTGAGATGACCATGTGACCTTTATCTTTAATTCTGTTAATTTGATACATTTCCAATCCAATTAATTTTTGTCACATTATATATCCTAAGTTGGGTTTACCTCATCTTTAAAATAGTGTAATTATTACACTATTAAAATATGTAATTAACAGTACATCTAATTAGATTTATGGTGCCCATACTATGAGTTTAGACAAGTGCATAGGGTCATATATCCATCATTATAGTACTGTACAGAATTATTTTATCAACCTAATAATAACTCCCATCTTATTCACATTGCCAATTTACTCAAGGATATAATAAATATTCAGTGTCGCAACTTTGTATATTCTTTGGTGTTACAGTTATTAATACAGATGTCAACTATAAATTTATGCCATGTATTTGTCTTTTGCAAAAAAATCTCAAACAAGCCTATGCTATCATGCTTCCCATCAAAGTCCTTCAATTAGCTTGTTAGATGAATTACTGATGGTTGTTAAAATAAAACTCAATATTTGAGAATATTTTAGTGTGACTTTAACTTATGAGCACATAGAAATCCGGAGTGCTTAGATATGTCTTGGATGCTAAGAATAAAAACCTTTAGTGATCAATTATGAATCTGTTATCAGATTTCTCGTAGAAGAACATCCTTTCCAGGAAAAATATTCATCTTCTCTTAACAAAAGATGAAAACATAATAAAATGTGAAATGTAACACTTATGCAAAATGCTTGCAAATGTTTCCTGTGAGGCCATAAAACCATTGGCCTTCACTCTGTACGTCAATACAGTGGCTCATGTGGCATCCATGAAAACAAAGCACTAGACCTTGGTTTGTTCCTCAAAAGGCTTAGGCTGTAGGAATCAACAATTCCAGAAGTTGGAGCTTAAGAGTAAAGCGTTCAACAGGCTTGGTTCTTAGCGAGGGCTCTGAGGCAACTTTTATGTCTTCTTTCTGGGTTCTAGTAGTTTTCTGGCAATCTTGGATTTGTATTGCTCACCACTGAGTTTCTAACTTAATCTTTACCTGACCTCCTTTTTGTATCCTTCAATAACTTTCTTGGGCAATCTCAAGCCTGCAACTAAATTTCTCCCCCTTTAAAGAATACCTGTTGTTATAGTGGGAGAACTGATCCTCATGACCACATATTTAATTAGCTAAACCTTTCAAAACATTGTTCAAAATAGAGTTATTATATAACTTGGTAGATATAACGTTGGGTTTTTGTTTGTTTGTTTACTGTGTCTTGGGACCGCAACCTGAACTTATCATGATGATGGTAACAGTTCTTCATTCAAGCTATATTCCCATTTACAAATATATTACAAATATCGTGAAGAATTAAGACTTAGAAGGTCATTTGTTTTGGGGTACACATTGATGCATAACAAAACCACTGAGTTCTTTTGTTAGTACAAAGCCTAAACTGTATTCTATGACATAATATGTTCTTTTTTCTTAGTCCTTCTATTCACTGTTTGGACAAACAGTAGTTTTTCTGCTGTTTTTGCCACAAACGGATTGGAAGGGATGATGTTGAATATACATTAGGCAACAGGACTGAAATGGGTGTTGCTACACATTCCAAAGAACGGGTTTCTGGAAGTTAAGTGAAGGAATTTGTAACCTTGCCTTGCATGAAATGATGTAACTTCTGAAAATGTTTTCTATAACATATTGATAAAGAACTTACAGATTTGTAAAAACTTGCTAAGAAACCAATATGACACTTCTTTCAGATGATTATTTAATGTTTCTGCATCACAGTGTCTGTATGTGTTTGGTAGGAGTACTGCCTATTTCACAGGATTTCTTGGAAAATTAACTGGAACAATTCACGGAAAGATCTTAGGACAATGGATTTCCTTTTATAAGCATTCAAAATAATATTTATTTTTATTGTTACATTATTTTCTTTTGTTACTTTTGTTTCTAAAGAAGGACATAGGTTTTGCTTTTACATGCTTATAATTTATTAACTATGACTTGAATATGGATGTAAGATTTTGCTGTAAGATATTTCTGTTCAAGGTTTGTCTCTTATTTAGTCTCTTTTCTTCCATAGCTTCCATCTGACCTTCTTCCACTGTTTATCCTGTCACTCTATATATTATTTCTGAATCCTCCACTACATACTGTGTGAGTATTCCATGTAATACTTTGAATGTGAATTACCTGCAAAAGGCTTTCCCCACTGTGAAGATTAAATATTCTATTCATTCACATCCCCATCAGTAGACCTGGGCATAGAGGGGTACCCAGTAAGTATTGGGGGATGGAACTTAAAGCAATCTAAATTATGCAGGACCCAAAGGACCTTCCCAATTTTCTCTTATATTTCTGCAACACTGTGTGTTTCATACACATTCAGCCTTTAGTTGTTCTCTCTTTCTCCAAGTCACTAGTGTCTCCTATCAGTGTGGCACAGCACATACTGTTCATACTATTCATGGTTCCTTATTCTTGTCAATAACTTTAAGTTATGAATATAACTATCCAAGATTCAGTTTTCCCCCTCAAACTTTTTCCAAACTATGGTACAGGGTGGTAATGGATGGAAATAAATAAAATAGGTAAAGGGATTCTTGTTTAATCAACACAGTTTACTTAACATAACATTGAACTCGATAAGTAACTTCGATATGCATTTCCCTGATGACTAAGGATGATGAACATTTCTTTAGGTACTTCTCAGCCGTTCGAGGTTCCTCAGATGAGCATTCTCTGTTTAGCTCTTTTCCATTTTTTTTTAATGTCATTGAATTTAGTATAATCACTTTTTTCTTTTCTTTTTTAAATTTTTTTATTGGATATTTTCTTTATTAACATTTCAAATGTTTTCCCTTTTCTAGGTCTCCACTTCTGAAATCCCATATACCATGCCCTTCCCCTGCCTCAGTGAGGGTGCTGCCCCTCCACCCACTCCCATCTTGCACCCTGGCATTTTCCTACACTGTAGCATCAAATACCCTCAGGCTCCAGGGCCTCTCCTCCCACTGATGTCCAACAAGGCCATCCTCTGTCATATATGCAGCCAGAGCCATGGGTCTCTTCTTGTATGCTCTTTGTCTAGTTCCTTGGAGCTCCGGGAGTTCTGGCCAGTTGACACTGTTGCTCCCTCCATAGGGTTGCAAACCCCTCAGTTCCTTTAGTCCCTTCTCCAACTCCTCCATCTGGGATCCTGCTCTCAGTCCAATGGTTGGCTGCAAGCATCCACCTCTGTATTTGTCAGGCTCTGGCAGAGCTACTCAGGAGACAGCCATATTAGGCTCTGGCATCCTCAATAGAGTCCAGGTTTGGCAATTATGTTTGGGATGGATCCCCAGGTGGGGATCCCATACATAATACATAATACAAATACACTCAAGTGACAGCATATGCTGATGAGGATATGGAGAAAGAGGAACACTCTTCCATTGTTGGTGGGATTGCAAGCTGGTACAACCATTCTGGAAATCAGTCTGGTGGTTCCTCAGAAAATTGGTCATAGTACTACCTGAGGACCCAGCTGTACCACTCCTGGGCATATATCCAGAAGATGTATAAGGACATCTTCAACATGTAATGCTAAGCTTCAACATGTAATAAGGACACATGCTCCACTATGTTCTTAGCAGCCATATTTATAATAACCAGAAGCTGGAAACAACCCAGATGCCCCTCAACAGACGAATGGATACAGAAAATGTGGTTCATTTACACTGAGTACTACTCAGCTATTAAAAACAATGATTCATGAAATTCGCAGGCAAATGGATGGAACTTGAAATATCATCCTGAGTAAGGCAACCCAGTCACAAAAGAACATATATGGTATGCACTCACTGATAAGTGGATATTATCCCAAAAGCTTGGAATACCCAAGATACAAACCACAGACCATATGAAGCCCAAGAAGAAGGAAGACTAAAGTGTGGATGCCTCAGTGCTTCTTAAAAGGGGGAAAATACTCAGAGGAGGATGTATAGAGACAAAGTGTGGAACAGAGACTGAAGGAAAGGCCATCCAGAGACTGCTCCACCTGGGGATCCATCCCATACATAATTGCCAAACCTGGACTCTATTGAAGATACTGGGAAGTGCTTGCTGACAGGAGCCTAATATGGTTGTCTCCTGAGAGGCTCTGCCAGAGTCTGACAAATACAGAGGTGGATGCTTGCAGCCAACCATTGGACTGAGAGCAGGATCCCAGATGGAGGAGTTGGAGAAGGGACTAAAGGAGCTGAGGGGTTTGCAGCTCCAGTAGGGGTAGCAACAGTGTCAACTGGCCATAACCCCTGGAGCTCCTGGGGACTGGACCACCAACCAAAGGGACTCATGGCTCTGGCAGCATATGTGACAGAGGATGGCCTTGTTGGACATGAGTGGGAGGAGCGACCCTTGGTCCTGTCGGGATTCAGTGTCCCAGTGTAAGGGAATGCCAGGGCGGGAAGGTGGGAGTGAGTGGGTGGGTGAGCAGCCTCATAGTGGCAGGGCAAGGGGAGACAGGATAGGGGGTTTCTGGAGGGGAGAACTGGAAACATTTGAAACAGAAATAAAGAAAATATCCAATAAAAAAGTAAAAATATCAAAACTAAAAATATTAAGTAACTTTACCTTTATTACATGCATGTTGTCTATCTGCAGCTATGAAAAACAAAATGAATTCTTGGAGAAAAGACAGTACAACTTATTAATACCATTAAGCAGCCCTCTGGATCCAGCTGTGACTCAAGCCAGAGCTACACATGGCCTTCCAATTATGCAAACCAATGAATCATCTTTCATTTTTGCTCAAGTTAATTGTAAGCTAGGCTTCATCCTTTATAACTGGAAGAATTTTGAGTAATACAAACACGTTGCTTCTGTGTCGACTCTCTTTGTTTGAAATATCCCATTGAAAGTCACTTAAAATTCCAAACATGGTTTTTATCTCCGTATAGTCAAGTGCAAAATATTACTTTGTGCTTCATTATTACATGAGATTTTACTGAAACAAATACACGTATCTAAATCCATCATGATCAGAGAAAAACACAAGGGTACAGTAAAGGCTGCAATTATTTGACCTATAAACTTATAGGATAAGGTTTGGTTGTCTTATGATGAAGCATAAACATTAGTAAGAACCACATATATATGTACTGAGGTATACTTAGAGGATTTCTTTCTTCAGGAGCTTTCAGTCTAGCTAAGAAGATGAATCATATACACAAGCCTAAGTACAATTATTTGTCTAGTAACACATCCAAGATGCTTGGAATATTAAAGAGGAGGAGCACTGAGCAACAGGAATGGGGAATTCGATGACTGACATGGCATTGACAAAGCTCATGGCTGAAAAGCGAAAGAAAATGTGTATTTGAAGAGACAACTCATCCATTTGATTTGGTAGATGATTCCTTCAAGGGAGTGATAGACCATGAGACGGGGTAGGATTTCCCTATACTTGGAATGCTAAGCCAAAGAGTTATATTAATTTTCTGGCAAGAATGGTGGCTCAAGTATTTGGGTAAGATGGGAGCTCTAATGTCATGGAGATCATGTAGATATTTCATGGTACATGTTTATAGTGACATATTCTAGGAAAGGTTAGGGAAGACACTAGATGAAGGAGAGGAAGGGCACTGTGGGCTTGGTTTTCCTACAGCTCAGTCTTATGGAGCATTTTTCTCATCTGCCATTTTCTCCTTCTCTCAGATGACTAGAGCTTGGGTCAAGTTGACCTAAGATTAGCCAGCACATTGCCATACAACTATTTATATATCATTACATATAAATATATATATATATATTTATATATATATAATATATATATATATATATTACTTTTGTGGTGAGGATAGTAAAGATATATTTTAACAACTTCCAAGTGCATGGAACATTATTATTAACTATAGTCAACATGGTGTGTTTTAGAACCTTAGAGTTTACTCATCTCCATATGTTTATGGGGTAGAGAACCCTGGACTCACTAATTCAGCTGCATTGTCTGATTATCAAGCCCCAAGGGTGCTCCTGTCTCTGGCTCTACAGCTTTGGGATTATAGGTGTATGTCATTAACCTAGTTTTATATAGATATTGGAAATTAAACTCAAGTCTTCATGTTTGGTCAGTAAGTGAATCATCTCTCCAGGCCAGAATTGACTTACAACTAAAAACTTGCACACTGTGACCAGTATATCTTTATTTCTTTTATCCTTTGGTTCCTGGTAAGCACCCTTCTACTGGGGCTCCAGGAGTACAACTTTCTTAGTCTAGATGTAAGGGAAACTGTCTTCCCGTGTCTAGTTTTTCTTATTTTGCATGATTCCTTTCAGGTTCATCTGTATTGTTACAATAATCAGAATTTTTGGCTTATATATAATATTTTACTCCACGTCTATGTGCATCCACATATTTCTCACTCTCCCTTACCCCAGATTTTCTTGATCCATTTATCTCTTGACAGATAGTCCATTGTTTTTGTGTATTGCCTGTGCTGCCTTTTGTAGATAAAGTTGCAATGAAAATGTAAGTGGAGATTTTTCTACGAGATAAAGATTTTCTTTAGAACTATGCTCAGCAACAAAATTGTTAGATGATATATCAGTTCTATTTTTTTAAGTTTTGAGGATCATCCCTTCATTTCTGTAATGATTGTATCAGCTTATATTCTCACAAACAGTATAAAAACATCCCTCTTATTTAAATCTTTTCCAACACGTTTTCTTTGATCTTTTTTCCCCCCTCATAAAGAGAGTCTTAAATAAAACAAGGTAATAACTCACTGTGGTTTCAGTTTGTGTATCTCTGATGATTAGTGATGTTAATATCTCTTCATATACTGGCTGCCCTTTTTTGTGTTTTTATGTTTATTTAGGTATTTTGTCCATTTTTAAATTTGGATTATTATTTTCTTGGTATTGAGTTGTATTAGATATATCCTGGATATTTGTGCTTATTGGATATACATTTTGCAAATATCTTTATCTCGTTCTATAAGTAGCTCTTGATTTTGTTGTTCATTTCTTTTGTGCAAGATTGAAAAAGTCATGTGAAGGAGCTTTGCTCCTACATTTTGTTTGTTTGCTTGTTTGCTGTTTTTTAAAGCTTGGGGAGCAGTTGATAAGAACTGTCAAGAAAATCAAGGCAGATAATCTTTAAATCTTGGCAACTGGCAGGAGAGAGACAGAAGAGAAAAGAAAACTTCTGCTTTTTTAAAATTAGGTTCTTAGAGAGAAGGCATATCAGTTTTGGAGAGGCTGGGTGGAAGGTGAGAATTTGGTGCCACCCCAGCATTGACCCAAGGGGTGTTTGCGAATTGAATTAAAGTTTCTCCTTGAGGATAGTAAGTGATTAAAGACAAAGGATCTGTGGAGGAAAGAAGTCCAGTCTTTGTAATTATTGCCTCGTGTGCTTTAAGTTCAGTCTTAGAGCTGCCCAGTGGAAGCTGAGGCTTCAGTGCAGGAGTATGGGTGTGCAAGGAGAGAAGCCGTTCATTAAGAAAGGAAACAGGGAGCAAATATGGAGACACAGTGCAGGACAGAAACTGAAAGAGGGGCGTCTACAGACCATTCCACCTGGATATCCATCCCATGTGCAGTCACCAAAGGTAGACGTTGATGTGGATGTCAGGATGTACATGCTGACAGGAGCCTGATATAGCTGTCTCCTTAGAAGTCTGCAAGAGTCTGACATACTCAGAGGCAGATATGCTCACAGCAAACCATCAAACTGATCATGGGGTTCCCAATGGAGAAGATAGAGTGAAGGCTGAAGGAGTTGAAAGGATTTGTGACACCATGAGGAAAGCAACAATACCAACTAACCAGAGCCCCCAGGGTCTAAACCACCAGCCTGGGAGCGCTTAGAGAGGGACCCATGACTCCAGCTATATATGCAAGGGAACTATATATAAGTGGGAGAAGAGAGCCTTGGTCCCATGAAGGCGGGGTGTCGTGGGGGGGATATTTGAGGGTGGGGTAGTGAGGATATGGGGGAGAGTGGGTGGGGTAACCAACGTGGAGGCAGGAGGAGGGGGGAAGGGATAGTGAGTTCCTGGGAGGGAGGGGGGAAATGGGGTAAGGAGAGAACATCTGAAATGTAAATAAAATTTCCAATAAGAAAAAAAAAAAGAAGAAGAAAGGAAAAGTGCTCCCCAGAATAGGGGCAACTCAGGAGCTGAGGCTCCAAAGGCTTCTCCTATTTTTTTTCTCCCAGGGCTTCAAGTTTATGTTTAAATCTTTAATTCATTGTGAGTTGTGTGGTGTGTGTGTGTGTTGTGTGTTTCCAGTTTCTGATGAGGAGCCTGTGCTTTCTCCCATTGTGTAGTTACATCCTCCTCCAAAGTATAAAACAGTATCTTTAGGAAAACGCATTATACTGCCAAACGTTATAAACAGGAAAATAGCCATCACACTCATCCAGGAATCAAAATACAATGAAAAGGCCTCTTTGCACTGATAAATTCTCCACTGAGGAATAGAGTGCTCAGTGTTATCATGATATGGTTTTCCGATTTTATCCTAGTGATACGAAGCTGTCCATAAATTCTGGTTAATAAATTTTGGACTCAGCCCCAAATTTAAGTGCTATCTGTATTTCTAGGAAGCTATGTAATTTTAGGCAAGCCATCGTTACCCCTTTGAGCTCTACTTTTTATTTGTAGAGATAATACCACCCCCTTCATTGTATGGGTGTGACTCTTAAATGAGACGGATATAGAAAGTTCTTGCAATTGCTGTGCCTCCTGTGATTGTTTGTATTATTACTGTTGTAATTATCAGTGTCATGCATGAACTTTTTATAGGAGGCTTTATGTTGCTTGCATCTTATACTAATGTGCCACAGGTTGCAGTCCAGCAGAGATGTTGCAGAATTGAATTAAGATTTTCTTGTTGATAATGGTAATTACAAACAAAGGCTCTGAGGAAGAGTCCAGTCTTTGGAATTATTGTTTTGTGTGCTTTAATTCAGGTTTAGAAATGTAAAGTCACAAGAATCTTTTTAAATAAACGCTCCATGAGTAAATCCATCTCACTACTTAAATTGAGGCACTAGGGAGATATTTTAGGAAAATAAGGAAGGTGATCTTTATAACTACTTTGCTAAAAATAGACTTCTGTTCTAAAATTGCTCTCAATATGCAACTCTGAGCCCCCTTTATAATTCTGGTGATTGGAACGGTATTATTATTATGCCATTATGAATTTATGCATAACAGGTAATGTAACACACACACACACACCATTTGACTTCTTGAGGACAAAGGGATAATTTGCTATGGTTGCAGTGAGATTTGTTTATTTGGACATGGATCATGTGACTATGTTATTTGGGAAGGTCAGCGGCATTGCTATTTCTGTTGTGAAAGTTTCTTTTAAAATAAGATATTAAAGAACTGATTTCATAATAATATACCAATGTGAAATTGATGGCTTATTTGGAAAATATTTTCCCACCAATTATTGTTTCAATGTAAGCTGAGAGTGCTCCTTATTTTGCTTCTCTACTGAAATCCCCTTTTCTGAGCCTACACTGAACCTGTAATACTTATGGCAGGAGTAACCATAGCAACCTGTATTGATGTCACCAGCTCAGGCTTCTGACTTCATTGCATAATGCGGTAGAAAGTGGATTTGCAGCAGCAACACCCTGCTAAGGAACAAGTATCTTGACCACAGCAAAGAGGACAAAGAAAAGCTGCAAGCTCTAAGGGTTGAATGCTGGATTGTGAGTCAGATCGCCTGAGTTCTTATTTTATCCGCGCCTCTCACTTGTTGCTTGCTTTGAGTAATCATGTTTACATGTGTGCACTGGGAATTGAAGAAAAAAAAATCTCCTGTCTGGATTGAACAGGGCAGGGAAAAACTCAGAATACCAAAGTGTTTGCATTTATTTAGAAATCTAAATAAAACTAAAACACCCTAAAAATGGAGAGAGAGAAAAATTTACTACTGTTCTGTAGTAAGTAGGTAATAACTAGCTCAGAAGGAGAATACGGAAGTAAGAGCCACCTTGCTAGGCTCTCTTTGTTTACTTTGTAAGTTGGATTGCTAAAGCAGCAGCAGCAACAACAACAAAAAGATTGATGCTTCAATGTTAATTTCAGTAAAAAACAGCAGAAAACTCATAAATGAGTTTAACTCTATGTAGCTGTGTTCTTCTAAAGCTGTTTTGTTGCATTTAATATTCAAACAATGTGACAATTAATTTGTGAAATGCTTCTCATGTTTATATGGTACTCATTATTAGAAATAGTTCTGAATTTTATCATGGCAATGTTGATCTTCCTTAGAAAATGAGGGAATGGTCCTGCTAATTTAAGATTAAAAAAAAAAATCTTAAAACTAATTATGTCCCATTTCAAGAAAAAGTGAACTTTTCCATTTGTTTCTCTAACCTATTCATTTTCATTCATCTTATACTTTTTTTTTTATTCTACATTGAATTTCAGAATTGAGATCAGAATATTTTTGTTTGAAAAGTCATTAAAGCAATCAATTTGCTCTTTGGAGAGTATGGTGGGACAAGACACGACCTTTAATTTTTAATGTAAGGTAATATGGTTAAACATCTTAATAAAGGGAGCTATGACCTCTATCCAGATGCTCAATCCTTTCAAATCATCTGCAAAATTTTACCATGGCATAAAACTTCATTATTTCCATTCTGTATTGATAATTCCCCAAGAATACATCATTTTTTCAAGTCTTCGGAAGGTTTTAGTTAATATTCAAAGATGTAGAGTGTGTTACAAGGTTAGGGTGTGTTTCTGAATAAGCTGAACTGCATGTGATGACAGCTGACATGTTCACATGCTTCTTAAAATCTTGCAAAATCATTTTAAAAGCAGAATTCAGAGAATAGTATTTTATAGAATATCCAAGAATGCATATTAGTTCTTTTAATGATGGCATCATGCCTATCTAATTAGGAAATACAGTCTTTTATATAAACAAAGGAAAATACGTGAATTTCATACAATGGATTTTAACTAGAGAAGGTCCTAATCATACTTTGTAACATTTTGTGAAAGAATAGATAGCTTCAATATATTTTTAAAATCTTAGGCTCAGAAGAGGAATACTGATTTGGTCATTACTCTCTCCACACTACTTGGTCTTTGTGTCAATTCCACTATTCCTTAAATATAGCTGTTTGAAGGATCAAAGACTAAACAAGTACTGCAAAATCACAGACACCAATGAATCATGATAGAGAGAGAGAGACATAGAGTGACAGAGATACAGAGAGAGACACACACAGAGACAGAGAGGTTCTGAGATGCATTCATCATATGATCTCCCTAAGTTAACCAGCAGCAGAATTTAAACCTCCACCAAGTGCTTGTGCTTGGTGTATTATTACATCAGTTTGTCTTGATCTAGCTGAACGACTTTCATCCAGAATCGCTGCTCTGTCAATCCTTGGTAATTCTGCACGACCCATCTATCAGGTTCTGTTCTTCTGGCAAAGTTTGTAACTATAAACTAAATTTAACTGTGATGGTGATTCAGTTAAACTCATTTAACCTTTCGAAATGTTATGGTGTTTGAAAGTAGTCTAAGAATATTTATAAAACTTTGCTGAGTGACATTGCTTTGAAAAGTAAAACAATTAGGAAACAAAATCAAGTGCACGGTATAATGCTGTCAAAACAATATGCAGAAGATCTGACAGAATCCCAGAAAGTGGTAGTCAGATGAATGCTACTGTGCATGTAGTAGAAGATATACTGAAGGTAGTGTTTTCCTCCATTTTCTTCATTGTTATCGCTCACCATCTTGTTCTCAGTCTCTTCTTTCAACATACAAATCATTCATGTTTATGGTTGACACACTATGTAAAATAGCTAGAAACACAAAGGATGGAGTCGTGATTGAACAATTTTTATTCCATGTTCTGCATATTATTTCCAACAAGATTTTAGGGTAAGGTTGCTGGAGAGTTGGCCGTGCAGTTAATAGCACTTTTTCTCTTGCAGAGTACCTGACTTCAGTTCCTAGCTTCTGTATCCTGTAGCCCACAACTGTCTGACTTCCATCTCTAGGGAATCCAATACTTTTTATGATCTCTGGGTACCTGCACACATATGTGCATACTGACAGGCATAGGACATGCATTAAAAATTAGACTTAAATGCAAGGTTCAAAAATCATCTTTTTATGAAATGATTATATACTCTTCACATTGGTTTATAAGTTACTCTTTTTATATAGCAGTATTATGCGACTAGGTTTTGTATTTATAAATGTTTAACTTAAATAATATAAAGTTAAATTGAGATAAAAATATACCTAAATGACTTAATCATTTCGATAGCATTTTCTTAGTTTATTGCTGACATCATGTATATATTAAAATTTACACACATATAGAAAATCTATGTATACATGGAATTTTAACTTTCTTTTCTATGCAATCTTAAATTATTGTATAATTTTTACATTGAGACAGTGTTCAAATTATTTGATGTATAATTGATAGATGCTAAATAATTCTGACGTAAAACCCTAGAAAGTGGAATTACTAGAAAGAAAGGTTATAAATTACAAGAATTTTAATACATGTTTTTAAAGTGGTTAGAAGAAATACATAAATTGATAGTCATAAAAGTAAGACTTGTTTGAGCATAATTTTTAGCCATAGAAAACTGTTAAAGGAAAATACTATTTGCAAAAAACTTGTGTCCTTCACTTGGGATTCCTGTGGCATTGGACAGTTTTTTATTTGTGCATTCAATTCAATTCCAGTGAAACCCAAAACGTTTGTTCCCTTAGCCATTTACCATTCCTTCTTGTTACCTTGTTTTTTCACGTGTGCAATCTGTCAGCTCTCTCATGCTTTCTATTCTTGGTTTCATACCTTCCAGTGGGGGAGGTGACACAGTCAGTAAAGTATTTTCTGTGCAAACAAGAGGACATGAGTTCAGTCCCAGGCACTGGCGTCAAAACGGTGCATGTCTTTAATTCTACCACTGGGGAGACGGAGACCAGAGAATTCCTAGCTTAATTGACAAGTCCCAGCTTGAGTCAGAGACCTTTTCTCAAAATATAAAGTGGGAAGTGATTGAGTAAGACATCTAATATTGACCTCAGGGTTCATATGCATATGCACACACATTCACACACACACATGTGTGAACATACTTGAGATACACATTTGTTTACTTTTCCTGGTATTTTCATTGATTTCATCTGGAGTATATATTCATGTAACATGTTGGAATAGAGTTAAACTTCATTTGAAAAATTTCCAGTTGTTTTACATATCTTCTTTTAAATAAGCTGACTTTGACAGCTTCTTGGCTTTCTGCCTAAGATTAAGTTATATGCCCCCAGTCTGTCTGTGGCTTTTATAATTCTGTTCCATGATCTAATGTTGGTATCATACTGCTTTACTTATTAATTATTGCTTAAAGCCTTTGGTATTACTGTGATAACCTCATAAAATGAATTAGAAAATGTCTGCTGTTTTTCAGTGAGTATAGATAAAGAAAATATTATGCCTTCTTGTTTTGTTTGACCTGCTGTTTTTATCCAAGATGTTAAATTTTATTCCATTTTATTTTTAATTTCTGAGATTAATTTATTCTGAGTATCATAAGCAATTTTTCCAGTAAATACTTTTTTGAGTGTTTTTTGCATAGCTACCAAGTTGATTTTGTTTTTAAATGTATTGACATACATTAATTATGGATATTATTATATATAAAGGTACATTATATTATGACATTTTCATACAAGTGGATAATATATTTCCATCATTTCAGCCCTATTACCACCTCTTGTCCCCATTCCTCCAAATCCTTTCTTCTGAAAATGTATCATGTTTTAAATGTTTTTAATTGAAATAGTTGCATCACCTCCCCTTTCCTCCTTAGATTCTCCCAGTTATCTTTCCTCAAACTTCTCTCAGGCCTTTTTCACTCTCAAGTTGATAGCTTCTTTTTCTTTGATTATTATTATTGCATACATATATGTTCATATGCCTGTGCACAGATGTTTATAGATACAACTTGCTGAGTCTGTTTTTGTTTGTGCACATCCAGTTTCGGGTTGATTCTCTTTGTATTGTACTACCAGTAAGGGGGCTCATCTTGGGAGAGGTTAATAATCCCTCTCTCTCTCTCCCTCTCTCTCCTCTCTCTCTCTCTCTCTCTCTCTCTCTTCTCCCCTCTCTCTTCTCTCTCTCTTTCTCTCTCTTCAGCAGTCATCAGTTGCCTGTAGTTAGCATGTCTATTGACATTGATTATGCGGCCATTTCTATGAGAGACTTCTTGGTATTCTGGCTCTTAAATCCTTCCTTTCTCCAGTTATAAGCTATAAATGCAGGAGTTATAGTGTAGATATATCTTATGGGAGAGGGCTCCCCAGGATCTGTTGACGTCTGCATCCTGTCTAGTTTTGTTGTTGTTGGAAATAGTATTCATTTATTGTGTGACTGGCTTTTTCTTGGGGAAATCCAATGTACATATAGTCTAGCACCCTAGAAACAGCTTACAACAGACCAACGTTCAGATGCAAGATGCCACCAAATCCAACTTTGTGAACCAGTAAGTCTTATTGGAGTTACTTACAGGAATATGGATAAGGGTTACTTAGAGGACCAGAAATGACTCCAGGACAACTGTATCATCAAAACCCACCCACCATAAGCAACAGCTCATGAAAGCTGCTAGGTAACCTGGAGCACACTGCACAGCCTTCAGGCATCTCAACAGATTGGATACAGGTGACTCAGTTGGTCTAAATCTCTTTTGAGCATCTTGGCTGGTTTCTCTTACTGAGAGTGATTCTCAGTAGGCTCGGCTATTTACTCTTGGGAAGGGGGAGACCTAGTGACTCTGTTCTACTTTGAGTTATTTACCCCATCCTAATGAGTTTTCCTAGGTTGTTTCTAACTTAGAGGAAACATCATTTGCTGTAAAGAGAGGGTTCTTCTAATTAAACTTCTTTCTGATTTCATGCCCTTTGTGTTTTCCCTTGTGACCCATTGAATTTTATTAAGGCTATCTGCAGGAACAGAGGGAAAGCACTGGGCTCCATACAAGGGATTCCACCACTGAATAAAATGTCTCCATCTTCCCCTCACCTCTCCCTCCCCCTCTTTTCTTCCCTTCCCTCCTCATATCCACCATCAGTTGTCTGTAGATTCTCAAAGAGAGGCGGAGCCCTGTTTGCCCCTGCTCTCCAGCAGGGCATTGATGGGCCCAGTTCAGTGTAGATCTTGCTCAGGTATTCATAGCTGCAATTTTATTATTTTCTTTTTTTCAGCTCTTAAAAGTTAATGGAATAAATTCAGATTGGTAGATATTCTAAAGCCAAGCCACTTTCATGCTGGTATCAGCACAGTCACAATAGTGTCATATACTGCACTTCCATGTTCATCTTAATGACATTGGATTTACAATTTTCTGACTCTTTTCCAGAGAGATTTTCTTTTTCATCCTTGTCCCTAATTTTTGACATTAGAATCGTATGTTTCTTTAAAATATGTTTGGAATCTTCCCTCTTTCTTTTCTCCAGGAAAATTAATTTTATCTATTGCTTGTAGCTCGGTGTCCAATACATTTTCTATAAAATGGCATGGGCCTTCGTTTTACTTGTTTTGGAAGAGGCATAAGTGTGTGCATGAGGCAGAAATGCCTGTGATACTGTAGGAACTGGTGTTCTTGTTTGTTTGAAGACAAATGGAAGATTATTGAAATTAATGATTTGTACTCAATGCTTATAAATTTGTTCAAGTTTCCATTTTTTCCTTTTCCTAGTTTTCTTTGGGAAATTATGACTTTTTTTTTTCTAGAAATGTACCTGTTTGTTTTTAAGTATTTACTTACCCTTTAAATGCTTAATCTATATTTCTCTTTTTAATTTTGGCTGTAAATTAAACTGACGGTTGACATAATGCTGAGCAAAGTCTGCTACTGGACTGTATCTCTAGCCCTAGTCTCTAGAGATGGTGCAGAGATGTCAGTTTTTTAAAAATCAACTTTTGGCTACCTTTGGCTTTATTTATTGCTCCTTTTGTCTTTTGCTGTCTAATACAATACTGGGAAAATTTAGAGGCTTAAAATAACCATTGTTTTATTGCCTCTTGTGATTTTGTAGGTTGAGCTCTTAAGTAAAAAATGTCCAGATCATTCCTTTGTCCATGTGGTATTGACTACTCTAATTGGTGACATGCAGATGGTGCTATCAGGATTCCTAGAGTCCAGACGAATTTCATTTCTGTGCTTTGGGGTTTGGTGAGGACATATGGAGAGCTGAACCTAGCTTCCTCATTCCTTGTAGCATAGAGCTTCTCCTCATGTCCCCCACTGAAGAGAAGTAGCTATAGGCTTTTGTTGTAACAAATTCTACAAGATTGTTCCAAGGGAAAGTAAATAGAAGCTCCAAGTCCTCTAAGAGTCCAGACATACCTCTATGAAAGCTTCATGTCTGCCATAAACTTCCTCAAAGCAGCTATAGAACATAGGATTTCCCAGAGGGTAAATAGATGCCTCTTCTCACAGAGATAAGGAACAAAAAGGTAAAGTCATTTTTAAAATCCGATTACATCCATTTATCTTATTTTCTGTTTTAGTTCTTTATTTTGGCAATCTTTTCTTAATTTTAACTTTCGCTCCTTTATTTATGTTCTTGGGTTCTCACACCCCAGCTTCTAAAACTGGAAGCTGAAATATCCCGTTCACCATTCCCTTTCCCCCAGTCACCTTCCTTGTCCTCCTATCTTTCTTTTCCATTATTACTTTTTTTCCTTCTCTCCTTCTCCCCTTCTCCTCTTTTCTTCTCTTGTGAAACATGTTCTTATATAACATACGCTGACAGAAAAATCACTGTGTAGTTGAAGTCAGCCTTGAATTCCTGACCTCCCCAATCCCTCATTATCTACACAACCTGTACTTGGATGACAGACATGTGTCACTGTGCCTTCAACCATTTTTTTCTCCTCATACAAATACAAAAGGGTATGTGTTTTGTCACATGCCTTTCACAATTTCATCAATCCTGATCATTTGTTCCTCATTCATTGACACATAGTCATGATGCATTCATCTTTTCCTCCGTCATTCCTCTTTCCTATGTTACTTCTTTTTCTCTGACTCATTAGGTAATTTCTTCAGAGAAGCCTTTGCATTTCCTAATCTTTTATCTGGCTCTATGTAAGGCATAAGCTAACCATCTAGAAATTATTTTTATGGTTATTTTTATAAATTTTATTCTAAAATGTTTTTAAATATTACTTAATAATTAAATATTAATATTTGAAGAAAGTTTTATCTTGCCTCTGAATTCTGCATTTTCATTATTTCTTTGGATGTTTTACTCATATTTTATTTGACAATTTTTTTATTTTGCAAGTATTGGGTTTCTAGCATGCTTTCTACCTTTCTCATTTGTGCTCATGGTGGTGACTTGAGTGCCTACTCAGCTTTTACAGTGACTGCATTGTCTATGGGACACCATGGAGTTAAAGTGAAAAGTCTGTTCTAGAGACAGCAGAGGTTGGCCTACTTGAACTGCAGTTGCTATTTAACTGGCTCTGTTTTGGTCACATTTAGACCCTGAGTGAAATGTTAAGTGTCAGAATCTGACCATCTAAACTTAAGGTTGAGATGTGCAGTGTATTTTATAGAAAATTTGGACTGGTCAGATGGCATAATTCATCGAGAATTTCTGTAGAAACATGAGGGCTTGGGTTTGTTCCCCCAGAGCCCAAGCCCCTTTCTCAATACAATACAGAGGACACTGGATGCAAAAATCTTTGCCTCCACACACATATACACTTGAACACACATTTACGCATGTGCAAGGAAGTCTTTCATATTTTCCAACACATTTATGTATGATACGTTAAATGTTTCTCTTTGGTGAGATCATATAACATTCAAATAAGAACCTAATTGGGTTTGCATAAATTGTTTTTGAGAAAAGAAGGCCTGGAGATGCAGCTTTTGTGAATAGATAATGTTACTTTAATTTGGGGGAGTTGGGAAAACAATGTCACATTTATTCTCAAAGGAAATGTTACCCATGTTCTCACAAAGAATGAAAATACCCGGAAATGAGTGTCACCCTGGATAGTGTGAACTGTGACCCAGTTATGCAGGGAAGCTGAGAAGGTCTTTTTATCTAGTGCTGACTGGTACACATTAAGGCAAGTGTTTGGTCACTGAGCCACACCCCAGTGCCTGAAGCCCAATTATCAATGAATCACATATTCTTGCAATGTGCTGAATTAAGATGGTGAGTAGGACCTGGGAACCCATTCCCCAAGGGGCATATGTATGTGTGGCATTTAAGGAGTGAAAGATAAAGAACTCAACCAGTTAATAAACTAATATGGGCACTGTAATTACTACTAATGGGATTCCAAGGAATCCCATTTAGTACATAGGAATATTTCTTGTTACATTATCTTCTTACTAAGACTACATTTGGATTCCTAAGTTTCATAACCTGCACCGTAGTCCGTATCCATCATTGCCTTCTATATTAGACATCTCTTGTGAACATATTTGCAGTCTTTCAGCTTCTTGTGACTAGTTTCAAGTATGGTGGGGGATACCATGACATATTCTAGTTGATTTCACTTGGATAACTTGACAACATCTAACTTGAATGATAAGTTGTGTGCCCTATGACGTGTAAAACCAGGGACTTCCATGTTGACCTCAAGGTTCAATCATTGTGATTAGTGCCCACAAATGTTCCATCTGCAATTTTATTGACTGAAGTTCTAGGAGAAAAAATATTGACTAACTACTATCTCAAATACTTTTCCTTTCCTCTCAACTTCTGTGATCCTGAACTGTGGATGATCTTGTGTTTCATAGCTTAGACCTATGACATAAGCCTATCTTCATTAGTGCTTCTAGTGGAGCTAGGAACTGATTTTTTTATATTCTATATATCATAACTATAGATACTATATATCAGAGCTACATATTCTATTGTATATCAGGACCTTCTTGCCTGTCTTAGTTCTTTTTGTGTTTATACTTGATTTCCTTAGTGAAAATGGTTGCTGTTAAGTTATTTGCATCTAGTTCTGCCTTCTGGGATACTGGGGTAAAACATCTGTTTACATCATTCTGTGTACGGAGGGAATGTGGCCTCATATTTATGTCACATACTCCTTTTCCCGTGGCTAGATGTCTACC
Source organism: Mastomys natalensis (assembly GCA_021653895.1). NCBI lineage: Eukaryota > Metazoa > Chordata > Mammalia > Rodentia > Muridae > Mastomys > Mastomys natalensis. The sequence goes on from JAJTUV010000674.1 coordinate 616,510, forward strand.
ACAAAGAGTGATAATTCACTCAATCTGTTGTTCTATTCATTGACGGCATGGAAATGGAGACCTGTTCCTTCCTTAGTCTGCTTCTTATGGATTATGATCAGGTAACTAAATGAAATGTTTTGTGTATATGGATATGTCTCCCTATATATGATTATGCATTTTATATGGGAGTAGATAGACATATTTATAGAAGTGTGCATGTGGAGAAGGGAGAGAAGAGATTTGTGTCGAGCTAGTATAGGTCACAAATAAGCTCATCTGTTTCACTTACAGATCAACTGAAGAATCAACAACCTGTTCCAATAGTGGATGAAAAATGGCCTATGCTATTCTCACTGAGATTGTCGGAATGTTGGAGGTTGGGGATAGCCATAGGACGAGATTCTTTCTTCCTATCATATGGGTTCTGGATACTGAACTCAAGGCTTGGAGGTCTTCAGCCACTAACTCACCTCATTGACCACCCTAAGGGATTTTCATGAGCAGAGTTGATCATATGAGAATTTCACTTTTAATTTCTAACTTGGGATTCAAAATCCATATTATATATTTTTTCTATGGAGTTTTGGGTTGTGAGAAAATCTACTCCAATAAAGAGAAAAGGCCAAAAAAAGAAGACTTAAGAAGAATCTAGCGATGCTGCAAATAGCATTAGCATGAGTTGCCTTCTCATCTTCCAGCCACAGGAAGATAAGCATATCATCATATGTCCATCTGATGGAATTATAGCTGCTGGAGCAATGGTGTGGTTCTCAACGCTTCTTAATGCTGTGACCCTTTAATATAGTTCCTCATGTTGTGGTGGACCTCAACCATGAAATTATTTCATTGCTATCTCATAACTCTAATTTTTCTGTAAATTTTATAATTTGGTTATAAATCATGATTTAAATATCTGTATTTTCCAATGGTCTTAGTGACCTTTGTGAAAAGGTCATGACCCACAGGTTGAGAACCATTGTGCTAGAGGCACCAAAACATTTAAGTGGAGTGATTTCTTCTTTTCTCTTTCAGTTAGCTCTTTGTTCTACAGCTTGAATCTCTCACTTCCACTTTTGCCCAATGTGAAGGCATTTGCATGCCAACCATGTGCCAAGTGTTGGTCTAAGTCCTTTGTATTGTTTATCTCATAAGAAATTGATTAAACTGTCAAGAATTTTATTACCTCCAGTTCACACCTAAGGGAAGAAAGCCTGATATTTAGATGGCCTTGTCAGCTAGTAAGTAAAGAAACTAGGTTGGATGAAGGCAAGTTAAATATAAAACCTCTTTCAAGCAATGATACCATGGATTTTAATTTGTCATCTCCAGTCTTCTTGAAGCTTCTTGGGATTGACTTGAATATTTTTGAAGTACATGGGAAGGTTATTCCATTTTCTTTTTATCTAAGTCTTTCCAGAGAGCCTATGTATACAAGACTACTGTCTTTTATATTAACATTGTACAGTGGAGTCTAGGCAAGGAGAACAATAAAGACCCAGGAGTCCAGACCCTACAGCCTGATAGCAGTTACATTCACTCTGTTATCTATTTGCACATCTTCAAGTTTTTGTCTTACAGTTTTGTTGTATTTAGATAGAACTTCAATAAGAGAGTGGTTTAGTTTTCCTGATGGAAAGTTTAATTTAGCTCTTCAGCATGTTACTTTTAGCTTGTTTGTAGAGATAATGTTTAGTTAATGAGGATGCTCCCTTTCTGAGTACTGCCTTTAAAATGAATTTCCATAGATTTACATAAATTCCCTGGGGATCGCTATAATGTGAGCAAAGAAAGAGCTGCCCAGCTGTGCCTTGATTTAATGGAATTATGAAGCTTTAGGGTGTGGGTTCTGAGAGAAAGATAACTGTGGAACAGAGTCACTCAAACTGTTGGAGGACTAATCCTTAAAAGAATTTGTTCTCATTTGATAAAAGGCTATTTCAGAAGACAGCAATAATCCAAGGTCTTAAAAAATTTGTCTTAGGAAAAGCTCATGGAAAAACTGAACATTTCAGAAATCACTCATTCTATTTGAACACTAATGTTAATATTTTATTATTGCAATTTAAAGGTAGAAACTTATTTTAAATTAGCTTCATCAGAAGTAGAGAGAATTAGCAAAAGCCCAATAAGTCATGCCCCAAACTCCAAACCAATAGCTTCTTTAACATTTACCTTGACACTTGGAAGTAGGTGCTGAACCTCTTTCAAAATTTATTGCTTTGTTCTTTATCTCTGTCACATTTCAGTCTATTTGATAGTCAAATAGATTTTTGCCATCAAGTTAACATTTTCTTCTTTATGTGGTTCTGTCCCAAACAGTTATGAGCTTTTGTACTTGTGGCTGACTCCATGTTGGCTTGAATGACCCAATAATGATCATTTGATTCCCTTGCATTGGATCATAGCAATGTGAGTTATATTCTTTTGAAGACAATTTAGTCAGCCCTTTATAAATGTTTGGTTTTTGCTCAAGGATCTTTTTATTTCAAGAACATGAAGAAATCAATACCGATTTATATTTGGTGCTGAAAGAACAACCACTGATTGTGAGTCGATAAATAGGTTCATCTTTGTGCATGAATACTTCAATCAGTAAGTTCTTAGTAGTTCATGGACAATATTCTATGTGAGATGCAGGAAAGGAAGAGGCTCATCTCTAGCAAGTAAAATGATATCAATAATCACAGCTATATTTTGTACATTCATTGTACTCCAGGAGTTTCTTTGACTGCTTTACATAAAATTTGTGACTTAAGCACTCAGATTATCACATTTGCAGATAAGAAAATGGGGAAAAAAGACTAAATTACTGTGCTACAGGCATCTCAGATATTGTTTGGGATAGCCACGGTGCTAACCTTGACACTTGGACTACACACACCACACACACACAAACACACACCACAAATTTTCTTCAAACCAGAGTCCCTTTATGTAGCCCTGGCATCTTAGAACTGATCTGTAGACCAGGCTGGCCTTGAACTCACAGAGTTCTTCCTCCCAAGTGTTGGATTAAAGGTGTATACCACTGTGTTTGGAAAATCTAATATTTTTAATGGCTCTACATATGTGTTTCTGAAAGTTTTTCATCTAAACATTTTATAGCATATGTTTCAGGGGCATGGAGTGGATCCATACTGTGAAAGAACCAGTAAAACTGTGTATTTGAGAAGTCTGTTTATCTTTCCATATTCCAACTTTGCTATTACTTATATTTCTCATTGCTGCTTTCCCAACTTCCCTGAAGAGCATCAGTACACTTCCTGTCTCTGTAAGCATGAAATGTTTGTGTAGCTCATCTAAGCAGAATCATATAGATTTGACTTTGTGGGACTGATTTATTTCACTTAACATAATGTTTCAGAATTCATGAATTTGTAGCATTTTCAGAACTTTGTTCTTTTTTCTTTCTGTCTAAAGAATATGCTACTACATGAGACCCATTGGTTGGTTACACCTGGAATTCCAGGACATGAGAGGCAAGAAAAAATTGCAAAGAGTTGTATGCAAACCTTGGTAAAGTATAAGGTCCTCCTAAAAATAAAGTTTATGTGTATGTATATATGGTACTTATACAACACATATAGTATTTATCTGTTTATGTTTGAATGGACCCTTAAGTTGCATCCATCCTTTAATGATAGGTTATGACAGCTAATGATGCTATTATGAATGTGGGAATTCACAGTTCTATTTGAGCCCTTATTTTTATTTCTTTTAGGTAGAGACCCACAAATGGTTCTACTATACTACATAGTTCTAATTTAGGTTTTCGAGTAACACATATGTTTATATGTATATATAGTCTTCCATAGTTGATGGACCATATATCATCAGTAAAGCACAATGTGTTGTCAGAGAATGAACTTCAGCAAACTTTTCTTCCTTTAGCAGTCATCCTGATGACCTCACAGTGTGGCTAGTGATGTGCTCAATGCCATGTGCTTAGTGATTTATAATAATTTATAAATCTTATTTGGTGAAACACTTATTCACGTTCCTTGCTTATTTTTATGGTGATGTTTTCCTGTACTGTTAGTGTAAAGAATCCTTTATATATTATCATGTCAACTGTATATAACATATACATTTTTCATCTCATGTACAAATTTATCATATATGCAATCTCTTGGGTTGTTTCTTTCATTCTGTGTTAATGTCCTTTGATGAACAAACGTTTCTAATTTTGATGACATCCTATCTACATGTGTTCCCTTTTTTAAGGGTGTTCAAACTCTTAGTCAATATAGTGAAGCACACAACTACATTATTTGGTATAAGTTATAACTCCTGATGTGATAGGGTTAGGGTCTGTGGTGTCAAGAAAGGCATGAAGGAAGAAGCAGGGTATGATCCTAGCACACCAGAGATGTGTTGAAGGCACATTTTTTGGTGAGAGCTTATTTTCCATTAGAACTGATGGAGAAAAAGAATATTCTGTGAACTGTGTCTTTTTTTTTTTTTTTTTTTTTGCCAAGTCTCAGATACATCCTAGATATTTATTAAGGGAAGGGAAGGTTGAAGAAGGTGAGGTCTACAGTGGTGAATCAAGACACAGTGAAACCCTGTCTCACAAAACCAAAAGAAAAAATTTGGAGTTAGCAATCTTTTAGCTTCAGGTGCATTGCCAGGATACTTTCTGGTAGAGGAGTCATTATGCCTGACTTAAGAGATGAAATAGACTTTTTGCGCTGTCTCCTTCACAGTGTGCTTTCCTGTGGACCTTAATTTAAGCACAGTAGAAGGTGAAGGAGAAAAGCTCCTTCCTTTTGCCTTTTGTTCTCAGCCAGAGGCGGACTGAGCTCACTCACTCTCTGCTTATTAAGGAGCAGAGGAGATGGGCAGAGACTGAGCTCAGGTTTGCTCATTTAGCCTCTGGTTTTATGGACTCTTAATGCTTTTCTTTTGTTCTTTGAACCTGGGATACACATAATTGTGGGTTTTTTTTCTCTACGTGCTCTTAGTGTATTGTTTATTCTTTGCCTCAGATCCTTTGGTTAGGTACAGATGCTGCCACAGAAACAATTGGTAAAATAAAATAGAGAATTTTCTCCTTCCCACCCAGTATAGTCTCAAGTCCTCACCATGTAGGCACAGGTCTGCTCTAGCTCTGAAGATTCTCCTGGTGTAGGCAATTATGAAAGGGATGAGGGGTGTGCAATTGCCACGAGGATGGCTTCAGAGACATCAGGAAGCTTGCGACAAGCAGGCGCTTTTGTAAACCTCCCTGAAGCCTCCACAGAAAGTGCATTAGTTGTTATCGCTTCCTCTTCTTGCAATGTCTTGGGCAACAGGATGAAGACCATTGTGCTGCTTGATAATGGGGTGGGAGGTAATGACAGCGTGATGGGGTTTGGACCCATTTGACTGAATTCCATGTGCAAACCTCTCCTCCTAGTTAAATACCTTGTGTGGTTGTGTGGTCCAGGTCACCTGTGCTGGTCATCGTGCTGACTAGTTTTATGTCAACTTGACACACCTGAAGTAATCTGAGAGAAGGAAACCTCAGTTAAGAAAATGCCTCCATAAGGTAGGAGTGTAGGCAAGCCTATAGGGTATTTTCTTAATTAGTGATGGATGGGAGAAGGCCCAGACCATTGTGGGTGGAGCCATCCCTAGGCTGGTGGTCCTGGACTCTAGAAGAAAGCAGGCTGAGCAAGCCATGAGGAGCAAGTCAGAAAGCAGCATCTTTCTATGCCCTCTGCATCAGTTCTTACCTCCTGGTTCCTGTCCTGTTTTAATTCTTGTTTTGACTTACTTCAATGGTAAACAGTGATATGGAAGTATAAGGATATTAAACCAGCTTGCTTTTTGCTTATAGTGTTTCACTGCAACAACAAAAACTGTAACTAAACAAGTTAGGACAAGGAGAGGTGATCTTCAGCTTCATGGCAATTGAAGCCCATTACTGAAGCAGTCATTCAGGAAATTGAGCCTTGGCACTTTGAAGACTTATGCCTAGGAGAGGCAATTGGTGAAAGCACAGATCTATTACAGGAAAAGATCCCAGTATCTTGGAGATGCAATACATTGGGATATCCTTGCACAGTAGCAGCTGTGGATGGATAATGGAGCCAACTGAAGTCTAGAATTAAGTTGTGTGTGCTACAGAGAGCAGAGCTAGAAAGTGACCCAAGTCCCTTGGAGGAGCCTACAAGATCATGAGTGAATTCTAGACATTGAATAATTGAGTTATTTATGTGTTTAAAGTTTGGTTTTGCTTTGATTTCATTGTGTATGTTCCCTGGTCTTCCCTCTTAAAGTAAGAAGCGGAACATTTTTGTATATCTTCAAAGCCTCCACAGACAACGTTAGCGGTTACCACTTCCTCTCCTTGAAATGGTTTGGGCAACAGGGGGAAGACTCTACTGCCGTTTGATCATGGCGTGGGAGGTGAGGACACCTGATGGGGTTTAATACTGACTGAATTCTATCTGAGGATATCTTCCCCTTAGTTAGACACCCTGTGTGTTCCATGTAACCTGTACTAGTCATTTGTTGTGGATAGTTTTATGTCAACTTGACACAAGCTAGGGGGAGAGGTCATCAGACCCATGCTGGTTATTCTACTTTCCAAGAGCAACATCAGCTTGACTACAACTCTCTTGGAGATTTCTGTTTTACATAAAAGCCAAGATTTATTCCGTGAGATATTTTTACTACTGGCATTTATTGTATTTAATAGTTGTGCTAGGTGTTTACCTATTTCATTGGATACTGAGAACAATTCTAGGTAGGTATTCTCACTGTTTTACTGAGGCAATTGAAGCTGTGGAGGAAAGACAATGGCAGGTGCCATAGCTCGCACACCAAGGTGGGTAAGACCCAAGCTTCCCCTTCTTTCCCTCTTCACTCTGGCCTCTCCCTTGTCTTCTCTCTCAGACCTTCAATGCTTCCTTTAAACTCTCCTTACACAGCAGTTCTCAACCTGTGAGTTGTGAGCCCTTTGGGGGACAAATGGCCTTTTCACAGGGGTCATCTAAGACCATTGGAAAACATGGATATTTACATTACAATTCATAATGGTAGAAAATTTCAGTGATGAAATGATAAAAAATAATAATTTATGGCTGAGGAGGTCACCACAACATGAGGAACTGTATTAAAGGGTTACAAAGTTGGGAAACAAAGATTCCAAAAGATTCCAGGAATAGAACAAAGGAAAGTCAGGAATGCTTTATATACTTGTTAGCTGAAATTAGAAATAATTCTCACATTTGGGAGAGTGTGACCACTTCTTGCATTGATGTTTTACAATGTCAACAAGTACTGATGGAATCATTAGTGGTTGTCTTGTTCACTGCATAGCCCTCCCCCACTTTGAGGTCCCTGTCACCTCTACTATGACAATGCACCAAGGAAACTTTCATATGGCTTATGGAATCTGTCCAGGGACAGGACTGCTGCATTGGAGGAGACAATATCATTCAACCACCACAAGGGCCGTTGGTGAGTACCACACCTGATCAGCTTGCCACTAGGCCAGTGACAGAGTCCTTGCTTTTCATTTCATGGCATAAGGGACTTCGGGAGACACCTTTTTTCCTTCCATGTGGCCTGATTCTTGATTTGTTCTCCTTGTTTTCATCAAAATAATGATTTTTTTGTAGTGTCAGTTTCATAGCATAATTACTTGTCTGCCAAATCCAGCAATCACAGTGAATTAAAGCTTATTTATTGTCTTTCAGAGAGAATGGACTTATTATGCCTTAGTGTGTGTGTGTGTGTGTGTGTGTGTGAGAGAGAGAGAGAGAGAGAGAGAGAGAGAGAGAGAGAGAGATTATAGGCTTATTTGACAACTAGAAGACCCCACCTGGGTCAGACAGTGTCACTAGTAATCATAGTTTGCTAAATAATTGAGAAAAAAGTTATTTTCTTAAAGATGGTACCAATATGGTAATCATTTTCATATGATATTTACCAAACAGCTGGAGAAGACTATGCCCAGTACAAACTAGACCCAGTTCCTAGCAGCAGCGTTGGCATCAGGGTTCTTAGAGAAAAACTAAAACCAGGTGCTCAGTATGTCATGTAGAAGCTGTCATCCACATCTAGAACTAGATGCAATGAAAAAGGACAAAGAAACCTTCTTAGAGAACCAGGAGGTACTGTGAAATGTGGCAATGGGTATGTTCCTGAGCTGTAGTATTTCTAATGTTGGTGTTTGGAGGGGATGTGGGGGAATGAGTAGTATCTTCATCGCTGTTACAAAATTATCAGCAATCATATAGCATATCAAGGTGGGAGTTGTTTCCAGAAGAATATGCATTGATATATTTATTTATTTACTCGTTTGTTTGTTTGTTTGGTTACTTGACAAAGTTGAGGCTGTTCAAAAGCAAGGAGACAGGGACACATACAATATAGGTAACTCTTCCACTTTTACACAGTGGGCAAAGTGGAATTTGTATTCAAATAGTCTCCAGTATCTGTGCTCCTATCCACTGTCAGGACATGGTGTGTTAGTATATCATGCAGTTCTTTAGTATACACTGACACAGATCTAACTTCTTGGCATCTTTGAAGGCCAAGTCTAAAATTTCTGATGTCATAGAAAAAATGTCCCCAATTGTCGGTGGTTTTGTGATCACTGAGCACTTGTCTCCGTGAAGAGACTGGCCATTGATATCGTTTACTAAGGGTTAGATTGAAGATCAACTCCAGCTGCATCTGCTTACTGAGCATTTCAGTAAAGCAGGTATCATGCTAGACATGCATCTATTGTCTCATGGGATACCAATAACCGCATGAGCTAGGTCATTAATTTAAATGGTCCTCACCCTATGATTTTGTTTTGGGGCCTGTCTTGTTGAACTTACTGTCTGGAAGTATTCTTTTCATGTCCCTGTGTCACAGAAAGCTAAAGTGTATTCCCTTGTTGGCTTCATGATTTCAGCTGTATGACAGCTTTCACATTAAACCCCAAATCATACCACACGCGCAGGCTACTCTCTGATTTAATGAATTTTGGGGAGTGTAGGCAGCCGTGTTTACAGTTGCAAAGTCATATGACTAGCACCTGACAAGGCAGGCAGCTGGCTTCCACAGTGGCCAGCTCAGAAACTGGTAAACAAGTCCTTTGAGCATGCGTCGGCCTCGTGCCCTCCTGAGCGGGCTCATGATAATGAGGTATTGGCAGCTTAACCTATCCTGAGAGGACACGTCACCCAGCGCGCCTAGGGCAGCTAGATAAGCAGCTCGCTTCTGCTGCTGCGCCGTTTGGCCTTCCGCTTTTGGCCTTCGCTTCGCTTCCCTTCCTTCCCTGCCCTTCCCTTGCCTTCCCTTCCCGGGCCTTCCCGGTCCGGTCCCGGCCATACATCCTATCTAGTCCCTCGTCAGTTCCCGTCCCTAAGTCAAGAGCCGTTCCTGGAATAAAGCTGACTGAGAAGGATCCGACCGTGTCACGTCTTACTTGCTGGCCAAGGCGGACGCGACTATGGTGGCCCGTACGGGGACCTGAGGACTTCGCCTTCGTGGATTCAGAACTCAGCAGCTAGGAACTGCGGTACAGGTATGTTTATTGTTACAGAAAGTGCCCAGTGAGTAGGGCCATCACAAGTTCCGCGGTAAAGCGGCGTCACAGAAAGTGCCCGGTGGATAGGGCCATCACAAGGTCCGCGGAAAAGCGGCGTCACAGAAAGTGCCCAGTGAATAGGGCCGTCACAAGGTCCGCGGTAAAGCGGCGTCATAAGGTCCATGGTCATAGGTCCATGGTAAAGTGGCAATTGAATCACGAGAAACCTTAGAAGTATCATGTTTGTGTTTGTTGTAGACCAGGTGTGGGTCGGTCTGGGTGTCGTAATTATGTTTTTCCTAGTATGTAGTCTTTGTTTCTGTTTAAATTGTCATCGTCCAGGACATAAGTATAAAAAAGACAAAGGACGAAAAAGGGCCTCCAACATTTATCCTAGCTTAAAAGATTTAGAGACAGAGAGTTCCTCCAGCTCCGATAGCTCAGATGAGGAGGAAGGAGGGAACTTAGACAAGATGGCGGAAGAAGAAAATTTAGAAAAGATGGAGGAGGATCTAGAGAACCTATCAGTTGAAAGGGAGTCTGTGACCCTCCCTAGGCGGAGGAAAGGCAAACATGGGGCGGAGAAGCTTAAACCACCTGCTCGGGAGACGCCCACAGCTCCGCCCCTAGGCCCGCCTCCATATGCGGAGGTTCCTCGGGCCGGTCCACCCCCAGGGACTCCAGGGACTCAATCGTTCTGCCCTGAGACTTGGAAGGAAGCGCGTATGGCCTTCCCAGTTTTTGAAGATCCGAATCAACAAAGATATCATGAGCACTTGGATATCAAGATGTTAAAAAATCTTGCAGAATCAGTCAGGACTTACGGCGTTAATGCTTCCTACACGCAATCCTTGATAGAAAGGATAGCGACACAGGCCATGACACCATCTGATTGGATAAGTACTGTGAAAGCCTGCTTAACTATGGGGCAATATCTTGATTGGAAATCTATTTACAGTGATTATGCTCAAGGACAGGCTCAAGCCAATGCCGCCGCAGGACAGCCCTTATGGAACCTGGATATGTTTCTAGGTCAGGGACAATGGGCAGGTAACCAGACAGCATACCCGCCAGCTGTGTACAGCCAAATTAGTGCCATGGCTGTTAGAGCCTGGAAGGCTCTACCCAATAGGGGAGAAGTTTCTGGCAATTTAACAAAAATCCTCCAGGGTCCTACTGAGCCTTTCTCCGACTACGTGGCTCGCATGATGGAAGCCGCAGGGAGAATATTTGGCGATCCTGATACAGCCATGCCATTGATAGAGCAATTGGTGTTTGAACAGTGCACCAAAGAGTGCAGGATGGCCATCACCCCCTGGAAAGCAAAGGGCTTGCAGGCTTGGATGAAGGCTTGTAGGGAGATTGGTGGACCATTGTCCAACTCTGGCTTGGCAGCTGCAGTTATGCAGTTGTCTAAGGGTAAAGGCAGGACCCCTGCTTCAGGGGCTTGCTTCAACTGCAGCCGCCAGGGACACTTTAAGAGTCAGTGCCCCCAAAGAGACAGGGAAAGACAAAGAGACAGGGAAAGACAAGGGAATACCCCTCGTCTGAGGCCGCCAGGAATATGCCCAAAATGTCACAAGGGTAATCATTGGGCCAGTGAATGCAGATCGACAAGGAACCCTGAGAGCCAAACGCTGCCTTCTGGTTATGGTAGTACACAGTCAAAAAACGTGCAGCGGGGCCCACGCTTCCAGGGCCCTTAAATATATGGAGCAGTAGAGGGGCAGAGTCAGCCCAACCTACACCACCCGAGCCTTGGAGAGCCACTCCGGGTTCAGCGGGGTTGGAGCCTCGGAGAGCCACCACGGGCTCAGCAGGGTTGGACCTGCGCTGCACCACCAGATTCGTATTAACACCCCAAATGGGTGTGCAACCTATTGAGACTGACTTCCAGGGCCCACTGCCTCCCGACACAGTGGGTCTACTGATAGGACGCTCTTCTTCCACCCTAAAAGGTCTCATGGTACATCCTGGTGTTATAGATGCCGATTTTGAGGGCACAGTTAAGATCCTTGCCTCCTCTCCGCAGGGTATTGTGGCCATTTCACCAGGAGACAGAATTGCTCAAATAGTAATGCTACCCAGCTTACATAATGTGTTCCCCAGTAAAAATGTAATAAGGGGAAATAAAGGCCTCGGATCCTCCGGGACTGAAGCCGCCTTCTTATCTTTAGATTTGGACCAAAGACCTATAATAGAATTGGAAATTAACGGCAGAAAAATATTGGGCCTATTAGACACAGGAGCTGACCGTAGCATTATAGCCCAAAAAGACTGGCCTAAAAACTGGCCTATTCAAGCATCAACCCAAACCCTACAAGGGCTCGGGTATGCAAAATCGCCCGATTTAAGCGCAGGTACATTATCTTGGAAAGACAAGGAAGGAAATGAAGGCACCTTCCAACCTTTTGTGTTATCTTTACCTATTAGCCTTTGGGGCAGAGACCTGTTAAAAGCCATGAAATTGAGATTGACAAACACACATTATTCCACAGAGGCAACAAACATGATGACAGACATGGGATGGCATCCATCTCATGGCACTGGAAAACATCTCCAAGAGAGAAGGGAACCAGTGCAACTGCAGTCTAAAGGGCTGCGCATGGGACTGGGTTTTTCCTAGTGGCCATTGGACCTAGTATACCCATTATCTGGAAGACTGAGGAGCCAGTGTGGGTTCCCCAGTGGCCTCTTTCCTCAGAAAAGTTGCTAGCCACTAGACAACTAGTCAAAGAACAATTAGAGTTGGGACATATTAAACCTTCTATCTCTCCCTGGAACACTCCCATATTTGTTATAAAAAAGAAATCAGGGGATTGGAGGCTGCTACATGACCTGCGAGCCATAAACCGTCAGATGCAGGTCATGGGGCCAGTTCAAAGAGGATTGCCTCTACTATCTACTCTACCTCGTGATTGGCCTATTATTGTCATTGACATTAAAGATTGTTTCTTTTCTATTCCACTTTGTGAAAAGGACAGTGAGAGATTTGCCTTTACAGTTCCATCCATTAATCATGAGGAACCTGACCAGCGTTACCAGTGGGCAGTATTGCCTCAAGGCATGGCCAATAGCCCCACCATGTGTCAATTATATGTGGCAGAGGCCTTAGCCCCTGTCAGGAAAAAATTTCCCCAGGTTCATTGTCTTCATTACATGGATGACATTTTAATAGCAGCAAAAACTGAACCTTTGTTGGACTGTGTCTATGCAGAGTTGATCAAGCATTTAGACAAAAGACAGCTGATAATAGCTCCAGAAAAGGTTCAGCAAAGCAAGGTAATGAAATACCTTGGGGCAAAAATAAGTATCAAGGACATAGTACCTCAAAAATTTGAATTACGTAAGAACAACCTTACAACCCTAAATGATTTTCAAAAATTGCTAGGGGACATTAATTGGATACGTCCTTATCTACATCTGTCTAACCAGGAATTAAAACCTTGTATGAGATATTGATGGGTGATTCAGCTCTTGACTCGCCCCGTCTCCTGACTCCGGAAGGCAGAGCTGCACTTGAGAAGGTAGAAAAGAGCTTGAGGGAAGCCTTCCTAGGAAGACTAAAACCGGAGCTACCCATAATCCTATGTGTCCTTGCCACACGTAATCAACCTACAGGGTTTTGTGGCAGGATGAGCCACTCTTGTGGGTCCACCCAAAAATATCTCCAAGCAAATCCATTGAACATTATCCCACCACAGTAGCTCGTCTGGCCCAGGGGGCATTCGCCTATGTGTGCAGCACTTTGGACGAACGCCTGAAACACTCATAACACCCTACTCTGCTTACCAGGTGAAGGTCTTATGTGGTACAATAGATGACTGGGCCATTTTGACCTGTAGTTTTGATGGCATTATAGATAATCATTACCCCAAACATCCTTTATTATCCTTTTTCAAGGAGCATCCTGTAGTTTTTCCTTCCGTCACCTCTCATAGTCCCTTGAAAAATGTACCTAATATTTTCACTGACGGTTCCAAAACTGGTTGCGGAGCCTATTTGATAGAGAACTCTGAGCCTGTAATGTGTCAATTCCAGCCTGGATCACCTCAGGTTGTTGAACTGAAAATAGTTCTAGAAGTTTTTAGAAACTGTCATTTTGCTTTTAATTTGCTTTCAGACTCTGCATATGTGGTAAACGCTGTCAGAGTCTTAGAAGTTGCCGGTCCAATCAAAGCCAGTAGTACAGTGTGCGCTCTTTTTAAAGATCTGCAACACATGATTCGGCAGCGCACCAACAAATTCTTTATCCAGCATATTAGAGCTCATACGGGACTCCCTGGTCCCTTGAGCGCTGGAAATGATGCAGTGGATCAACTGTCTCGAAAAGAGTTTATCTTTTTGAACAGTGTATACGACCGGCAGTACACTTTCATCAACGCTTTCATGTCAATTCTAAAACTTTACAGCAAAAATTTAACTTGCCGCGAGCCACAGCACGCCAAATTGTGCTCGATTGCCCCCAATGCATTATACACTTACATCCATCGCATGTGGGCATCAACCCTCGAGGCATTTCACCCCTCAGGGTTTGGCAGATGGATGTCACTCACTTTACAGAATTTGGAAAATTAAAATATATTCATGTCTCTGTGGATACTTGTTCAGGTATCATCCATGCTACTCCCCTCACTGGGGAAAGAACTACCAATGTAACTACTCATTGCTTGGAAGCATGGGCAGCTTGGGGAAAACCCCAAACGCTTAAGACGGACAATGGGCCAGCCTACATGGCACAGGCCTTTTCTTCCTTTTGCCAACGCATGGAAGTCTCACTCACTCATGGACTGCCCTACAACCCCCAGGGGCAGGGCATTGTAGAACGAGCACACCGCACGCTCAAAGAATGCCTTCAAAAACAAAAAGAGGGAATAGGCCACGGCCTTACCCCCAAGCATAGACTATCCTTAGCACTATTTACCTTAAATTTCCTAAACTTGGATGCTCAGGGTCAGTCTGCTGCTGACAGGCATCATAATCACCTACGCCCTCCGCCAGAGAAAGTAAAATGGAAAGATATTATAACAAACATATGGCGAGGGCCCGATCCTGTGCTCTTAAGGGCACGAGGTTCTGTTTGTGTCTTTCCAGAGGACCAAGAAAACCCCATCTGGGTACCCGAGAGATTGACTCGGAAGATCTCCAGCCCGGCAGTCCCAGACGGAGAAAAGGATGATGAGGGCATAGATCCTGTTTTTGACCCTACTACTGCTATGGATACCGGGTGACTTTATACCTTTGTGGGCCGTCACACGTACCTGGCCAGTGCCTATGCCGGTCCATTCTAACTCCCCGGTCCTTCCTACCTTTTCTCTACCTTTTGTGTTTGTATGCTTTGCCAAAATCAAAACTCTGCGCCTTGTATTAGCCAATGTATCTGCTTGGTTGGATCCCCTTGCAGATAGTAAGGTTGACGCAGAGGTTTTGAGAAACGTGCTTGTTCAGGTAAGTTTGGGATCGTCACAAGGTTCGGGGGACGCCTCGAACCGGACTGATGACTCCCTAAACATCACCATGCTATTTATGATTTACAATGCCACCATATCTTTGCCAAAGAACTCTACTAAATGCAGAGTGCTGGAAAGGCAGGAATGACACTGCCTTTATTGTCAGACTGCCTACCTCTGTACCGGCAACGGTGGAGGCTGACCTTAATACCTTTCCCATTTTTAACCTGTTTAAATATAAACTTATTCAGCTCTCTTGCGTCTCCTCTCTCAGGGGACTGTATATTACTCCTTTGGTATATAACTCTTCTCAGTCTCTCAATCAGAGTCGCCTCCTGTCTGAGTACCTGAAAGGAAATTGGTCGAAAGAAGACGAGTACCTATCCAGGAGGCTCCTGTTGCAGATCGCTACCCTGAATGGCACCCGCCTGGATCCCCTTACTTTGGAGGGGCTCACCACTTGGGTCAAGGGTGCCCTTAATTTTCTTTAAAGAATGAGCAAGAGTATTTATCTGGGAGCTGTTGTTCTCCTAGGATGTGGTTTCTGCCTTTGGTTTCTGTATCATTTGTGCCATGACCATGCAAGACATAAGGTTGTTGTTTACCAGGCGCTGACTGCCATGGAGGAAGGCACTCCCCCAGGTATTTGGCTGGCCTCCTTAGGGAGGCATAGTGGGGAGCTTTCTGGACCCAGTAATGGCCATCCAGGCATAATCCCTAGATCCTGACCATCTTGACCATTGCCAAAGGTGTACACTCATGAGGCTCCTACAGCATCACCTCAATGTTTCTGAAGGGGGAGTACGAGGAGCGCCTCGACTAGAGATGTTCTCAATCCTGAGATAGATTCTCTGAAAGCATGTCCGAGTGCATAGAGGTTTTGTGCCAAATGTACCTCTCCCTGAAAAAAGGCACGAAGGCGGGTATGGCAGAAATATAAACTTTCCCATTACAATGCCTTCACTTTGGACAAGGGCTCGGACCTCTGTTTTCCACCGCTGACTTGCTGCGCTAGCGGCGACCTTCTAGGTGTGCTTTCAATCGCCTCACGCCAAACACCTAATGAATGAGTTCAAGCATGCTTGGGTGTGGGATGCCTAAGGTCTGAAGGGTCCAGAGGTAACCTACTTCAAATTTAATAAATAAATAAGGGGGAATGTAGGCAGCCGTGTTTACAGTTGCAAAGTCATATGACTAGCACCTGACAAGGCAGGCAGCTGGCTTCCACAGTGGCCAGCTCAGAAACTGGTAAACAAGTCCTTTGAGCATGCGTCGGCCTCGTGCCCCTCCTGAGCGGGCTCATGATAATGAGGTATTGGCAGCTTAACCTATCCTGAGAGGACACGTCACCCAGCGCGCCTAGGGCAGCTAGATAAGCAGCTCGCTTCTGCTGCTGCGCCGTTTTGGCCTTCCGCTTTTGGCCCTTCGCTTCGCTTCCCTTCCTTCCCTGCCCTTCCCTTGCCTTCCCTTCCCGGGCCTTCCCGGTCCGGTCCCCGGCCATACATCCCTATCCTAGTCCCTCGTCCAGTTCCCCGTCCCTAAGTCAAGAGCCGTTCCTGGAATAAAGCTGACTGAGAAGGATCCGACCGTGTCACGTCTTACTTGCTGGCCAAGGCGGACGCGACAGGGGAGAGGAAAGGCAAGCTAATTTTCACACATCCCAGATCCTGTTGTTTTTATTGTCACACTTACCTGCATTTCCTAGTGTCAATTGGGACTGAAAACAGTGTCAAAATCACAGGAATATGGATGCACATCCTCAGAGGAATCTCCGTTACTGAGGGAAGAACCGTTCTCACTCGGGCAAGGAAGGTATGCAGCTGACTTCCTGTGAATTGAATGTATTTTCCCACATTGTGTAAGGTCTCAGGATCTCACCAAAATTTGGTATTTAAATTGAACTTCTAACTAATTTCAAAGTTTGCCTGTTGATGTTTTTTTTTTTTTTTTTTTTTTTTTGGCTTCAGTAACTACACCTATATAATACTATGCTGGAAAACAGTGACCTACAAATAGCTACAATTCATGTTTGGAAAACTAACACACACACACACACACACACACACACATAGACACACACACACAATCAGACACCATGTGAAGTTAGCATACAATGGTCCTTGTTCTGCAGACTTCAGCAAACCTTCCCTGAGCTGTTGCAAAAATTAATGTTAGGATTTTCTTTCTTTCTTTTTCCTACAGGAAAGAGAACATCGGTCCTCTAGCATGCTAATCTCACACTGTATTACTCAGTTACATCCATGTCTTTGTATCATAGCGTGTTTAATAAACTTGAACACTTGTTTATTTTATTTGCGTCTGTTTCCGCATGTGTGAGGTGTAGGTAAAACACAAACACACCACACAAAGGATGTAGAGCAAACAGAACTGAATTAATATTTTATGTATCAATATATTTTTCTGTTGTGATCTCGTAAAATATGTATTTTATGTGAAAGTTTATAAATACTTTAAAAATAAAGAAGCACAATATTCTAGAATACTCAGAAGAAAAACATGTCCTTAGGGCTAAGAATGAGAGCAATGCTCACAGGGATGTGAGCCGTTCTTCCATAAGCCTTCACCTTCACTTGAACAAATGTCTACATTTTTCATAACCAGTTGCTAAAATAATTCACTCATTAAATCATCTATTATTTACCTGCCACACTATATGACAAAACAGTCTTGGGGGTGATTATATAATTATACCTTTTGATGCTGTGACTGTGGCTGCCAAGAGTCAGACTTGCCAATCCAATGCATATTTTATATTGTTTTATATGTAAGTAAAAGCTAAAAATGGGCGACTTAAAACATTTATCATTGTACCATGTCATCTTTAGACAAATTATCGCACCAGAATAGATAGGAAAACATTTTGATGAGTCAACTTTGCTATAGTCGTATTGTATTATCGTTTTCAAGCTATCAAAATTCCTGTCTCATTTACAGAATTTAAAAGGAATAAAAGATAGCCTAAAGACTTTGTAATGTTTTATCTTTTTCTTCATAATTACATAGATATGAGAATACATGTGATTTTTGAAATAAGGTAGTCTTATCTACACAAAGGCCTAGTCTTCTCTGCCACTGTTGAGAGGCAGCTTTATCAGAGAAAGTGACATTTAGTGGCACAGTATTTCCTCATTATTTCTGTACTTAGTGTTTCTGATTCTAAACATTTGTGCCTCCATGTTGTCTCTTGAAATACTTCTGACAGTCCCCTTTTCACTTTGCTGTTCATGTATGAGAATGTTTTCTTCCCAGGGAATGTACTTTCAAGTCAAATAATTAAATTTCTAATGATTGACTCCTGGATAATAAGAAATTGGAGAAAGTCAGAAAAGACCATTTCCAATGTCTCAGAGTAAAAACTGAAAAATGAATTCAGAATGTGCTTTGCCTATTTAGGCTTGTTCTACAGAATAAATTTTGATAATATTATTAGCGAGAGAGAGTACCATATGAATTATATGGATCTACTACAAACTTGCCAGTAAATTACATATTTTATTTACATTTTATATTACTAGCACTATTACTATTTTAAAGTCCAAATTTAACTTATGGTGATTTAAAATCAGCAACCTAGTATTTGAAATACAAATGCAAAGTATGTGGAATGTTTGAAATTATGAATGTGTCCCTCTGAAGTATTAAAAAGTTTATCAGACACTTACAATGTGCCAAACCATGTGCTAAGGTCTCTTTGCAAATTGTATGTTTTAATGTCTCCAGGTATCTGTGGTACTAGGAACTTGTTCTTCCTGTTTAAAGGAGGAGACTGAAGAAACACAAATTGGCTCAATTGTACAACCAGAAAGTGCTACCATTGCTCTTGTAGCCCTTGTGTCTTCATTTGCTCCCTAGACCTAAGTGTAGTCTCAGTCTTACTAAATGTGAACTACATATCAAGCAATGAACTTAGATGCCCATATGCTTTTCTCATCCACTTATGCTTATATGATCCATCCAATTGTATGCTGTTTAGAAGTGACAGAGCCATGGCTTGGATTCCAATTTAATGATTTCAGATTGAATAGCACCTCTGTCATGGGATGCTAACCTCTTAATCAGTGCAACAATGATATAAAAGGGCAACAATTAGACATGGGGCATTTGATGATCATTCACTAAAATAGACAATCCTTAGGACTATTTCTGAAATAAAGGAACCATAAGACTCACTATTGAAACTTATCTTGTATAGCATCGATTTAAAAGACAAGTCACCCTTATATCTTATATTCTTAGTATCTATATTAAATGATATTAACCACCATTTTGGTGCTCCGTAGAAGCAGTTTTTTTGCTTTTAGTTGTTGGAAATTAATAACTTCTCTATTGATAAAAAGTGATTTACTGGACATTCAAATGGAGTAATTTTGGGTATTTCGAATGAATCATGCACATCAGGGATGGCTTTATATCGTAGCACAAGGAGTAGGAAGCACAGTAGAAAGGATCAAAGGAAAGGATTGGTTCTGTGACTGAGAAACGAGGTAAGCAGAGCTTCAGAGAGAATGAGTATGGTACAACACGGTTAGACAAATGACTAAAAATGCGTGGGGTGAGTCTAGTTGCCATGACACTCATTCCTTGGTCTGCAAGACCAAGTGCGTCTCCACTCTACCAAGCTTTCCGTTGATTCTGTAATGAACGTGCATTTCCTTTGCACGATGCCTTCTTTGTCCTCATTTAATTACTACCATTTCCCTGGCTCTTTAAAAAAGAACTTTCATATCTACTTCAATGATTCCTGAGCAAGATTTGCTCTCCCATACTGTACTGACAGATCTTTAGTTGCCTCTACTAAAAGGGCGAGTGCTCGCAGTTTGGAGGAACTGGGACTAGCAAGTGGAGGGGACTTTCAGTATGTATAGGAGACAGCTTTCTTCACAGTTTCCTGGGGTCATCTTTTTTCACAGTTTCCTGTGGTACTTGATAATCCAACACTTAAAAGACCTCAAGGGATCTTGACCTCACCTTGTAACTCCATGTTCACTACCTTTGTGCCTGAACATCGCAACACACTGATTCTTTAAACAGTCACTTCCATTTTACAATAGAATCATTATATTAGTTTTTAGGGCTCCTGTTACAACGTGTCAGGAATCCAATGGCTTACACCACAGAAATATATTTATTCTCTCACAACTCTATGAGATTGAAGTTCAAAACCAATGTGACACCAAGGAAATGCCTTGCTTTCTCAAGGCTCTGGAGAAAAATCCTTCCTTGCCTTTTTCCACTTCTAATACCCAGTAGCACTTGGCATTCCTCTGCTTAGAGCTTTCAGTACCAGTCTCTACCTTGTCCTATAATCCATACATGTCTGAGGGTCCCCTTTCTTTCTACCAGAATAGTGTCATTCAGTTCTGAGCAGGTATGCATATTGAGGTACACTCATTGGCCCACTAGGAAATGCTCATCTAGCTCTGGCAATTGTTGCAGATCACGACGCAGCAATGAGAGAAGTCCAAGGTGGACTTCTGTTCTCGTGGGTGTTAGTGTCTATCATGAAAATAAGGTATTCATCAAATCACTATGCTAGAGTGTGTGAAGCATCATAAGGACTCAAGTTGGTACAGCAGCAGAAATTGGTTGTGTAAAGAAACTGAAAAAAGCCTGTAGGGAAAAGCTTGAGCTGAAATATGAAAGATGAGTGTAGATTAGATAGCTAAGAATGAGAAGCGGGACAGAATGTTTCACCACAGGGAGTAGCAGACATAAACGGGTCTCCATCAGAAGAATACATTGAAAAACCTCAAACTGAAATTGTGGCTGACACTTCTCATTTTATGGCATTAAAAGTCAAATTATGACCAATTCATAGGCTCTATCTAGAGCATATATATACATAGAATATATACAAGAATAATGTATATTCTTATATACATTATAAGGATCAAAGTACCTTGGTACCTGGTAACATGTCTGGCCCCTGGTTAGAAATGGGAACATATATAAAAGAATAAAGAACTAAACTGGCTTCAGAGATTACATCAGAAAGACTCCTGAGCCAACCTGAAAAGGTTCCTAGCCAAATAGGAAAATGTGAATATCAGTGACACAGATTGAAACACACTATAAGTAAAAATTTATGAGTATAAAAATGAGATTTTTAAAATAATTTTAAGACTTACATGAAAGAATGGATCAATTCAGTGGTTCCTAAAGGAGGAGAGAATATATAAAGTAAAAGGCATAAATATTGAATATAGTATCTGCATTTCGTTTGTCTCTGGACTCAAAACAACCCAAAAACGCAACCAGAAAGGTAGAATGCATTAGACAATACGGTTTGAATACTGCCTGGATAGTGGGTGAGAGTGGAGAAGATTAGTCATTCTTGGGAGAAGCCTGAGGAGAGTGATGCTTACATTATGTATTTAATAACTATCTTTTAAAAATATGCACTGAAATATTTATAAATGAAATGATAAAATCACTGAGATTTGCCTCAAAATATTCTAGTGGTTAGAAGTGAGACCTCTGAGTTGAGTTTGCAGCTGGGTGACAGGTAATTGATAAACTATTCTTTTTTATTTTTTCAATGAGAAGTGAAAGAAGATGCGGGGTACCAATTAGGAGGCAGAGAGGAACCCTTCTTTGTGAATGCCCCCTTTGTGAACTTCACTCCTTCATCATCAGCATTTCTATGCTCGACTAGCTAATGTTCTCCTCTTCAAGCATGGTCACCAAGGCAACAACTGCTGTGTCTCCAGGCAGGGAACATGGCCGATTTACAAGGTGAGGTCAAGATCCCTTGAGGTCTTTTAAGTGTTGAATTATCAAGTACCATGGGAAACTGTGAAAAAAGATGACCCCAGGAAACTGTGAATAAAGCTGTGCTTCTTCACTTCCATTTTAAAAACACCTACTTAAGGGCTTTCAGAAGGAAAAATAATGAAGTTCAGGAGAGGAAGTACATAGCATTCTTGAAAATAGAAATCATGTTTCTCTTTTGCCTGAATATAGCAAATTAAGGTTAAATAATGATGTAGCAATTTAGCAATAATAAGTTAACTTTAAAAATTGTGTAGATACTACCTTTGAAAGAGAAACTCCAGTATAGAACAATACATACATAATTTTGAATATTATCCTTTGTCTCAACTTAATTGCTATATTAAACTTGTCAAATTAGTGTTGAATACTTATTTTAAGCTCACCTGGGTTACTTTTACCTCATTTGAGAAATCAACTATTGAAATTTATTATCTTAGAGCCTATCTAAATTATCTTTGAGTGAAAAAAATGTCTTTGGGGATTAAAGACACAGACAGAGATAGGGAAGAGAGGTTAGAAAAATCAATCTTTGCTTATTATTACAATGCATTAGGCACACATGGAAATCACAACAATACAATTATAAACATTAATCAATATATGGTATTGATGTATTTGATTTAGTGAAATACAACTCAGGGAATCAGTCAAAAAGGCAAGTATATGATAACAGCAAATGTATTTAGAACTTTAACTTTTCACATGAGCTTTAAAGTGACAAACTGACATTTCCCCCTGCATGACCTATCTGTAAACAACTATCACTACCCTAATTGAACCCAACTCAACATTTGTTTATTGAGCCCCTTTCAGGAATTGTGTTAAAAGCTTAGAATACAAGGAAATGGCCTCTGATCCAGAAAACATGTGCGTGTGTGTGTGTGTGTGTGTGTGTGTGTGTGTGTGTATGTATGTGTGTGTGTGTGTGTGCATGTGCACTCTCTTTTCCTTCCTCTTTACCTGTCTCCCCTTCCTTCTTCTCCCCCTTTCCATACGTGCACACAAACACACAAACCACACAACTATTTTCCATCTAAAAATTCATTTTTGCCGGGCGGTGGTGGCGCACGCCTTTAATCCCAGCACTTGGGAGGCAGAGGCAGGTGGATTTCTGAGTTCGAGGCCAGCCTGGTCTACAGAGTGAGTTCCAGGACAGCCAGGGATATACAGAGAACCCCTGTCTCGAAAAACCAAAAAAAAAAAAAAAAAAAAAAAAACCATTTATTAAAAATTCATTTTCATTTTCAGCTCCATTTCTTTAGTTGATGGGAATACAAAATCATAAACACTAGAAACATCAAAGTCACTTTTTGATACAATTTTCTCTTACGGCTCAGTTTAGACAGTCTTGCTGTATTCTTAGCTAGATCTTGAAGTCACTATATAGTTAAGTGCTGGCTTTCACTAACGCAAGACCCTCCTCCCTTAGCCTTGTGAATGTGGAGATTATAGGACTATGCTATGTTCAGTGATTTCTGACATTACTTTGGAAATCCTGCAGTTCTTCTTCTTCTCTCTCGGTCCTCTCTGTATGGCCTGGTTTTGCACTTTGTTGTGATTCTGCAATAGTTTCAAAACAGTTTTCCCGCTTTCAGGTTGACCAGGTTTCACCCTATCCACCTGTTGTTGTTCACCACTGGAGTTGCACCATAAAAAATGGAGGTGGTCTGTATTAGTCCTGCATGAAATTCTTTCCTAGATATGTTGATGATAGTGAAAGTCTCCAAGCCTTACTTCAGGTGCAGCACATAAACATACAGAAGCCATGCTTGTGGCTCACAGGAGGGAACCACAGGCAGAATACAGAGATGCTGTGCTTCTTGAAGGGCAAGACCATTCCACTCCAGCCTTGGAGTGAAGACCAAATTTTGCCCAGGCTTTCATTTGTTTTTATTTTTTTTCCCCACTGGAAGCTACAAACACTAATCTTTAATGAAGTAGCTCATTTAAAAAATGAAAAGATTTTCTTTTGAAATGACTTCATGAGCCAGTTTGCAACCTTGGCTTTTCTTCTTTCTTTCTTTCATTCCTTTGTTCTTTTTTTTTTTTTTACTTTTCTTCTTTGTTTTCAGTGCCCATCACTTCTGAGTGCTATAGCAGCAACTCATCTGCAAGGACCTAGAACAAAAATTCCTAAATCTTTATTTGAATTATTCTTCAACCTTCCTCTCCAAATTTAGTAGCTCAATGGTCTAAACTACAGAGTTTGACCTAATACAAATGTAATTATAATAAAATGAAGATTGTTTTGGTTCACGTGATTGTTTCCTCTGATTATTTAATGTAATAGCTATTGTACTGGAACAAAGCCCATGTCCATATCAATGGAAAAGGAAGCTTCCTGACAAGAGGTGGTGGCAATGCCTTTCTTTAATCCCAGCACTGGGGAGGTAAAGACAGGCAGTTCTCTGAGTTTGAGGCCAGCCTAGTCTACTGAGTGAGTTTCAGGTTAGCCAGGGCTACAGAGAAAAACCCTGTCTTAAAATAAAGAACAAACACACAACAAAACAGGAAAGAAAGAAATTAAGAAACGCACAGAGAGAAATTTCTGATTTTCTTATCTATTTAATATTTGTAATATAACAAGATGAAAAACAAATAATCTCCCAAAAAACAAGAGTTGGAAATATATAGGATAAAGAGGCTGCATTTAATATCTCCTTACCGAAGTGAGGTAAGGAATAAAACATATTGCATAGAAGGCCAAGCAGAACAGTACATCTGCATCTTAGATAGGGCAGTTGGTACCACTTAGCACAGTGTGGACAGACATAAGGAAGAGTGAGGCAGAATTTGTACTCAGGTTGCTCTTTGGGATCCTAGCAGGGACTAAAGCTCCAGAAAAAAGAAGGAGACCCAAAGAATAGTCAACCCTTTGTATTTGTGAACTCATTTTCCATAGTTCCAGCCAATCATGGGTGGAAAGCCATTGAAAAAACCCAGCATCTCTAGTGCGTTTATCTTGGCCGATGTTTATCTTAACATTCCTTAAATAATACACAACAAAAACTCCTTTGTATAATACTTGTAAATTCAGTAAAATCTATGATTTTATGATTGCATCAATTTTATGATATATGATTGCATAGGTTATCTTTAACTACTATGCCATCTTGTACAATAAATTTGTGAGGTGTTGGTAACTACAAAGGGTCTAGAATCAATCCAATAGAGATACTGAGACACTGTACTTGGAACACTATGAAAATCACCACTCATCTTTCTGTTTAGTCTTACTAGGGAGGAGTAAATACATTGTTCAGATGAGATCTGTACTAACAGAAGAAAAATATGGAAATAAAATTATATATGCAATAGAAGTTAGGAAATAATAAAAATATCCTTAACAAAAGATGATAAAAATCAGAAAACCAAATGGCACCTTAAATTTGACATATTAATAATTATATTAGATATAATAAGATCAGATGCTTTTATTAAAATTAACATAATTTTTAAAAATCAGTTTGTCCTGCAAATGTAAAACATATCATGCCTAATATTATATAATATATCCATTAAATTAAAACTTATATAAAATGTTTATGAAAACTGACCAAAACAAATCAAATTATGGTGCAAAGAATACACAAAAGTTTTAGAAGTATATATACATACATATATATGTTTGTGTGTGTATGTATATACATATATATGTTTGTGTATATATATGCAGACTTGGTGGCACATGTCTGTATTGTCAGCACTTAAAGGCTGCTGAAGGAGGATTGCACAAGTTGAGGGCAGCCTGGGATATGTAGTGAGTTACAGAAGAGCTTGGGCTGCAGAGTAAGAAAGATCCTGTTAGAAAATATCAAAGACATGGTATAAAAGAGTCTGACACTTCTTTCTACTTAATTGTAGTTAAATTAAAACCATGAGAAGATGGTTTAAAAATCTATTTAAGAATATATATTGGCCTATTTTGAAGTTATATAACACAAAGATCAGAGACATATCTTTACTTTTCCAATTAACCATTTATTGATTAGAAAAATATTTTTTTAATTAATTGACTTTATTCTTTGATATCTTCACACACACACACACACATATATACATATATATGTATAGAAATATATATATATCTAGTTATTTTCATTTCTACCCTCTTTGTCTCCCTGTCTATCCCCACTTTCCCACTAGTGTCTTGCATACATCTATGTCTCTGGTTTTGTGACCCATGTGATTACCCAGGTATATCTATATGTCAATGGGTTTGGAGAACTTGATGGCTTTCCAGTGAGTACAAGCCTGAAGCCAGTCAATGACATATTAAAGACGAAATAACCAGAAGGGGTGGAAGAGAGATTAAAAATTATGTGATAAATGCTAAGTCAGAAAAGATGGAGTCAGGACATTAGCATCAGACTGCCTGGGTCATCTGTAAATGAAACAAGAAATGGATTTCATGAAAAATAAAGAGAAAAACAATACACAAATAGATGTTATTTCATGCTTTGTTATCAGGCAATTGATAATCTGAAAAATTCAAACTGCTGCACGAATGCACCTCTCAGGTGAGAGTTGACTAAATCACCACTGGCAAAGCAGAAGAGTAAACCTACTGTGTGAGATACACCACAGAAAACAAGAAGACCTGTTAGGAAACACAGCTTGAGGCTCTGCCAGAAAAGTTCCCTGAGAGAGCAGCTTTTATCTCTGACATCTGAAGATAGGCAGCAGCTCTTACAGATAGGACAGTCCGTGTGACAGAGAAGATCTTCTTACCACCATGGAAAAACATCAAAGATCTAACTGCTAAACAACTTCTCATGCCTTTAAGCAGTAGCCACTTCCTTTAGTCAGAAAGCCCATTTCTGAAAGCTGGACTCTTTTCTCCTCATTGATCCCAGTATTTAAAAAAAATACTTCCCTTCACTCTACCACTAAGGTATGCCAAGCGTAAAATACAGGAACATGAAATAGAAATTAACAGAAACATGATGATAGTTCCCTCCCCCCCCGTGTGTGTGAGTGTGTGTGTGTGTGTGTGTCTGTCTGTCTGTCATTTATGAAAACTTAAGCAAGCAAAAAGAAATATGCCTGACACTGGAATTTTTTTTTTTATTAAGTTTCTCTCTTAAAATGCATATTTTTCAGTTCTTATCAGCTTGGTCCGCATTGATCATCCCCAAATAAAGATGAAGAACTTACCTTTATCCACTAACTATATATTTTTGTTTGTACTAGTGATATTTTGTTTTAATAGTGTTCAGTTATTAAAACTTGACATTATCCTCTTTAGCTGTATTTGTCAAACACTGATACATAACATTCTTTGTGATGGATGTTGCAGGCATCTCTTATTTCGTAATCAAGTGATGTCCTTCTTAAGAAGCACTGAGACCTGTCTGTCTGCTAACCTGTCAGATGTTTTAAAGTGTGTGTAGAAGCTGTAGACTATGGTGAGAATTCACTTTGTCTGTTGCCATGTGACCTTGAACAAATGACTGCTTGTTTTCATAGCTTTAAAAGGAGGGCATCTGCATGTGTTTCCTTGATTCTATTTGTCTTCAAATTTGCCTCCCTCATTCTTTCTCTCCCTAGGGCTGATCATCGGTATCTGACCTTCATTTTCCAGCTAGAGTTGGCCAATGGGAAGCCTTTATACAGGATTTGAGGTTGGCAGGAGAGAAGTGGTGTCTTCTCCATGCTTTCTCCTTACTTCAGGTACATATCTCCCCACTAGGTGCTATTTATGAGGAAAGTTCCTGCACATGGCTACTTCTGCAGTGTTAATTCCACAGAACACCTATGAGAAATGAGCTCTCTTATGGGAGGGAGACAGAAAACAGATCCAAAGAATTCCAGTTGCTTTTCAGTTCTTTTTAAAGAGCAAAAAGCATGCTATATACTTGGGAATGTATTCTAAGAATTTAGTGTTGAGGTTGTCAAATTTAAGTTTGTGGGTCCATGGCAAACTCTTTGTGTTTCTATGTCTTGAAACCCTGAGAATTTTAACATTTTTAATTAAAATATGATCATGTCATTTCCATCCTTTACCTTTCTTTTCTCTAACTTTCCATGCCCACACTTGATTCCTTCTTGACCCTCTAGACCCACACACACACACACACACACACACACACTAAATTATATAAATTATAAAGAATTTAAATACATTTATTTTAAAACATATATGTTTAAATTAAGACATGCACATACACACATACACCACACACACACAACACACACACACACACACACACATACAGCCTGCTGAGTCCATTTAGTGTTCCACATATATGATTTCAGGGCTGACCATTTGGTATTAGATAACCAATTATTATGGGTCTCCTCTATGGGGGAAGACTGATCCAATTCTCAGAATCCCTGAGTTACCTGTACTTCTTTGTCCAGGGATCCAGACCTGTGAATTTTCCTTTTTCTAAGTTTTCATGTCTTAGTGATGTTGTCCTACACAAAAAGCTCAAAGAACATCAGTGAACAAGGAATGGGGCTGGGTAGGATAGTAAGAGCCAGAGAACCAGGAAATTTGCTGTGAGATTGTGTCTCCTAGTAAGTCCTATAAGGATTCTTCAACCACAAAGCCTCAACAATATGGATGGTTAAATGAACTTATACATTTTACATTTCTAAGATGTTATAATAGTCTGTTTCATGCTATATACACAATTGTGTCAGTGTTCATTGATAAAATTTGAATGGCGCTTAGCCACAGGATTTTGTTGGTGGATCTTTGCTGCTATAATGTGAATTATGGTATAGAAAATTTGCTGATCTTTGCTGTGTAAACTAAGGTAATAGTGAGAAATGCTGCCATTAGATTGAGATTTCATTTTTAATGGGAGCAATGAAATCCTAGAGGCAGAGAGGAGAGACAGGTGTGGGCCTTCACAACCAAGGTACACAGAGTAGACAAAAATTTTTACAGGCAGAATCAAAGCATCAATTATTTGACCCATAGAAATCAGTGATTAGTTGATGATAAGCCAATAGGAATAAAATATGTATAAATTATGAAGATATTAGTTTAGATTTATAATCCTGTGGACAAAAACATGACAAGTGAGAATTCATAGGTTATTGTTAACTGTAGCGATGGAGGGGTAGCCAGATCCATTGGGAAGGATCTTATAACGTATCCACAAATACATACTGTGAATCTCCAACTAAGGTTCTCCCTTAGGATGTTTATATTGTGACTGAATACTGGAGAAAGGAATTATTTTATACATTCTGTATATAATAAGATATTTGCCCTTAGGTGAGAAAGAAGAGGTTGACAATGAATTATTAATATTAGGAGTTCTTGTTCTAGTTAGCAGATGAGATAAAAATGAATGTCTGGTTTTTATGTGAGTGTGCTGCCACAGATGGGAATGTCTATAGTAGGAAGAACATTGAGCAACACATTTGGTGGCCTCTTTAAAAGGAAAGATCATCTTCAATGTAGTTCTGCATTGGTGATAGGGTTATCTAGCTAAACAGGAACTTAGAAAGAAAATACTTCGGTATAGGGATAACTGGGAAACAGTGAATATTCACCCTTTTGCATGTTCTTAGAAATGGGAGGTAAGATGTCTTTTGCTACGAATGTTAGCCCCTCCTCCTCATCTATCATAAGACTCATTTGTAATGTGCATGGCATCCAGGATGGAAGTTTTGCAGTTTAGTGGTAAGAAGCACTCCTTACCTAGACCGATCTGGCTATTGCTCTTGCTGAATGTCAATGTTATATATGACAGAAACTAATGTTTAGCTCTGTTCTCAGGAGAATCAGCTAGAATGCTGGTGATGAGTAGAATGTAGGAATCGGTTCTCACCGCCGCTGTCAGGATGACGGTTGGCATGTAGCCAGCTAGCTTGAGTAGGCACTGTGGCTGTGGCTCATTGTAGAGAGAAAGTTTGTGCTTCCAAGTGTGGCTACTCAATTAGCCCACCTCGCATCACAGGAACAGCCAATTAACAGTGACAGCATGGCAGCTGCTGATGGGATTAAGGCAATGTATATAAGGGACTGCGGGGGCGGTAGCCAGGAGGATTGAAGGAGAAGGAGGGCATTCAAGGGGCTGGAGGAAGAAGGTAGAAGCAAGCATGCTGTAACAAGGAACCTGAATAAACCGCTTTAAGAAGAACACGGTTGTAGCTTGCCTTTTATTCCGCAGGACGGAGCAGAGGGCAAGCTACAGTAGAATATGTTGGTTTCCTACTAACACAGAGGACAAAACTGTTCTCACAAGATTTATATTCTGCATATACATTTGCCTTCCTATAATTTTTTTCTGTCAGTTCTTCACTCTGTGATTACGGGACTTACACAATGTGTTCTTTACAAAATAACCTGAATCAAAAATCTCATTGCATGTTGAAGCAAAATAGAGCAATGAGTTCAGAGTCATGAAATTCACCAATGTTTCCACTTCCAATAAATGCAGCTGGACTAGCAGAACAGTAGAAAAAAACTACTAAAAGTTGAGTTATAAGATCAGTTTAGAAACAACTTCACTGAATTTTTAGCGCTGTCTCATAGGAAGTAAAATGTACTTTTTGTAAGCGTTGCTTTCACAGTTCAGTCACAGCCATAATATAAAATATCTGGTCCAAAGAATAGAGCTATCAATAGACTTATGTCAGGTAGCATCCTTGGAATTTGAGAGTTATTTGGGAGATGCCTAAGGAAGAGGAGGGGGGTGCTTCTCTTAAGTTAAACAATTTTGTTGCATTAAATTAACAACAAGATGCTGGGTATTTGATTGTTTCTAAGACATTAAAACAGCAGACCGAGAAGCAACAGACTATGGTAATTAGTACTTATTATTAAAGGGAAATAGTGTTAGTGGTGTTATATAAAAAGTATGAGGGAATAATTACTAGATGTTGTTATACAGGGTACCACTAACACTCATCACCAAGTAGCAAAAAGGTGTACAAAGATATTTTTTGACATGTTACAAAGGTCAGAGTTTATGAATCAGAAGCCTCTCAGGATTCCTTTAGAGGTGACTGAGGGAGTGATTTTACAGAGCGAATGTTGGAATATGGCAAAGAAATTGTTTAATTGGTTAACTCTAAGCTATGGCCTTACTTGAACTCTCTAGGGGAGACGATCAAGACCATAGCACTGGCTTTTTATGTCACAGGCCTCCAGTGCATTGGCATAGAAGTTCTGAAAGAATCAACAGGCCAGTTGCCAGGGGCTGAGTTTGTTAAAACCTATGTGAACTCATGGAGACTCTTAGAGAAGTCATGACTCATCTTGGAACTGAGGCTAATTGAAGAATGTCAGATTTGAAAGAACTGTGAGGTCTGGAGGATCAAATTTACCTTGATCTGTAAAGCTGCTTAAGAGCTGTTTTGTACTAGGTGAAAAGGACCCACAGAATCTTTTTGGAGACAATGCCCTGGTGTGGCAACTTCTTCCATTGGGGCACTAGCTGAGAGCAAGATGAAGCTGAATTACATTCCATCCTGGGCCTGAAGATTAAGGGCTTCTTGAGGTGGCTGCAGACCCAGATCTTTAAGATAGGTCTATTCACCACGCCTAAGTGCTTTCCACTATTCCCGTGACATTGTCCACAATGTATGGTGAACCTCCTATGCTTCATTGCCTGTCTGAACTCACAGGATCACACTGACTTTTCTCTCTGCTCATGTCACTTGGCAGCTGCTCCGGCCCTGTGAAGTAGAGGAAAAAAAAAGCCAGAATGGCACAGGGGTGGGTGCTAGCAAGGAAAAGGATTACATTCACACCTCCCTGGACTGGACGATGGTGTAGTTTCAAAGTTAACTCAAAAGATAAGCTCACTGCTACTGCTACTACTGCTACTACTGCCTTCACCACCACTACTACTAATTATAATTATAGAAGATAAAAAGAACTTTAATGTTCACTTGGCTCTCTTGTCTTGGCTTTAAATTTCTTTTAGATTACTTCTAGGAAACAGATCTGAGGTAAGTTTCATGTAATTTGTTTGGGCCCCGGGGTATGGAAGTTATTTCCCTATGAAATCTGTGAGCTGAATGATAGGCTCTGTACAACTTTTTCATGAGTATAGTTCTGGCTCCTGTGGTTTAACAGTAGCTTGAATAAATATTAGCCATATGAGTGGATATGCAGTAACTTTATCAGCTGAATGTTAAGTTTTACATTCTGTTTTTTGTTTTATCTATATTCTATTATTTTCTCTTTTGTTGGCCCAAGAAAACTTGTGCCCTGAATGTTTCTTGCTTGAGCTTCTTTATTTGTGTGCCACCTACTCTTGGTTGAAGTATCATATACACAAGTTCCAAACCCAAAGTTTTCCACAATCTTTAAATTTTTCTAAGTTTGGCATACACTTATCTAGTGGCAAAAATGGTCCTAACTGTAAGTGATATCTGAAGTGGAAATTTCTAGTTTCTTTGGAGATCATTTGTGCCATGTGATGTTTTTCTGGAAACTGTCTTATGAAAGAATGTCTTTGCTGAACCAAACACATGGGAGGATAGTTTTGCTAAGAGCAGACATGTGTTTTGCTGGAGGTAGCCTGGAAAGGGGGCATGTGACATTTTGCTAGAGCAGATCCTTGGGAGAACACGTGATATTTGGAAAGGATATAAATATAGCACAATGGATGGTGAACGATGCTGGATGGTATTGGTATGCCTTGCCATTCTTTGCTGGTCATTGTTGGGTTTTGCTGATTCTTGTCTTCAGTGATGTCACTGGGTGGTATTGGTATGCCTTACCACTCTTTGTTGGTCATCATTGGTTGCGACTTCAGAGAGATAAACATACCAAAATCTTCTGGTGGTTTTCCTGGAAGCTTCTTGCTGCTTTAGCAGACTTGGGCTGAGTACACGTGGAATGAGTTGGTTAGTCCACGGTTGCCAGAAAGCAGAGAGGAGAGGAAAGCCCATAATTCTAAAATCCCTTCAAGGATACATATCCAGTGACCTATCTTCTATCCCCAACAGTGCTGTGGCTTTTAAATCATGATCCTTAGGAGATATTATTCAATCTATAGCCTTGCTGTTTGCTCTGCCATTGTTTATTTGTGAATAGTGTCTGCTAGTCCTGTTGTTGCTGATTCATGAATGGTGTTTGCAATTAGATCAAGTTGCTGCTGCTACTGCTTTGTATGAACTGAACTACTGGGATCCTGACAATACATATTAGATTTGTTCTAAGGAAATGTTTCTCAATGGATCCATATCCTTCTTTGCTCTATTAATCTTTCTATTTCATCTGGTGGATGGTTGGCTACAAGGGAGATTAAAGCATTTAAGAACCCTTATTAAAAGTAGGTTTTGAATAATCTAAGACCAAAGATCTCAATTATTTATGGAATTAGTTATTAGTTTTTCTGGCTTTGTACAGATAGTCATACTTTGAGATGTCACATATTTGAATACTCTCTATTTCTCTAAGACCTGCAGATTTTATGGAACATCTGTCTTATTCCATTTTTAAAATCTGAAAATTAACTAAATTTGAAAGATGCATTTGGTTCCAAGAGTTTTCAATACAAAACGGTCTGTCCATATTTTTTATCATTGTGACAAAATATCTGGAATAATGAACCTCAAAGAATAATGGTTAAGTTTGGCTCATACTTTGACAAGTTTCAGCCCATAGTTGCTTGGTATTGTTGGCATGACCAGAAGTACAAGTGGAATGAGTTCGTTAGTTCACGGTTGCCAGAAAGCAGAGAGGAGAGGAAAGCCCATAATTCTAAAATCCCGTCAAGGGTACATATCCAGTGACCTACCTTCTATCCCCCAACAGTGCCGTGGCTTTTAAACCATGATCCTTAGGAGATATTATTCAATCTATAGCAATAATAGTGATGCAGATGATATTGGTTGTGTGGAATCAATTACTTATTAAAACTTTCATGCCTCACACATAGGAAATAATAATACTTATCTTTCTAACAATAAGACCCTGATTTCTCTGTTACTATGAAAGTAAGATCTCTATCTCCGTCTTACCTGAGGCCTATGGTATCTTTTAGAGTTTATCACAGTGTCAGGGTCATGTGTGTTGTGCTTGTATCCTATGGCCTGAGGTACAACGGCTTTTGAACCTTGAAATCTTTGCTCTGGAGTTTGCTACAGGTTCTGAGATCTTACCTAAGGCTGAGAGACACTCAGCTCCGAGTGGAGACCAAAACTTTTCTTGGCATAGAAACTTGGTGTCACAGGATTTTATTCTTGTTTCTCCTCAGTTGTTGTTTTTTTTTCCCCAGAGAATAGATTAAACATGTTGGCTGAGCAGACAACCTCACCATTGTGTTGCCGGGAGGAGACAGTTCTCAGCTGAGAGTTCTCCATAGTGCTTTATACTCGCTCTCTTCCATCCCTGAAGGAATTTACTTTAGGTCCTTCAGTTGATGTTTTCTTCAATTTTGATCTTCTGTTTTACTGTATATATAGTTTTGTTGGATATAATTAGTTCTATGTTGCTGTGCATTATCTGCCTTCTCTTTACAGTTTTGTTCTTAACTGGAACAAAACAAAACAAAATATAAAAATTCACAGAGAGTAAACTCTGATTGCTTAGAGTTTTGGGTTCTGGGAAGAAATTTACATTGTTTGTTTGTTTGTTTTGTTTGTTTGCTTTGTTTGTCTCCTTTGAGTATAAATTTAAAATGATTATAAAATTCTGTATGTATTAATTGTTGTTGGAAATTAATATGGCTGCAGTTATTCCTTAACGAGCTAGTTCCCCAAATAATCACATAGAGATCTTTTAATATTTGAAAGCCTAGGCTTTAACTGGGCAGACTCTCAACTAGCTCATCTAAAATAATCTGACCACCTAGCCCAATCCAGCAATGTGGCTAGCTATACCTTTCATGCCCATACTCACAACCATCTCCTCTGATGGCTCCTGGTGAAAAACTTTTCCTCTTCCTTTCCAGAGTTCCCTTCTCATTCCCAGGAAATCCCACCTTCCACTACTTGCCCAGCTAGTTAGCCACAGATTTTTATTAAAGTCAATCAGAGAATGCCTTAGGTAAGTAAGGAAGGACAAAGACACAATTTCATACAGTATACCCCAACTTTTGGGTTTTATACACTATTCATAATCTTTCTTCTGACTTAGAAGTACATGTATACTTTATCTGCATGTGACATATTGAAATACCATACGTTTGCTTTCACCAAGGCTAATTGGCTATGCTATTGTGGAATGTCGGACCTGTCCACAGCAGAAGCCAACACTTAGCACCTAGTGTGGTTCTATACTTCAGGGACCATCCTGATTAAATGGCAAGCTGAACGTGTTGGGTTTCTTCCATTGTGTGAGGAAAATAGTCTTCATAGGATTCATATTCTCGTTATAGATTATGCCCCGAAGAGTTAACCTAAAGCTGTATCTCCTACTTTGATTACTACCAGTTTATTTTTGTGTCTTATTTTCTGTGCAATTACTAAGGTGTTTTAGGTATAATAGAGAAAATATTTGATGGTTTTATTGTTATCCTGTTTAGAAAATCCTATTTATAACATTATCTGTTTTAGTAAAAATGTGTGTTTCCCCACAGAACAGTTCATAGGAATTTGTAAAGAAGGGTAAATAGACCTGGGTTATTTATTTATTTAATGTGCCTAGGAAAGTCAAAAGAATATTGTAGATTTGAGGCCTATCAAATAACACAGTGAAAGACCTTTATCAGTTAATATGCATTGATCATTCATTACATATAATTAACCTTTATACACATATTTCTTAAGTATGCAATGAGCCATAGACCCATAGGTAAAGAAAATAAATGAAAAAAACATGAAAATTTCCTTGTTTTTTTTGGAGCTTACATAAAGAGAAACAGGCAAAATTACACTTGTAGCTTACTAGAAGATTCAAGAACTATGGAGAAAAAGAAATGAAGTAATGTTGGGAGTGCTGTGGATTGGGAGCTTGCAGTTTTCTTTATTTAGAAATGATGTCTTTGAGATGGTGACACGCATGGCAATATTTGAAAAATCGAAGGAAGCAAGTCATCTAGATTTCAAGAGCAGAAACATTTTAGGAAGAGGAAATAAGATACTACCCCACTTTATTTTCCTTTTCTTTTGTTGATACAATAATAAAAGTCCTTTACTGTTCCAAGTTGCTTAGAAAATAGTTTCTGTTCTTCCCTAAAGTCTCTATATGTCATATAGCCAAATGCACTACAGACTTCAAAGCAACTACAGACACTTGTAATATGCTTTAAGTAATCCATTGAGTCATATAAGACGACTATGCACAACTCAGTACGTTCTCAAGTGCTCTGGGTTAGCATCTGCAGGGCTAGG
This sequence comes from Mastomys natalensis, assembly GCA_021653895.1. Taxonomy (NCBI): domain Eukaryota; kingdom Metazoa; phylum Chordata; class Mammalia; order Rodentia; family Muridae; genus Mastomys; species Mastomys natalensis. The sequence goes on from JAJTUV010000674.1 coordinate 652,504, forward strand.
TAAGAAGCCCAAGGCAGATGGGCTGTGTGCACTATAGCACAGACAAGCTCTGCACGTTAACAGATCTGTCAGTTTATTATAATTCTTAAGACAAAGCATATTCTTTTCTGTTTCCATTCTTTCCTCTCTCCTAATGGTTCTGTAGTAGTCTAGGTTTAAATCGTGATTTCCTCTTTAGTTTCCACATTGATCTGCTTCATAAAACAGAGGAGAATGATCTAAAAAGGAATTGTGAGCTTTTGCTTCAAGGAGCTGAATGGTTTTTTTAGGCAACTTCAGTATGAAAGTAGAGGGTTCCCTGCAGAGCATGTGCTGATTACCATTGCCTTTAAAGAGGAACTTCACAAATAACTTTTTAACATGTGCCCGGTTCTACTTGAAACAGACATTAATAAAACAGTATTTGGATTTGAGAACAATGAACTAAAAATAGCTGAGGGCCTGGACTCCCATTTGGGAAAAATTACTGTGAAATGATTTTTTTTTTCCTTCTTCGTCTGAGCATTTCACAAAGCAAAACCAATTCACAGTAACTCAGAGTATATTCTCAAAGAGACATCTCCAGCCATTTTCTCCTGGACCCTGGAGACCTCATTATTCTGGCATTACAAACAGACCTGCAGTAAATGTATGCCTCTGAGAGGTAAATTAAAAGAATAGCACAGAATTTTCTATGCAGATACATTTACTAGTCGCTACCATATATACATATGCCTGGGACATACTGCTTTATGGAATAAATGTGTTTTTCAAAAATTCTGCCTGAATTTAAAAGTATCTTTAAAGTTTTACATCAGTGACTCCCAGAGCAGGCTTATCAGAACCAGAAAGGTTTAGAGGGCATTATGAACAATTTATCTTCCATCCCATCCTGTTTTTCTATATGCTTTGAGGGAGAATATAATGTCTTTTATATCCACTCTCCTGATTCTAAGAAGGCTAAGGATCTCCTCCGAGAATTGCTTTGAAGAAAGCTATGATAGCCCTCTGAAATGCTGGAATGAAGGCCAGGCTTGGCCCTGTGCTAAAGCTTCATTCTCACAAGTGCTCAGAGTTGGGGGTAGGGAACAACTTCAGTTTCTGGCATCTTCCATTGTGCATTATAGGGTTGTAGGTCTCTGATCATATGTGCATACCCTCCTGGGGATACTGGAGATGACAGAGGTTCTTACTTCATAATATCTTTTTACACACTGCTTAAGTAAAAGAGTCTTTTAAAGACAGTATGTTGAGAGATTAAAATACTATAAAACTGTTTTGGTTTTCATGGATTCAGAAGTTTAGTTGGCAGAATAAAGCAGATGTATGTAAAGACGTGCTTGGTTGAAGGGACAGCAGCTACTGTGGGAAATAGCTCCTATAAATAAGGGTTTGGTTTAGTTTGCTGGATGACCATGGTGTGTTTGTGTACATAAACGGAGGCTTGGTATTGATGCTGAAAGTTAAGGTGGCAGAGATTTGCATTGCTCTCCCAAACCTGAGTCATTTGAAAAAGTTTGGCATTTCTAGAAAATGCACCAAAAAGGAAGAACCATTGAGGATTATGAAGAGGATGAGTGCTGAAAAGAGGGGAGCAGAAGCCAGTATATGAAGTGAAACTGGGGTACCACATGTGCTGAAAAGGTCCATGAAATTCCAAGATTAAACTCCCAGATTACACTATTAGGGTGCCATTTGAGGATTGTTGGGATGTGAACTAAATGATGTGGTCTTTCTTGTTGTTTGGTGGTGAGCATTGAGTAAAATAATGTGGCTATATAGCATACACGTTCTCCCCTTCCTCCTCCTCCTCCTCCTTTCTCTTCTTCCTCCTCTTCTTCTTCTTCCTCCTTCCCTTATTGTTATTGTTATTATTATTATTGTTGTTGTTAATTTTGGTTTTTACTTGAGACAGTCTCTTATTCTGTATCAATGGGGCTGACCTTAAACTCTCAACCATCCTCCTGCATCAACCTTCTGGAAGCTGAGATTTCAGGAAGGAGCCACCATGCCATGGCTATTTCAGAATTCAGAGACCACACAGCAACGTTTATTTCTGAGTTAATAAAGCATAAAATAGCAACTAACTAGATCATTATGGGACTCTGGAGTGAATTATGTATGTTTTTTTCCAAGCTTTTAGTAAATTCTGCTATTTGTGCAAAACCTTAAATGAAGAGTGTGTGTGGCTTAGGTTACTTTTATTTATTGGATACAAGAGAGGGGACCATGACTTCTAAACTGACCAGGAGCAGAAAATGAATAACAAGTAGAGGAAAGTAAGAGGATCTCTATACTTAATCCGTTCTAAAGAACAGGTTCGGAGCTGGAGGTGATTGAGCACGAATGTCTTCTATGAATTTTCTGGAGTCATCAAACAGGTGTAGAATTGGCAGGAAGGGGTTTGAGACATACTCAGATCTTATAGGTGTTAGGCTCTGGGTGAGGCTGAGTTACAGATCTATGAAAAGAAGAAATTGAAATTATAACACAATATATTATAACTGTCAGATGAAAGACAGCTACATTAAATAGTGCATAAGTTCAAAGTGAAGGATGCCAATTGATCTGAAGCCGGTGGGAAGCTTTTTTTTTTTTTTCCCATAGAAACAAGAATTAAGATGTGAGCTTTGTAGAAGATTTCTGATAGGAATCATCATCTAGAATAACAGGTACAAGGCCAGCTGTGCCTTTATTTTCTTTTAAATCTTTATTCAGCTCCTAGAAGATGTCAAGGAGGTTGATGGACAGTCTGGATGTGCATATCACTGAAACATGATTTCTACCCATAGAATATAAACATAAGTGAACAAATTCAGAAGCAAGTGATCATAATATTGGCAGCAGTATGACTCCCTCACAGTTCTTTGAAAAGCCTATGGAGAAATACACACAGAAGTAATTCAGTCTGCTTGGGTCACTTAAAGGATAACTTCTCTATGAACTTGCCATTTGAACTGGGCCTTGAGGGTTGTAGTAGACTGTGACTGGGTAGAGAATGAGATAAGATCATTCAGTGACAGGGAACAATGTAAGGACAGCTGAAAGGTTCAGAGCACCTAAGTATGCAAAACACAGCAAAGTCCAGTGTGCTGAAGCCATGGGAGGGTAGAAGGAGGCTGGAATGCCATAATGTGACAAGGAGGTGGAGGGGTGATTGGAATTGGTTTCTGAGCTGGTGAGCATGGTTGGACTTATTTTGTCAAAATATTATAATTGATCAAAGGGGTGGAAACAAAAGAGAATTCACGGTTAACCTTTCCTAGTTTTCTTTGTGTGCATTGTCAGTGATGGACACATCTTACTTCTTTAATGCTGTAGACAAGTTCTCTTAGCCCCCACCTATGGGTGGTAAAGCTCTCAATATTTAACCACATTTTAATAGCAAAACCAGATCTGAACCCATCACATCTGATTGCAGAGTAGAAATGTAGTCCTTCATGCTACCTTCTGCTGACTTGAATCATGAAATTAAGGCAAAAGTCCAAGGTAGAGAGTATGATCTTTTGGTAGAAAAATGTATGCCAGAGTGATAAAATAGAGAAGGAACCAAACCAATATGTGGCAGTTTTTTTGTTTGGATTGATAGAAAACAGGAAAGATACTGACATCAATCTATCAAGAAAATAAGAAAATTATAGCAGCTTATTATGTTGTGGTAGCTATGCCATTATCATGTCCAACTTCTGACAATGACATGTGAGATCTCCTATTAAGTGTGCTGAATAATTCAACTCTCATATATAATAACCACTAAATCCAATAACAGAAAAGAGGGTTAGTTAATCTACCAATCCATGTTTTTTTTTTTTTTTTTTTTTTTGGTTTTATTTATGGTGAACATCTGGAAGGCTTTGTAAGTTTCATTTTTTATATAGTCGAACTGCCATTATATAATGTCACATTTAAGAAATGAGGTGAGTCTCAGAAATACACATGCAAAAGAACAGGCAATAATCACATCTGCGGCTGTTTCAGGGTTGTAAAAGCACTCCTAGCCCTAGCATGTGCATATAGATCGCTGAATTTCATGAAATAATAAAAATAATAATGTTTTGTATTGCAATCATGCCTCACACAGCTTTCAACGCTTTTCCAGAAAACAAATTACAGAAACCAGTATGCATAGGCACTCGAGAGTGCTTAGTGACAGAACATGTACGAGTCGTAATGCTGCTTTTGGTGTTCCTCAAATGTTGATAATGTGTTCTGAATGGAAATAAAAGGATTATGAGGAGCTCAGAGGAGTAAACTCACACATGTTTTGTTGTTTGTATATTTTTGAAAGCAGCTGAGAATATGCTAGGATATTTTGGGTTTTATTGGCTGACCTATTTAGAAGACAACTTTTCTTTGCTAAACCTTATGCTTAGCTTACACATGGCTAATAAATTTTTTCCTTATTATGTTTTAAATCAGTTTGTGTATCTTGTATTTATTTATTGTTTCTGTGTGAACTGACTGATGTTTCATTTGGAGCTATCAGAAGACAAAGACTGCTTACGCACATTGCATAGTATGGCTCAGATAGAGATGCTAAATGAAAGAATCTACTGATAGTTATGGAATAAATGATACTCAAAGACCTCCAGTGTTGGCCTAGGGAATAATTTCAATACACAACCTGACAACTTCATCTATAGTATATTATGTGTTTAGATGTATATAATATAATGTATGAAAAATTTAAGGAGAAAGATGCTTTTGTGTCATGTTCACCCTGGAAGGCATTTGAACAATAGCCCCTGGGAGTTATACTTTTATATAGTGGTTGTCCTGATGAACTCTTTAGATTATACCAACCTATTCAAGCTTTATAAATATAAAGAGCCCAAAGTTTGAAGATACTGAGTAACATTTTTGAATTTGTAATCTGAATAAAAGAATCACTGAATGCAAGAGCTTCACGGCTCTGTGGGTGTGTCCTTCTCCATATACTGAAACAGGTTTAGTGCGATGGGAGACTTGGCAGTAGTGAAGGTATCCAGAGGTAAAAGAATGCCAAAGTACCTTCACAGATGAAGTGTAAAAGCCATTTACAGATTACATACAAGTTTAGCAATGGCCCCTAAAAGCTGCATTAGTGGTCAGTATTTAAATGAATCTTTCCACATGTCAGGGTGTAGCCATTTCATACTTTCAAAAGTTGAAAAAGGCAAGTCCTTTATACATATTATTTGGATGGCAAAATACAAAACAGATGTTGGTGGCAACAATTCATTTAAATTCTGTTTCTCTTCAGCCAGTTCCACATATTGTTATTGTATTAGTAACCCATCCCTTTGCTGAGACAAAAGACCAGTCAAATGCAACGTAAGGAAGGGCTTATTTTGGCGTTTGATTCCATTAGATATAATTTATCATGGCAAGATGAGCTGTCGCTGGGTTTAGGAGGCAGCTGGCCACTGGCCATAATGTTTCCATGGTCAGGAAGTAGACTGATGCTGCTATTCTTCAGTTCCCTTTCTCTGGTGTATTCAGTTCACTGGTGGAATGATGCTGCCCACATCTAGGATGCATGTTCTTATCTTTCCACTTCAGTTAACCAAGTCTAGAAAATTCCTCACAGGGATACCCAGAAGTTTGCTTGCATGGTGACTGTAAATCTCACCAAACTGATGATTAAGATCTACTATCGCAACTACTGGTTGAACATCTGTCATGTGTAATTTTATTGTGGTAAGCACTAACAAGCGAAGTAGGTTGGTTTTTCCTCTCCTTAAGCCTAATGCTTACCTTACCTGGGGAAGAGGAGAGCAGAGTAGGCATGTCTACTCCACTTTTGCTTATCTAACCACGTGTTCAGGGCTAAACCAAACTGAGCACATTAAACAGTGGCTTAGTATGAGGCACATTTCCCAAGACTGATTGAGTGAAATCAATGTATAGTAGCTCTACAAGGGGAAGTGTGCAGGTGTTATCACTAGAGTAAGAATATATAGATTAAATAAAATAACCGGGGCACAATACTGGGTTTTAAATACAATTCATTGAATCAGAAAGCACATGCTTTCTGGGAAGTTCATGGGTGAAGATTTGTGTTTGTAGAATGCTTAAATTCTCTGTAAAATAGAGATTTTCTTGAATTTCCATTTATATCATGTGACAGAGTACTAAACTTGCTGATATGCAGGTAAAATTGGTCAAAGCAATGGACAACTATGTGTAATATGCTGAGGCAATTCAGAGTTTTCCTTGCAACCTCTTATTGGAATATGTTTAATTTTCCAATAGGACTACAAGATTAATGAAGGCAGAAGGCCTATTCCTTAGTATTTTCTGACCATTGGCATCTGTTTGTGATGTCAGCCATTCTGGATGGCCAGTTCAAGTATTCTAGGGTCTTCTTCCTCATAGTGCTAGTCTCACATTCAACTGTATTTATGTCCTCAGACAAGTGGTTCTCAACCTTCCTAATACTGCAACTCTTTAATACAGTTCCTCATGTTGTGGTGACCTTCCAACCATAAAATTATTTTTCTTTTGACTTTATAATTGTAATTTTGCTATTGTTATGAATCATAATGTAAATATCTGATATTCAGGATATCTTTTTTTTTGTACCTCCCCCCATTCAGGATATCTGATATGCAATCCTTATGAAAGGATGTTTGAGCCCCAAAAGGATTATAACCCACAGTTTGAAAACCTTTAGCTTAGAGGAATCAGAAGCTGTTTCCTTTAGAGTACTTTAGTGCTATCCAACCACATTACCAACCAACCAGCTCATAGCTCATATGTCTGTATATTTTCACCAGCAATAGATATTTCCTTGTTCTGTGCTGTGTTGGATGGGGCCTCCATCATGATCTCTGAGGTGCCTCCAGGCTACATTTTGGAGAGGAGACAGATTTCTGAAACAGAGATAGCTGTTTCTGTGCCCTAGGCTCGGCTCTTTTTCTGGGATGGGCTACAGGACCCTTATTTCTTAGAAGACCATGTAGGAGATAACTAATGTAATTTCTTTCCTCTCTATTTCTGAACATTCTCTTCTACTAGCCTACAAATCTCTTTCCTGGAGGGAATTAGAAAAACTGAAGAGGCAACACTCTTTTCACCTTCTATTTCTGGATTTCCAAGGTTTTTACTCTTTATGTGTAAGTCAGGCTTTCAGTACTGAGAATCCTTATTAGTCAAAGAAGCTTGATTCTTACAAATCAAAATACTAGGCTTTCAAAACTATTGTTTTACCCTTTTGAGTTTTAAAATGTATTTATAGATTCAATTGACTCATATTCTGAACAGCATCTACCATCCCACTGAGGAAACAAATGTCAAGTGATGCAGTGGGTAAAACGTCGCTGAAGAGTGAGGGACAGGCCGAAAAGAGAGTGCTTGGTTTCACAGGATTTTATTCCCCTGCACTATTCTGCATGCTATGTATTCTTCTCTATGTAGAAATCGCATACCACTCTGCTGCCTTGAACCCATCCTCCAAATTGAGGCATTAGTCTCTGAATAACGTAGGATTCAGACATTGTCCATGGAGGTTCTCCATACATGACTCTCTGGTGTGAGTGTGGATTCATCCCTCCATTTGCTTGGGTGTCCCAGCGTCATTGGAAAATCTGGCTATTACTGGGAGACTTTCTCACTTTGCTTATCCAGAAGTACTGTTTCCCTGCAGAATCTCCTTTGACTCAGTTTTCTAGGTTCATGGTCATGAGGGTGGGAACAACTCTGATGAAGTGACAGTGCTGAGAAGTGTGCTTTATAGGAACAGTCTCTGGAAGCATTTTGTGATGGTTTTTTAGGTACTTTCACCCAATGTTCCTCCTCTCTGGGGAGTCTTGTTTGTTCCCCTTTATGGTGTCAAATATACTTGAGAGACAACATAAGGGACAAAGTTTGTCTTGGCTTCTGGTTTCAGATGCTTTAGCCCATGATGATGTGCCTGTATTGGTTATGGTGAAGCAGAACATCAAAGACAAGGGCATACTGTGAAGAAGACTGCTCCATTCATGGGAGTCAGGAAATAATAATAAGAGAGAGATGGAGGAAAGGGCTGATGTACAACATAACCCTGAAAAGCATTCCATTGGTGATCTACTTTCTCAAACCAGGCCACACCAGGTTCACTATAGGTATAAATTTATCAGTGGATTAGTTAGACTCTCCATGATTCAATTATCTCTCAAAGACCATCAGCCCCCACGAAACCTTTGCACACACGAGCTGTTTGGTAACATTTTTCACATTCAAACCATAACAGTCCTGATTCCAGTTTTCAGCTCACATAATCCCCCACTGGTTTCTTCAAACCTTATAAAATCTACAGTGTAATTTGCAATATTCCTATAAGCAATGCAAAAAGAGAAATTTGCCTTTTAAATGTGCTTAGCAGCTCTTTCCATTTCTGTCTGACTGGGTTTTTCATAATACTTACCTCATGTACTAGGGACACTGCAGCAAAACTAGATTGGGGATTTCTTTTCTTTTCTTTCCTTTTTTTTTCCATTCCAGAGTACTTTGAATGTTCAAAGAAATTAAGGTTTCTTCATACTTTTTCTCTTTTCTATTTCTCTTAGAAAGTCAAAGAGAAATGAATATACATTTTAAGACCAGAGTCAAGAGAGGTGACTTTGGAATTGGGGAAATGATTCATTTACACACTGATGTTGTTTGTCTGTAGAGGTTCTGTGGACAGTTGGCGTCTATTGACGTTCAGTTGATAATCAATCCAAAGTGGCATCTGAGAGATGATGGGTAAGTCTGTACACTGTGTGTCTTCTATGTCATTTACAAGGCCTTTTTCTGTACCCTGTACTTAATCCTCTCAGGATTAAGAGCTTTCAATTCACCTAGTCTTTTTTCCTGCATTTTCCATTCCCCTCCAGCTAATTTTATTACCATGTTATATGTGGTTATTAACCAATTGTGTATCTTTAGTCAAGTGCTGTACTAATGAGGTATAGTCCCATCTCAACATTACTCTTTCATGTGTGGAAGCTGAGTTATTTAAACATTATTTGTTGAAGATACTTCCCTTCATTGACCTGATGATACCTTTGTGAAATGTCCACTGGTCATGGACAGAGTTTATAGTTTGTTATGTGATAAACCATTTCCTAGGGAGATGCAACACACAACATTTACTCATCGCAGATAGGGAACCCATGATAGACCAAAGTGCATAGGGAACCATGATAGACCAAACTAAGAGTATCACCAAATTCTAACTTGGTGAACCAATTTATCGGGATTACTTACAGAAATATGGCTGTGGAGTTACTTACAAGAGGAGAAAAGGCTCAAAGACAGCTGCATCAGCAAGGGCCAACCCTTTATGGATGTCAGCTCAGAAAGGCTGAGAACCTGGAGCACACTAAAAGAGCCTGGAGATGGTTTTTTTCCAAGTAACTCTTTTGTAAAATTCTTTTAGGCAGTTGTTCTGCTTTCTGCTTCTTCTGGGAAGCTGATGTGGTCTCAGAATCTTTTGTGCTGCTGTGATTGTCTGAGACTGACTCTCAGTAGCTTTTTTGTCTTCTCTGGCAGAAAATGGCCTAGCGAAACTGGTTAGTTTTAGGAACTTCCTAAAGTTCTTTGGAGTTGTTTGCTCACCTTTTAAACAACTTCCCAGCAGAATGGAATGTTTTAATCTTGGAGGAAACTTATACAACAAGGTTATAACTGAACACGTTTATATGTCTATGACTTTGTCTATATCTTGTATCATAAACCTTTCTTCCTTGTTTTCAGCTCTTTAAGTTGTAAACATTTGCCTAGTAACTTCAGGTTTTCTCTATGAATTGTTAAACCCACGGATGGAAATCAACATAAATACAACAAACCCTTCTTTATCATTTTTCTCTTTCTCCCTTTCAAAAAAATGTGGTATTTTCATTTCATAAAATCACATATCCCAATGTATATGACAATGTCATGTTTAGTTTGGTCACTTTAAAATCTATCAATAATATAACTGAAAATTGAAGACATCCAAATGTAAAGATTTCCAGATGACACAGTGACTACTCTACTTGAGACAAGAAATGTTCCAAGACAATTAAGGTAATTTCAAGGAGAAAAAATGTGCCCAAACTTATAGTAATTCAGGAAGAAAATTTTTATAGAATGAATTTCATTTTGTCATGGTGTTATTTGTATTGTTTTGGTTAGATCCTATATGAGAATATATTTATATATGTATGTCTATACTTTTTAGAATTGGAATTTACAAAATCAATAAAAGTAAAAGAAAAAGAAAATTAATTTAAAAGAGGAGTAAATAGCATAATTTTCTAGAATACCCTAGATGTTAACAATTTTAATGTAAATTTGAAGCCTTATTATTCACTCTGTATGAAATCTAATATGAATGAAAGTTAGAGAAATATGGTCTACATACCATCCATTTAGAAGATTACTGATACTTCGTCATTTTGTCAGTTTGAGTTCTGAAAATACAGAAATATATCTGCTAGTCTATAGATGCTCAGCTTCTCGTAAATCATCAATGGGTTAATTATCACCTCTGCATCACGGATGTGGTCTGAGGTCATATGAGTGTCTCAAGCTGGAAGAGTTGAATTTTCTCAGTGTACTCGTGATATTTCTAAATGATAAGTCTGGATTCACGGTAACACTTACTTTGCATTAAAAAACAGCTCAAACTGTATTTTCATAACAATGAAAAGTAAGGTATTTAATACCCATGAAGACTATTTACCTACTTATTTACAGTGGCCATTCTAGCAACAGACAAGTTGTGTGATTTTTCCCTGGGTAACTTTCTACACCTGCGATGCATCTGTGGGACATTCCTGTCTACCTTTTAAAAGTATGACTCTTTCTTTGACTTTTAGATACATTGCTGTGAAATTCAGGCATTTATACTAATATAAAAATTGTGTGTATATATTAGCAAGAAAGGCAAAAAGGGAGTTCATAACCATGGATAGTGGGTTATAAAAGACATGAAGTTGGATGAGAGTGTGTCCCTGAAGGTGATAGAATTGGATGGTGACATTAGAAGTGGGTACCATCATGTTGCGTTGTATGCTTGTATGAAATTCCAAAGCTAACAAAGTTGTTTTTTATCTGGAGATTTTGAGAAGGAAAGTGGAAAATCCTCTCCTCTTGTTACAATGAAGGAAGTTATCCTTTCTTGGTCCATGACCCTGAGTACAGATTTTTCTCATGAATTGATAGATATAAGGGTTCACAGCTAACCTCAGTGACTACTAATACCTGTCTGAAATGTCATAGCTATTTGGCTTGATTGTTAGTGTGTTTGTTTCTTGTTTGCATATTTGACAGTTTCTGAAGAGAAACTTTATAAATTTTGCAAGTATTGCCTGAACAAAATAGTCTAAGCACACGTCAAAAGCAAAGGTGGCATCGAAGTTTGCTCTTCAGTACCAGGGTGAGTTTTCCACTTGGAATATTGAGAAGCCTCGGCTGTTGGCCACCAGATGGGCAAGCAGCACAAAGACTCCTGTGATCCTTCAAGTTCTGTATTTTGCTTTGTTCTTCTGTTGTACAGAAGTCTCAGCACATGCCTAGGTCCTTCAAGGGGATTCTTTAAGACATATTTCTCAGTTCCAAAGAAAGTGAGTTATAGAAGGAATATTTCAGCTTAGTCCATCCATGAATTGTAGATTTGTTTTCAAAAGACTTGAGCAATGGTTTCGGTTTTAAATTATTTTTATTTGCTATACTTTGTGTATCAGAACAAAATGTACTCCTTAAGCAACAGCTAAGAAGGGTGCAAGTATAGCAGATTCAGATGTTAAATGCACAAGCACAGTTCTTGATTAATTTAGCAGCAACTGTGAGTCTGCATAAAGACTAGCATTTGGTTCTCTGTGAGTATGACTATGTGAAATCATCATAATAAAATATGAAGTTCTGAATCTAGGGCATAGGAGGGTTCATAAGAGAAAGTTTTAAAAAGGAGTTCTACACAATTATTATTGAAATAACTGTCTCCCAGTGTCTTTGAGGTCTGGAGGGGCCCACTCTGCTTCCTTGCAGGTGGGAGGGAGTTGGGAGTGACCAGGCAGAGATATTGCTTGTCTTCAGCCATATTGAATCTTTGACTGATGAGGTTCCTTGCGAATATTGCAGTGCTGAGAATATTCTCACTGGCTGTGGTGCAGAGCCTGGGAAAGAAAAACCAAACCCTTTTTGGTTAGTTTCCTGTCTGTCAACAGATGTAGACCTCTCACAAATGGAAGCAGCACTGAGCTCTGTGCTGGCCACACAGACACAAATCAGACATGCATCCTGTAAGTGAGGCATATGCAATCTTATGGGAGACTTTAGGTGTGCTTACTAATCATTTCAACATGGGTATAGGGCAACAGTCCTGAGGGTAAGTGAGCTGTCACAAGAGTTCCGAGCTAGGAAGGTCTTAGGCCTCATAGAACCAGCCAGCCTTCTTCACTGCACACTGGCTTTGCTCAATTCAGCCTGTGCTGGGTGGTGCCTCTTCTGGAAAGGAAGCCATTTAATGTTCTCTGCTTAGCTGTCTGAGTACCCAGAATAGCCTTCTAGAGCCTATAGAATGGAAAACCGAATTCATGCTTTTAGGTATAGCAATTTTCTTATACAATTTGGCTGTTTACTGCAAACAGTCTTGTCTTTGTATACAGACAGAATGTTTTGTGATCATTGTCTTACTGAAGTGATATGTTGATTTTATTTTCAGTTCAGCCAACTTTGACATGCTTCTTCAACTATAAATTAGACTTGCCTAAACTTAAGTCAGAGGCTAAAAAAAACAAAAGAAAAATACTGTTGTGTTGTATTTAGTGCCTCCTTGTTAAACTATGCTTAATTCTTTTTGGAAATGTTACAGATTTTAAACAGTCAAACTCAGCCAATGCTAATTAAAAGAAAGGCAAATAGAAAGCAGACAAGAGTTAGATTCAGTGAATAAACTTGAAATTAAAAGGTTTCCCTTATTATAAAGAAACTATTAATAGCAAGAAGTAATCCCTAGCTAGGAGAGCGAGACACAATTAATTGCAGTTCTCAGTAGAAATCTTATGTAATATTTTTTAAGAATATTCTTAAAGCTGTAACAATTTATTACTGCATTAAAAAAAAAATGAAAGCTGAAGCTCACAGAATTCTGTATATGTGATGACTAAGCCAGCAGCTATTGTGTTAGTTTCAGGACACATGTGTTTCTACACTCCACTCTTTTCTCCTAGTCTTTTAGAAGCCACTGTTGCCTCTTGACTGACATATTCTATGTGCTGTCATTTTTTGAGGTATGCAGACAAACCAGTTTTTAGAGATCGCTGTGTATGTTTCGCGGTGACCTTTATGCTGTCTGTTTCTGTTGAGCAATTAAAATGAACAGAGTCAGTAGTGTGCAAGTAACGTGTAATTTGGTTTGGCCATCTTTGACCTTCTTTTCCTGGCATGGTTCATTATTTGGCTTCCTTTGTACGCAGAATCCAGTCAAGCATTCGTGAATGTTCATAGCAAGAAGTAGGCTTGCGAGATGCTTGACAGCTCAGGAAGAGTGATAAGGCGCTGTTGTCAAACAGCTGCAGAGAAGCTCTGAGAAGCACGGAGTAAGCTGTCAATAAGTGATAATATCACTGCCAATTATCAGATCAAAACACATTCAATAGGAAAACACTGAAGACCTAGGACTAGAATCTAATCACTCACAATCCCAAAGATGTACTGAGAAATGAAACTTCTAGGCATCAAATAGCAAAAGTCCCAATGCCCGAGATTTGAGTCCTCTTTGCATTGCTAATAGCTCCTGTGACATGGGCAAAGTCATTACACATGTTTTCTTATTCTGTTATATGCCACTGGTGAGATAGGATGGTCCTACGTACTTTCAGGGGTGCCCTGAGGGCTTAGGATGGGTCATTGTGCTGAAAGTTTTATATGCTTAAAGTGTTCTCCCAAAAATGTTCAATTTTCCACTTAGTCCAATTTTCAAGGAGTGGTATGTCCACAAAACTTATCAACCACACACACTATGATCTTAACACAATGGAAGTTTGAAACTATTAAAAATCATGCTGCCCTTGGAAATCCTCGTAGAGAATTAGAACAGCATTTCAATATATTTTAGGAAAATTATGAACAAGACCAGTAGAAGGGATCAAACATAGTTTAATATATGTAGACACCTCTGTTTATAGATGCTAGATCATAATGTCATTTGGTATTAATTTGGTTAAGAACATCAGATTTAGTTAAAACACATCAGTTTAACTTAGCAGTGTCTAACTTACATTCCCAAACTTTCTATAACTTTATGCCTTTATTTTATTTTCTCAGAACACGAAAGGAAATCTTGATCTATATGTAACACATTTTCAAACACAAACCACACATAACTTATTTTGGATGACAGTTTTAAAACTGCCCATCCTATCTATTAGTTACTGTATCCTAAGAATAGCAGGCCATGTTCAACAAATTTATTCAACTAGGTGACTGTGGAGATAAAGGTGGTAAGAGATCATTATAGGCCAGGACTACAGCAATAATAGGATTTGAGACTAAGTACTTCTCCCTGGACCTAGGGAGAAGTAAAGGAAATCCTATCTGTTTCATGCTGTTTGCTAATAATAAAACTTCAAAACTATTAGGAACTTGCCTTGTGAGAGCAGAGCTACTTTTATGTTTCCAATGAATAATTTAGTCACCTTTGTTAATATTGTTGTCATTGCTTATTTTTAGACTACAATTTCTAAGCTTTTTTTTTTTCAAACAGTTAATTGAAATGTTTGTCACAGATTGAATTTGAGAATTATGTCTAAGTATTATTTTGTGATTTTTAGTATTTTATCCATGTTAATATTTTTCCTTTAATTTATGATAATCTTGAAGCATTCATATCTAACTTTTACAGAAGATGTGACTGAGAAAACAGTTTTGGTTAAAGGTGAGGAATAGAATTTGTTAACTCCAGAATCCATTAAAAAACTGGGCAGGTGCTGCAGCATGCCTTTAAACCCAGAGGCAGAGATGAAGGGTCCTCAGCCCTGAGATGGAGCAAGCTGACTAGCTAGACTAGGTGATCAGCGCGCTCTGGATTTAGCATGGGATGATACCCCATGCCATCCTGTAGTCTCTACACTCAGCACACATGTGCAGAAGTACTCTAACACACGTGTATCCACACATATGTGTATAGACATGCACACAGTGCACATATACAGATGCACACATATGTGCACACACATGCACATGCTATATAAATGCAAAACTGTATTTCCAGAAAAGCTCCTACTTTCATCTACCCATGGGTCATTTCATCAAGTTTTTTCTGTGACAGGAGTTAATTAGTTAAGTCAGCAAACCTTAATTGAGATTTCAAGATCAATTTTGATAGAGCTGTCGCCTCATCCCTTGCCTGAAGTTCTGCTGAGATTCATGGGAACTCTGTTCCATTTCACAAGAACTGATGGAATTTCAAACCATAGAAGCCCACTGCGTATTCATTGTTTTGCTCTGGAAAAATAAATGTAGTATGATTTGATTATGTGTCATAGATTCAACTTTGAGTTTGCTTAGTTTTATTCCAATGTTTTGTTTTCTTATCACAATAAATGTCACTTCTAGCATTAATGGAAAATTTAGACAAGTACTATTTCTTCCCTAGAAGTCCTTGGCAGCTTCTCTCTCCTCCCCAGCACTGTGCTCCACTGGCTGGGTGGTTGCAGATGGGAACACTCAGTAGGAATTTCCACCTTACACTTTCAGAAGTCAGAATTGTCTTTCATAATCCCAGGAACTGGCTGTTCCTAATGCACTGAAGGACTTGAGACACGCTTCTTGCTGAAGCTTTTGGGTAAATCACTAAAATCAAGTACCAAAGGTACCCTTGGATGAAAGACTTAGAAAGCAGGCAGTAAAATGAAAAACTGTACTGAGAATTAGAGAAGATGGAGTTTCACAGCGTCAGAGGCTCCATTCAAATCTAACTGGTGCTGAGGAGGTCTGCTGTAGCTTTTCTTAGCTCCCAATGTCTTTCTCTTCCCCTGCCTCCCTCCTCCTTCCCTCCTTCCTTCTATCTATCCACCCTTCCATCTCATTCTCCGTCCATCCTTCCTTCTATGTCTATAGATTTATCCACTTTTATATCAAACTGTATTTAATATCAAACTATTCCCTTCTTTCTCCCTTATGAACCTCTTCTCCAAGGTTCTGATCCAGTCCGGCTTTCCTCTATAGAGGAAACTATTCAATGAACTGATTTTCCTACTATATAAAAACGTCAGTTAGATTTTATATTATGCATGCCCTGTCTGTGATTAGCCATAACAGTTATCTCCAGCAAGAGGGAGGTGTGACCCTGATCTGAACTCTGGTCTGAGTTAGATTATATTAGGCCTTATCTCTAAAGTGAATTCAGATACGGGATAGTGGGGGAATAAAGCATGCTAGAGTATGTGAAACTTCCTTACACACCAACATTTGCTAAAGAAAACTTTCACAGAGCAAAGAAGCCAGACTCGTGTGTTGCCAACAGCCTTGCTGAGAAAGGGAGAGGCAGCGCCTGCAGGTTTTATTATTTACGTGAGAGAGATGGAAAGGGAATTGCTGAGGACATAGTTTAAAAAGGACAGAACATTCTAGTTCAAATGGACCATTTTCCCACCATGTCTCCCTGGGGGCAGGCTGCTGCTGCTGTCTTAGGAACACACTGACTACACAGGTTCCTCCTGTCCCAGATGGTAAAATCCAGGAAGGGGCTATGAGACTTGTCTGCATCTTCATCGATTGGCTTCCTGAACACAGAGGGTCAGTTCCTTTTCATAGGATCCTCTTTTGAAGTTGGTGGGGACAATGAGACTGCTTCAGCAGAGACATTTTGTTTTTCTGTGTTTGGAATTCAGATTCCTTGTTAGCAACGCCATGTTCCTCTCTCAGGTGTGAGCTGAGTAAACTTGACAGCTCCAACAATGGCGGCTCAAGGCCAGCCCTAGAGCACTTGACCTACATTGACTGGGCTTTCTGAGCTCATTATTCCACGTCAGGCAGGTGGCATCTGGGAAGTAATAATGCCTCTTTGATTCTGTTGCCAAGGCCTTTAACTTTTGTATTGTAATAGATTTTAAAATTAAACACTAGTTGTTTAGCTGAGCAGGGTTTATGTCTATGCAGTATTGTTTAGTACAATGTACCCAGGGTATTGAATACGCCTGCCTCCATTTGCTGCCCATCTCCATTACGCTCAAGAGCAGATATTTATAGCTGGCAGATTTATTGAAGACACAGTCTGATTTGCTTTGTTAGGCTGTAGGTCCTCCCATGCCTTCTTCACTTTTGGCAGAGTTTGTTTTCCAGTGTTGCTTATGAAATCTGACTCCCTGGGTTGGAATCACATTTTCAGAGTTTACTGAGAGAACACGACACACAGAGCACAGGAAACAATCACTGAAGGAGACAGCATGTGCTGTGATAGAAGAGAAAATATTTACATGTTTCTAAACTTTTCTCAAGTCTAAGTTCTCCATTATAAATCTGGAAGCTCCAAAAGGTATACTAAGTAGGTGTTTATTAATTGCACTCCTTGCTTTCAAGTGATTGGTAGGTAGGTGGGAAGATTTGCAGGAAGTTTTATGATTAGAGTTAGATTTATAAAAACAAGTTTATCCAATAAGCTTATGTAAGTATTTTGTATAGTAGCTACTTTGCTCAAATGTATATATGCTCATACACAGACACACATTCACGCACATGTACATACACATTTGCACACTCACACAAACTCACATGGGCATGCATGGATACCTGAATTCTCTGACATACATATACACAGTTGCACACTCAAACATGCACAGGCAAACTCACATTAACACATATACATACACACAAACACTCATACATGGACACAGATTGCACACACATTGCCCATCTATATCCATGCATATCTCACTCACATGAGTATATACTCAGATATCTCACACACACGCACACACACATACACACATGCATGAACGACACACACAACACATGCACAGAAGTCTCTCCTAATTTAAATAATGTCTTGCTTGCCTTTCAGACATGCCCTCCACTGGAACCTTTCCAGCCTTACTGTGTCTGTATTGACCTTTGTGGCTTTTTTCGAAATATTGTATCCTTAGGATAAACAATGAGGTTCATGCTACAGTTTTTCCTTGATCTTTGTTCTTGTGAACCAGTGTTGTATATTTAATCCTTTGCCTTGGGCTTGTCTCTTTAGACCATAAGGGCCACAAGGCAGTTTGTCTGCTCACTTCCATAAACCCCTTGGATGTGCCATGAGCCTCTGATAAAAACTCTTGATAAAAGTCCCACCCTCACACATTTCACTTTCCCCTCCCCCTCCTTCTCTTGCATTCCTTTTAGGAGGTTCTTGAGGTCCAACCCAGATCCTCACCTATGCTATAGGCAAGTATTCTTATCACTGGGTCAGCCCCATTTATTTTTGTAGTCAAAGAGTCCTTTTATAGAGTGTTTTCCAGAGTGGGCTTAGATACTGTGTTTACCCCTTTTTGATGTATCTTTTTCAAATCCTGGCTACGTTCTTTTTCTTTATATGGAGTGGTCATGTCTGATACTCTTCTGTGTATTCTGCAAATGAAGCCATTTATGCTGAAGGTATGGTGAGGTGGTAGCTCAGAGAGGCATTACAGGTTTTGCTTTCTATAGTCCTGTTACAAAATCATTTGCACACAACAATAAAATCACAGCTCGGTTGGGACGTGAGCTCTTACAGGTCTGTGCAGAGATGGTGGGCCCAAGAGTTCAGATATGGTGCTAGGAGAAGGTAGACTTCAAAGGGGTTTCTAAATACTCTTCACTAGACAGCCCTTCCATTATGACTGCTCATCCATTTCCTGTGTGGGAACACATAGATATTTTCTGGTAGAAATTTCATGAAATAAAATGTTTTATTCCAATTTTTTTTTTCTGTCAAGTTTTCTTTGTTCACAGAAAAGATGGCCTTTCATGGCAAAAGAAGTGAAAAGTGGGAGAAGTAACCAGGCCTCCCACATTCAACCTCCATATCCTCTGAAGTTAATACTTTCTTTGACATTAGAAGTCGTTGGCAGAGAGCATATTCCTATGATGGGACACATTGCTAGGTTACCAACCTTTCCCAATGATAAAACTGAGCTGGTTTTATTGTTTCGCTTGTTTGGGAAGGGGACAGCAAAGGCATGACACTTGGTGACTTTCACCATGTTCTTAATAGTAATTGGGTTTTCTTGTCCCGGATCTGCATTCTCAAACAGCAAGCTATACTGTTATTTTTGTAGATGTAGCTGATGCTCTCCAGGATGACTTCTGGATTTAAGGACATATTTTATGCCAAACCTTGTTAAAGAGCTTTTCAGAGAGAGGTCTTCTCTACTTTACACAAAAACGTTCTTTTATTCTGTCTTTATTATCTTTCTGTTAAATTTTCTGTCATTTTTTTCACCTCTATTTTTAAAAAAAAGTAAAGTTTTTTAGATAATGCAGTCCATTTATGGCAAGTGTTTAAAATTCTATAATACAGCTGACTTGTATTTTCTAGGTGTAGCATTAGCTGTGATGACCAAAATAGCAAGCATAATTTGAGGGCATGTTTTATGCAAAAAATATCCCCTGTATGCAAAACTGTTCAATATGTTATTTTAAAAAGTAAATTTATTATTTTTTATTTAATACTGCTTTGCTGATTTTAAGTGCCCGGTCTATGTTAATCATTGTATAGGCCTCAAACTCTCAAATTTAAATAATTTCTGATAGAGTCATGTTGAGAGGGAGTTTAAAGACTCATTAGACAAGACTATATATCAAAAATTACAAACATCAAAAAACTCATTTACAATGACAAAACAGTTTTAAGATGCAAAAGTGCAAAACAGAGATGTTTTAATTCTTCTCATTTTTTTCCTGGAAATGATTTGAAATACATAGGATCCAATGCACTATTTTTTTTTAATTCTCTTGTATAGTTTTAGTTTTTTCATTTGTTCATTCATTTATGGGGAACGCATGAATATGACTATAACTTTTTGAAGGAATCCTAAAATTACAGCATAGAATTTGACATCTATTTAATGAATTTAAAAATACCTATTCAACTGGAATATCAAATAAGAAGGTGCTTCTGCTTTGGCTCAATAATTTCAATAATTATAATTAAAATTATTTTTAAACCAAAAAATGACATTTGTCATTCACAAATTAGAAAAAAATTAGAAAATTAAAATTAAAAATTTATTTAATTTAGTTACAAATTTAGAAGCTAAACCAGAGTAGATTGGGAATTGGAAAAGCCAACAAAACAAAAACCCTAAGATAACTTTCTTGAACACAAAAACAGGGGAAATGATATTACTCGGTCAGTTACAGTGAAGTGATGAGAGCTAAGACAGAAGAGTCAAGGATGCTGTGGGTTGCGGCACAGAGGACCCTCTCTGTTCAAAGAAGGTTAAAGGAAGATGAATTCTCAAAGTGGAGTGGGAGACATGGTGAAAAGAATTCCATGCCACTGCCCTGAAAGAGATCATGTCCAATTCAGACTTGATCTCTGTCTCTCTGTGTCTCTCTGTCTCTCTCTCTCTCTGACTCTCTCTGTCTCTCCATTTCCTCTGTGTGTCTCTCTCTGTGTCTCTCAGTCTCTCTCTCTGACCCTCTCTGTCTCTCTGTGTCTCTCTCTATGTCTCTCTGTCTCTGTCTCTTTTATGGATGATGGTGACAGACAGAGTGATCCAGAGAGACAGAGGAGGGATAAAAAGACAAGTGGTTGGGGTGGTGTATATGTTTTGTTTTGGAGAATTACAGAAATGATGATCTTGAAGGTCAACTTGAGACCCTCATTTGAACCACAGGCACAGACTTATTTATTATTATTTTTCTAGGTTCTCTCAAGGATAATTTAAAACGTAATTACTTTCAACTATTTTCTAAAAATATTAAGTGGAAAGTTCTCGAAATGTACAGTTTATTGATTTTTTTATTACTTTAAATTTTTTACAGTCCAGTCATTACCCCTCTCCTAGTCCACCCTCCCACAGTTCCTCATCTCATCCCTCCTCCCCCTGTTCCCAAGAGGATGTCCCCACCCACTCCCACCTGCTAGGCTCCCATACTCCCTGGGGCCTCAAGTCTCTCCAGGATTAGGTACGTCTTCTCCCACTGAGGCCAGACCCGGCAGTCCTCTGCTGTCTATGTGTCAGGGGGCTTCGGACCAGCTGGTGTATGCTGCCTGGTTGGAGATCTCAGGAGTTCGAGTTAGTTGAGACTGCTGGTCTTCCTATGGGGTCACCCTCCTCCTCAGCTTCTTACAGCCTTTCCCTAATTCAACCAAGGTGTCCCTGTTGGTCTATTGATTGGGTGTAAGTATATGCATCTGTCTCAGTCAGCTGCTTGTTGGGCCTCTCAAAAGACAGCCATGCTAGGCTCCTGTCTGTAAGCACATCATAACATCAGTAATAGTGTCAGGTCTTAGAGCCTCTCCTTGAGATGGATCCCAAGTTGGGTTGGTCACTGGACCTCCTTTCCCTCAGTCTCTTCTTCATTTTTGTCCCTGCAGTTCTTTCAGACAGGAACAATTCTGGGTCAGAGGTTTTGACTGTGGGATGGCAACCCCATCCCTCCACTTGATGCCCTGTCTTTCTACTGGAGGTGGACTCAACAAGTTCCCTCTCCCCACTGTTGAACATTTCATCTAAGGTCCCTCCTGTTGAGTCCCGAGAGTCTCTTACTTCCCAGGTCTCTGGTACATTCTAGAGGGTTCCCCCACCTCCCATCCCCGAGGTCACATATTTTTTTCATTCGGCCGGTCCTCAGGGCTTCTCTCTTGCGTCCCCATACCTGATCATGGTCTGCTTTTCCCCTCCCCCTTCCCTATCTCACCCAGGTCCCTCCCTTCCTCTGTCCCTCCCTCTGCCCCCCCTGTGATTGCTTTCTTCTCCTTCCTATGTGGGATTGAAGCATCCTCACTTGGGCCCTTCAGCTTGTTAACCTTGAGTTCTGTGGATTGTATTCTGGATGTCTGTAATTTTTTGGCTAATATACACTTATTAGTTAGTACATACTATATATTTCCTTTTGGAATGATATTTTGTAGTTCCATCCATTTGCCTGTAAAACTCATGATGTCCTTGTTCTTAATAGCTGAGTAGTATTCCATTGTGTAAATGAACCGCATTTTCTGTATCCATTTTTCTGTTATGGGACCTCTGGGTTGTTTCCAGCTTCTGGTTACACAAGATAAGGCCACTATGAACATAGTGGAACACGTGCCCCTGTACTATGGTGGGGCATCTTTTGGGTATATGCCCAAGAGTGGTATAGCTGGGTCTTCAGGTAGATCTATTTCCAGTTTTCTGAGGAACCTCCAGATTGATTCACAGAGTGGTTGTACCAGTTTACAATCCCATCAGCCATGGGGGGAATGTTCCTCTTTCTCCACATCCTTGCCATTTTTAAGTAAATCATGTACCACTTTAAATATTGTGATAAATCTTGTGATATCTTGATTTTGAATCATCCCACCTAGGCATAAACTATCTCTTTGTCTAACATTCCCACACAGAATATGCTATGCTCCCATTAATATGTGCAGTATAATAAGCTATTCTGAGAAAGATTATATTTGTATAACTTATGACATTGATTTTATTATGGATTATTGTCATTGATCTTTTACTATTCCTGATTTACAAATGAAACTTCACCACAGGTATGTATGTAGAGAAAAATCACAGTTTAAATATGCTTTCATGGTATCTGGTTTTCGGAAGCTAATAGGTATCTTGGAACCTATCACCATATACATATCATCAACAGTGTAGATCCTGAGGATAAATGTGAATACCCATAGAATGGACAGAAGTGTTACAGTTTTAGAGCTTATGTCTCTGAGTAACTCTAGGACACATAAGATCCAGGACAACCAAGGTCACTGAAGCTTGATCATATATATATTTTTTTTTAATCTGGAATTCACTCCTAAATACAGCATTTTTAATGTATAAAATAATGGTACTTTGTACTTCATTTATTTAATGCATATTTCTTTAGCCTTTCTTTGATTAATTTCTGTTCCCACCCAAACACCTCACTGGTATCTAGGACACAGGCTCAATTTTTACATTATAGCAAGTCAGCTCCCTACACTTATCTCTGGCTACAATGTTGAATCCACCTGCAACTTTTAAAAACACTTATGATAAATCCTGAAGTAATTATGCTAGAACTCAGCTGTGAGAGCAAGTACTAGTTGTAACTCTTTCTTGTCAAGTTTTAGAGTGAAAACTATTTTTTCTCTTTATTTTTAGTATTTATTTTAGAATATCATTTGTTTGAGTTGCTATCCGTTCCTCTTTTCTCCCTCTCTTCTTGTAGTCTAGTCTTCTCCCTCCCTTTCCCCATACTTTCTTTCTTCTTTTTCTCCCTTTTAGGACTTTTGGAGAGTCTCTAAATGAGTCCATTTGAACCAACGTAGGCACAGAGTTTTCAGACCTGAGTAGTTTATATAAATTGAACCATATTGTAGCATTTACATTTTCTGCATTAACTTCTAGCAATTTCAGAATCATGGTCTCTACATTAACAAAGATGACGTGGCTCAATAGAGGTGGAATATCGACTGAATTAGTAAAGGATATTCTTTCATTACAACTGTTTTTTTCCAAGGTGAATGTCTAAGATAATTTTCTAAGCATTTAAAGGACACTGGAAGAAGATTTGCCTTCATTCCCTTGCTGTCTCCCCCTATAAAATTATCCTTCTGATATCATATCTGATACTTATATGTACATTGCAAATGAAAGGCTATATTGAAACACTTTTCTATTAATGCTAATAATACAATTTTATGCTACCACCATATAAAATCTCATTTGTTTTTTTTTTACAGTGAATTGGTTTAAAGTATTGAAATTATATCATAAGATATAATTAGAGATAAACTATTTTGATTTTGTTGATAGCAACTGAGAGTTCTGTGTTTTTGCTCCTGTGGTTTCTTTAAAAATGCGGCCCATGGTTCAATCAGAATTGTGTTACTTTCACTTTCACAGGATAACATATTAGACCTGTGTGACTCCGGTTAGCATTTATAAGAGTGATTAACAGTTTGACAATTAAGGGGATCACAGTGCTGTCTTGGGAGTGTGCATTTGTGCCAGGAAATTTTCATGAATCCCAGAAAGAGTACCAAGGAGCTGCAGTTGCATTCGGGTCTCTATTCAAGTGCAAGCTTGGGTCACATCACCATCTCTGACACAGGATAACAGGAGAGGGGGGCTGAGCCCAGTTTCTGACAAGCATTTATAGAGGCAAGAAGGGGATATTAGGCTGGTATACATCTGATTGGGGTACCATTATGGCCTTTAACATAACTGGCTAGTGCTGGAAGCCAAACCATATACATAATTTCTGTTTTTCTCCTGATTGGTGGTTGTTAAGAAGTGAAGTGTCAGGAGTGGTATTGTCACCTGGGGGTGCAGATTTGTTGGGGAATAACCTGGAAATGAGTGTTAGATACAGATCTTGTTGGGGGGTAGCCTGGAAACTGGTGCTAGTACCAGCTTGTTAGTTAACTTGAGTTCACCTTAGGTCAGGTTCTCTAAGATGGAGTCTAAACCCAAAAGATTTGGTCTCTCGCTCACACTCACAGCTTCTGCAAGCACCATCAGAACTTCCAGCTTTTGGTTTGTTGTCCTTCAGCTCACTATTTCTAGTGGCCACACATTCGGTGGATGTTGATAAAATCTGAAAAGATCGGGAATTTGATGACCACCATTAAAATACAATATTATACATTCTCGCTATATTATCTTTTATCATTTCCAGTGTGATTTGGCTACAGAAATGGGGAGAGAGTTCCCACTGGCATGCTTCCTTAGAAACTCCAGTGGCTCACGGAAACAAGTACAGACCTTATGTATGATTGAGTGAGCCTAGATCCTGATATACTATGGGACAAAAATAGTTCTGCAGCCTGATTTTGGGTCAGTTTAACCTGTGGTTTTTATATTTCTTCTCTTGTAAAATGGGACAACGTTATTTTCTTTATTACATTCCAATGTGTTCTGTGCCAAGACATCTGAAGAAAAATTCTAAAGGCCATCTTATAGTAGAATGTGCCATTGGTCTCATCATGATAGTGATAGAGGCCTTAAAACATACAGAATGTAAGCTTTGCCTTCATAAATGTGTAAAAAAAAAAAAAGTCCCTCCTGATTGTCCTTTCTTTTACTAGCGAAGCTACTATTGCTGCACAAATCTCAGAATAGCCTTTAGAAAAGAGAGCCCAAAGTTCTGGATGAAGGCACCAAATTTTCTATTCCTGTGGCATATGTCCTCTAGATTTATAAGAAAGACAATAATAAATTATAATTCTGACTTTGGGCACTTATTATATATAGCATGCTCAGTTCTATGTTTTCTCTGCACTGCATGTTATAGCAAAACATTCCATTTCTGTGAATGAGGTGAATGTCAATTTCTTACCATGTTCCCATGATGTTGGCCTCTTATAAGCTTTCGTTGCCCCCCTGTGACTAATGTAGATATTCCATATCCTTGGTATTCTTTCTGGCCTCAGTACAGTTTTTCAGATTTCATTTTTCTATTTTTAGAATCATGATTGTAGCAATTCCTGAATGCTACAGGAATCTAGTCCTATTGTCCTCTCTCGCAATAACCCATCCTTGAGATAGTCACAATATAGTTCCCTAAAATAAGGACCTATCATGACATGCTAGCCAAAAGAAAGAGGATGTTTAAGGTTTATGAGTCTACAAAATATTCAGATATGTTTTGAGTAATTTCAAGTCAAGTAATTGGCTAAGATTGGACTGTGAGTTCTATAGCTGAAGGCACAAAGGCCTTGGAACAAATGGGAGAAGTGTCAGATAACTGTTCTACACTTTAAAAGACTGGGACATTTTCTCTTTAAATGTAGGTTTGTGGAACACATGCATCCTCTTAGACATATTTTCTCTTCCTTTATCCCATCCTTTGTTTCATTTCATGTAATGTCCCTTAATTTACCATGATTGATTTGAAACTTTTCATCTTTAGAATTTAGTGATTTTTATTATTGTGTTAGTGACTGCTCTATTGCTGTAAAGAGACACCATGATCAAGGCAGCTTATAAACAAAACCAAACAAAAACAACAATAACAAAACAAAAAACCAAAACAAGACAAAATCCCCACTTAATCTGGGGAATTGTCATCATGGTGGAAAACATGGTGGCCAGCAGACAGTCATGGCACTGGATCAGTAGATGAAAGCTTATATTTTATCTATAGGCAGGGAGAGGGAGAGGTGGGAGCTTTTGAAACCTTCAAAGCCCATTCCCAGTGACACAACTCCTCCAAAGAGGCTCCATATCCTAATCCTTCCTAAACAGTTCCTCCAACTGGGAGCCAAACCTGGATGCCATTCTCATTCAAACTATAATAATTATAATTAACTTATGTAATCTTTACTTTCTTTATCCTTCTTAGGATTCTCTGTGCTTCTTAGTTTTTATAGGCTAACATTTATCATCATCACCATCGGAAACTATACTTAATATAAACTCTCTATTTTTTCTCTATTTTTCTTTCTTTCACTACCTCCCATCACCTCCTTCTGAGAACCAACTATCACATAGAAGTCTACATACCTAAGAGGCTGAGAACAAGGAGATCATTTTTTGAGGCAAGCATAACCTAGATAGTGATTTTCAGGCCAGTTGAGCCATAGAGTAAGGACCCTCTCTCAAAAGCCAAATGAAAAAAAATGTTCATGATCAGAATTTCCCTAGCTGGTCTTGGGCAAGTGTCCACGGTGCTGTGAGGTCTCTCTAGGCTTTACAGCTCAGAAGCTGGCTATCTTACTATGGGAAGCTCAGCTTTTTCTACAATCCGCATATTACTTTTGGTTCCCTTGGTTATCCTGATTGGTAGTTCTAACTATGCTTTCGTTGCTTTTGGAGACATCTTAATCCATTTTCTGTAAGTATAAGTGAATACAACGATATCATAGGTAATTCATAAAAATAAAGGTTTTATTCAAATACTTGTTATAGACTTGAGAGGAACCTCAATTAATGAGCCTTCTTACTAATGGTGGCTCTGCAGAGTCCTGAGGTAATAGAAGCATCACATTAAAAGTAGAGGTATAGGCAAAAGATGAAGACATACTAGCCAGTATAACAAGCCAGCACTCTCTAGATATCCTATCAATTCCCAAAGGGATTAATTCATTCATGAAGGTGAAGCCACTGTGAGCCAATTACCTTTAGCTTTTCAACTTGGCCCTCCTTTTAAATACCTCTTGATGGGAGTTAAATTTCATCATGAGTATTTCTATGAATGCAGGAAGGGTACCTCCAAACCTGCTGCTCTTCCTTACACTTTGGAGGAGCTCTAAAACGGATGAGGTAAAGACCCAAACTGCCATACTTCTGCATTTCTTGTGGCTTTCAGGTGTTTCTGACTGACTGAGATACAAGCAAACCTAAAATTTCACAGAAATACATCCTCCAAGTGGACCCAACCTCATGGTGTTAAGTCATCTTAATTCAGGGCAAGTTTCTGGAAAATGCTTGGAAAATGATAGCAGATGTTCTCTTAAGTGGAATCTTTTGAAATTCCTGTCCGCCATGCTAGCTTACCTGTCACTCTAAATGGTTTGGTAGAATTTGACATATTTCTATTTTCCCCATCTGTCACATACTCCTCTCATAATTCTGCCACTGTTCAAAGCAACCATGGGTCTCTCTCTTTTAAAAAATTATATTTATTTTTTTATTTACATTCCAAATGCTTCTCCACCTTCTGGTCCCCTTCACAAATACCTTCCACCTTCTCTTCTCTTCTGAGAGAGTGGGGCCCTTACCTGGTACATCAAGTCTTTGCCAGACTAGGTGAATCTTCTTCCACTGAGGCTAGACAAGGCAGCCCTTTTGGGGAACTGATACCACACTCAGGCTACAGCTTTAAGGAGAGTCCTTGCTCCAGTTGTTGAGGGCCCACATAGAGTCTGAGCTGCATGTCTGCTACATGTGTCAGGGGCCTCATTCTAGGCCCTGTATGTTCTTTGGTTGGTGGCTCAGTGTCTGAGAGCTCCTAGAGGTGCAGGTTAGTTGACTATGTTGGTCTTCCTGTGGGGTTCCCATCTCCTTTAGAACTTTCAATCATTCCCCCAACTCTTCCATAAGAGTATTCAACTTTTGTCCAATGTTTGGGTTGGGTAATTACATGTTTCAGTCAGCTGCTGGATAGAACCTCTCAGAGGACAGTTACACTAGGCTCTGTCTGCAAGCATAACAGAGTGTCATTAATAATGTCAGGGATTGATGTTTGGCCATGGAATGGGTATCAAGTTAGGCTAGTTATTGGTTAGCCATTCCGTATGTCTCTGCTTCATCTTTGTCCCTGCATTTCTTTTAGACAGGGCACATTTTGGGTCGAGAGTTTTGTGGATGGATTGGTGTCTTTATCCCTCCACTGGATGGTTCTACCTGAGTACAGGAGGTGGCTCTTCAGGTTTCATGTCCCCACTGTTAGGCATTTTGGTTAAGGTCACTTGCAATAACTCCTGGGAGCCTCCCCCATCTCAGGTTTCTGGAAGTTCTTAAAGACTTCCCCCACCCCTCTACACCCAAGCAACTACAGATTTCCATTCCTCTGTCTCTTCCACCACTTGCCCTTCCAATTCTCCTCTCTTCCCCTCTCCTACCCACTTTCTTCCCTCCCTCTGACTCCTATAACTATTTTGTTCCTTCTTCTAAGTGTGATTCAAGCATCTTTGTTTGGGTCTTCTTGTTTAACTTCTTTGAGTCTACTGGCTATATCATGAGTATCCTATACTTTATGGCTAATTTCCACTAATCAGTGAGTACATACTTTACATGTTCTTTTGGGTTATCTCACTCTGGATGATATTTTCTAGTTCCATCCATTTGCGTGCAAAATTCATGATGTCCATATTTTTAATAATAGCTACACAGTATTCTATTGTGTAAATGAACCACAATTTCTGTATTTATTCTTTAGATGAGAAACATCTGGGTTGTTTCCAGTTTCTGGCTATTACAAATAAAGCTGCTATGAACACAGTAGAGCATGTGTCCTTGTGGTGTGGTGGAATATCTATTGGGTATATGTCCAGGAGTGGTATAGTTGCGTCTTCAGGTAGAATGTTTCCAATTTTCTGAGAAACTGCCAGATTGATTTCCAGAGTAGTCGTATCAGTTTGGAATCCTACCAGCAATGGAGGAGTGTTTCTCTTTCTCAGCATCCTCACCAGCATGTGCTGTCACTTGAGTTTTCTATCTTAGCCATTCTGATTGGTATAAGGTAGAATTTCATGGTTCATTTGATTTGATTTTTTCTGATGACTAAGGATGATGAACATTTCTTGAAGTGATTCTTGAACATTTGAGATTCTTCTGTTCAGAATTCTCTGTTTAGCTCTGTACCCCATTTTTAAAATTGGATTATTTGTGGGTTTTTTGAAGTCAAACTTCTTGGAGATCAAGGGGATTTAAATTGGAAAAGAAGAAGTCAAGGCATCATTATTTGTGGGTGATATGATAATATACATAAGTGATCTCCAAAATTCTACTGGAGAACTCCTTACAGTTTATAAATAACTTCAGCAAACTGTCTGGATATAAAATTAACTCAAAGAAATTGGTAACCATCCTTTATACAAAGGATAAATGGAGAAAGAAATTAGGGAAACAACATCCTTCACAATAGCCATGAATAGTATAAAATATCTTGGTGTGACTCTAACCAAGCAAGTGAAAGATCTGTATGACAAGAACTTCAAGTCCCTGACAAAAAATTTGAAGAAGATATCAGAAGATGGAAAGACATCTTCCATCAAAAGGGCACGACTATGGACTGGTAGGATTAACATAATGAAAATGGCTGTCTTACCAAAAGCAATTTATAGATTTAATTCATTCCCATCAAAATTGCAACACAATTGCTTACAGACCTTGAAAAAACAATTCTCGATGTCATATAGAAAAACAAACAAACAAAAAAAACCCCAGGATAACCAAAACAATCCTGAATAACAAAAGAACTTCTTGATCAGCATCCATGATGTTAAATTGTACTACAGAGCAATAGTGATAAAAACTGCATGGTATTAGTACAGAAACATACAGTATGATCAATGGAATTGAATTGAAGACCCAAAAGTAAACCCACACTACTATGGACACTTGATTTTTGACAAAGAAGCCAAAACCATACAATGGAAAAAAAGAAAGCATCTTCAATAAATGGTGCTGTACTAACTGGATGTCTACATGTAGAAGAATGAAAATAGATCCATAGAATAGATCTCCTGCACAAACTCAAGTTCAAGTGCTTCAAGGACCTCAAGATAAAACTGGATACACTAAATCTCATAGCAACGAAAGTGAGAAATAGCCTTTAATATGTTGGTACAGGAGAAAATTTCCTGAACAGAACATCAATGGCTCAGAGTCTAAGATCAACAATTGATAAATGGGAACTCCTGAAACTTCAAAGCTTCTGTCAGGCAAAGGACATTGTGAATAAGACAACAAGGATCACTACAAATTGGAAAAGGATCTTCAATAACCCAAATCTGAGAGAGGGATAATATCCAAAATATATGGAGAACTCCTCTCTCTCTCTCTCTCTCTCTCTCTCTCTCTCTCTCTCTCTCTCTCTTCTCTCTCTCTCTTCTCTCTCTCTTTCTCTCCTTTGAAGGGCTTGCCTGTTTATTGATTTCATTTACTTGGGTTACTTTACATGCTCAATTCTTGGGTGGATTTTTAAGAAGACTACTATTTTAAGCTCTTTTTGACTTGTTTTAAGGGTAGAAGGAATACATGAACTATGGCTACATCCTAAATCCTCTGAATTATCTAGTCATTATATTCTTACCTCTTGTGTCCTAGTGTGCCTTCCTATACTAGCAAATCTATAAAACCAAAACCTACACTACTTCTTTTCAGTGAGAGTTTAGGTCTAATTTATGTTTGACTGGTTAGATTCACTCATGAACTACAAATGGAGAAGATGCTTTAGGTTGTCCTGCTGCTGTTTTGTGTCTTTTTGTTGAATAAAGTCAGAGAGGTGGTGGATACTCCTTTTTGGAACTTCTGCAGCATCCATCCTTGTGCCTGAGCTATCCTTAGATTTCTGGTTAGAAAAATAGATGCCAGTGTAAGAAGCATCTGTTGCTTTCATAGATTGCTGGCTCTGGAATGAACTACTCTTATAGATTTTAGATAAGACAGTATCAGTTGTTTTTTGAAAATTATTATTATTGATTTACTACAGTGAACAGTCACAAAGATAATTTTCTAATTTCTCTGCTTCTTGGCTCTTATAGATGTAGTAAATGTCTATGAACCTGTGTTTTTAAAGGTTCTAAGAATCACGGTGGAAGTCGCTGCATCAATCCTATAACAAGCCCAGACTTCTCAAATACTTTCTTTTTTTTTATTATTATTTATATTTTATTTTTATTTATTTTTTTTATTGGAAATTTTTTATTGTAAATTTTTTATACATTTCAGATGTTTTCTCCTTACCCCATTTCACCCCTCCCTCCAGGAACTCACTATCCCTTCCCCCTCCTCCTATCTCCACGTTGGTGTACCCCTTCCACCCTCCCTGTACCTCACCTCCCCACCCTCGAGTATCCCCCCCCCCCACGATGTCCAGCCTTCATGGGACCAAGGATCTCTTCTCCCACTTATATATATCTCCCTTGCATATTATAGCTGGAGCCATGGGTCCCTCCCTAAGCGCTCCCAGGCTTGTGGTTTAGACCCTGGGGGCTCTGGTTGGTTGGGATTGTTGCTTTCCTCATGGTATCTCGAAGAACTTTCGTAAACCCCTTTGTGTTTAAAATAATCAGAGTGTTTTTTTTAATCTTCATCTGATTCTTGATAGAGACTCATCATCTGTCATTTGTGTTAACATTTGTCATTTATGAAGTTCTTTCCCCTATGTGATATCATCTGTTCTTCTGTAAATTTCAGGAAACTAACATGCTATAGAGTATAAATGCACTTTTTAAGTGCACCACTCTGAAAGTAAAAGCAAAGACTGAGTAATCATAAAAATGTTCTTAATCACATACAAATTTTGGTTGTGCTTCTTTTAAATGTGTTTTGAATACATCCCCCAAGCCCAGGTATGATCCCAGCCATTCTTCACTGACCTATGTCTAGAAGTGTCTGTTGTAGATGTGTTTTCACAGCATGCGAGTAATAGAGGTAGGTAACAGATCAAGGAAATCTGCCTCACGCTGTATCTCACGCTAAAATTATAAGCTCGAAGTCTGGAGGCTTCTGAACCTGAATTCAGTAGAGATGGGCTTGGAACAAAGGAACTACATGAGTCAAGTCAGGGAGAAAAGGGAAATTGAAACCATCTATATATTTGTATATAGATGTATATATTTTGTAAGATTCAAGTCGCTTCCATTATTCCTAAGGAAATAATGAACGTTTGACAAATTAAGCTATCTAGATATGGAGCTTTAATGACTAAGTAGTCAGTTAAAAGTACAGCCAGGGGCTACACTTGGTCTTTCAAAGCTGAATCCTGTTGTATTTAGATGCTTTAGATAAATGCATTGTATATGCAAGGTATGTAGCTGACATGAGAAACTAAAATTGTAAAGAGAAAGCTAATAAAATTGGACTGAAACTTGTGGCAACTTCTTGTTATTTTTCCTTAAATCTGACAGGAAATTCTCAACCTTCGGGGCTTAGCTCAAAACACTCAAATGGATGAGAATCTAGAAAGTCATTTTCTTTTAGCTCTTTTAGCTCTTCCAAAGCCTACTTTATCCAGTACTGTGTGCATGCGACAATATGATCCCACAGCTAAAAACAGAGCCTATTTCACTGACGCCTTAAAATCACAGAAAATGAAACAAAAATCCCAGATAATGACAACCATTTTAGAGTCTGTTTCCTCTAGGAATCAAATCAAAGGGTTCAACAGCCTGTCACTGAGAGCTGACTAGAGAATGAAGCCGATTTGGTGGTACCTCCTTAAAGGAATGATGAAACCCTGATTGTTCTAATCTGTCCCTCAGCACTGTGAATAGTAGGTCACTTCTAATTACTGTTCCCTTTCTGGGCTCTATAGATATAAATACATGGGATATTAAAATGCCTTGTGGGCTCATTATTCAATTGTTACAAAATCAATTTCATGAAGGAAAGAAAGCAGATTAGATTCTAAGATTTAAATGTGCAACTTGACAGACTGCAGTGTAATTTTTGAGTCTATCAATAGTTTGCCAGCCCACAGTTTCTTGCTGGCTATTGTAGATTTTTGTAATATGGGAAGGGCAGATTTGATGAGCATGAGAGCAAACAGAACTGCTCCTTTCTAAAATAATAAGAAATTGTATTTGCGGTTTTTATGTTGTCATTTACATTATGCAACATGATACTTTTAGATTGGAATGGCTGTCTGCTGGCCAAGAAATGCTTATGGTTTTCTTTTTCTCTTCTTTCTTCATTTAGCCCTCAGCTCAAGTTCCCAAGTGCTGGGGACTGTGCTCTGTTTTGATACTAGTAAAGCTAGTTTCATAGTCTTGCTGAGTCTTAAAAACGTTTTTCTTGATTTTTGCCTCAGAAAATCTTACTGTTTTAGACTGGGGAATGGGTACCCAAAGAAAGAGAATATCATAGTTAATATTACTTAGAAATTCATTCACTGAACTTCCATTTTACCTGACAAATAACAATTGAGTATTCCTCATGCAGTGCTACTCTACATGTTCTGCAGATTTCGGATGAGCATGCTCTCATGTTCTCTCCTTTCCAGACAAGCCACATATGTAAAGCTGAAATGTGGTGTTACGTTATGGCATATTCAGTGGAGGTCTGCTTTACTAATACATTTCAACATATATTTCCCTTTGTTGAAATTATAAAGATGGTGTAATATGTCTTCATGAGTTACCGTAACTAAATGACACAAATTGACTGGCTTGTAGGGGCTGAATATAAAGATCCAGGCACTGACACTGCTGCCATCATACTTTATACTCGTGTGACCTCTTCATGTACTTAGTGAGAAAGGTGCGAGCTCTTTTTTGTCACTTCTTACAAGATGATTAATTTTGTTAGACAATGGACCTGACTAAAACTTCATATAACATTAATTACTTCCTAATATATGTCATCTCTAGATAAAGCTAAATAAATATTAGGGCTTTGACATGAATTTGGATGGGATATATACACTGAGTTTACACTGTTGTCTCCTTTGCTTTACTATTGGTGTGACGGGATGCCAAGATCAAGGCAACTTATAGAAGGAAATGTTTATTGGGGCTTATGTTTTAGAATCTATTGCAGTTATTGTGCATAGCATAGCAGGGGTCAGGCAGACATGCCCTAAAGCATTAGCTGAGAGCTTTGATCTTAATCCACAAGTGTAAGGTAGTGAGAGCTAATTGGGAATCATGGACTTTTGAAACCTCAAAAGTTACTTTCAGTGACACATATTATATGACAAGGCTACACCTCCTAATCCTTCCCAAACAGTCCTACCAACTGGCTTCCGAGTCTTCAAATATATGAACCTATGGAGGCTGTTTTCACTGAAACCACTATAAGTAGGTAGAGTAGGGGATAACGTGGAGGAATAGTTAATGCGAGCTCTGTTGATAGGGGAAATTGATAAACACAAAGCTTTATGGAACAGAGGTACAGATAAAAGGGATGGACTAGATGGGCCTCTTGGAAGTGTTTTAGGCAATTAAAATAATAAGCACGACTATCCTAAGGTTAAAGCAGATGGAATATGTGGAAAACACCAAGACAGGCAGGAGTGGGATGAGCCAGAAGAGTAGTGAGAAATGAGAGTAGAGAAAGATGTAGGCTATGAAGTTTGCATATGCAGCATTTTCTAGAATCTTTTCAATTAAATTTATTAATCCTAGATGGTGACATTATTTTGGAAAGTTCTGAAGACTTTAGATGGAAATGGCTTACTTTGAGCATATTACTGCTATAATGTCTTGGTTAGGGGTTCTAGGTCATGGATAAAATGCCATTGCCAAAAGGAACTTGGGGGAAAGTAGATTTATTTCAACTTTTAGTTCCATATCACAGTCCATCATCAGGAGGAATCAGGAAGGAAATGAGGCAGGTATCATGTAAACAGATTGTATAAAATCAAAATTAGGATGTTTTCAGACAAAGTGAGGTTTAAGTTGATGAACCTGGAGGCACGAACTAATACAGCAGGAATGGAGGAGTAATGCTTACTGACTTGGTTTCCATGGCTTGCTCAGCCTAATTTCTTAGAGACCTCAGGACCATCAGCCCTGGGGTGGAACTGTCAACAGTCAGTTGGACCCTTCCACGTCAATCATCAATCAAGAAAATGCATCATAGGGTTTCCCACAGGACAATCTGGAGTGGACATTTTCTCAATTTAGATTTCTCTCTTCCAAAATGACTGTAGGTTGTGTTGCATTGACATGTAACTAGCCAGCACATATGATTTGAAGAGTTCTTCTCTACCATATACTTCTACCAACATGATGATATGCCCAAGACCATATGTCAAGCATCTAAGATGGAATGCTGTAAGCCCCCCAAAATCTTTTCTTTGTTGAATTGTTCTCTCAGTTGGATCACAGCAAAGCAAAAGTAGATGTGGATGGTAACTCACAATTTCATCAACTCCCTTTCATCATGGCAAATATTTTTAATGACCATATGTTTCTTCCAAAAATAAAATTAATAGGATGTAACCCACTTTGATGGATACAGTCTGGAAGACATAGATGAAAAAGCATTCTTCACCATGTAGAATCTAGTTACAGAAAAAATGTACCTGGGAAAGGATGTGAATGTAAATCATGCATTAATAATGCATAGAGAGCCTGATTTTCTGTCTCACTGCATTAACTATTTCTGTTTGGCTTGTTAAAATACTCAAAGGTATCATGTAAACAGATTGTATAAAATCAAAATTAGAATAATTTTCTCGATCAGCATTTCAGACAAAGTGATGTTTAAATTGATGGCAATTTCCTGATTTAATTTCTTTTCAGTATTCTGATATGCTAATAAATCAATCCATTGTAATTTCTGCATACATGATATGCTTCATAGCTGTACATTCTTGATTCTTTTCCTTTTGGGCTATACTGAAGCTGCCCATGTTCCACGTGAATAGGGGAAAGGATGTAAAATCAGACAAAAAAAAAAATCAGAACTAGAATTTTGAAAGCAGCTGTGTGAAGGAAAAAATGAAGTTTTGATGCCATGCCTAAAGGATTATTGAATGTTAGGGAGAATTACTTTCTGAAAAGTGGTACACGAGATGAGAACTTGTTTGATCTTGGGAAGAGCTGGCTGGGCAAAGTCCTCTAGTGTTTGTGGTCCTGAAAGCAACCTGGCACTGGCCTGACATACGACCTAAGTTTAGAATGCCAGTGCAGGAATAGAGAGAAGCACTCAATAGTTGTCATGGAAAAGTGCCAAGGTCTTATGAACATTTTTGTACTTTTCTGAACTTCCTGTTATAATGACCTTAAAGTGAGATATTTCATAAGATCAGTGTGCCTGGGGCATCTGGGATATTTATTAGGCATGAGGAGGATTAAATGTTTCTAAAACGATTCACATCTTTTAATTTGTAAACATTTCATTGCAGGTTTGTCCTCATGTTTATTCAGATATTTTAAATGATTATTGATGAGTCATTTTCATAATTTGGTTTTTATTATTTTCATTCTGTGCTTAACTATTTCATCTGGGCAGATGAAAAACAAAAAGTGTTTTATAATACATGGGAATTCAAATCTGTTAGTTCTGTTTCATTTACTGTGACAAAATACCCTGGCAAAAACAACTTAGGGAAGAAAGTTCGAAGCTCAAGGTTATAGCCATCAAAGCAGAGGAGTCACAGTGGCAAGAACTTGAATCAGCTTGTCACACCACATCCATAGTCAAATAACAGAAAGGAATTAAAGAACAATACGTTTCTTCATTCAGCTAATTTTTCCATTCTTATATAGTTTAGGATCTCCTGCCTAGGGAATGGTACCTCCCAAAGTAGGCAGGTCTTCCCACCATCAATGAACATTGCAATCCCCACAGATACACATCCCACAAGTAACTCTGATTTAGGCAATATAATATAAGAAGCAATATTTGGCTATATTTAGCTGTAGATATATTTTAAATATAAAAGAGGTTTAATTGGTGGTTTTGTTCTTCTGCTAGGATTTCATATTGAGACCAGAGTAGTAGCAGAGTTTATCTAATAGAATGAAGATATAAAAAGAGATGTGAGATAATGAGTATTTTTTTCTCTTATAAAACAGATAATGTCTGTGTCAGATTAAATCCCACTTCAGTGCTCGTAGAGTTTTGGCTTTCCAGAGTCTAAGGTACTGGACAGGACAGTTTTCCTTAACATAAAAATGGGAAGAGCTGACCTTGGAAATGCTCTTGAAAAGCAAACCCTCTTCAAAACTCATAGGAGGAGGGTTATTCTTGTTTCCTTAAAAGAAGGAGAAGAGGGGGAAAGATGCCAGGCACAGGGAAGTGGTGTAGTTCCCTCCACATGGAGAGAGAAACCTAATGTGGGCAGAAAACTCTTAATGAAGAAGAAATCTTTCTGCATCTAATTTGTGAATTGTATGTAGGCTCTGTTGAAAGATAATGAAATTTGTGAGGTCATTCAGGCTTGGTCAGTTTCAAAGAAAGATAAAAATATAATGAAAGGGTTCTTATTAACAGGAAACATTGGCTTCCTCTTGACAGAAGAATTACCACTGGAGACATCAAATTGTATTTCACAGAGATTGAGTCCTGATGAACCAAGAGGATATTCCAAGTACTGAAGATTTTGCCCAGAGGCCATCATTCTGGCTTCTGCATATTTTGAGTGTATCAGCTGTACCAGCAGCATTTTTATTTCTGTATGGTCATTAGCTTTTATATTGCTGTAGAGACAGATAAAATCAAAACCATTTCAGAAGAAGCAGCTTACTAGACTTTTATCAATTTCAGTGGGAATAGTCATTCTATTATTTTAATAAGTATGAATTTTAACTGTTATGAAACATAAACAAAATGAACTTTTGGAAACTTAGAATGCAGAGCCAAAAGTGCCCTACATCTTTTTTTTCTTTTAAGAATAAGAAAAATGAGTATCTTTAAAATGGAAGCAAAAACTATTATAAAAAGATAGTTACATATTCTCATTAATTACAGTGCTCAATTTTGGTTGTCGGTTTTCTCCTTGTAACTTCATTCCATAGCCAAAGATTCTATCCCCTTAATCTCAGACTTATTAAAGAGTATGCTTCTTTAACTATAGAAAGGAAAAGCAAAGAGAAAAAAGAAGTCTTTTGACTTTCTTTTTTCTTTGAATAGTTGGACATTTTGAGGTCTGAAGTGAACTGAGAAGGAAGGAGATATAGGCAGGCCTTCCTACACTACACCAGATATCTTCACATTGGTTATCTTTTTGAAAAGTACAAGAGTCTTAGAGGCAAGGTTCTTTGCTACTAAAGCCCATAGTTGATGATTTGTTCTGGATAAATAGTTATCAGGATCCAAATGGAATCCATTTCATTCAGAAGCAAGTGTTAATGCCCAAGTTCTGAGTTCTGCTAAGTAAACTTTTAAGCGTTTCTATAAAGTCTGAGTAGTCTAGTAACAACAGAATATTATTGTCAAGATAAAAGTGACTCCATGTGTGTGAATGTGCTTTATGAAGCTTGATGTGCCAAATGACTGATGTATTGCAATATCTGCAATTAAAATTAAAAACTTGGAATAATTCCATAACTGAAAAAGATACCCTTAAGATACAGATGTGTCAATTGTGGTCAAGTACACAGAAGCTATCTTAATGAACATGGAAAACAAAAATACATTAAGATAAACTCTCTCTGTCTCTCTGTCAATATTTCTATATATATATGCAATATTGAAAAGTATTGCTCAAAGCAGTATGTATATAGAAACCTAGAATATTGAATGGGAAAACCACTGTTGGAATTATTATGCTACTGGCTGATTATTTGAAAATAATGTAGAAAGTCATATGGTTTTCAGCAGGCTATGTTCCTATAGCCTAGGATAATATCATGTAATTAATACTTTGTGAGAAAAGACATGTAACAGTGGGTATTAAACTGTATTATTTTTCTTCAGGGCTGTTAGGGAAATCCTTCTATGTATTACTTTTCTAAAAAGAGAGAGAAGAAAAATGGAGAAAAGACAAACATACTTTACCCTTGAAAACTGTGTCCCTTCATTCACACATAGTAATCTGACACAAACCAACTTTTCCTGGCTTACAAACCATTTGCAAATTGCCTGGCTATCACTCACCTTGTTTCATCCTTGCCTACACATTTGTCAGCCATCAGAACCACCTACAATGTCTTCCACTCAGAATAGCACGATAGCTAACAAATCCCTTTAATACAAAAATAAATGTGTGCAGTCAGGTGACACCCTGCCTTTCTCCTTTTTTGCTATGGCTGGGGCCCACTTGGCACCCAGAATCACACTGTCCAGATGGTGTGCTCCTCTCTGCTCCTGCTAGAGCCCATTCTCTGCCAAGGCACCAAGCGCCAATTTTCTGGTGAGAATCTACTTTGCAGAAAGATAGCTGCCCAGGTTGCATCACCTCCCTTGTGGTCTATATACAACTGGAACTATAGTGAGTCATAGGCCAGTGGCAGAGAAGATGAAGAGGGCAGGAATACACGAGGCTTGCATGAAAAAGGGGAATTATTGAAATGAAAGGCAGTCACCCCCATGAACTTATGTAAATTATTTCAGCTCTCTAGATTTCCACTGTCTCCTTGCTAAAATAAAGGTATTGAATTGGGTGACAGCTCTCTGCCTCTAACATACCATAATGTTCTGCATCAAAGCAATGATTTTATCCTGACCAGCCAGCAATTTGGGGGAGGCATAAATAACTTTCAGATAAGTGTGGGAGGTAGCTTCTTTATAACAAAACTAGGTCTGCCTGCTGACACATTTCAGTGAGATCCTAATTTTGGATCCTCATGTTCTAATGTTGAGAAGTTTTCTAGTCAAGTGAAGATTTCTTGTGATTTAGACAATTGCTACAATGCTGATACAGAAAAGGATGCTTTAATGAGTTTTACTATAATTTAGATGTTAGGGACATGGTGGTGAACAGTCTGGAGTCCAGTGGTCTTACAGCAATGAGTGATGGCTCATATCAGCAAAATAAAGACAATCTTTCCACAACAGTGCCAAATCATTGCAACATGGTCTTCAAATAATTGTTGCTAATATGAGGCCATCCTGAAAGGCTCTTAGTAATGTCTTGGCCTTCTAATTTCCTATTGTAGCTGTCCCAGCAGCTATGAATACTCAGTTTAGACGAGGATTCGGAGCTGTCCAGGGTTCTGAAAAAATTCCAGGAAAGAAGCAAGCAGTCTGTGGCTGGTTTCTGAGCTGTGGCTTAACTCCATGATATCCTGTGTGGGTTTCACCATTTCTTTGTAATTTTCTGTATGTAAAAAAGTATAAATCAAAGATAATGCTTGAGATGAAAAGAAAATAACAGTGGTTTTATATTTTAGCTTACTCATATCTAGGATATGAATCATTCTTAATAGCAATTTTGAAAATATAATTAGAATACATAAAAACTGCCCTTCTCTGACACTTGATTCAATATGAGTAAGGGTATACGTGGGTCTTTACAAGGAAACAGTGTTTCCTCCTGTGACTATGCTGTGTTCTGCCTATGAGCGTATACTAAAATGAATGCGTGCTCCTTTGTTTCTTTTATTTTTATATAATGCACATTTCTTTTTCTATGCATATATACTAGTGTGCACAAGAAAAGCCCAGGTTACAAGAGCCATAGAAAGCTTAAAACTGGAAAATTTCAGTATCAGAAGTATGTTACTTGCTCAGGTTGTATCTTGGTCTATTGTCTGTTGATATAGTAAAATTAGCACAGACCGAAAGATTTATTAAGAAAAGAAATTTATTAGGCAAAACACTCTGGATGTTGATCAGTATAAAGCTAGAGACCAGTATGACAATGGGGAGGCCTTGGTCTTCTTCCTGGCAGAAGATACCAAGTGGCACACAAGAGTGGGAATACATATGAGGCAGTTTGTTTTACAACAAAACCATCCTCTAAAAAGAACCAACTCACTGCAGTGAGAATGAACTCAATCTTGAGAGAATAGCTTTAACCAATGAATAGGGGTGGGTTCCTTTCTACCTAAACACCTTCTATTTTGAACCTTTTCCCAACCTGTTTTATTGGGTATTAACTTTCCCACATATGATGTTTGAGGGGTATATAGTAAAATCATAATCTATAATAAAGTATCATAGAGTTAGTGAGTTAAGCAGCAGAAATTTATGTTCTCAATGTTCTGAGAGCAAAGTCTGAAGTCAAGGATGGAGAGAGAGGGAAGAGGAGAGACAGAGAGAATAAGTACTTTAGTAGCTTTTTCATGATAATATCAGTCCTAATATGAAACTACCCTGTCTCTATGATCAAATATAGTTTTCTTACTTCCTTAGAGTCTCTATATAGAAGACAGCCACACTGGGCATTAGAGACTCAACAACTTAACTTCACAGAAGCACAACTATTTAATTCATAGCATGCATACCCTTTAGGAGAAGTACAACACAGACTTCTGTTTTGACTTTGAGATAAGGTTTCATATAACACAGCTGGCCTCAGTGACTCCTGATCTTCCTGATTCCACCAGAGATTATAGGCATATGTCTCCAAAACTTGTTGTATGCAGTGTTGAGATCAAATTAAACCCAATACCTCTTATGTATGCTGTGAGCACTGTACAAACTGAGGTAGAATTCCTAATTCATTATAGTATTGGAGGTAGTTCATTTTAGTGATAAAGAGTATGGTTTTGAATCATTAAATCTCATTTTGATTTATGGTTTTGGCCTTAACTGTGTGTCCATAGGTGAATTAATTTTGAAGTCATTTGTCAAA
Source organism: Mastomys natalensis (assembly GCA_021653895.1). NCBI lineage: Eukaryota > Metazoa > Chordata > Mammalia > Rodentia > Muridae > Mastomys > Mastomys natalensis. The sequence goes on from JAJTUV010000674.1 coordinate 694,432, forward strand.
GATTTTGAGTATCAACTGGGTTATATGTGAGTGACTGGTCACAGAGCTACAAATATAATGGAAATAAACTATGTTGTTCATATAAATCCTTAAAAATATGGATATATTTGCTAAATGCTACTTAGATTCTAAGATTATCCCCAGAAATCAGTTGGTATTTTAATGGACCCTGCTTTTAAAAATATCATATAGTTTTTATAGTCAGAGGGTCATCTTCATGGTTACTAAATTCAACATGCACTACTTCTCTGAGAGAAGGAGGGCTGGTTTAAGATGGGCATGGCTAATGTATCTGGATGTTATAAAATATAGGAAATCCCAATTGTTTACGGGTAGCAGTTTTTAGCCATGCCATATAATTGGTTCCCTTGTGTCACCTTCAGGGCACACATTATCTCTGAAATTCTCCTGGGTAACAAGGGAGTTTCATTGTGGTTATCTATTGGAGATTCAGTTCATATCTTTTAGTATACAAGAGCTTTCAATTGTAGAGTGAGCCAGTTTTCTGTTTCCTTAGTTCAATAGGAAAATTTATTTTTTATATGCTTATCCTTTAGTGAGCATATTTACACTAATAAACACAGGCTCTCACATACAGATATACAGATGGACAGACATATACATGCATGCATAGTAACCTCCCCCCCCCCACATACACACACACACTTTTCAAAGCTCATGAAAAGTGTTTGGAAGTACAACCACTTAGGGCATAAATCTTACAATCTACTTTGGTCCCTTCTAAAGGGAGATGACCCAGCAATGTCCTTTTGTTTAACAACTTAGAGATAACATCCTTTACTTCTATATTGATTTTTAAATTAATTTGTTATCAGAACAATCAAAAGGCATCTTACATGTTGTCTCTAGAATCTCCAATAGGACTTCAAGTACAGTCCCTCAATCTGAGAGATTCAATAACTTAAAGATGCTTTTCATTTCCCAATTTAATTTTGGTAACATCAGAATGCTGCAGAGAGCCATGCACTTTTGGAGTCAGATGTCAGGCTCTTGTCCTTTCTCTGTCACTAGAAAGTAATGGCCACAGGAAAGTCACTGGCAAAATCTCGTGAGGGTAGACTGTGTCTTCTGTTTACTTACCCTCTGATCCTTAGTATTCTTATTTATGAAATGAAGGCAACATAGCACACAGCAGTAAATGTTCTTCGTAGTTTGTGCTAAAATACACATGGTGTAACCTACCTCATATATACCAAGTGGTTCCTTTGTATTACCTATTTTAATCTTCCTGATGAACAATGTATGTCTTTGTAAGTCCTTAGAGAGTTGGAAAGTTTTGTAAATGCTACTTAGTTTTATAGATTTTTCCTGAAAATCAATCTTTTGATTTGACTCTGCTTTAGAAAATATTGCAGTTTCCACAGGCAATGGATCATCTCTGTATATGTACTTGCATGTCTGAGAGGAAGAAAAGGACTATTCCCATACCCTAAATATGTATCCCATTTTCCCTGCCCTTTTTATTTTTCTAGATCTCCTACGGGATATGTGATGGGAATTAGTCCAGTATGATCTATATTTGATAAAAGGGTTACATATGTAACCTTAATTAAGAAACATGCAAAGTCAAGACTATTAAAAGGAATCTAAATTAAGTAGAATAGTTAAAATCCTGTGAGAACAATTTAGAGCACCACACCACGATTGATATTAGTTTATTTAAAGATTATGTTATGCCCTTTTTAGAAAGCTCTCTGAATTTTCAAAAATGAGGATCCATGTGACTTACAAATTCCTCCTGTCAGATTTCAGGAAGTTTTTTTGCATTTGCAGTCAGTACTTATTCAGTGCCAGTTAGAATTAAAACACCACCCCAAGTCCTGTGGAAGGTAGGAAAGAAGTTTGTAGCCCCAGGCCTTGAAACTTGCTATTTAGCACAGACAACTTTGAGAAAGAAGCTGGGGGGCAACCCACAGCAAGTGACAACCTGGCCCAGCGACAATCTTGAGTCACTGTTTCTAAGTTGAATCTGAGTAGACTGAAGAAATTCTAGAAACATAAACATCAGTAGATTTTAGAGTGATTAGTGTGTTGCATGTGTGTGTGCTATGTATGTGTATGTGTATTGTATGTGTAGTGATGTGTATGTGTGTGAGTGTGTGGTATCGTGTGTGAGTGTGTGTTTGTGTGTGATGTGTGTGTGTGTGCTGTGTATGTGAGTATGTATGGTATGTGCAGTGTGTGTGTGTGTGTGTGTGTGTGAGGGTCTATGTGAGTGTGTGTGTTATGTGTGTATATGTGTGAGTATGTGTGGTGTTTGTGTGAGTGTATGGTGTGTATTTGTTTGTTGGAGAAAACAAAAAGAGAAATCAGGCACAGAAAATTTGTATTAAAATATAAAATCTGATTTTTTCATATAATGAAACACCACCCACCCACACCCCACACACCCACACCACACACACACACACAAATCTTAAGATATTTATTGGTTTCCAAACTGCCATACCATGTGATGGATTTCTTTTTATGCCATTTTCGTAGTGCTCTACCTTTATTCCTCCCTCTCCTCCACACCCCTGAGCCCTCTTGCTGGTCTTTTCCTCCCAGTAATAATCTGTCTTCTGCTTTATACCAAATGTCATCCACGATCTCCCTCTCACTTCTCCTGAAGCCCATGTTCCTAAGATCTCTTCTTCCTTTCTCATGATCACCATTCTAGTACGTGCAAACAGACTCACATACGAATTAAAATGTAGTCTCTGCATATGACAAGATATGCAGTGTTTGTCTTTCTGAGCCTGGCCTATTTTGCTTAACATAATGATTTCCAGTTCTATGCATTTTTTTTTTTTTTTGCAAATGCCATAACTCTATTTTTCTTTGTAGCTGAGTAAAAGCTCCTTCCACATTTTCTCAATCCCTTCATATGCTGATAGAAAGCTCAGCTGATTTCATTTCTAAACTATTGTAAAAATACAACAATAAACATGTATGAGTGTAAATATGGGCTTTTCCACTGGCACCTAGTTCCTGAATAATGGAGACTTATTTATGTAAAATGTTTATGGCCTTAGCTTGGGCTCGCTGTCTAAGTATCTCGTAACTCAGTTAACCCATTTATATATTTCTATGTCTGCCATGTGGCTAGTTACCTCTCTTCAGTTTCTTATGCCTGATTTATTCTGAGTCCGGTAGCTATTCTTCCCCCACCTGACTCTATCTCAGAGTTTCTGCGCCTCCCTGCACCCCATTTTCGGAACTAATACCTTCTACTTCTGCTTTTGCTAACAGACCTTTAGATTTTTATTGCCAGGTGATGGTCCACACAGTACACAAGAAATTATCCCTTTCAGATGTGCAAGTGCCCCTTTCAGTATGCTGATTGATTTTCTGGGTATACGCCTGAGTGGTATCACCGGTCATACAGTTATTGTACTTTTAGATTTTTGAGAATCTTCCACTGAGTTCCACAGAGTCTTGCAGTTTATACTTCTACTAAGAATGAATAAAGGTATTATTTACCAGACTTAATTTTAATGTTGACAATTAACTGACTGGGTTAGATGGAATCTTGAAGAAGTTTTAATTTTCCCTACAACTAAAAATGTTGAATGTATTTTTAACTATTTAGTCACTCTGTTTTCTATTTTGAAAACTATTCAATTGACTTGAACATTTATTGAAAGAGAAAATTTGGGATTTTGCTGTTTAATTTTTATAGCTCTTTAGTATTCTAGGTATTAATTTTTTGTTTTATATATAGCTTTTTTTTAACACCTCAATTTAAGACCTCAATTTTGTGGGTAGTTACACTTTTGACATATTCTTACATCTGTTGTATCTATCTAACTTTAACAGATGGGGTCAGCTTCTCGAATGCTTTTGCCTATTCCAGAAAGGAAATCGCCTGTACTGTCCCAGGATGAGCAAGAATAAGAAAAATCACAGACCAGATCTGTACACCCTGATAGTAGAGGCAGGCTGTTGCTGTCACTACTTAATTTAGTCCAACCTCTGGTGGGCTGTTGACTTTCACTTTCTGCATTCGTATGTACTTGGTCACTTGTGCTGTTGTGAATTGTCTTTTGGGAACTCAAAAAGCCAAGGTTGTTGCCATGATTAGGGTCAACAGGTATATGACAGGAGGTGTCTCTCCTCATCTGTAATAGTGTTGGGGAAATACAAGCTTCATGGAATGTTAGTAGTGATTTTTCTCTTTTGATTCTGTGGAATAATTTGAAAAGTACTAGTGTTACCTCTTACTTAAAATCTGATAAAATTCATCATTGAATCCATGTGACCTTGGATGTTTTATTTGTGACCAGTTTGTATACTACCACTGCAGTCTCATGTCTTATAATAATTATTTAAGTTGTTTATATCTTCTTTATTTCACTTTGTTAGTTTCTACATGTTAAGAATCTATCTATTTCTTTTAGGATTTCCAGCTTTCTGGAATGTAAAATTTCAGCATATTCCTTAATAATTATTTGGCTTTCACTAAAGTATGTTACAATATCTGTCTTTTCATACTAAATGTTATTATTTTCAGAATTTCTTCCATATCTTTTAGTTGGCTTATCTAAGGGCTTGTAAATTTTGTTTATTCTTCCAAGAACTTAGTCTTGATTTGATTATTCTATATATTTTTCTTTCTTTTCACATCTATTTTGCTAAGTTTTTCTCTAACCTTATTGCTTGTTGCCATTGTTTACATTCAAGTATGGCTTGTTCTTGCTTTTCTGAGACCATGAATCACACCATTAGATATCTGTTCTATGTCATTTCTCTTAGTTTTTAATGAAACTACTAATAGTTATACATGTTCTTCTTATAGCTGTTTTAGGTTTTCCTTGGTGTCAGGTAAGTTTTTGGTTTGATTTTTAGCATTCAAAAATTTCCCATATATTTGCAATTATTCACTAATAATTTATATATATATATATATATCTATATATATATATATATATATATATATAATTGCTTGTCTAAGTATTTGTGTAGTTTCTGTGCTTTTATCTGTTGCTCTCTGGTTTTCCATCACATTGATGTAAGAAAATACAGAAAATGATTTCAAGTTCCTTGCATTTATTAAGCTTTGCTTTCTGGCCTCCTCTTTGACCAATTCTAGAGAAAGTTCTGTGGATATTGGTAAAAATATGCATTCCATATTTGTTGGATATTTTATAGATATTTGTCTAATTTAACTGATGTATGGTATAGTTTATCTCTGAAAGTTATTTTTTCATTTTTATTTTGGATGATTGAGCTAAAGATGAGAAAAGGGTGATAGGGTTTTCCATTATTCTTGTATTGTGACTTATCTGATCTTTCATGCGATTTAGTATTTATTTTATGAAACTGGGACCCCTATATATTGAGTAATATTTACATTCTAGCATCTTGATGACATGCTCCCATTATTAATATATAGTGGCTTTCTTTATCCTTTCTGGTGGGGTTTGGTTTGAAATGTACTTCATCAGCCTTCAGATTAGTCATGTGAATTTAGCTTTGGATTCCATGTTGTTGGCAAGTTCATTTCTATCTTTTGACTTAGTAATTAAGATTTTAAGCACACACACACACACACACACACACACACACACACACACACACACGTATATATGTATATAATAGGTAGTTGGATCTTACTTTTTAAATCTAGATATTTTGAGTCCTTTAAATGGTGAGTTAAGGAGTCTCTTTGATGGCTCTTTCCTCTGGGTTTGCCGAGGCTACTCTGGCTTGTTGAATTGCTCCTGATTCTTTATTCCTTCACTATTAGTATTAGGCACTTCTGTTTTTGTTTCTTGGATTGGGTGACATGGATTTCTTTCTGGTTTTACATTGTCTATATCCTCCTTTCATGAAATTTATTCTTTCATGCCACCTTGTGAATGAGACTGCCTTTGTATTTCTCTGTGTGCAATGTGACTTTAAGCCTCTTCTGAGTTGCTGACTTTGTTGTTGTGAATTGCATTAGTTGGGCTCATTTGTAAGTATTCTAATTTTTTCATGTATTTTTAAAAAGATAGATTTGCTGACATGGCAATCAAGATTGATAGTCATTTACTTTACTGGCTTAAACTAAGTCATTACAAGCTTTTATGTTTGTTAGGGTTCATGTTGAGATGTCTGATGTTCTTCTGATGGATTTTAACTTATAAGTGAGATGGAACTTTTTACCTTAAAGCTTTTAAATATTGTTTTCTTGCTTTGTATTTTTTGATGTCTTAGTGATAACATTGTAAAAAGGTTCCCTAGGTATGCCTATTTAGGTTTCTAAAATGGCTCTTGGATTTTAATGACCAGTATTTGCTCAAGATATGAGAACTTCTCTGATTTAATTTTATTGGGATAATTTTCTGTGCCTTTAGAATTTTTTCTGTCCTATTGATTCTCAGAATTTTTCTCTTGGACATAACCCAGCACTCCATGAAATCCTGTTCATATTTATTAATTTCTATAAAAATTGAACTTATTATTATCTCAAACTTGTCCTCTCTACCTCAAATCTATTCTGCACAATCTAGCCTATAGATTATGCTTCACATACATACACATGCACACACACTATATACATGTATATGTATACACACACACAGATGCATACATGTTCTTTTAACTCTTTCATCATTGTCTGTTTTTGTAGTTCTTTTTCAGAGTTTTAATTTTCTTGCTGAAGTTTTCCTCTCTTATAAAAAATGCTTTCCAAATTGCTGACCATTTTGTCCATCTTCCCAACTCTCTTTGTTGGTGCTTAATTGATATCCTTACTTCATTTACCTGCTTTAGTTTTCATGGCTGTCATTTATTCTCTTGAAATGTATGCCCCTGGGACACTTTTCTAGTACTTCATCTATCTTACACCCTTTGGTTTCCAGTATTGAGGAGTGATGAGTTTGTGAAGAAGCCATAAAGGCTTGGGTTCTTACAGTTTTTCTTTGAGTCATCTTCACTTGGATTTTGTTCCCCACTAATGTTCAGGTAGAAGCTGAATAGTAATGGGTAAGATAATTCTACAGCAGTTTGATGTTGATTTTCAATAGAATCTACTTGCACACTTCCTGGTGAGATCCATATGCAGTAGTCCTGGTGGAATGGCTGGAAAAAATGTAGTTTATTACTTTTGAGAGCTAAGGCTATTTAAGATAAGTTAGTAGTTAGTATGAGAAGGAAATTAGGACATGGGGAAAGAAGGAACAAAGTATGAATGATAAAGTATATTTGTTAAAGGTATGAAAAATCACAGATAACATAAAATACATGCAAAGAAGAAAAGGTGGGTATAAACGCCTGTGAGGGAAAGATAGAAACTAAGTTGATAACTAAACAATTGCTAGGTTGCAAAGAAGTGCCATGTTATCCGCTGTTTTAGCCAGAAATCTCATGTCTGAAAACTTTTCCAACTCATCTAGAAAGCTATGAAAATTACTGTACCACATTTAATTTGGACTTATAAACACTGAGTTTTATTCTTCTATTGTCCTTATAAATGCATGTTCATTAGCTCAAATAATATTTTCAGTACACACACAGTTTCATAAGAATAAAAGTACCATGTACTGCCATCAGGTAGATATTACCTGTGACCATTATCTTTCTGAATCTAAGAAGAAACTTGTTTCTTTGGGGGCAGTACAGGACATTACTGGGACATTCAGACTATCTGAAATATCATAAATTTTGTTAAAATCTGTCTTTTTGTATACTTATTTATACCAATGAATAATTTAAAATGGAAATTATTAGGGTAACTTATTATCATAATGTAGCCCTGAGCCTTTCAAACTTCCTACCCTGTGAAGCTACAGCCCCTTGTCTTCTAATTCTTTCATGTGTACTTTTTTCCAGGCTAATGCTACTCATTCATTTTCTTTTTCTATTATTTGAGTATCAGTATTTGTTTGTCCCTTAGTCTGTGCTTTTGTCCTTGTTTATATTATAATTAAAAGAATGAGAGTCATTCATTGAAGAGAACATTTGTTGGGTCTGCAATGGTCAGGTACTGTGATAAATGCTGCCCATAATAAGAATGAGAGTGTAAAGTTCTTACCATTCTGGAACTTACATTTAAGTAAGGAAAACAGAAAGTATGTAACATTCATTATATATCATAAAATCTGTTAAAGATTTGGGAGAAAGCAAAGTAAAGATTTATAATACAAATGGAACAACTAGGATTATAGTCATTACTGAGGCAAGCAGAGAAAGCCAACATGAGAAGATAAGACTTAGGTAAAGCTTAAGGAAATGAAGACATGAATTGTATAGATACTGAGACCAAGAGTTCCCAGTAAATAATGCCAGTTTAAATGCTCTAAGGTTGCAGAAAGGTTGATACATTAAAGAAAAGAAATGGACAGTCGGAGGTCCATGAAGTTGGGAAGAGTAAACCAGAGAACTATGGGACTTACAGTGGAGTCCGATCAGTTAGGATGCTAGCTATTATCCTGAAAGCCACTGCTGCAACTGAGGAGTACCTTGATGTTATTTTTAACAAAAACCCTCTGGTTACTGCTGATGATGATTATACAGAAAGTGGGGCAAAGTGACCAGATATGAGATTATCGCAATAATGTAGGTGAGTCGCAATGGCATTGTGGAGACTCGGTGCTGAGAAGCAGTTGAAATCTTCATAGACGTTTTAAACTAGAACCTACAGGATTTGCTAGCCTTATGGTCAGATGTGTGATATGAAAGAAAAATTGGGGTCAGGGATGACACTATGCGTTTTCAGTCCGAGTCATCACTTACTGGTATCAGAAGGAGCAGTGGTGAAAATCACAAGGTTGGCTTTGAATCTGTCAAATCTGAGATGTCTATAGTAATCCCATTGGAGGTCTGAGTTGAAGATAAGCATACACTAGTTTCCAGCATATGATTAAACTTTCAGTGGAAAAGCATACAATAGTTACCAGCATATGGATAAAATTTAGATGGAAAAGCTTTGATAATTAATACCACCCTGGAGCAATATTGTAAAAGAAACCAGTTACATGTGTACTTCTATACACAGAGGAGAGACCATGGGAAGAGAGCAGCTATTCTCCTTTATATTAGCTTTTGCTTAAGCCTCCAAGATGGCATTAGTCTTCTTGGGAGATCTTTTACACTGTTGACTTATGTCTTCTCTTTCTGACTTTTCCATTTCCACTGTCTGAGTTCTCCTTCCTATGGCTGTTAAACTTCTTGTTCTCTTCCCTGTAGAATCCTGTTTCTATTGTATCTTCTGTATAGAGGTCAGTGGCATAATGCTCACACAGCTAGAGGCTATGTGATATAAACAGCTTAATTGTTCACACAATGAAGGTCTTTGAGGAGACCAGGATAGGTGTCTTTCTAGGCTGGGATTTCTATTGTAGCTGGCGGTTGGAGTTTTGTGAGTGTGCCCATACATGGGCAAGAACTTATTTAAGTTCTGTATAGCTTAAGAAAGAAACTTTCAGGCATACCTGGCTATTCCCTTCCACCCCCACCCTCTTTTTCCTTTCTTCCTAAAATTTTCCCAGATGTGGGTAGAAAGGGAGAGGGAAGACTGCACATATTATATTGTGTTAGTAGTCAAATATCAAAAACTAGACTCAGACTCCTCGTTGTATCTGGATTATATGTCATTAGTATTTTGGACTTTAATTCAAGCTAATTTATTTTTCTTATGTTTAATTATTTAAAATTAAGTTTATCCTGGAATGCCAAATTCTAAGAACCTGATTCAATTGAATACTGTTGTTTTGCTCTACTTACTAGGTATTTATGACTTGGCAATGTAAAGATTTTTTAAAAACTATTTTATTAGTTTTGTGATAATTCCATGTAACATGTTTTAGTCATATTCACGTCCCTCTCCACATTGTTCCCAGATCGCCCTCCTTCCCCACCCACTGCACTGTGTTCCATTGAAAGTAAAAGCCACCAAGATCAATGTGTGCTACCCAAATGTTATTAGAGGTATGATCTTCTACAGAAGTATAGTTAGCTTATGGGTCTTGTGCATGCTGCAAAAAGCACTGTTTCCTTGTAGTTATCTACTCTGTCTGGTTCTGACACTCTTCTGTCCCCTCTTCTGAAATCATCTTCAAGTCTAATGAGAATTAAAATGAATCACCCTATTAAAGGGACAGAGCATCCTTACTAGACAACACAGATTGACAGAGAAAAGCTCAGTTTTGCCAAATACACTGCAAGTGTCTCTAAACTTTTTCTTAATTATAATGACTACCATTGTAAACTTTAAAACTAGTACAAATCCAATGACTGTATTTGGCATGACACTCAAGATGGCTCCTTACTCTTAAACTCTGAACCTCCTTCCAATAATTTGAATAGGATAAAGTGCAACAATCCATTGTTCCAAATGCCTATTTCAATCCTCTTGTATATTCAACACATTAGTAATATTTTTTGCTAAATGATTAACAAAAGTCTTAATTTTTGTGTCAAAGCATTGCAGAAGCAGTGGTGTTAGCAATTAATGTAATTAAAACTGTTATACCAGCAATAATCAAGCCCACTACCTTCTGGCTTCTGCTTAAAGCCTGACTCACTTCTTCCAATACTTACAAGATTTTTTTCAGAAGACCAAGATTCTGTGATACTCAGGGCAATAGAACAAAAGCTGGTTGATAGACCTCCATAACTGACATGCCAGATTTCAACACAGTAACACAGTTAGAAATGTACAATCAATACAACTTACATTAAATACTGTAGAAGAAACAAAAGTAATTTTCACTTGACAATTAAAAGAGCTTTGACACACGTACTAACACTTGTTTGAAATTTAGATCCTGTCCCAACTTTATCTCTTGCTAACATAACATCATAGAGAACTACAAGTAACTTCCATTTTCTCTGAAAATGTCCAGAATCAGCATTCCAAATGAAGACTGTTATTTCCAATACTGGATTGATTTCTAGACCAGTCCATGATTGAGTCCGAATAACTGGTCACATTTAAGAAAAATCCAAGAGTCATTATAAATTATCTTTTTGATTCTATATTCCACAAGGTCTAAAATCTTGAGGCAAGGCAGCCTGTCCCATCGGGGTATAGGTAAGCAAAGTTGGGTCAGGAACATGTGTCGAATACTGCTTCCCAGTCACCATTGTCAGGGCACTTAAAAGCTCACAGGTCAGCATCATTCTTTGTCCTGGCATTAGCATGTCTCACCTGTCACTCTGGCAGTCACCATGATCCTTCAGCATCCTGCAGAGAAAATGCAACATACCCTCTTCCCCATATTAAATACCTGATTGAGGTCATGCCAGGATGTTTTAACTTTGCATAGTGAGCTTATGAATTTAAAGAATGCTCCTCTGCTGAGTGTTGATGCAGCAGATACTGCTGATAAAATTACCCATGGCCTGAGGTCAGTATTTCTGTTTTGGTCAAGCTTCAAGAATGGCATAGATCGCTTGATCATGCTAGCCCTTTTTTTCCTGAGAATACTTTTATTCCTGCCCATCATGTTAAAGCTTGTCTTTAACATCAACATGTTGGCAGACAAAATACATGGCTTGAACCTGAAAATGGATCCCCAGACAGAGTTATTAAATTAATAGACTGGCAAGCCAAGGATGGGTAAGATTCTGCACAGAGCCTTACCAACCTAAGACATAAGTGCATTGCTTTTGATAATGCATATTCCACAATGGGTAAGGAATGCATTCTTGTCAGAATGACCTAAGACAGACACAGTCTTGTTTATGAAATAAAAAAGGAGGAGAGGCTTTTGGGGCTACTTGCAAGAATCTGACATGGACCAAGGACAAGTAAATGGCCTGCTTGGCAGGATTATGACATTGGCCTGGGACAAGGAAGTGGGCTTCAGACAGGAATCTGACATTAGGCTAGAACAAAGAAGTAATTTCAGGCAGGAATCTAAATTTTATGCTAGAACAAGGAATTAGGCTTCAGATATGAAAATGATGTTGGGCTAGGAAAGGGAAGTTGGCTGTATTTTGTATTTTGGTCATCCTGATAAGCCTTTAGAAACAGTGATCATGGGAGTGTTCACAGAATTTTGTTTATTGCCTTGCTTATTCTTTGACTATTTATGTTTATTGTCTTGCTTGTGCCTTGACTATTTGTATCCATTGTATTGCTAGTTCCTCAACCTAGAACTGACCTTAATACTTGCATGTAATTAAAATGGTATAAAAGCAAAACGCAGGAGGGGGGCTGGGATAGAGGGTTTCTTGGAAAGGGAAATGGGGAAAGGGATGGCATCTGAAATGTAAATAAATAAAATATCAAAAAACCCTCAGTTTCAATAATATATTACTTCTTTTGGAGTCTTTGCCAGTGAGGTTTAATGGACCCACAAACATTTCAGTATATTGCCCATGCTTGTGGTTACCATCCATAATTTGGTGGTAGGATCCTATTCCTGAAGACAGCCTGTTCTTTAGTCCTAGAACAAATGGAGACCAACCAATAAACTCTATACCTACATACTGGCCTTTAGAGTACTAGAGGATGCTATGCATGCTACCAGAAAAGAGAAGTCATAACTCTTTCATTGCTATGATTTCTGTGAACCACAATAATGACTAGCTTGGCAAGACATGCCCATGGGTACAATAATAGCATAAACATCATGGAAATAACCAACCAGTTTCTGACTGTATTTAATTTCCATCCTCTAGGATGAAACCCATTCCTAGGTAGGCCCTAGGTAAGAACCTAACACCATATTCTCATAAATAAACACAATATTGAAATAAATCTTAATGGCTTATTATTTTGCTTATAGGTTTTCTGATCTCTCAGTCTTCATCAGAAAAGTTTCTATCTGAAGTAGATTCTGATTAATACAGTGACCCATAACTGACCAGGTTGCATAGAAAAAGAAATGGCAGAATGCCTAGTCTTAAATTGAACATATATACCACACATCTTCCTCCCAAAGCTCAGGAACTTCAAACTTTAATACCACATTTTTTTTAAATGCAGAGCATTATGAAGTGATGAAGAAAGTTCAGTGTCAACCTCACTCAACCATTTCCTCCAGATCACCATAAGTCTCACTTGAAAATAACTAGTCCTTAATTCACCAAGTTGTTTCAAAGAAGACAATGAAATTTTTTTTCTACTGCATAGTATTGTGCAAGTTAACAACAGTATATTATACAGTTCAATGTAGCTGAAAAAAGGAATTTTTAGTATCTTTATCACAAAGTAATGATGCTTAAGGTGATAGAAATGATAATTACCTGGATTTGATCTTTATACAATTTATACATGTAAAACACCACAACACAGCCCACAAATATGCAGCATTAGAAGTTATCAGCTAAATACAACATGACAGATTATTAACATCTTTAGACCCTAGTGCAAAAGCCCAGGTGATCTGTCAGATTGGCAGGAACAAAGAAGAAGTATTTGCTTCTTGATTTTTTCATTGATTGTGATGCCATGAAGTGCATACAAATTAACTTCAGCATAGTTTTATTGATTCACCACTTCAATTAAAACTTAAATTTACTAACTGGGCACAAGTGATTCATGTTTTTAATTTCCAGCATTTGAGAGGCAAAGAAGGTGGATTTCTGAGTTCAAGACAGATTGGTCTACAGAGGAAGTTCCAGAGCAGCCAAGACTACACTGAAAAATCTGGTCTTGAAAAACTAATTATAATATAATATAATATAATATAATAATAATATAATATAATATAATATAAATAATATAATATAATATAATATAATATAATAAATATAATATAATTAATATAATATAATAATATAATACTGTTTATTTTGTATATGACCACTTAAGACTGTTCTTATATTTAGAGATCTCAATTGCAAATTCTTTTCATACTGGGCATTGTGATCAAGACAATGATCAGGAGACAATGCATTCATCTTGGGCGGGTTAGTGTTAATAGTTTTTTTTTTTTTTTTTTTTTTTAATCTTCATAGGGTCTGGAAGGGTAGAACCAGGATCTTTATACCATCATTATATGAAGTTCAAAGACATAGCTTTCTCTTGCTTCAAAACCATCAGTCACTTTGGTTTTGAAAAACTGACTTCCCCTGTAGTTTTGATCTGTGTTTTTATTAATATTGGAACTCTTCTACAACAGTCTTTGTTCATTCATTAAGCTGTCAATACTATTTGAATGTTTATTCTATTCTTGGCCCTAAGAAAATGAATAAGAAAGGCATAAATGCTTTTCAATTGTGTTTTCCTTTTAAAAATATCCATAGCTGTTCTTTTCTTTTAGTTTTCTTTTGCTTCTCTTTTTTATCATTTGCAATTGCACTCAAAATTGCATTTTTTGAGAACATCATAACACTTTTGAGTCATAATCTCTTTAGGAGTCTCATGCTATGAATAATGCATATCTTCTCTCTAAACATTCTGCAGACATTCATGGAATGTAGGGTGCACAAGTCATGATGTTCAGCTTTCATTTGAAAAAGCTAAAATTCAAGACTACAGGGTCACTTTCTGTTAAAGTTCACATTAGTGTCACCTCATCTCTCCTCCTTATATCAGAACTAGGCCAGAAGCAATTGTTTCTTTGTCTTCCTAGAGATTAAATTGCCATTAGTGACAGTTGAGAATCTGTTACATAGTTGGTTTTCAGCCAAGTAAGTGTTTGGCCAGCACATGAATGCTTGAAACACTTCTTTCCTTTCTAATGTCAGTGAGAACAGAAGATTCTCCTTTGAGTGGCTGTAGTTGTTGAACCACACCTTCATGGCTAACAGCATTAATGCAATCCTTTCTAATATAATATACCTTTAAGAAGTAGATATTTATATGCAAAGTTAGTCATCTCAAACTTCAACACTTTCTGGTGCTTTTTAAAAGTCTGTTCCTTATGTGTGACACATATTGCTATTACCTTGTTCTAATTGAGAGGTTAATCAAATCTTAGTCATGATTTTATTTCCATATTTATTTCCTTATTGGGCATGGTGCTGGAGAAAGAGATGAGAGTTCTATATCTTAATCTGTAGGCAGCAGAAATGAAACTGTGAACCACTAGACAGGCTTGAGCTTATAAGACCTCAAAGCCCACCCTGCCAGTGATGAATGTCCTCCAACAAAGCAACACCTACTCCAATAAAGTCACACTTCCTAATAGTGCCAATCCCTATGGGCCTATGGGGGCCATTTTTGTTCAGACCA
The DNA here is from genome assembly GCA_021653895.1 of Mastomys natalensis. Classification (NCBI taxonomy): domain Eukaryota; kingdom Metazoa; phylum Chordata; class Mammalia; order Rodentia; family Muridae; genus Mastomys; species Mastomys natalensis. Next base: position 709,550 of record JAJTUV010000674.1, read on the forward strand.
CCACAGTGTCTATAATAATAACAATATTAAAAGTTGTCATCTTCAAACACTAGCCTATTAGGCACTTTCTCAAGCACGTTTAGATGGAGTAGTAAATTTGATCTTTATAATTCAATGAAACAGAAAATTTCAAGGTAGTATTGTAAATGAAGAGAGGCCACAGCACTCTGGAAGTGGCAATAACCGGTGGCTAAAATGGACAATTTATTTCTGGAGAATTTATATTTTAGAGAAAACAGAGAGGAGTCAATAAACAAACTACTTTCAGATAATATGTATTATAAAGAATAAAAGAAATATGTTTTTATAAGATGACCCAGGGACTTTTTTTGTTCTCAAGGGCTGTATCTGTGCATGAGCCAGGATATTATAAAGAGACAGTAGTAGAAATTGAGTCCAGAATATTAGATAATATGAAAATTTATTTTCCTATGCAAATACAGAAGCATTCTATTGACAAATTATCTAACAACCCAAGCATGGGAGAAAACAGAGCTTCATAGATGCCTACTTCAGCATTAGGACTAGCTATCTGTCTGCCTGCAAGGTGGCGACAACATTTCTTTGTGTTGTATCCCTACATGTCTTGTGGAAAGCCCTCAGAGAAAAAAGATAGATCAACCCATTCTCATCAAAGTTCTTTGTCAGCAGTATTCATCTTTTACCTTAGTGTCAAAATTGTTACTCAGTGAATGGTATCACCCTGACTACCTTAAGGTTTAAGTTTTAGAACAATTAAGTTCCCAGAGTTTGAATCAACTTTCCCATTGACTCAAAACCAAAGGCTAAATATTAAAAAAAAAAAAAAATTAGGGACAAAAAAGAGGGACAGATCTGAATAGGCAACCACTGTTGACCATATAAAGCCTAGTCTTCAGTCAGGAGTCAGGTCCATGAAGAACTGGGGAACAAGATCCAATTGATGCAAACAAAGCTGAGTCCTTGAGGTTGAAAAGTAGCTCAGCAGGATCACGGAACAGAGAGATACAGAACTGCTACATGGTCCCTTGATATTGCAGATGGGAGAAAGGGATTAAATGAGAAGTGTTGAGTTATTTAGTTAACAGTGAGCTCAGGAGCTGTATTTGTTTGATCATGTAACACACTTGTGTTTTTAAGTTTTTCATTTAGCTTTGTAGATTACCTAGTCCGTGTATTAGCTTCACCTTCTTTAAAACACATGAATATTATATAACTTATGAAATTGCTGAAAGATATAAAATGAGATAAGGAACTTGGTTCAAAATAAATCCAAGAGTATAATAGAGTGTGGTGATTAGTGTTAATTGTCAGCTAGACACACTACAGATTCACTTGTGTGATGGGCCTCTGGGAATGTTTGTGGAGGATTATCTTGATTAGATTACTTAAGGTGTCACTCTGGGTGCCACCATTTCCTAGAAAATGGTTTGTGAGCTGAGCACTAATATACATTGCTCTCTATCTGCTTCCTGAATATAGTGTGACTTGCTGCTTCAAGCACCTTGTGTCTTGATTGCCCAGTCATGAGGGACTGTATTCTTGAGCTATAAGCTTAAATAAGCCCTTTCTTTACTCAGATGTCTTCACTAAAATGTTTTTCACAGCAACAAGAAAGAAACTGAGATCTAGGTAGATGATCAATACACATGAGCAGACATAATATTTTTGGCTCTTCTCTCACATCCATTTTAAAATAACTTCTTCCTGTCCTGTGTAGAGCTGGAGGTGAGAGATGAGAGAGAAGGGCACAGGGTATCAGGAAGACTTTTGAATGGGGTGGACACTCTGACCAAGGGAATGGTGCCAGCAGTCCTTAACTCCTTGTTGTTAAGCTTACTGTTAAGAGAAATAGAGATCATGAATACTGAGTTGGAAAACTGGAGGAATGGCTGTGCCTGTTTCTCAGATAGGGAACAACCCTGTTGGGTTCATAAAACTACTGAAGGATTTAATGAAACAAAATGCCTAAGAACTCTTTCAAATTCCTTGTAATAAACCCACCCATTGTATTTTCTGAAGAGAGATTTCCTGCTATCCTTTATGTCTTCATGGTAAGCTATATTCTCCCAATTTACATACTCGCTTGACTGATAGAACAGTTGGTGAAGATGATCTTTATCAGACTAGTTAGCACAGAGCAGAAATGTGAGCATAACGGGCTTAACACTACCTTGTGAGTATGTCAAACCCAGCTGTTAGGTTTATGAAGTCTCCTAAGGAGCAATGAGCATCTCTTTCCTATTAGAAGTTAGCACCTAATTTTTCCTAAAGGTGGAAAGTAACATTAATTTCTCTGTCCTTAGAATCAAATTGGAAAGCAGACAAGAGTAGCACACTCCTGTGAAATCTCATTGTAATGCCTTTGGTATGATCTAGGTGACTTTGTGTGGTGGGCAGAAATGTCCACCTGTTTCTGAAAATGTCCCATGAAGATATGCTCTTGATAAGCATTGACCTTCTCTCAGTACTTAGATGTTTCTTTCACACATTTTATTGGATATGAATAAAATTTCAAAATCAAAATTTAAAAATTTTACCTAGCTTTGTTTTAATTTATTGCAACAAACCCCAAACTTCCATTTTTTCCTGGCAAAATCTATGATAATATTGATTAAAAAATATTGTAACTCAGAGGTTATATGGGAGGAGATATGAATAGATGGATGAACATACCTCTCACTACATATGTAGAGATAGATAAATAGATATAGATATAGATAGTAGATAGATAGATAGATAATAGTAGATAGATCTGATAGATAGGGGATGATAGAGAAGGGGACAGATAGACAAACAGAGAGCAAATTGATTATGGAAGTGTGAGATGCTCAACATACCACTGGCATTCAGGTAAGTAGTTTTGTTGTAACATGGATAAAGTAAGAAAATTACTTTTGCTTTTCCTTCCAGTAAAAGTTACTACAGCACAAAGAATTTTTTTGGATAGAAAATATACAAAACCAATGACAACAAATTACAAAAAAAGAAGGGAGTAAAAAGAAAGAAATTAGATTGATTATTTTAAAAAACTAAAAAAAATTTGAGGAGTGAGAAACAAAAATTTTAGAATAGAATAGAATATATTCAAATATTTCTGAGGCATCTTTTCTTCCCACCCCTTGTCTTTTTTGAATTTTTTTTAGACTTTTCTCAGCAGAATGTTTTTCACTGTCAGTTTTGAGTCTGTATCTTTCTAGCTTCAGCATTAAAAAGCTTGTTGTTTCTACTCCCTGTCAGTTCCAAATGGAAAATAAGGCCATAAAGAACTCAAATGGACAGGTTAAAGTGGAAATCTAACTGCCACCAAAGAATGGGGCAGTACTAGTCAAGTCTGTGTAGTCTCAGAGAGCTTCTGGTCATAACCTTGCTGGTAGCTAAGGTTATACCCAACAGAGCAAGGGATGCTGTTCTGGGAAGATGCCTGGCAGAAGCAAAGGAGGAGGAACCATTGAAAAAGCAAGTATAGTCACTAAAGAGCACACCTGCAAGATGTCCAGAGGAATGGCAGCTTAACTTAGCACCAGGGAAGAGAGATGTACTAGATCCAACCGTCTCCCGAGTTCTCATCCCAGTTAAACACATTTTAAGTCATTTTCTTGATAAATTTAGATCCCTAACTCAAGATCAGCACTTTTCCAACAATCCAATCTCACTGAATTGCTTTGCTTTTTATGTCTTTGTCTTTTAGAGAAGCACACTTTTTAGTGTCTATTGTTCTTCAGGGCTTCCTTTTCCATGGACTCATCTAGCGTGTCATGGATCTGAACTGCTTTAGGGCCTAATCTCTAGTTCCTTTCCAGCCTGAGATTGACTTACTCTAGAAGAGGGTCATTCAGAATGTAATGCAACACAAGTCTGGAGGGAATTCTACCTGCATTCAGTATAAGCCTCTGGTGGTTTGAATATGCTTGTCATAGGGATTGGCATTATCAGGAGGTGTGGCCTTGTCAGAGGAAGTGTGTCACTGTTGAGGTGGGTTTTGGGACCCTCCTAGTTAGGTTGAAGCCAGTCTGCTCCTGTCTGCCTTTGGATGAAGATGTTGAACCTACTCTCAGCCAGTTGCGAGTGCAGCCGCTGAGATAATGGACTGACCCTCTGAACCTGTAAGCCAACCCCAATTTAATGTCTTGGCCATGATGTCTGTTCACAGCAGTAAAACCCTAACTAAGACAAAGTCGAACTTTTAATGGACCAAGTGAGTTTCAGAGAAGGTAAATGATATGCCAGAGTCACATCTGTGTGCCAGAACTAAAAACTAAAGATTGTCCCAATGCCAGGGTTTTGTGTCTTTATATTGTGTATGCCTAGTGGAAGGAAGGAGGGGAGGGTTAAGTTCTGAGTGTAAATATGCAGCTCAGGTTAGATTCTACCAGTTCACTTAGCTGAGTACTTACTGCTGTTAGGACTCTGAAGGCAAAACAAGTTTGTTTTTGCCTTGGCAGGGGAGAGAGTTCCTTGGGTAAAGAGAGCTGTCGACTGATTTTTTTCCTACAGGCAAGACATCTTGCGTTGAGTACATCACCCCACTGTGAGGAGAGCAGAGCAAGCAGCACCCAGCCCTTGCTTTCAGGCCTGGTCCAGCCTGAATCTCATCACCACTTCTCCCTCTTCTGCTTAGCCACTGATGCTGCAGCATTCTGGTCCTCCTCATTTTCCCTGCTTCCCAAATGGCCTCCTTCCAACTCAGCATCACCATAGTGATCTGTCTAAAATGCAAATTGGTTATCATCACGCTCCAGCCTAAAATAGTGCCATGCCTACCCCTTCTGCAAGCCACACAGGATGGCTTGTTCCCCTCACACCGTCACTCCTCTTTGCCACTTTAGTCTCCATTAATACCAGACCTAGTCCGTAAACTGAGATGTCTGAACTGACCTAATAATTAGGATGCCAAATGATTAGGAGATGGAGCTCTCTATTCATCTCCATGTATCTAGTAAGGCACAAATACCTATTGAACTGACTGTCTTTTGAACCCGACTAGGTCTAAAAATCAAAAGAAATAGAACCATTTAGTAAACAAATTAATGTTTTATAGAAAAAGCCCAGTGAGTTCAAGGGATCACATTTGTAATCTATCCATTATTTTTTGAGGCTGGATTCATTTCTAGCATAATGATATGAGAGAAATGGATTTTGAATTTTGCAGCCTGGTTTGAAGCTTTGGAGAATATCTTGGCACTTAAATCAAGGCCACTTTTTCACTAAATGCGGACAAGGAAATTTTCTTTTTTATTTGCCTCTGAGACTATAAGTTTTCAGAGTTCTTGGACATCTTATGCATTTCTATTCCAATTTGGTGTATGAAAAAAAAAAGCAGAGGAAATGAACAATAAAGGAACAATTGTTCCTGAGGACAGAAGATGGTAAGCACTTCTATACATAGAAACCAACAATGACAGAAGACAGAGGCAATACTAGTGGGTATCTGAATTAAGTAATAGCCTTCCACAACTAGGGATCTCCTTGGAAACAGAAAGACCTGATGCATTTCTCAATTGTCAACTAGAAAATGAAAACCAAAGCTGCCTCTTTCACTGAAAGAGTAAAATGTTTTTTAAAAAAGTTTTATTGACTGTATTCTTTGAAATATATGTGGAATCCTAGAAGTAACTGCATGACTTAACTGCTCTCTGCTATCTAAGGATGCTAAAGAATCTAATTAAGAGGAGATCTAATTTAGTGGATGAATTCATCAATAGAAAGGCTGGACAGATAAGGTCAGAGGTGATTCTAGTTCCAGTATCTTCAGGAGAAAATTAGTGTCAGAGTACAGGGATAAACTCTGAGGGTAGGTGCCATGCTTTATCTGTGGTCTATACATAGATATCAACTTGGAGTCATTATTGTCAGCCAGACCGATTGTAGCCCACACTTTCCTGGTGCTAACAACTTTGGCCTGCCTTATATTTTGGACTGGGTGATACCAGGCTGTCATTTTCAGGCATCAGTGGCTCAAAGTTAATGACTCAGCGATGGTGAATGATGTCCTCATTTCTGATTCATTGGCTTGTCTCTTTCCTGCTCCCTGGACCATGTCTGGCACAAAGAGATATATTATAGAAATTTATTGCAGAAAACATAATTTGTTTTCATTGTATCTATAGTTCAGAAAACAGATGTTTCATACAGATGGTTCCTAAGATACTCTTAATTTTAAAGACATTACCCTATTCCCCATTGACTTTGGTGACATTACTGTCTCCTGGGTTCAATTATGAGACTTTCCCTGCAAGATCATGTCCTTATCCTGTAAGGATGTAAAACCTGATCGTATTTAATCATTAGCTATTTTGCCAAGTCACACCTTTATCTCAACCCGTGTTTTGTGATTTTTTATCTGACCCTTCTCTCCTTGGATTATTCTCTATATTTTTGGAACCATTTTCATTGGTGCCTTATGGAGGATCACTGATTAAGCAACATGGGATACTATTTTAAACTGTACAGACATGTATATTACACTCATATCTAGTCAGTTAATAGGGCTTGCTCCTATGTGATAATTTTCTCAGAATCGAAACCTTTATCTCAGAGGAAGTCTCTTTGATACTGCACACACAAGAGCCTCTTGCAAGTTTCAGGAAGTTCTTGAAACTTACAAGATTCATGAGACTCTTCTCTAGGTTGTATAGACAATCAGAACTGCTGGAGAGAAGAGTCTATCCGACCAGCACAAAGGTGGCTCTCCTCGTTCTTGAGCTGCCTACAAGTCATGCAGAGAGCTCCAGAAAAGCAGCTTCCATGAGCTGTCACATAGGTTTTGATGGAAATTTTGGTGATGCATCTACTTTTACATACATTTTACTTACTTTTACCTGTAAGTAACCACAGTAAACTCATTGGTTTCGCCAAGTTCAACTTTGGTGCAATTGTTTCTTTTATCCGTTACCCATCTGTTTTCTATTTGAGTGAACAGGTATTCGTTTAGATCTCTCTGGGAGAAGTCAGACAACATATTCTCATCCTGCTTTAGGTTTTCTACTAAAACATCTCTCTTTTCCTCCTGGAAGTCACCTCTGCTCAGACTCCTGAGCCTCCTAGAAGCTTTTTACTGTCTGCAGCTGTTGCCATGCACAAATAGGCTGGCATTTTTGATACAGACATTTTCCCACAGAGAATTTCTCAAGTTTCCAGCTTGCTGACTTAAATGCAATTTTAGAATGTGCTATTTTGCAGAATGATTGGAAAACAGTGATGCCACCACAGTTCTTGCAAACCTGTAAAGCTGGATCTTCCTTTTGCAACTTTGTTCATGGTAAAGCTCTTATCTACAAAGTCTTGCCTTTGCTCCCTGTTACCTACCAGGGCTCAGTGTCTCTTACATTTGGCTTTTTGCTAAATCTGTATTTCATTAACTTGTTTGTAGACTCTAGATGTGGTACCTTATATACATTTTGCTTTTGTTCCTTCCAAAATTACTTTTCAGTACTGAGGCTGCACCCAAGACCTCATGCTTACCAGGTAAGTGCCCGACCACTGAGCTAACTGTGCAACCCCTACCTCCAATAATCATAAGTTTACAGATACATTGTAAGCTCATTGATGTTGAGATCTTGCCAAATAACTCCAAGACTGTGCACCATTGTATGGGCTTAATAAATATGTTATAATACTTGAAATATCACTGCTACATTTTATTCTATAGTTTATAGCCACCAAATTCCAGATATTTAAAAGCCCATAAGGATATTGCTACATGCAGCTGTTCTATAATATTTACATTCTAGCATATTTTGGGCAGACCTCTTAAAAGACAAAATGCCTAAAGAGAGAAAAGACTCCTTCTGTGTTTTAATCAATGATGTTGCAGGCATGCCAAACACATTTTAATTCCACAATGCTCTTCCAGAGACAAATTTAGTACTGATTATTCAATAGAAAGAATTTACAGTCATGATTTTTATTCTTACATTTTAATACTTGATAAATGAACCCTGTTTGCTGTTCTCAACATCCAGAATTTCTTTTGCTCATCTCTGCTTGCTTACAATTATTAAGAGCAACAGGGACAGTAAAAGTAATTGATATAACAGCATCATAATAGAAATGCATATCATGATTCAATGAGCCAGATGGTATGCACTGTTTGCAAAGAGTTTATTGTCCCCAAGGCACTATGGTGAATGGACTACTTCAGTTACTCTTATACTTACCTGTGGTATAATGTTATTTTCTCTAAGAAGATCAGTAAATTTGTTCATAACAGCTAATAATTTGTATAAGGACTGCAGTAAGTGCCAGTGGTAGGTCTGGAAGCCATGTCGACATTGAATTTCAAAGACGGGGTCTAGGATAGTATTATTTAACATAGCAAAGCCAACTGGGAATAGTTGATTATAGTTTTAACCATAGCATCTTATGTGTTTTATAAGGGTCCTATATTATTGCATGATTTCATGAAGTTAATTGAATCCTGACTTGTTTCTAAAGCCATTGATCCTGTTTGATGGTCTACAAAACATTGGAGAGCGAAGCTGAGGAATTCAGAATTTCTAAGTAGAATAGTTAAATCTTATGCTGGATCCCCTTCCATAAGGAATTATTTTTAATATTCTGAGCTATTTATAAATTCAAAAACTAGACTATAATATTCTAGATCTCATTTTAATTAACATTTCCAATCATAAGTAGTAGGAAGTCTAGAAAAAATGTGTTTACTGAAAAAGCATGGTGCAGTTTTCTAAAAGGATTTCTCTCTCTTTCTTCCTTCCTTCCTCTTTCCTTCCTTCCTTCCTTCCTTCCTTCCTTCCTTCCTTCCTTCCTTCCTTCCTTCCTTCCTTCCTTCCTTTCTCCTTTGTCTTTCTTCCTTTCTCTTTAAGAATGTTAATGGTGGAGACTATGGAACTCCAGTTATTTTGTGGAATTAATCTCAGTTGTAATCTCATCATTCTTTACTTGTTCAGGATCTTCCTCAGAATGTGCTCTTGGCAGTGCAGCTGCTGTGTATGTTGATGATGTAATGTGTGAATTTGTTCCATAGTCAAACCCATTGCTGTCTGGCAAGTCTTAGTTATTTGTGGTTCATTTTGTAGTTCTATGTGACATGTACATGATCTGTTCTTGGCACAGAGGTTGAAAAACAGAAACATTTCACATATAAATAAGAATATTTTGTTTTAGACTTTTAGAAGCTTCAACAACTTAGCTGTTTGTGTTCAGTATATACTTTTTCTTTCACTAGTTCAAACCTGTTCAAGATGATACAGTTAGAGGAATGGTGTTTCTCTGGTTTTACCTTCCCCTTCTACTGCAAGAATCATAAATTTCTTTTTAAAAGAGATGTCTCAGATAATTCCAGAGAAGTTTCCTGCTTAAGTCATGGTCTCATGATGTTGAGCTGCTTCTGGAAAACTTTTTCTTTTTTCTTTTCTTTCCTTTTTTTTTTTTTTTTTTTTTTAATGAATGCAATAGATATCTTTTAAAAATTTTTTTAAATCAAATCGTAATTTTTACTTATTACACAGGGGTTATAAACACAAAAAGGCAGGACGTGGGGAAGGGAATGACACCGGAGCGTAGGTGTTCAGAGGGTGTACAGATATCTTTCAGAACAGGGTATCGGCTGGGTGAAGATTCAGGGTAAAGGTCAGTATGACTCTGCCTATGATTCACTTGTCCTTATCTAAGTTGGTACTATCCACTGAGGCTACCTATTTACAAGGTCTGTGACTATTGAAGCTGGTAAATTTCCACAGAAGCTGCCTGTTTACAATAGCTTATAGCCATCTGTTTCAGTGTTTTTCTACCGAGACCCAAGACTTTGTGTTAATGTGCATGTATGTCAGGCTTGTTGCTGATTTTAGGCCTATGGCTGATTTTAGGCCTTCAGTGTATATGCAGGGCTGCCCCTGACATCTCCTCCCTTCTCTAAGTATAGAAGGACCTTGGTGATTCTAATCCTGCAAGGCAGGGATAGAGGCCTGACCTCCAGTAATTGAAGGGGATCTTGTAATGGCTTCGGTCTTCCTGTCATTGTCCAGTGAGGCATGAGGGCCATATCCATCCCAATGTCTTTTTGGAAAATTTTTTCAAATGTGCATCTTGCCATTTCCAAACACAGAGCTCCCAAATATTTACAATTCCAAAGCCAGAGTTACGGCAAAGTTTGAAGCTATTCTAGTGTTCCAAGGCAGATCACTTGAGAATTAGATCACCATGAATGCTATAACTTGACAGGCTTCATGTCTGCTTTTGCTATGAGCTATCCTGGTATAACTCAAAGCCGTCTGTTTCTGAGATCTTGTAGAACCTTCAGTTTTGTCATCATAGGTACTTAGCATAGCCTGGTGTTCAAGGTTATCTTTATGATAGTGAGATGATATACTTGAAATTGCTTGTCTTCTTTAGCCTGATGTTGAATTTCTATTCAAGAGAGAGGATTACATTGTACATATAAACCAATCTCTGGACAATAGTTCCAGAATCCACATCTGCCCTTCAAGAGTACTAAGTAGCAATGTGTTCACTTTTTTATATTCAAACTAAATCTGCATGCCATTGGCATCTAAGCATTCTTGAACCCACATGTGCTAGCTCAAGGGGAAATACAATAGCATTATATTCTGGGAAGTGTAATAAGAAAGTCAGGCAAATCTAAGGATCTGTGGCAATAGGTATCTGCTTTCATCTTCTCTCTCGTTCTATTTTACTCCTCTCATATCTATCCCTTCCTTCCTACTTTCCTTTTCCCTCCCTTCCTTACTTCATTGACTATTTCCCTGTGTGCAAGGAGAGTGAGCTTTCAGCTTAAGTCAGAGTTAATTGTCTGCAGTAAGTCAGAAAATAAATCAATTCAACCTTGGACCAACAGAAAGAATACTCAATTCTTTCTGTAGAAAAGAATTAGTAGGAACAAGATGAATTAAGCAAAAAAAAAAAAAAAAAAAAAAAAACCAACAAAAAACAACAACAACAAACACAAAACACATTGCCTTCATATTTTTGGCATTTTTTCAAACCTCTGTTTCTTGTCACACATAGAAAGCATATTAGAGTCCATTCAACCAAAGGTGATCTTTTATATTCACAATGTATCCAAGGCAACCCAAATGCTTTCTGGTACCCAAAATGCTTCCCACTAAGTCTCCTCTTCCCCCAACTCCATGGATACTTACCTTTAAGAAAACTCCTTCAATGCCCAAAATAGGGGATCCCAGATGAGATCCAAGCACCCCAGGGGAATGATGTCATTTAGGCTCTATGTGGGGGAAGGAAGCTTCTAGGTAGGTACCTTTTATTGCAGGCATCAGAACATACAGCAGTCAAGATTGGCTTTGCCTCTTGACTCTAGACTGGCATTGGGTAATAGCTCATGATTACTTCAAATCTGCCAACAGCTCTACTTGCAGAAAACACTGCCTTGACCCTGCTGCTTATTGCAGATAAATACCACTTTCCAGTTAATTGAACTTGTCCTCGTTTCCATCGTGGTCAGACTGACACAATACACTGTGCTTTCAGGCTTTTCCCAAGTTACAGCCTTGTGATATACTACATTGCACCTAATCTTTATTTCTGTCAGAAAACCATCATTGGAAAATTCGAAGAGTTGGAAGTATGACATTTTGTGACTATTAATCAACAAATTCAGATTTTTTTTTGACAGAATTGACTTAACTGAAAATTCATGTTAGATAATGAGAAAACTTTATTGCAAAAGGAAGTGGTTTATTTATTAAACATCAGATACTGTTCTTGATGCTAGCTGCAGTGGGGAAGATCTGATCTATGTCTTGTGCTCGAGGTACCAAGGATGGTATTGCCTAAGTACCAAACTGGAGGCTATATGGAAAACCTCACTTTTTCATCATGAAACCTTAAGAAAGGAACAACTTGACACAATGAAGAACATGTCAGTGAGGATATTTTTAAAATGTTATTTTTAATCTGAAACCATGTCATCCTAGCCATGCCCTAAATGTTTTCTAATAGTAGACCTACCTTTCTTCCAAGGACAACAATATTATAACAATGATAAAAGTATAAGAACATGAATAAAAAAAACTAAAATCTAACTATGGATTTATTATCTAAAATAGTGCTTGCAGAAATTTTCTTCTCCTTATGATCCATCCCAAAGTCTCCCTTAATTGTATACTAGTTGGTGATCACCCAGATGTGCTTGAAAATTGTAACACAATCCTTGAGAAGACTTACTAATGTCTAAAGTATCTGGCCATCAAACTATGGGATGGATCTCCCTAGGAACAGGAAATAGAATAGATTGTTATTGATTAACATGGGAGTGCAATTGGGGATGGGACAGGAGTACCAAACTGTGACTGAGAGGGAAGAGATGATGAGGAAGGGAATACAGAAGGGACAGCTACAACTAGAGCTACTGGTGGTATTGTATGAATAGGCATATTCCTATAATATATGAATATGATATGAAGTTATCTAAATTGCCAAGTAAGAAGAGAGACAGAACTCCAACTGAACATGGACATCTCTCATTACCAAATGAAGGTTCCAGTTTGGAGACAGGTTATATTTAATAGAGTTATTTTTAGGGAGCAGGGGCCCCATTGGCAATCCTAGAACAATTCAGGATATTGCCAAAGCTATTGGTTGCTCTCCACAAACTGATGCAAAGGCCCCACTGCTGAAGACAATACCTACACAATTCATTGAATATGGAGAATTTGAACTGGTGCCTATGGAGAACCTTCATATCTACTTCCTGGCTGGCCTCGAAGGCAGTCAAGCTGAGGACTAAGGTACATAGGAAGGTATCATACTTCAGAACAGTCAACATAATCACTAAAGTCAGTTTCAGACTCCTCTAGGAAAAGCCAAAGAAAAAATATCTATGCAAGAGAAGATAATCTTTGTCTTGGACAAATGCCTGACTAGCCAGATGGACATTTCCTAATGCCCAGGACTGCAGGCTTAATTGTGTGCACTGGACCACAAGTGGAAAGATTTCGGAGTTCACTCACTACCTTTGTATGAGAGACCATGCTTCATAACTCACTAAATTAAATTCTAGAATATGTATTGCAGACCAGGAAGAGAAGCTCCAATAAGATCAGCAGACTCCGGGCCTAGTAGGATTAAACAGATTCATGATAAACTCCTTGCGGTGCACAGGAAATGAAATCATCAGGAAGCCGCCAGGTGCAGGTGTGAAACCAATCCAACAGTGGGAAATTTCTGAGGTGAATTTTCAAGCAAGCAACAAACAAGCAAGCAAGCAAGCAAGCAAGCCATAAATGTTATGGATTTGACTCATTGCTATTGACCTTAAAGGACATAACGGTTATAAAGGTGTTACAAGGTTGTTAAAAACAAAAAGCATTAAACAAATATAAAGTGTTTTGATGGGGACTTTGTGAAGTAATTGATAACAGTTGCACTACTGTTTATGGCTAGAAGACACATTCATTACCTGGTCCTTAAAATAACTTAAATAACTTGAAATAATGATAATGGTTCACATTCTGACTGATTTCTTTGGAAACATTTCTATTAAACTAACTCCTCCACAGCCCTTCCTGAAGTTGTGGGTCACATTAGTCACTAGTGATGCCGCTGTAGCTTAGGGCTCTCAGAATGAACCGTGTGCTATTAATTTGCATGTGCAAAGTTGAAATGGATCCTTCTGGAAGCCTCTTTCTCTAATGTCTCATTGTCATCATAATAGGAATGAGTTTGAACAGTGAAAACAATGGAGTTTCTAGTTCTGCCAGCTATGATCTAGGGTCTTCAGACAGGTTTATAACCTCTCTTAGTAAACGGAATGAAACTGAGAATGGAGACTGGGAAGAAACTCCAGGTATGAGGAAAGAATGCAAGATAGGAAAGTGTCTCAGGTACATGATGCCTTCTGGATGCTGGACCTGGATTGCACTTGTCTGTGATATTAATAACTGCTTCATCATGTGGATTTTGTAAAAGGATACTTAATGATTGATGAAGCACCAATCAAACTCATGAGCACTGTGTAACGAGGGAGACAAATTGTGACAGATGGCAGATGCTGCTGGGGACAAGGGTATGGCATTATTCCTGATCAGAGAAATAATATGACCATTGCAAATAAAGTAATAAGAATTAATCACTAAACAAAGCAAATGACCCTGAAGAAATAGGGACAAAATAGTGAATGAAATCTTGTTTCTTTCTTCTTTTCAGTTTCTGAGGTCGTTTAGATTTTTTTTCACACATTATATTCTGATTACAGTTTCTTGTTCTGAGATCCTCCCAGACCTTCCCCTAACTCACTTCCTATCCAAATCCACACCCATTCTTTCTCTCCATCCTTAGAAAACAAATAAGCATATAAAATAATAGTACAATAAAACAATAATAAACTGAAAGAGAACAAAACTAATGGATAGATAAAAAAGGGTTAACGAAATAGCACAAGAAACTCATACAGATGCAGAGACACATAAATTTTCATATATAGAAATCACATAAAAACACAAAACTGAAAGACATATTTTCAGGAGACCTGTCAAATAAAATAACAAAACAAGCAAAGCAAAGCAAAACAAAACAAACAAATGGCCTGGACAATTGTGAGACAATTTGTGAGACCTCAAAAACTGCTATTGAATGAATTTTATCCTGGCCATCAACTTGTGGGCAAGCAGTCTGAAGACCCTATGAGACTCTGTTAGAGAAAGCTAATTTTTCCTTTGTGAGTGGTTATCAGTTAGAGACAGCTTCTGGGTTAGAGGTGGGCAATTGTGTCATTTGTCTTCCTGGTGCTGAGACCCATCTGAGCCCAGATCATGTAGGCCCTGTCATACTGCCACAATCTCTGTGAGTTATCTATGCAACAGCCTTGTTATGTTGAGAAGGTCTTGTTTCCTTGGTGTCCTTTATCCCATCTTGTTTGTAACATCTTCCTGCCCCTCTTCCACAGATATCCCTGAGCCCCAAGGAGAGGGATGTCTTTGATGAAGACATCCGATTAAGGACTGAGTGTTCCAAGGCTTCTCAGACTTTGTGCATTGCCAAGCTGTGAGTCTCTCTATATTTGTTGTCATCTGTTCAGGAGGAAGCTTCTCTGATGATGGCTGAGCAAGGCACTTATGCATACAGCAGAACATCATTAGGAGTCATTTATTCTATGTTTGTTTATAAGAATAGCATTGGGTTTCCCCTATACAATCTCAGGATCTTGGTCATCTGAGCAGTACTGGGTTTCATCTCGTGCTTAAATCCAATCAGACTAGTGGTTGGTTATTCCCACAGCTTTGTGCCACTTTTGCTCCAGTGTATCTTGTAGGCAGGTCACCATTGTAGACTGGAAGTGTTTTAGCTAGGCTGGTGGTTTTCTCCTCTGGTATCATGCAGAATATCTTCCAATACCATGAACACTAGTTAAGTTAGTAGGAGTGAACGCTAGGTAAACACTAGCTCAAATTCTCCATGTTCATGGGTTGTACAGGCGTTATCTTCAGCAATGGGGCCTGATTATCAGTTTGTGGAGACCAACCAGTAGCTTCTGCAAAAGTCTCTGTTGTTTGGAAATTGTCATGAGGCCCCTATGTCCAAAAAGTCTATCAAATGTAACCTATTTACAGTCTGGAAGCTTCATTTGGTAATGAGGGATGTCCGTGTTCAGCTGGAGTTCAGTATCTCTCTCATTTGCCAATTGTATTTAGATCTCTTTAATATACATTTATATTTTAAGAAGCTTCTACTCTGTCAGCTTTCCATGTGACCTCTAAAATGGCCCTTATTGTGGCCATCCCTCCCCATATTCCCTCTCTCATCCTCTCTTCCATACCCCTCACCATGTATCTTCCTGTTTCATGCTCCCACTCTATCCCCATGTCCATCAATGGCATTTATCCTATTTTCTATTCCTAGGCAGATCCATCCCTACCCCTACTCCCTTACTCTTTACTTAACCTTTGTGTGTTTATATGGAAAGTAGTTTGCTTATTGAAGATTTAACCACTAACATTTAAATATGAGAGAATACATATCACATTTGTCTTTTGGGAGGTATGGCTACATCACTTAATATTTTTTTCTAGCACCAACCATTTTCCTGCAAATTTCATCTTTTAACAGCTGAGTAATATGACATTGTGTAAATGTACCACATTTCCTTTATTCATTCAGCTGTTGATGGCTATCTAGTCTGTTTTCAATTTCTGACTATTATGAATAGAGCATCCGTGAACATGGTTGAGCAAGTGTCTCTGTATAGGTAGGTCTGAGTGTGCTTTAGGTAAGATGAGAGAAAAATGAGACTTTTGATCAGGCTTTAATTTATTAATTTTGCTACTGGTGCATATTCTGTATGGTCCAGTGAAGGTATCTGTGATTGTTGCATTTTCGGTTTTGAATGAGTGAGTTTATTATTAAGCCTATGCAATCAAAAGCAAAATAGCAAATAGCAAGTAACAGTAGGAGCAGGTAGATAGAAAACATTATCCAATCTGGCCTCATAGCATTCAGCAGAGATGACTGGAGAACAAATCAAAAGAACAAACGAGAGTTCACATCATCAAACCTGAGGCTTACAAACAGGCTGCAGAAACTGAAGTGTCGTACGGGGTTCCTGACTGAGCTTTTCTGCACAGCTGAGCTCCCATGGCTGAGCTTCTGGCTCTCTGTTCCTCTGTGGGCATTTCTGTGCCAGAAGATAGACATTAGTAACCTCTGGTGGGTATGGTTTACTGCCAATTGTTTTAAGAAAAAAAATGTATTCACAGTGGAAATATTTTGCTCTTCTTGTTCCTCCTGCCATGAAGTTTGGGGCTTACTCCCATACCCAAACAAGGGGTATTGGAGATCACTTAGAGACAAGCACAGTTGGGTCTGAAATAAGGGGCAGCTGCTTGGTGAGATCAAGCAGCACACAATAATCTACCAATATAAAGTATGTTACAATACAGGTGGACTTTCTGTATCTTTTCAAACAATCTTAGTAATTTATATTTATTGCCACAGTTTGATATTTCTGCCTTTCTTTTGCTAATAATTTCCTGCTAAATGCTTGTTTCTGATTCCATACTTAAACATTTTGTGTATTTTGAAATACGTGTGAATTATATACAATCAAGTAAACACAACTCAATTTAAGAATTCTAACCCTAACATTCATTTCGGTGTGCATGCATGTGTGCGTTCACATGTGCATGTGTGTATGCATGTGTGCATGCATGTATGAGTGTGTGTGGTGTGTTCACTGCACGCATATGCATTTGCACAACATGTATGTGGAGGATAGATGACAATTTTTGGAAGCTAG
Source organism: Mastomys natalensis (assembly GCA_021653895.1). Taxonomy (NCBI): domain Eukaryota; kingdom Metazoa; phylum Chordata; class Mammalia; order Rodentia; family Muridae; genus Mastomys; species Mastomys natalensis. The sequence goes on from JAJTUV010000674.1 coordinate 726,756, forward strand.
TTCTCTCCTTTTACTTTACCATGGGTACCAAGTCATTAGTACTGTGTGCAAATGCCTTTTCTTACTAAATCGTCTTGATAGTCCTGAACACAACTTCAGACATCTCATCTAAGAACTTCTATGAAGTGATGGCCCGACTTTATCTAACCTGAGATCTCCTGTAGTGTGACTTACTTTGTCTGACCTTCGAGCTTCTATGGTATGGTTCTTTCTCCTTGATCTATCCTTTTGTGACTTCCAGCAGGTAGGTACACAGGATGCTCTCAGAAAGTATTCTTGACCTTCTTAGGGTCAAGATTTAACTGTAACAAAATTCTTTATGTCTAAATGCTTCCCTATATGAAGAACATTTCTTTAATTTTTTCTCTTTTACTATTTTAATTATTTAAAACAATTTTTAAATTTAAACATATTTTGACATATTTCCCCTCCCCCAAATCCTTCCAGATCCTTTCCTCATCCCTACACATCCAACTGTAGTACTTTCTCAAAACACAAAACAATAAACCAAAATCCTAATACACAGCAAAACAGCAAAAATTCCAAACCAAGAAAACAAATCAACATCCCAAAGAAACACACACAACACACACACACAAGACACACACACAAACACATACCAAACACACACCCCCAAATTGTAACCAAATAAAAGCAAAGCAAAATCTGTACATGACACCTGCCCTGGAGTAGTTGATTTCTTGTCCCTCTATTGGAAAACACAGATGTCTCTCTCGCAGAAGCTGTAATGACAGTTCAGTTGTTAACCTGTACCTTAGTGTCTAGGTTTACACTCATTCAAACATTTTTTTTTAGAATAGAACAAAATAAAACATAATAAAAATAAAGCAAACTTTTATTTTGCTATTAGTTGAAGTCGGACAAGACAAACCAACAGAAGGAAAAGAGCCCAAGAGAAGACATAGAGTCAGACCCACTCTCAGGAATCCCATAACAACACTAAACTGGAAGTTGCCATAATGTAAATGCAGTGGGCTTGGTGCTGACCCTTGCAGGCCCTGTGCCTGCTTCAGTCTCCAAGAGTTCATATGAGCTTTGTTCAGTTGATTTACTGAGCCTTGCTCTCCTGGTAGTCCCATCCCCTCTGGCTCTCATATTCTTTCTCCTTTCTTTTCCATGGCTTCTCTGAGCTCTGAGGGGAAGGATTTGATGGAGACATCCCGTTTAGACTTAAGTGTTCCACGGTCGCACTTTCTGCATAAAGTGTGGCTGTGGGTCTCTGTAGTTGATCTCATCTGCTGCAGATAGAAGTTTCTCTGATGATGGCTGAATGAGATACTGATCTATGAGTATAGCAGAATGTAATTAGGAGTCATTTTATTATTGTATTTTTTCCCTTGTTTTAGAACTGTAATATTTGTTTTTACTCCAGGTCCCTAAATTATCTATTCTCTGGTTCTGGGTTTCTCATGAGGTGTCAGGTACAGTTTCCATCTCATGAAGTGATTCTTAAGTCAAATAAGTTGTTAGTTGATTACTCCCAAAAGCTTTGTGTTATCATTTCATGACGTATCTCACAGGTAGATAAAGGTTTTGTCACTTGCTTGGTGTCTTCATTTCTTTTGACAGCATTGAGAGTACCTTTCTGTATCAGAGATGCTGAAATGTAGAGGTGAAGGCTCTATGTAGATGTAACCACATCTCCGTGTTCAGTTAAACTGTTAGTGTATTTTAAATAATTTTGCCGATTATTTTCACACTTTTCTATTTATCATAGCCTTTAGTTTCCCAAGGCTTTTCTTATTTTGAAACTATCAATTAAAAAGCTAACAATTGGTCTTAACAACCTATCAGTTTCAATGTTACAAACTCAACTTCAGGATTTTAACAGGAAGCTGATATTTATATTTGTCTATGATAGCTAAACTTAATGAATAACTCTTCCTTTCTCCCAAATGTGATATGTTTTAACTTTTTCCTAAAAAAAGTTTCCTAAATTTCCTAAACTCCTATTCCTGCTTCCTTTGGTCAGGAACTAAAGGGGCCTGGAGTTTTACGGGACTCATTGACTTTAGCAGAAGACACAACCAGGATGAAGGTTGAGAATTTTTATTCATTGTAATAATAATAGTGAGAGGGGTGGACATTTCCTTTCCTATTTCCTGGAGCTCAGTTTTCAAAAGAATGACACTGAGATGTCCTGCTGGTGTTTGGAAATACAAATTGGTCCTTTACCAGGAAAGTGCTGTACTGAGAAATTCTGAATCCCTTAAAAGGACATCAAGTGTAACGTTTCTTAGTCTTGTTTGTCAGCTGACTGGACATGGACCCAATTAAAAAAATTGATTTAGAGGCACATTATAAGGGATTATTTAGATTAGTTTAAACTCTGAGATTATCTTGTTTACATTAATTGATGTGGGAAGACATATCTTAATTTGGACAGAACCATTTTCTGGGCATTGGGATATGTACCTGTATAAATAGAGGGAGTGAACTGAATACTAGGTAGTCTGTAGTTCCTTCTGCAGATTTTCCTGAACACTGAACCAGAATAACCCCTTTTCCCTTATCTGTTTTATTCAAAGGATTTTATCACAGCTATAGAAGAAATTAACTGTGGGCAATCTCTGCTTGGGAAAAGGAGTTTTGTTTTAAGACTGTAAGAAAACTGCCCTTTTCTCCAGAGGCAGACAGTCTATAAGGTAATCCCTACATCTGTTTATCAGAGGAGCAGAAACATGGCTGCTATGAAAATACCCTAATACCAATACTATCTTCTTATCTGTACTATTGCTAGTTATTGTGATGGTTAATTTTCATATTCGATGGAATTAGATTATGGAATATCTTGGGCTCTAATGAGGTACTGATTTCCAGAGAGAATTAGATGAGGTTGGAAGATGTGCCCTGAATCTGGGAAATACTATCCCACAGGCTGAGGGCCTGGACTGAGTAAAAACAGTAAGAAGAAAAGCCCAGATTTGTATTACAGTTCTCCTTTGGCAACTTCTTGATCCATTGAGTGTGAGCAAGCAGCTTTATGCTGTTACTGCTATGCTTTCCTTATGTTATACTCTATACCACTGAGCCAAACATGCCTTTAACACTTACATGGTTTTTATTAGATATTTGATCACATCAATGAAACGAGTAACCAATACAATTATTTATTATCAAAATCATTGTCATTACTATGTTGTCAGATAATTTGATCACATCTGACTTTGCCCTAAGTATATATTTAGAAGTTTGATCTTAAGGAGTCAGTGGTTGCGAATCTTTCTTGATACCTTTTTTTAAAAAAATTACTTATTGATTTGTAATTCACTGGATGTAAGAATTCAAGTTTTATAGTTTATATTTTATAGTAGTTATTTTCATCTCACATAGTTCCTTTAAGAATCCACTGTGACTTTCATTGCTCTGCTATCTGTTATGTTATATAGGTTGCTTTTTTCCTGCAGCCTTCTCAAAGTTTTCTTTCATCTGATGATTTGGAATTTTACCACAACTAATGGAGTACGTTTTCTGGTTTTTGTTTTTGCTTGTTTTGTTTATTTGTTTGTGTGTAGGGATGGCTTTTGGATGGCATTAAGTGTTATGTCACAGAGTCACAACTCCACACTTGCTTGCCTTTGTGGAGTTTTGTTTTTGTGGGGTTTTGTTTTCTATGTATGTATGTATGTATGTATGTATGTATGTATGTATGTGTGTGTATGAGTATGTATGTATGTGTGTGTGTGTATGTATGTATGTATGTATGTATGTATCCATCTATCCATCCACCCACTAATCTATGAATGATGCTTAGTAGCCTAGTTAAGGTTAAAGTCTTCTTAGTCAAGCCTCTCAAGCTGTGGCCAGAACTGTAAGCTTAAACTACTATGCCTGGCTTAGAGCTTGCTTTGATGTGTTGCCTTGAAAATGTAAATGCTTCATCAAATTTCTCTTGGATATTAAATCCAAGAGAACTTGATCTCTCTCTATGCCTGTAGCCCTTTCAGTCAGTGCTATTCCACTGCTGCCTTTTCTGTGTTTTTTCTTGTCCCTTCCTTTAGGATAGATCGAAACGACTAGTTGTTCTTCACTTCTTGGTTTTCTGTTTTTACTTTCTTCATTCTTTGCCTTTGTAATATCATAGGAGACACTCTTAATTTTATGTTCCAGTTCAATTCTGTCTAACTACTAAGTATACCATCTCTCCCATATCTGTTCTTCTTTTGCATTTTATATTTTATGTAGGTAATATCGGTATTTTATAACTATGCCCTTCTTTACAACTTTATATTTCACAAGTTCTTACCTCTGAAAAATAAACAAACAAACAACAATAATTCTTTCAGAGAATCTTCTACTAATCTTCTCTAGCTATGTTTGCTTGGGACTATTTGCTTTAATGTGCTGTCAGTTGCCATCTACAGGAAGGGATTGCCTGGTTCTCACTTCCTGTGTCTAGTTTCATCTTCTAAGGCTTGGTGCTCATGTGTATACAGCTCCACCTAGTACTTGTGTAAAAAACTCAATCATTCAAGCCTTCTGACTTAGTACCTCACACCTGCAGTTAACTCGTAGTTTCAGCTTTAAAGAGGCATCCTGTTTCATCAATTGCTCTTCTCTGTGGGCTCTTCTGATTTTAATGACAGTTTGAAATTTCACTTTTAGGTTTTGGAGTTAAAGTGAGTAGTTGGGAGTATTTTTTTAAAATTTAATCTGATCTTATATTTGAAGGATGTTGTTTTTAATGGGTGTTTGATCAGCCATATTCAGCTCATATTACTCCTTAGAGAAGATTTGCAATGGAAATATTAATGAATATTAATGTAAGTGGAAAATAACAAATAATTCGGTAGTCTTTTGGAAGACTTACAGTATTGTAGAGGGAAATGACAATACTAGAGGAAAAACTATTTGACAAAATGAGAGGGAAGGAGAATGTCCCAGATGAGAGGGAAAGCAACACATCACAGTCGAAGTGGGACTTGTATTGTATTTGAAAAATGAGGACAAAGATTTCACTTACAGTGAAGTCTCAAGATGCCCAGGCACTGTTTAGTGAGCTCAGGGTTGTCCATGTTCAAATTATCTAATTTAAAGAGTCAGAACTTTGTACTGAAAGTCTTATATAAAGCTAACTGCTCAAGGACAAACCATTCAACTCAGAAAATTTGTGTTATATCAGAATGTCAAATTTTTAAAATACTCAGCATACATTTAAGATGATATTCTGTATTGATCTGTAAGAAAGGCATTTAACCCTCACTTAGTCCTTTCTGCTGGGGCAAACTCCTTGGTCTGCTCCCTGAAGACACCATATCCTGACCCATCTTAGAGGAACCACTGTACTCAGAGCAGCAAGTAAGAACCCTCCCCACAACCCTACACCCCAGAGCTGCAGCTGGGAGCCCAGCTCACTCAGGACCCATCACCCACCCAAACGCCACCCTCCAGAATATCACTCTCCTTCTGCTCTCATTGGTCCTTTCCACTGGGGCAGCCTCCTAGGTGGTCTGCTCCCAAGAAGACAACATATATTGACCCATCCTAGAGGAACCACTGCACTCAGAGCAGCAGAGGAACCACATTATTCAGAGCAGTGGAGAGGCTGCTGCACTCAGAGCAGTTGAGGAATCTGGATTCTCAGGAGCTCTAACATGCCCAGGATCATAGGATTTCAGAATCCCAGAGGCAACCTAGTCCCAGTAGCTCTTCCACCCAGGATATCAGGATCACAGGATAACAGAGACAGCTGGACTCTAGGAGTTCTGACACAAACAAGATAACAAGAGAGAAGGCTCCAGTCAGAGACAGTGAGTGCAGGTAGCACTACAGATAACCAGATGGCAAAAGGCAAGTGAAGAACATAAGCAACAGAAACCAAGGCTTACCTAGCATCACCAGAACCCATTCTCCCACCATAGCAAGTCCTGGACACCACCAAAAAAGCAGGATTCAGATTTAAAATAACTTCTCATGCTGATGATAGAGGACTTTAAGAAGGACATAAATAACTCTCTTAAAGAAATACAGGAGAACACAGGTAAACAGGTAGATGCCCTTAAAGAGGAAACAAAGAGTCCCTTAAAGAATTGTAAGAAAACACAACCAAACAGGTGAAGGAATTAAACAAAACCACTCAGAATCTAAAAATAGAAATAGAAACAATGAAGAATTCCCAAAGGGAGACTACCCTGAAGATAGAAAAACTAGGAAAGAGATCAGGAGTTGTAGATGCAAGCATAATCAACAGAATACAAGAGATAGAAGAGAGAATCTCATGTGCAGAAGATACCATGGAAAATAATGACACAGCTATCAGAGAAAATGCAAAATGCAAAAAGCTCCTAACCCAAAACATCCAGGAAATCCAGGACACAATGAGAAGACCAAACCTAAGGATAATAGGTATAGATAGAGTGAAGATTCCTAACTTAAAGGGCCAGTAAATATCTTCAACAAAATTATAGAAGAAAACTTGCCTAACCTAAAGAAGAGATGTCCATGAACATACAAGAAACCTACAGAACTCCAAATAGACTAGACCAGAAAAGAAATTCCTCCGTTCAATAATAATCAAAAACCAAATGCACAAAACAAAGAAAAATATTGAAAGCAGTAAGGGTAAAAGGTCAAGTAACATATAAAGACAGACCTATAAGAATTATACCAGACTTCTTACCAGAGATATAAAAGCCAGAAGGCCTGATATCATACAGACCCTAAGAGAACACAAATGCCAGCCCAGACTTCTATACCCAGCGAAACTCTCAATCACTATAGATGGAGAAACCAGGATATTCCATGACAAAATCAAGTTTATACAATATCTTCCCACAAACCCAGCACTTCAAAGGATAATTGATGGAAAACGCCAACACAAGGAAGGAAACTACAACCTAGAAAAAGCATGGAAGTAATCTTCCAACAACCCCTCCAAAAAAAGGTAGCTACACAAACATAAGTTCACCTCTAAGAACAAAAATAACAGGAAGCAACAATCATTTTTCCTGGTATCTCTTAACATCAATGGACTCAATTCCCCAATAAAAAGACATAGAGTAACAGATTGGAAACATAAATAGGACCCAGAATTTTGCTGCATACAGGAAATGCACCTCAGTGACAAAGACAGACACTACCTCAGAGGAAAAGGCTGGAAAACAATTTTCCAAGCAAATGGTCCCAAGAAACAAGCTGGAGTAGCCATTCTAATATCAAGTAAAATCACTTTAACCAAAAGTTATCAAAAAGGATAAGGAAATATACTTCATACTCATCAAAGGAAAAATCTACCAAGGTGAACTCTCAATTCTTAACATCTATGCTCCAAATTCAAGGTATCCACTTTCATTAAAGAAACTTTACTAAAGTCAAAGCACACATTGTACCTCACACAATAATTGTGGGGGACTTCAACACCAACTCTCAGCAATGGACAGATCATGGAAACAGAAACTAAACAGAGACACAGTGAAAATAACAGAAGTTATGAACCAAATGGATTTAACAGATATCTATAGAAATTTCATCCTAAAACAAAAGAGTAACCTCAGCACCTCATGGTACCTTCTCCAAAATAGACCATATAATTGGTCACAAAACAGGACTCAACAGATACAAAAAGATTGAAATAATTCCTTGCACCCTATCAAATCACCATGGACTAAGTCTGATCTTCAACAATAACAAAAACAATGGAAAGCCCACATACATGTGGAAACTGAGCAATGTTCTACTCAGTGATATCTTGGTCAAGAAAGAAATAAAGAAATGAAAGACTTTTTAGAATTTAATGAAAATGAAGTCTCTTCATAACAATATTTATGGGGCACAATGAAAAAAGTGCTAAGAGGAAAACCTCATAGCTCTAAGTGCCTATAAAAAGTAGCTGGAGAGAGCATATACTAGCAACTTGACAGCACTCCTGAAAGTCTAAACAAAAAGAAGCAAATACACCCAAGAGGAGTAGATGGCAGGAAAGAATCAAACTCATGGCTGAAATCAACCAAAAGAATTACACAAAGTATCAATAAAACCAGGAGCTGGTTCTTTGAGAAAATCAACAAGATAGATAAACCCGTAGCCAGACTAACCAGAGGTACATGGACAGTATCCAAAATAATAAAATCAGAACTGAAAAAGGAAATATCGCAACAGAAAATGAGAAAATTCAAAAAAAACATCAGATCTACTACAAAAGCCTATACTCAACAAAACTGGAAAATGTAGATGAATTGGACAATTTTCTAGACAGATACCATGTATCAAAGTTAAATCAGGAGCAGATAAACCATCTAAACAGTCCCATAACCCCTAAAGAAATAGCAGCAATCATTAAAAGTCTCCGATCCAAAAAAAAAAAAAAAAAAAAAAAAAAGCAAGCCCAGGACCAGATGATTTTAGTGCAGAATTCTATCAGACTTGCAAGGAAGACCTAATGACAATTCTCTTCAAACTATTCCAAAAATAGAAACAGAAGGAACACTACCCAATTCATTCTATGAAGTCACAATCATGCTCATACCTAAACCACACAAAGAAACAACAATAAAAAAGAACTTCAGACCAATCTCCCTTATAAGAATATACATGCAAAAATGCTCAATAAAATTCTCACAAACCAAATCCAAGAACACATCAAAACAATCATCTGTCATGATCAAGTAGGCTTTATCCCAGGAATGCAGGGATGGTTCAATAGTCAGAAATCCATCAACATAATCCACTATATAAACAAACTCAAAGGAAAAAAAAACACGTGATCATCTCTATAGATGCTGAGAAACACTTACAAAATTCAACAACCCTTCTTGGTAAAAGTCCTAGAAAGATCAAGAATTCAAGGACCATACTTAAACATAGTAAAAGCAATATACAGCAAGCCTGTAGCCAACATCAAGCTAAATGGAGAGAAACTTGAAGCAATTCCACTAAAATCAGGTACTAGACAAGGCTGTCCACTCTCTCCCTACCTATTCAAGTTAGTACTGGAAGTCATGGCCAGAGCAACTAGACAACAAAAGGAAGCTAAAGGGATATAAATAAGAAAGGAAGAAGTCAAAATATCACTATTTGCAGATGATATGATAGTATACTTAAGTGACCCCAAAGTGTCTACCAGAGAACTCCTAAACTTGATAAACAATTTCAGCAAAGTGGCTGGATATAAAATTAACTCAAACAAATCAGTAGCCTTCCTCTACTAAAAGGATAAATGCTGAGAAAAAAATTTGGGAAATGACACCCTTCACAATAATCATAAATAATATAAAATACCTTGGTGTAAATCTAACTAAGCAAGTGAAAGATCTGTATGACAAGAATTTCAAGTCTCTGAAGAAAGAAATTGAAGAACATCTCAGAAGATGGAAAGATCTCCCATGCTCCTGGATTGGAAGGGTTAGTATAGTAAAAATGGCTATCTTGCTGAGAGCAATCTACAGATTTAATGCAATCTCCATCAAAATTCCCATTCAATTCTTCACAGAGATAAAAAGAGCAATTTGGAAATTCATTTGAATAACAAAACCAAAAATTATTCTCAACAAAAAAAGACCTTCTGGGGGAATCACCATCCCTGTCCTAAGCTGTACTACACAGCAATAGTGATTAAAAAAAAAAAAACAAAAAAACCTGCATGGTATTGGTACAGAGACAGGAAGGAAGATCAATGGAATAGAATTGAAGATCCAGAAATGAACCCACAAACCTATGGTCTTTGACAAAGGAGCTAAAACTGTTGGTGGAAAAAGGACAGCATTTTCAACAAATGGTGCTGGTTCAACTGGAAGTCAGCATGTAGAGGAGTGCAAATTGATCCATTCTTGTATCCTTGTACAAAACTCAAATCTAAGTAGATAAAGGACCTTCATATAAAACAGATACACTGAATCTATAGAAGAGAAGGTGGGGAAGAGCCTCCAATACATAGGCACAGGGAAAAAGTTCCTGAAGAGAACACCAATGGCTTATACTCTAGGATCAAGAATTGACAAATGGAATCTCATAAAATTGCAAAGCTTCTGTAAGGCAAAGGACACTGTCAATAGGAGAAAAAGGCAACCAACAGATTGGTAAAAGATCTTTACCAATCCTACATCTGTTAGAGGGCTAATATCCAATTTATACAAAGAACTCAAGAAATTAGACTCCAGACAACCAAATAACCCTATTAAAAATGGGGTACAGAGCTAAACAAAGAATTCTCAACTAAGGAAACTTGAATGGCTGAAAAACACCTAAAGAAATGTTCAACATCCTTATTCATCAGGGAAATGCAAATCAAACCAAACCTGAGATTCCACCTCACACCAGTCAGAATGGCTAAGATCAAAACTCAGGTGATAGCAGATGCTGGTGAGGATGTGGAGAAAGAACATTCCTCTATTGTTGATGGGATTGCAAGCTGATACAACCTTCTGGAAATCAGTCTGGTGGTTCCTCAGAAAATTGGACATAGTACTACCTGAGGATCCAGCTATACCACTCCTGGGCATATATCCAGAAGATGCTCCAACATATAATAAGGACACATGCTCCACTATGTTCATAGCAGCCTTATTTATAACAGCCAGAACCTGGAAAAAAACCAGATGTCCTTCAACAGAGAAATGGATACAGAAAATGTGATACATTTACACAATGGAGTATTATTTAGCTATTAAAAAACAATGAATTCATGAAATTCTTAGGCAAATCAATGGAACTAGAAAATATCATCCTGAATGAGGTAACCCAATCACAAAAGAACACACATGGTATGCACTCACTGATAAGTGGATATTAGTCCAAAAACTTGGAATACCCAAGATACAACTCATAGACCACATGAAGCTCATGAACAAGGAAGACCAAAGTTTGGGTGTTTTGGTCCTTCTCGAAAGGAGTAACAAAATACTCATAGGAGCAAATATGGAAACAATGTGTAGGACAGAAACTGAAGGAGGGGCCGTCCAGAGACTGCTCCACCTGAGTATCTATCCCTTGTGCAGTCACCAAAGGCAGATGCTGATGTGAATACCAGGAAGTGCATACTGACAGAAGCCTGACATAGCTGTCTCCTTAGAGGTCTGTCAGAGTCTGAAATATATGGAGGCAGATGCTCACAGCTAACCATTGAACTGGTTATGGGGTTCCCAATGGAGAAATTAGAGAGAAGACTGAAGGTACTGAAGGGATTTGTAGCCCCATGGGGAGAGCAACAATACCAACCAACCAGGGAGCACATAAGGAGGGACCCATGGCTCCAGCTGTATATGTAGGGGAAGATGGCCTTGTGGGGGGAGAGGAGGTCCTTGGTCCAGTGAAGGCTGGACGTGGAGTGTGGGGGAATTCGAGGGTAGGGAGGTGAGAATGGGGGGTGGGGGACACATCCTCATAGAAGCAGGAGGAGGGGGGATGTGATAGCAGGTTTCTGGGTGGGGGGAATGGGGGAAGGGGATAACATCTGAAATGTAAATAAAATATACAAAGAAAAAAGGAAGGCACTTAAAAGTCCAATTACAAACAGCACATTGGCCAATGAGCAATGGACTAAACTGACAGAAATGCATTTTGGTGATTTTACTGGTTCTTGAGATATTATAATAGTCCAAAGAAGTAAGTGGGTGATACCTATCAAAAGCAGATAATTCAAACTCATTGCTCAGGGAACATTTGTTGCACAATGAGTCATAAGTGCCCTTAGACCTCATTTTTCCTTGTACTATGGTGGGTTGTAGGAAAATGGGGTGCAGCGGTGGAGGAGTCCCGGAGGCTTCCACGCGGTGGGTCCCACATGCAGGAGAAAGTCTAAGGTTCCAGAGGCTGGAAGCTTCTGTGATGACAGGCCTCAATGATACGAGGAAGTCCTTGGTTCCAAAAGGGTTTATTGTCATGGCGGAAGGTGGTGGATCTATTGGAGTACCCCCCCCCCCCAAAATCAGGCAGACTGAGTTAAGTGGGAGGAGAAGGGAGGTTCTGGGGGGTTATGTCTGCCCTCTGGCCTTCATTAGTATGTAAATCTCTAGAGCCTGAGGCCTGTAGTCACACCCTCTACCTGTGCACTTTGGGAGGGGCTGTAATGGCCTATGTGACTGAACAATGTAGGTCTATGGAGATTGGACTGCTTGTTAGGACCCTGAGTTCTGGGGAATGTGGTGGAAACTCCTGCCGATTTCTCCCTTGGAGTCTCTGGGTTCTAGGCCCATGCCCAGCCAAGATACCCTTATGCAGTCCCACAGTGGGTTATTCTGACATACATATTGAGACTGACAATGTTATTATGGTTTGTGTCTTAAATGTTTCCCAAAAGCTCATGAAGGTGCGGCCTCCATCTGCTGATGGAGATGTGAAAGTACATTTGTATATGTACATGTTCATGTCTATTATGATATATATGATGTCTATGTCTATGTTCATGTGTTATTATATGTATGTGTGTATGTGTATGTGGAAATATTGGAAGTAGGACCCTGTTAGTGGCAATAAGTCACTGGGGTTGTGATTCCTGTCCCTTTTTCTCTTTCCTTTTCCTTCTTATATAGCATGATATGAACAGTCCACTCCTTAATGAACTGAAACTTGGAAACGGTAAGCCAAAATAAACTTTGGGTTTTTTTTAGATCATCTTCCATAATTTTTCAGAGTCGTGGCAAACATGACATAAGCATAGTATAGTTATCTCAACGGTTGTTCCTTCTACAGCGAAAATGACTGTCGCCATCACCTATTGCTAATACTATTATTAGGCTATGGATAAATCTTCTCATTTAATTTTTATAATTATATAAAGTAAGTGTCACTAACATACTTCACAGATGAGAAAAGCGAAACATACAAAAATTAGACAGGTTGAACAAAATTGTCAAAGAATTCATTTATCCAGCACTTAAACTAGTTTCTGTCTCCAGATCCCCTGTCTTTTTGATCCAGTTTAATAACCACAGTCCTGGACAAGCATGGCACTCGAGAGGTCACCAAGACCACTGACACTGATTTTCCTAGGGAATAGTTCTCTATGTGCACAAGTGACTGGTTTCATTAATCAATCTTAATCTCCATTGACACTCCCTCTGATTTACAAGATTATTTCTGTGAGTAAAAGAAACACATATTGTCTAAAACAAGAGTCAGGATGTGAGAAAGGGGAAAGAGTGAAGTTGAAATTGAGAAAGAAAAAGAAGAAAGCAAAGGAAGTTTAGTTGTGGACATCCCTATCTCCTGAGATGTGGTCTCTAAATCATCCTTTTGTTCTGACAATATGAATTTTATCATTAAGTTTAGTAACTCTTAAATGGCTAATGACTAATTGCTATGAAAAACTAAGAACGGCATAGAAAATAGAAAGTAAGCAAGATTGCTCAATAGATGAAGTTCTCACTAGGCAAGCATGAGGGTTTTAGTTCAGATCTCCCAGACCATGAACAAAGTCTGGTAATTAGTACTCTAGTACATGTAAGTATAACCTCACTTGAAAATCAAGTCTCTTAGAGATTAATTAAAATGCAGTCATTTGAATGAGCTCTAATCCAATCTCTCTAGTATCTTTATAAGAAGAAATGACATGTCAACACAGAAGGCATGAGAAGTCATGTGATAACAAAGGCAGAGGATGGACTGAGATAGTTTGAACACATGGACTGCCAAAATTGGCAACCGTCTTAGCATTTCTCTTACTGTGATAAGATGCCATGACCAAAGGGTTTTTTATTTCAGCTCACAGCATATACTTCATCATGGAAGGAAGTTAGGGCAGGAACTCACAGCAGAGACTCTGGAGGAGTGCTGCCTTCTGGCTAGCTCACTCAGCCTGCTCTCTTATACAGTTCAGGACCACCTGCAGTGGGCTGGTACCACTTACCGCTGGCTGGGCCTTCCCATACCACTCACTGATCAAGAAAAATGTCTGCCAGTCAGCCTTGTCTCCATGGCAGTCTATGTGTGGATAGAGGAAACAACTTCCATTGTGTTTGCATGGGGAGTGGATTCACAGGGACACTTCATGAGACCTTGATGCCTCTTTGTTGGTCAAAGTCTTGTCACAAGGATACAACATGTGAAGACACCTGTTGACAGTTGTATTTGTCACTGCAGGCCTGGATATAAGGTGCCTGGTGTGAGACGGACATAAATAAATGTAATAGCAACCCCTGCCAATTTTGAGAAGGAATGTGCAGAGCTGTCTTCAGAAGATCAATAGGGACACATTGCAGGCCTGCCTTCCTCCTTCAACTACCTTGGAGCCTCAGGCTATGTTGTATTTTTCAGCCTGGATTCATAGGAGCCTAGCATAACTGTCCTGTGAGAGGCTCCACCTAGCAGTCGACAAAACACATGCAGAGACCCACAGCCAAACACTAGAGTGAGCTCTGGAAGTCTTGTGGAAGAGTTTGGGGAAGAATTGAGGAACCTGGAGAGGAGAGGGACTCCACAAGAAGACAAATGGAGTCAACTAACCTGGACCCTTGGAGAATCCAGAAACTGAACTATGAACCAAAGAGCATAAATACAAGGGCTGGATGTAGGCTCCCCACATACGTAGCAGATGTGTAGCTTGGTCTTCATGCGGATCCCTCAACAACTAGAGTGGGGACATACTCTATTGTCTGCTTGTGGATTCTGTTTCCTTAACTGGGTTTCCTAGTCTGGCCTCAGTGAGGGGTGATATGTCTAGTCATATAGAGACTTGAGGTCCTAGAGTGGGTTGGTACCAGGAGGGGACTGCCCCTTCTCAGAGATGAAGGGAGATGGTGGAGAGAGGGGCCATGTGAGGGGGGACTGGAGGAGAGGGGGGCTGTGATTGGTGTTAAAGTGAATAAATAAATTAATTAATGGCAAAAAAACATTATGTTGGGAAATTTTGAAAATTCCAACTTAAGAAAGAAAAAAAGAAAAAAGAAAAAGAAAATGCCTAATAAACTTGTTTACCGTCCTTTCCTACAGAGGCATTTTCTTATTGAGAGTCTGTTTTTCCAAATGACTCTAGCTTGTGTCAAGGTGACATAAAAACTAACCAACATGACACCTTTGCCCGGAATCTGGGAGAAGGCAATGAAACGGTCCCTGCAGCATTAGTCAGGATGCTGCTGACAGTTGATTCTGAGCTTCTGGGCTCTGAGCTGTGACATTGCAGCTATCTGCTGCTGTAAGTCACGTGCATTTTTGGGACTTTCTTCCAACGGCCTTAGGAAACAAGCATTCACTCCTTTAGCCTTGCTTCCTTTCTCTTGAAATGAGCTTTAGAGTTCCTTAAAGGCTTTTCATGTGGTGAAGGGCATGAAGTTGTTACTAAGCAAAAGGATCTTTGACGAGTCTACCAATTCCCACTGTCCTTCCTCCACCGCACACAGCTGAGCATCTTTGCATAAGCTACACACACACACACACACTGGCATTCTATAGGAAAGACGAAATGATTTCTTCACGACAAATGGCTCACTGCTGAGAGGACACTGTAGTTTATTGCCCTGTTTACCAAGCTTGAGTTCCCTATCACCAATGCTCAGAGGTCAGCAAAAAGAAAATTCTGGGATTGCTTTCAAAGGTGAATCAGCATTTTGTTTTATATCCTACCATCTCTTTGGAGTTCTGTTGATGCTATATCTTCAAGGAGTCAAACAAGAGTGAACCCTTGATTTTCTTTAGAGTCCGTTACCCTCTTATCTTAAAGAAGAAGGAGAGAGAGGAGAGAGAAGACAAAAAGATAAGATAAGGAGACATAAGGGGAGAGGAAAAAGGAGAGCAGAGGAAAGGAGAAGAGAAGGAAGGAGAAAAGGAGGAGGAAGGAGGAGAGGAAAGAGTATGCTCAAACCCTCCCTAAATTTTCTGTGTAGATAATAGCCCTAGACCATGATCACTTCCTTCTGGGGAAAGCTTTAAAATGGCTTTGAGTGGAGAAAAGTAAAATCATCCTGCCCTTCTTACAGCACACAATGACTGCTTCACATGATCATATTTATTTTACTTAGTCATTTTTTTCTCAAGAGCATACAGATATAGTTCTGATTCCTGCTTCTCCGCATTGACTTTCCATCCACCCACATACAACTTTTCCTCTTTAGTTATTTTCTCTTTGCTGCTCAGCCTACTACTTACCTCCAATCAATTTTCAAAAGAAACCTGTGCATAAAGGACATGCTTATATATAATGTTACTGCGAACTGTGATGGTAGGCAACATGGCAGGAAATGGAAGCTGTTTGTTGAATAAAACTTTTGAGAGTGAGGAGAGCCGAGACAGAGGGAAAGCTTCCCTGACCTCATGCCCGGGCCTGCTGCCTTAGGTTCTTGACACTTAGTGCCATGATTACAATACAGGACTCAAGATAAGGAGTTACTGTTAGCATTTTGTTTAAGCTCCTCCCCACAGTTACCTGGTAACAGTCAGGTATGCCTGACTCTTGCCCCTTCCCCCTTTCTCCTGATTCCCTTCCCTTTCTCTCCAAGTGCTCATGGCTGGCCACTACTCATCTATGCTCTCTCTGCCTTTCTCTGTCTCTACTCCGTCCTCAACTCCCTCCCCATGCCCTAAATAAACTCTATTCTATACTATATCCATCTTATGGCTGGTCCCTCAGGGAGAGGAGACGCCATAGCATGGGCTGGCAGAGGTACCCCTTTCCCCCACACCTGACTGCACATCCACCAAACCTATTCCATCTCTCTTTATTTTTATAAAACACATCAGTTAGGCCACCTACTCAAATCCTCCTCTAGGTTCAACTTGTTCCCACTGTCCTTTTGGGAAGTTCATATTAACCTTTAAGATGTGCAAAGGGGTGCTAAAGAGGTTTACAAAATCTCTTAGGTTCAGTTCTTAACCACTTTTTGAAATTGTTTTATTTTCTTTCAGCCCTGATCAGTTTATATATAAAGTGGGAATAATAATAGTAATGATAATAATAATAATAATAGTAGTAATAATAATAAATACCTACTCTGCTGAGTCTCTGAAGAGATTAAAACAATGTTCATTGTTGGCCTCCAAAAGGTACTCACTAAAAAGGGTAATTGCTATTTTAATAGGTAAGATCTGTCTTTATATATACTGGTTAATTTTTTTTTTTGTCATCTTGATATGAGCATGGGTCATCTGGGAAGAGAGCATCTCAATTGAGAAAATGCTTTCATAAGAGGTAGACAAGACTGTTGAGGCATTTTCTTAATTAATGTTTGATAGAGAAGGACTCAGCCCATTCTGGGTGGTGCCACCTAGAACAGATGAGCCTGTGGCTTATAAGACAGTAGACTGAGCACAACCAGGCAGAGGGGGTGGAAAGACAGTGTGTAGCATCCCTCCATGGCTGCTGCATTAATTTCTGACTCAAGGCTCCTTCCTGCCTTGAGATCCTGCCCTGATTTTCCTTCATGAAGAATGATAACCAGTAAGATGCCTCCTGCCCTTCTTGGTCATGTTCTTTAGCTCAGCAATAGAAAGGAAATGTGTGCAGAGAAATATTGTTGGGAGCCGACTCTTAGCAGAAAGCAGCTATCATCTTTGCAGCCATCTCCAGCCATATACCCTGACAAGAGACTTGTTGACAGCCTACAACAGCTGAGCACAGTCTGATAAACATCTTGTTTTTCTCCCATACTTGTTTTGTTGTATAGTACCCCCAGCTGCAAGGTGCACGTGGTAAAGTGTCTTCAGCTGCATTCCCCTGCTTATGCTTATATATATCTCCTTGATTTCCTTTCAATAAAGGGGACGGGACTTGAACAGACTCTCTGTCTTGTCTCCATTCTTCGCATCTCTTGCCCTTCCATCCCCACTCTCTCTCTTGCTAGACCCTGATCCGCAGGCCGAAGCAGCAGCTCAGGCTGGGACATAGTAGCCCCAAAATGTGGGGCAGAATGAACAGGCTGGTACAAAATATTTGTGTTTACATGTGATGGTTAATATTCTGGCTTAGAACAGGTTCTTGGACATGCAATTAAAAATAGGACTTTTCTTCACATCAGGAAATAGTAACTCTGTATACATGGGAATAGCTTGGTTACATTCTGTGAATTTTTTGGATACCATTCCCTCTCAAGAGGAAACATCCAAGGCAAGCAAGTGACACGGCCCTCCCTGCACCTTGCTCAGCGGGAGCCCATGCTGAAGTGGAAATGCAGGGAATATTTTGGCAGGAGGACAAGATTAAGGCTGGAGATGGGCCAAGAGAGCAATGAGTCTGTGGCCACAAGATCTTGCTCAGGAACTTTGGTGCCTAGCTGCACCAGGACATAGGAAGCAGCTGTTTGAAGCCAAGTTTCCCACTGTTTAAATGCTTACTAATGGTCTATCTCATTGTTCTGTGAGGTTGCTATAGTAATTTACAGCTGGAGACCCACTTTGCTGAGCTTGCTTCCTCTGTGGCCAGTCAGACGACGAGATGGATTGAAAGATACCACACCTAAAGCATTTCTTCCATAGTTCTCCATAAAGACAACCAGCTAAAGGTGCTTTGATGTAGCAATAAAATCAATTTCAAGTTAACAGAAGTGAGTATGCTCTGCATTTACACAGAAAGGAAGGAAAATGATAGTTAAAAAATTTTATTTTAGATTTTGTAATTAGCAAAGGAATGACAATTTTGTTAGTTTTGATGGCCCATAGTTTGCCACTGTGTGAATCTGTTTTCCTTTCTGTACCTTTCCATGTCTCTTAGTGGGTTTCTGTAAAGCCAAAGCTTTCTCCCCTTCCTTTCATAATAATATATTTTTTTAAAAAATAAATAACAGAAAGCAGCAGATAGAGATTTTATTTTCAGATGTTATTTTCTTTCTGTCTCTTCAATCAGAGCTTTGATGATCTGTTAACTTCATCTTGTCACGGGTAAAAGTGAAGTAAATCTTTATAAAATATACTGTCAATTTAATCCGACTCTTAAAATTAACCATGACAGTTTGCACAAGGCTTACGTGTCCATGGCTAGGAGAGATGCAAAGGGCCAGACCGTCAGCAGAAGAGACTGGATTTAATCCCTACTCATGTTATTAGATATATTTTATTTTATTTTTCTGTGTGTCTGTATGGGAGCATCACATATGTATGCAGGTGCCTACAGAGACCAGAAGACCATGTGGACTTACAGACAGTTGTAAGCTGTCTACTGAGCACAAAACCTGGGTCCTCAGCAAGAGTAGCAAGTACCTTTAACCACAGACACATCTCTGTGGCCCCCTACAGATAACATTTCTATAACATCCAAATTTCTGATTAGTTTTTGACAGGCCTTCTCTTCCCCAGTCTCCTGATACAAGGCAACCACTGACTGGCTTTCTGTCATTACAGGGTCCATTTTTTGAATTATTAGAAAAATGAACTCAATGGAACACATAGTCTTTGACTTACCTACTTCCTTTGAAGAATTTTCTGAATTATTTTGGGTAGCTATCTGTTTCTGGAGATGAGTAGAATTCTGCTATAGAGCCATTCACATGTGATCTGTTCATGTGTCAGATTATGGGCAGTCACAGTCTTTTTATTCTAGGAGGACATTTTTAGGAGCACCTGCATACAGGTCTTTGTGAGCATCTGTTTGCTTTTCTCTTGGATAAATACACAGTGAAGAGGAAATGCAGGGTCATAAATGAATATGAACACATTTGTCTTTGTAAAAGGTGTCAAACAGCTACCCAGATTGGTGTGAAAAACCCAAGCTTGTGGTCAGAGTCTGAGGGTACAGTTGCCCTAGGGTCTTTAAACACTTCACAATTTCAGGTTTTACATTTTAACTATGTTAGCATAGGTTTCAATAATAACGTGATTTTCATTTACATTTTCTTAATGATTAATCTCCTTGCTATTTTGCTAAAATTTATTTTTCATATGGACATCTTTGCTGGGTTTCTATTAAAACCTTTTTGTTTTAAATACAAGGTTGTTTCTTTGTTATTAAGCTGTACACGGCTCTTCATACACTCTAGATGAAAGTCATTTAATAGATTTATGTTCCATGTTTTTCCTCACTGTATGGATTTTGGACTTCCTTTCTTTTATTTTTTTTTAATAGATTTATTTATTTTATGTATATGAGTGCTCTATCTGAATGTCCATCTGTGTGCTGGAAGAGGGCATCAGATCTCATTACAGATGGTTGTGAGCCACCATGTGGTTGCTGGGATTGAACTCAGGACCTTTGAAAGAATAGGCAGTGCTCTTAACCACTGTTTGGCTTTCTTAAGAAGCAGTTTTTTTTTAAAAAAGTTTCATTTTAGGAGGACTCATTTATCAGCGCTCTGCTTTTTCTGCCTTATGAAATAAGACCTGACTCTACATCATGAGGTTTTCATATCCATTTGATTCTAGAAGTTTCTTTGGGATTTGTATTAAATTTGTAGGTCTGTAACTATTTTAGTTATATTTTATGTGTAGCTTAAAACAAAAGCCAAGGTTGTGTTTACCCTGTGTTTGCAGTTATCCAAGAAATGTTTATTAAAAAGCTTGTTTCTCAACTAGATGACCTCTATTGTTCTTTCTCAACTGAGTTATTTCTGCATCATTGTTGAAAATCAGTTGGCCTTGTGTGTGTGTGTGTGTGTGTGTGTGTATTGTGGTCTATTTCTAGTATGCATTTTTTTTCGTTTCTGTTTATTTGAACACCTAATTTTCATACCATACTATGTGGCTTTGATAGCTATATACAGACTTCCTGTTTTATTGTTTGCCAAGTATTTCACTCCA
The DNA here is from genome assembly GCA_021653895.1 of Mastomys natalensis. Classification (NCBI taxonomy): domain Eukaryota; kingdom Metazoa; phylum Chordata; class Mammalia; order Rodentia; family Muridae; genus Mastomys; species Mastomys natalensis. The sequence goes on from JAJTUV010000674.1 coordinate 747,366, forward strand.
CACTAGTCTGCTAAATGTCCTGAGCATGCAATTAATTCATTAGCACTTTTGGGCTAAAATAAATTTTGAAATCAACTCAGGGAGCTAGCTCAGCATATGCAGTACATAAGGAGGATCAAGAAAGGCACAGTTGCAAAACAAAATGGTCCAGAATTGACTCTTGAGAAATTGTTCTCTGATGTCCACATGCACACTTTAACATGTCCACACATGTATGTGCACATGTCCATGCGCGCGCGCGCACCACACACACGTGCACATCCACCAATTATGATCTTAAGATTTATAGATGCCTTTTATCAGACTGAGAGTTATTGTACATTTCCAGTTTCATGAGTTTTGGAAATACATTTGTTCCCTATTATCCCATCATGGCCCAATATGGAATCTAATAACATAAGCATCCATGATATTTAGTCTCTAGATATTTCCAATTCACAGTCAGAACCAAACCCACTAATTAAGTTACCCCAGCGACATTGTCCTGGCATTCAAATCTGCTCTTACTTAGATCTCCTAGTTTCCTTGGAAATGTCTGCCATATTCAAAGGGTCTTTGCTTTGGTATTATCCCATCATGGCCCAATATGGAATCTAATAACATAAGCATCCATGATATTTAGTCTCTAGATATTTCCAATTCACAGTCAGAACCAAACCCACTAATTAAGTTACCCCAGCGACATTGTCCTGGCATTCAAATCTGCTCTTACTTAGATCTCCTAGTTTCCTTTGGAAATGTCTGCCATATTCAAAGGGGTCTTTGCTTTGGTATTAAAACCCAGATGATTACTCTTTAGACAGACTCAAGGAAGCAACTGTCTACTCTCTAGAAAGATAGAACATTGTGTAGTGCTATCTCAGTTTCCAGAACTATAATGAAGAAATTTGAGTTTTAATTCTGTCTCTTTTGGACTACAGCTTTATCTCTTCTTTGCTTTAGTTTCCTTAAGTAAATATGCAGAATACTACTTTCATTGAAAACATGTTATATGGGATACATAAAAATTAATACATTGAGGAATGAAATAATAAATATATAAAATAAGCCAGAACATAGAGACTTGGAGAGTATCTCTTACTGAGAAAGTGCTCTAATATTGGCCCTTTTAAAGTTATCTTTACTGCTGATAGTGGTGTAGGTGGGTGTTGTAAACGTCAGGAAGTAAGGCAGTATTTTCTTGATTATATCTATCTCACTTCCTTCATCCTCCACTACCTGTGCCCTATCCCTAAGGGTTTGGCTGTCAGCCTACCTTCCGAATCACAAACTGAATTGACAGAATAATTCCCCAGCTGCTTAAAATATTTCTCCTTCCAGGAACACTGCCTTTTCTGGAAGACTCCAGAAGACACAAAAGCCCAAAGTGCTAATGAATTAATTGCATGCTCAGGACATTTAGCAGACTAGTGTGGAGTGAAATACTTGGCAAACAATAAAACAGGAAGTCTGTATAGCAATTTCCAATCCTGCAATTGGAGACTTTGAGACTATAGAAGGGTCAAAGAGAGAACTCAAGTGGCAACCCCTGTGCTCTTTTATCCAATTTCTATATTGGATATTTGTCTGTTTTTCAAAAAATGTTGGAAAATCAAACATACTCACTAGACTAGCATATATGAGGAATAGCTTCATAGGCTCCCTGGGAAAGATACTCTTCTCCAGTAGGATATTCAGAACGCTGTGGTTCTGAATGAGCTAACCTAGCTTAGGAAGGTGCACAGGATCCTCATGATCAAGGATATAGCCTGCCATATCCTCTTACACAGGCTGTTTAGCAGGGGGTTTTGAACCTCATAAAACACAATGGAAGCCAATGTCATTTTGTGATTTACCCAGTGACTATTGAAGCAAGTGAATTCCTCTAGTGAATTTTCAATCTGTAGATATATTTATGTAGCATATTAAAAGCAAATTCACAAAAAAACCCCATTTTGTTTCTAATTTTAGAGCAAATGAAACAAACTCCTTTCATATTCTTCATGAAATACTCTTCATTATCAGATTGGCTTTAATATCTTCCAGTTTTCTTTTCTGTGTTTACATGGTATGCAGTCTCTTAAATGTTTAAATATTGTCGTTTACTATTAGAACCGGAGGAAGTCTCACACAGGCAATCTCGAGCAACCTATTACCCAGGAAGAGATTCCACAGAGTCCTACATTAGAAAGATGGTATGAATGGAAACATGTTGTAAGATAACTGTAAAACACTGAGCATACTCTATAGAGACTGGCATCTAAAAATCACCTGAGGTAAGTTACATAAAATGCCTGCGGTGGTATACTGTGAAACCTGAGTTGACAAGGAAAAGTGACAGTATTTTAGTGGCAGAATCGCTGAGTGGAAAATGCAACTATGGAACCAGGCATTTTCTTCCCTGATCAAAAGTCTTATTTTCCCATCTATGGATATGCTTAATCTACTCCTGTTTTTCCATTTTCCCCATTAATCCAAGAATGTTCATTACAACTTACATTTTCTCTGGTCCTTAGTCATAAATCCTCTCAACACAGAACACATGTGTTTGATTAATTCATACTGATAAAACAAAGATTTGAGTAGGTTCTTGGATACTATGGTACTTTCATAAATGAAAGAGATCAAGACCTAGCTATGATTTATAACTCTAATTAACTCTGTAAAATATCCCACGGGGGATTTGAACCAAGGGTAGTAAAGTAGACTCAAGTATACATGAACAGAAAAGGAGAATTAAAATTTGTTATGGTGGGTCTTTCAAAGTTGATTTTTAGATTTCTTGACTGGCACATACATTGGTACAACAAGCTAAGATAATCTAGCTAGCCCATAAGAACTGCCATGTAGAACAATGACACCTGAATTAGAGGTGGCCCTGGGATCATGTTAATAGCCAAATCTGATGTAATACATCAAGAATAATAACTTACATGCATATATGAGCTCTTTACCTACTGTATTTACCTTGAAATACAGTGAAATAAGTGGTCCTGCTTCTCCATTCTCTTAGCTTGAGTCAATGTCTCAGCTTTTACTCTACCTTCACAAGAAAACCTTGTCATGGTCTTGACACTCAGAGATTGCCTATTTTGGCAGTCTTTTTAAAATGTGTTTGATAAAAATTTATTAGTTTAAAGTTATTAACTTGTATATTAACAAAGAAGGGTGTGTGTTCAAAAAAATCTACATTCTAGAGATAGATAAAACAATAGGTTTCCTTGTGTTTTTTCTAAACAACCTTGGTGATAGTTCTTTCCTCCCTCTCCTTCTCTTTTGGCCCCTGCCAAGGAAGCTCCCTATTGTCCCCCTTCCCCTCTTCAATGAACCTTTGTCGTGCTAGCCTCCTCTCTATAGCTCCTTATGCACTGGGACTATTATGTCCCTGGCTTCTATGAACATTTCTGTTTATATACTCAACCTAAAAATTTAGAGCTAAGCTCCACAAATATGAGAGATTATGCAACTCTTGTCTTCCTGGGTTTCAGTTACTTTTACTCAGTGTAATATTTTCTACTTCCATCCAGTTACCTGAAATTTTCACGATTTTATTCTTTTTTATAGCTGAAAAGCACCACACTTTTGTTATCCATTTACCTGTTAATGGAAATATAGGCAGTTTCCATTTTCTGGCTCTTAAGAATATAGCAGCAGTGAACATGGCAAAGTCGGTCTCTGTAGTACAATATAGAATCTTTAGGGATATGCCAAAATTTGGTATAACTGAGGCAAATGGTAAATCTATTATGAGCTTATTGAGGATTCTTCATACTGATTTCCAGAGTAGCTGTACTCTTTTGCAACCCTACCAACAGTGAATACATCTTCTTCATATGTCCTTACCAGTTTTTATTGTCACTTGTTTTCTTCGTCTTAGCTAGGAAAAGATGAAATCTCCAAGTAGTTTAAATTTTGACTTTTCTTGATTACTAAGGATGTTGAACACTTTAAAAGATATTTCTTAGCCATTTTTATTTCTTCTTTTGAGAATGCTTGGTTCCGACCTGTAGACCACATTTACTTATAAATTGGGCCATTTATATGCAACAACACATAAATGAATTAATAAATAAATAATAAGCATCAAAAAGAGCACTACTAATCTTTAAGAAACTTAAAAATGAGAGGGAGAAGAAAGCATGAAAGAGAAGGAAGTCAGAAGAAAGAGGAGAAGGAGGAGGAGAAGGGAGGCTCTAAGGCAAGGAGGAGGAGAAGGTGATTTCCTTGGTCATGTAACTGAGAATACAAAGAAGAATATGACATATAGGACTCTACCCTAAATCCACCAAGGAATGCCACCTTTTTTTGTATCTTCCTTGACACTTACCCACCTATGCTGGGTCCCTGAATTTTGTAAATTGTTATGAGTGGCTTTTCATGGTCTCACAGTGATATTGGTCATGTAACACACAGAGAAACTCATACATGGGTATGTCAAGACTAATTCCATATTGCTTCCTTAATCTCCTTAATAAAATACTTTCCCCAACCAGAAATATACATGTGAGATCTGGAATATGAAGTTGCAGAGAATGATTTCATTACCCAGCCCTGAGTGCAGTTTTCACTTGCTACGATCTAAACTGTACCTTGTGTGTCTGGGGTACTACTGTGACTTGGATTTGTCAAGTCTTGGTTAAAAGGCTACCTTCTGTCATCAGAAAGTAGAATCAGCTTATTATGATTAATGACTCCACCAAGATAGAAACGATAAGGAAAGGAAACTTATCACTAAGTCAAATCAGGGAGGGGTGCTTTGCATATTAAAGATACCTCTCTAAAAACATCTGTGCATTGTAATCACCCTTAGATAGCGAAACACTATTGACTTCTGAGTCTCATCTCTCTGATTTTGAGTATCTTGCGCTACACGTGAATATAGGGTGCAGCTAAATTTGCCTCATTATCAAATTTAATTCTTATTTATCAATCCTGTTCTCTGAACAAGGTTTCGGTTCCAAATACATTCATTCAAGACTCACCGGAATTTGATTCTGTTACCTCTTTAGACTTATCTTCTACTTCTTTACTCAAACCCTAGACTCCAGCCAATACAGGAAGTATACTGGCCTCTATGTATCTGAAAAGCACTCTTTGCTATGGTTATCCTGGGACTTCACAGAACAGCGCTGTGCAGCTGAACATTCTGCAGTGATAGAAACATTATTCTGTACCATCCAATATGGTAGCCATTGACCACCATACCCTCTTGACCCTTGAGCATTTGGGATGTGACTGGTATGACTGAATTTGTTGTTTACTTCAGTTTAATTCAAATTCAAATAGCCACATGCAGGAGTGGTTACTCCAGTTCAAGACAGACAGAATGCTTTCTTCAGTGAATCTTTAACATTTTGTCTCAAATCTTAAGGTGCCCATTGCATAGTCTTCCTCTGTCAAGATAAGTTCTCGGATACCTCCAGCTAAATACTCCTACTGTAATTACCCCTGAACATCTGTATTGCACTGACACATGTTACTTTTACCACTGATGCTCTTCATTTCTGTTGCTCCTGCTTCCCTACCCCAGATATCAGAAACTTCTTAAAAGGAAGGACATTTGTAGGGGGATGTAGAGGTCAACCTTGTGAAGGAAAAAGTGGGATAGAGAGTGAGGTGACACAAGCTCCTGAGACTCCTCAAAGAGTCTTGATCTGCTGTATACAGCATTAGATCTAAGATGGCTCCTGAAACACCAGTTTTCTGGGAAAAAGGAACCCAGGCCAGAGAATGGCTGCTTACCCCACCCCTGTCTTCATAAAAGTCCTGACAGGTGACAATGCTCCTCCACCCCCAGCTCCTTCTGAGTAACCTCATCAGGCAGGACTCTCGTTGGGGCATGATGACAGGTGACAATGTGGCAAGATATGATTGGCTGAGGATTTAGAGGCTTACGGTTGGCTCAAACACTGTGTATAAGCTTATGCTATGTGCAATAACTCAGATCTTCACCCTGATACTGGTCTCCAGAGTCTGATTCCCAGGATTCTTCACATGATTCCATCACCTTTCACTTACCATCCTTGATCCTGTTTCCAAAGACTTGAGTAAAAACACATTTTTTAAGCAAGTACAGACAAGACTGTACCAATCATAAATGCCTGTAAACATCCAAATTTATATATTACTAGGCCATATATGTGTGTGTGTGTGTGTGTGTGTGTGTGTGTGTATTTATGAGAGTTCTTATGCTAAAGTACTGATGATGAGAATGTGTACTAGCTGAGAGTCACTGAGCCAGTGCTATAGTTAAATGACGTGGTCACAGAGTGATGGCCTATTTTCTTTTTCTTTTTTTAGCTTGGAAGCAAAAGTAAATTGTAGTTTTCGGAAGTACTAATGATTTTTATTGAAGTAAATGAGGGAAGGGGCCGTTCTCTCGGAAGATACTCTTTAAAATGCCTGGCAAGTAGTTATGAATTCACCCTGCCTCGCACTTTTATTCCAGAATTAGTCTGTGAAATGATGAACTGTCACTTCCTAAATCTTCTGCAGATGTTACTGTTGCTGGAGAAATGTCACTGTGAAAGATAAAGGACCGTTATTCTAAAGAGTGTTTCAGGCTGACTGAATCAGGTCTGAAACGTTACTGAAATGGTAAGATAAACTCAACTACTTATAGGTAAAATAAAACTTAATTTAAAAAAAAAAAAAAGTAGTCCCTTCTGAATCATGGGCAAATGTCAGTGACTCATTTTCAATGGTATTTTATCTGTTAAGAGTGAGAGGACCAGACAAGGTTCTGAGTGCCTCGCTGGAGCTCTACAGCTGAGGCCTCTTTCCCCTGAGATCTCGCTCGTGACAGTAGCAGCTGAAGCGGAGGTCATTAACATTTTGAGAACACTGCAAACTGACAGTGTGTAATGTTATGACATTTCATCTCAAGACATTTAATCTCTTTTAATCAGTGTTTATGTTGGTGATACTTCACAGTTATTTGCTTTCACATAAAAATGGAATACTTTGGTCATGCCATTAACAAGGCTGATTTACTATTCATTGCAATTGCTGGCAGATCTTTTTTCTCCTCTTTTTCCTTTTCTCTTCCTTCTCCTCTAGGTCTCTCCCTCCTTTATTTTCCTTGTCTTTGATTCTTGCTTTCATTTCTGCTTTTTATGTAAACATTTTTAGTTTGTCTCTTTGATGATAGTCTCCCTGGCCAGTTAGTGGCTTGCTTTGCTATGCCATTGTCTTAGAAAACATCAAATGGAGAGTCTGGAGGAAAGACCATTTCACCTGAAATTACTGTTCATGAAATTACTCCCATTGCCCTAGGTTAGAAACCACCTTCTCTGAAGATCATCCCACAAGGCTTAGCTGCAGATGTTAGTCTCACTCCTGTCCTCTGTCTCCCCTTTACTTAGGGCACTGTTTTAAGTGTCTCTCATCTGTCTCCTTGTTTTCTTTTTCATTTTCTGTTTGATACTGGATACTTTGTAATACTGTCAAGCTGCTTAGTCTTCCCTTTCCTTTTCTCCCTAAAACATGTTATAATAACTACAGAACTGAGTAGTGTTTATTTTAAATTACAGAAATGATATTCAATTGTCTCTGAAGGATGTCATTTTTATTTTTGAGATTTGTTATTACGTGCTCTGTCTATACATATGCCTACATGCCTGAGAAGGCATCAGATCTCATTATAGATTCCTATGAGCCACCTTGTGCTTTGCTTGCAATTGAACTCAGAATGTCTGGAATAGCAGCCAGTGCTCTTAGATGCTGAGACATCTCTCCAGTCTCTGAAGGGTATCTTAGGATAGTGTGAAAGCAACACACACTCGGTAGAAATTGTATTTCCAGTTTTGAGTTGCAATTTTGTTCCAGAGTATCAATGTGATTGCTCCCTTGTGTTGCTAAGAAGAGCCAGTGAGGCAGTGGGCTACAGCCCCCAGCAGTCAACGGATCCCAAGTGTAAAGATCGACAATTGACAGTATGCCATGTTATAAAGCTGTGGTCCTCAGCGTGGTGCATGTATGAAGTACATTGCTGTCTTCATGCTGTTTTCACTTTAGGTTATGTGGGATGTGACCTGGTGGCAATTATGCTGAGCATAAGTAAGTTACTGTAAATTTCAGTATTGACTAGATATAGTTTTTTTTTTCTTTTAAAAAATAGGCATAATTTCTTTTACAGATTTCTTGATTTAACAACAAACCAAAAAATGATCTCAATGTAGGACATAGTTTCTCTAACTTGACCAGACTGACATTTGAGTCTGGTTAATTATTTGGAGGCAACTGTCCTATACATTGTAGAATTATCAATTGTAGAATTATTCAAATCTTCACTTCTGTCTACTAGATCCAAGGCCATCTTCTATTCCTGGGTAATAATTGTGTCTTAAGGTATTTCTAAATGTCTCCTGTAGAAAGAATTCCTTGTTACAATGCCTTATGTTTGCAGAATGTGCTCTCTTTTCAAGGAGCTCCCCAAGCTCTGAGCAGTAGGTAGAGAGGAAAGAAGGAGATGATCTAGACTTGATGTCCTTCTGCATCAACACTGAGACTTTGGCCCTGGTGTATCCACCATGTCCACCATGATCAGACCCGTGGCCTCCATCAGCAGTCTCTGAAATCTCTCGGGTATAGCCTTCATTCAGCTCCATGTTATTTTTGGCAGTAAGGTGCTCTGTGATGAGGCCTCAGGCCTGTGTCCAGCCCAATCCTAGGAAACTCTGTTGAGCTACAGGTCAGTTGGGATCTTGCTAGTCCTGAGATTTTTTTCCCTGGCAAAGGCTCAGCTCTGCCTCAGATTCCAGATTCTCCCTGAGAAGACCTTTCTGCAGGGTACTGAGCTCAGTAGCCTGTTTCATCTTTAGTCTATAAGTAAAGGATGGGGCAGCTAATCTTACTCCTCACATTGGCCAGATTGAAAGATGGCCAAGGAAGTAGTAAGCACACTTCTGCTTGCAGGCATGGGCATTTCTTGAAGAGACTGGCCATGAGAGTGTAACTGGAGAGGCAAGAACTACCCTGACTGCAGGCAGTCAACAGCCTGGAAACTCTCTTGTAGTAAAAGTGAAATAAGAAATTCAGGCCAAAAATTAGTATTGAGGTTTCTCAAAAGATTTGAAAGAGAAATGCCACATGACCCACCTCCATCACTCTTTTGTGTTCATCCAAAAGATTCTATTTCCTACCATGAACATCTAGGCACATCCATGTAAATTGTTCTCTACTTACAATAGAAGGAAATTGGATCTATCTACAGGTTCATCAATAGACAGATAGATTATGAAAATGTAGTATACATACATGATGGAATTTAATTCAACTGTAGAGAAAAAGGAGTCATTACAACTGTATGGAAGAGAATGAAAACAGAAGGTTCAATTTTTAAAGCTCACAGACAATATGATTTATAATTAGATTTTAAGGCAAGACATACATAGAACAGGGTAGGCAAAAAATTCTGTCAATTATATATTAAGAATGTAGTCAAAAATTTGACGGTAGGATAAATTAATGGAACATAATATTAGATTGTGACCATTGAGTATCAACAGCATCCATATATCATATATACATATATACATATATACATATATACATATATACATATATACACATATACACATATACACATAACACATATACACATATACACAACACATATACACATATACACATACATCATAATATATGAAAACCAGAGCATGGAGCAAGGTTACATTACTGACAGATTTAAACAATGTGTCTAAATAGAGCTTATCCTTGTATGGTAGCCAGGGTGGCTGTCATTGTAGTATTTTATGTGTTAGTAGCTCATATATATGATTCAATGCAAATACATGTATCAGAAAAAATTTCCGTTCATCCCTTGTATAGGATAGTTTATCATTCTTATCTTTTGTACAAATCATCATAACCTTTGGTTATATTTTCCTGCTGTGTGTTTAATACTGTGTAGATAGATGATCAACATTAATATTTTGTTTTGTTTTGATTTATTTGCATTTGCTTTGCTTTGCTTTGTTTTACTGTCAAAGGTAGATGAGGGTCTGGGCTTTGAAGGAGTCTTTGCCTCCCATTACTTCTTTCTATTTTGGAATTTTGCCCTCATCTATATCACCTTTTGAGAATGAGCCAAAGGCAATGTATTCCCATGGCTTAGTGTACATTTCTGCTCTGCAATGACCTCCTCTTGGCAAATGTACACAAGTTAGAGCACACCCAACATGGTCTCCATGGTGAGGACAGGTGATTCGCCAGAACTGTAGAACATGGAAAGATAGGTGGGAAGGTTGGAACTTGGCTGATTTTAGAGGAAAAGGGTAAAAAATACCCCTTATCTCCTTGATCCCCTCCTCTTGGCTTCCAACTATGGCTACTAAATACACAGAAGTTCAGTTACACCAGTATTGAAAAAAATCATGTTTTATAATTCAGCTATTATATAAACACTAAGGCCGTTCTTGACAGAAACAGGTTTCTGTTTTGAGTGCATATGGGGCTCGTGCATGCTGTTGTAGCTGCTAGGAGTTTACATCTGCTGCTGCCTTGCTTCATTCAGGATTGTCATCCTTATATAGGATAACTATTTCAAGTCTTTTTATATATGTGCATATATGTGTGTGTGTGTCTGTGTGCATGTATAGTATTATGATTTTGTATATTTGTCTATATAAAAGAAAGTATTTATAGTAACAAGAAAACTTTTAGAAAGCTCTTTAGTATTACTTATTCCCCCAAATAAAACTGACTTAGGATGTCTAAACTAGAAGCCTAAAACTCTTAATAGAAACGACGAACAAATATTTTGATAAAACATGGACTCTTTGCTAAGTCATTGTCCCAATTATTAGATTTTTTTAGGAATAGCAGAGCTAGAGGATCATCTCCACAGTGAGACCAGTGTCCGTGAGGGTGACATTGTGTCCTGGTGCACAAGCTCCTGTGTCATGAGAACCAATCTAAGCAACAGGATTATTTTTACACACTTGTCAAATCAGGGCTGAGGCAGCAATTAACCAAATAACATTTGACTAAGACTGTATAAATGACCAGTTCTTTAAAATTTTAATTATAGTATAAGTTAGCTATTAATCAAATAACATTTGACTAAGACTGTATAAATGACCAGTTCTTTAAAATTTTAATTATAGTATAAGTTAAAAGGAATTTGGGCTAAATTAAAAGATTTAATTAATGTGACCACCTACTTATAAGTCAATTTGTACCATGTAAAACATAAAAACACAAGCATATTATATATATATGCTTATATATATGCATATATATATAATCGCATAGTCATAAACTAAGAATTTTTTTTTTAAAGTTCATCTTTAAAAGCAACCTGTTGTGTGCTCAGGCTACAACAAGCTCTATGCCTTTTAAATATTGCTTATGCTGTTAAATTGTGATCTAAGCAACGGTCTAACTTTCATCTGTCAAGTAATACAAAATCTTTGGAAAGTATCTCTGAAGTAATCCAAGATTAGAGAGACAGACCATATACCCCTTCCCCTTGTGGTGATCCTAGTGTGTGCATTATGTGAGTATGTTGGTGGAGCAGAGGGCTCTAAATACAGAGAGACCCTGTCTAAGTCTGGCTTTCTATTGCTCTGAAGAGACACCATGACCACAGAAAACTCTTAATAAGGAAAATATTTAACTGGGGCTGGCTTAAAGTTTCAGAGTTTTAGTTCATTATCTTCATGGCCTACAGGATGGTGGTGCACAAACACATCTGGATCAGCAGACAGCAGGAAGAGAGTGATACTGGGCCTGCCTTGAGCATCTGACACCTCAAAGCCCACATCCAGTGACTTACTACTTCCAACAAGACCATGTTTACTCCAACAAGGCCACTCCTCCTAATAGCGCCACTCCATATAAACCTACAGGGGCTATTTTCATTCAAACCACCACAGACCATAAAGAGGGGAAAGAGGGAATAGAGAATGTAAAAATAAATGATGAGGAAAGGCCAGGGGGTCGGGGGAGATGGAAAAATGACACAGAGGTCAGGAAAGAGGAAAAGTGACTGGGGGAGGAGTTACAGCAGGCACCAGGAATAGAAGGCATGGGAGAGATGAGAGAGAAGCACCTACAGAAACACTTTGCTTGACAATGTCATTGTTACACCTAGTGTCTGTGTGCTAATTTTCGTAATGCTACCCAGCTCATTCTTCAGTCTTCTTGAGCGAGCGCCATCGTCTGTTTCTGCTTCTGTCCTCCTGAGGTCACTGTCCTTTTAGAGCCCTCTGGCTTCCTAGACTGAGGAGCTACCGGACATTGTGTAGCAACGTTGTCTGTAGCAAGAAGACAACCATCTTTGGGTTACCAGACTGCTATATTATAAGCCAATCTAGCAAATCTGCAATCTATATTGTTCCTTTTTCTCTAGAGCAGTGGTTCTCATCCTGTGGGTTGTGACCCTTTGAGGGTATCATGTGACCCTTTCACAGGGTTGTATATCAGATATCCCAAACATCAGATATTTACATTATGATTCATAACAGCAGCAAAAAATATAGTTTTGAAGTAAAAACAAAAATAATTTTATGGTTGGGGTCACTACAATATGAGGAACTATATTCAAGTGTTGCAGCATTAGGAAGGTTGAGAACCACTGCTCTGGAGAATCCAGGATGGCACAGCTGAGTAGGATTTTGAAGACCTTAGGAACTCACAGGGAAACAAAGAACTTGGATTATAGTAAGCTTCTACACCAGATGTCCTATAGGTAGGTCTCCTGTGAGAGGGGCGGGAATCCAGGATGACTTGGGGAAATCTTACTTGTGGTCTCTGTGTTATGGTTTGTTCTATGTTAATGAGCTAAAGCTTTCTTAACTCTCTGGTGCCCTTTCAGTCAATTATCTATTTGTCTTTGCAAAACCCCTAGTTTGCCCCTTTCTCCCAATTCTGCAACATATACCTAGTGCCATATTCTGTTGTAAAGCACTGGATAATACATAAGTGATAATGTGTTTCTTCTTTTTTTTTTTCACTGAACATTCTATTTAGGATTTAGTAGGTCTAACATGACATTTTCTTTGTTTCAAAATTACATTTCTTTGACTACTAATGGTTTAAGCATCTGTTGACAATATTTTTTATGAAGCCTTTGGGTTTATTTGGCTACAAATTGACCCAAACATCTTTCTCTATATCTGAAAGTTGGGTTTTCTGCTTCATATGAGTTAATTTTATGTATAGTCTGGATGATAGTTTCCCTGTCATTTTAGACACATGAAATATCTCTGACATATTTCTGCTAATTTTACCCTCAAAAACATTCCCTAATTTTGGTATGACTGTATCTAATAACTGATACTTTGTGAGAATCATTTGAAAGTTACTCCCTATCCCTAAGGCATAATATCTTCACACTTTATGAGTCTTCTTGATTTATTTCTTTAATATTTCTGCATTCCATTTTGGCATGTGATAATGGTGTAGGTTTTCTCATTTATGAGCAGTTTCCCTCTCATCATTTGCTAAGCAGGACGGTGAGCATTGCCATCTTTCCTAGAAATTAAATTCTGAGATATGACTATTTCACAGATCTGATGGTATGCAAGTCATTTTGTTTCTTTTTAAATTAACATCAGGCAATATTTAATATCACATTTTTGTAGTTACTCTTAATAGCTGTTAGGGTAAGTATCCATGTACTTTACAGAGAATGTTAACATTCCCTGGAATTATAATTCAAGACTGCTTTGAGATAAACAAATATAGACTATTTCTAAGATCACAGCCCAGTTTTTGGCAGATGAGTAAATTAATGGAGATAGAAATAGCAGACACATTTATTCTACTGTGCTTCATAGCAGGGCACTGCTGTTTGGTAAAATTAACATTAAATTATTAGAGGCAGTTTATTTTTTGTATTATAAGACTTTCAAACCATATGATTAGAATTTCTATCTTCTAGAAATTCTAGAATGCAATACAGTAATTAATGAATTTTAAATAAAATAAAATAAAATAAAAGTTTAAAGAAAGTGTTATATTGGTTATCAAGCAACTGAATTGGGGAAAGAGGCTGATGAACATTGGAATTGAACAATACTGGCCAACGTTTATGTGATCCTAATTCCAAAAGGGTGAATTTATACCCCTATCTGTGGGCTAGTATTAGGCGACAAGTATCTAAATGCTATAACAGCAGCACACTGGCAGGAAGTGAGAAGTAGGCAGGAAGGTCCTTGTATTGTCAGGTTTCATGTTCTTCTTGAGCAAACTGAAGGCAGCAATCACCAAACCTCTAACCAGGCAAGGGCTTCCCACTCTCTTCACTGGATTATTTCCAGTATCTTTCTCTGCATCCATGCATGCAAGCCCACACTCCCATGGTGCGTCTCTCCAAACCCCTCCTCATTCTGAGTGCTACCTGAACCTTAAATCAGTCCCTGTTCTAATAAGAGCTGTTAAATTTATTTTATTTAAAATATTAAAAATAAATGTAATTTGGGACAAGAGAAAGTACAAGGTGAAGAAGAAGAAAAAGGAGGAGAAGGAGGAGGAAGAGGAGGAGGAGAGAGAAGAAAGAAGAAGAAGAGAGAAGGAGAAGAGGAATGGGATATGGGAAGAGGAAGAGAAAGAAGAAGAAGAAACAAATATGCTGGGGAACACTGTAAAGTGTCATGGATCATCTAAGCTTTCAAAAGAGACAAAGCTAATGTGATACCACTCCGAAAACAAGGAGTGAAAACAATAAATCTATCAGACTAAACTATGCAAACTTACTGACTTTTGAGCTACAAAACTACCAATTTCATTCAGTTCTAACTATATATAATACCAGACAACATGGGCAAGACACCTTCACCATGAGTGCCTTATCTTAATGCAGTCTCAAACCCACCAGGAGAATGGACACCTTCAGTATGCAGGGGCAAAGAGTAAAAATATAAAAATTAAAATATGAGAAAAATTCAAGGGATAAACAAAAAGATCCAGGGTCATCAGACTCCGTAACTGTCCCTTGGACATTTGATGTGGCAGTTGCTACTTCCTATTGCTTGACCTGAGGTGATCTAAGCACTGTTCTTTATTTCTTAAACATTTCCCACATATCTAAGTGGGCTTTGTTTTTATAATCATTTCATTTGGACCATCTGGGACAACATTTCTATTCCTGACAGAATTTTGTTACTCATTTGTTCTGTAGCATCAATAGCTGTTTTCCCAACATCTAGAATAATGCTTTACACATTAGAAATAAATCAGAAACAAGTCCAAGAATCCTTCATCACTAAGTACTTGAAAAATTCATAATAACTTAAGGGTCAAAAAGCTCTTGAGGAGTGCTGGGTAATTCCCATATAGATGTAAAAAATGAATACTTGGGAAAGTCATGTTTGCTAGAGAAGAAATCTAGGTCCTCACTCACATCTCTGAGAGTGATAGCTTCTTCAGAAGAGCATATCACCGAAAATCACCAAGTGGTTTCATCTCAGCAGCAGTAGATCACTGGCCCAACTTACAATTGAATGTTTACTTAAGGGTGGTACATCTGCCCACTGAGTAGGAATAGCCAGAGATGTTTTGGCATGATGATGCCTACAGACACATTCAACTCTCTCTTTTTTTGGAGAATGAAGGACAGACAAATAATACAAGGGAAGTGTTCCAGCTGGCAATGGAGGATGATCCTGAAGATGGCCCAGAAGTCAGGCAACAGAGACTGAGGTCATCACACTCCCTATGAGTACACATGGATAGTAAGTACTTCCTAGTTCAAATGCCAAGCAAATGACAAAGCATAGCATTTTTAGTACAAGATTCTCTTCTGATTCTTTCTATTAAAGCTATTCCAACTCAGGGAACAGCAGATAAGAAGTCGGCAGTGACAGACAGTTGCCCCTCAAAAGGGCACTTGTCCTAGAAAAGACAGCCTATAAATGCTGCTAATCATAAGAAAACTCTGTGAATGAAAGTTCCCAGAAGAAAGCTAAATCTTCCACTGATCCATCAGTGACTGTGAAGGTGTTAGAATATTGCAGGTTCAAAGCCCAATTACATTCATCTGGGCCATCTCTAGTTGCTTAAACATCTTGCCTTGCCCACCTCTATGTCTGACCAGAGGTCCTGTGTCTAAAAGATAAACTTTTTGAATGCATTAATTTAACAAAGCCCTAGCCTCCACTAACCAAAATGATAAGCATCCCACCAAAAGAAATGGTGGCCTGTAACTGAGGGATGCCTCCTTTGCTTTGACAAGTCTACTTGATGTATCTCCTAATGTGTTTAAGAGCTATCTGAACATGGGACTTCCTTTTTGTTACTATATAAACTTGATCAATAAGTAACCACTTGGAACCTGGTATTTGGGATAGTCTAAGTACGTGTTCCTCTTCCATGGTCACTTGAGATTGACTTCAGAATGACCTACCTCATCTAGTTGAAGGTGCTTCAGGGTCTCTAGTTTCTAGGAAAATATTTGAGCTGTGGGGTAGTCCTTGTTCTGTGTGAAGAAATAAGCAGAAGACTTTAAGACTAAGCAAAGCAGAGATAACAAGTAGTGGGGAATTCAAGAGAGCCAAATTACCATATGGATACAGGGATTGTCTGAATGATAAAATAACATACTGGGTAAACATGAACTTTAGATTTTAAGTTAAGTCCAATTTCCTAATTCCATTCCTATCTCTTCTAGACTCTACAATTTGTTTAGAAAGAAGCTCTCGGCCCATTTTCATACATGTATTTACAAAAAACTCTATCTGAGCTTGTAGTTAATAAACAGTAGAAGACTGTAGCGTCTGGCTCCCAGCTTCCTGCTCTTTTCACCACACTGGAAATACTGAGCAAATTAAAATTTCATTTTCTTGTAATTTATTCTTATTCCAAGATTGGATAATGAAAGTTTAAAAACTATTTTTTGATGTTTTTACCAAAAATTTATAGATGTCTAATTTTTCTTTTCTTTCCTGTTACAAATGTGAATTTTGATTCCAACAGGAAGTAATCTGAAGGGCAACCTCAAATCTATGAAAATGTTAGCATATGTGCTTTTTTGAAAAAAGTAATAAGATCTTTAAATGGAGAGGGTTTTTTTTTTTTTTTTTTAGGTTTACAGATCATAGTGAGAGACATGTCATAGAGATCTGTGATTTCTTTCTTCCTAAAGCCAAATCCTTGATCAAATTCTAGACCTGAGTCACTCAGAAAGCAAATTGTGGTGGGAGACTCTGCTTGGCAGGGAAAGAAGTCAGAAGATAAAGCAGTAACACAGAGAGGAAGGAATCCGGTCGGCAGAAGGATGGGGACAGAGCAGGTGGCTCCTAGACACATTCTTTGGGATGCATTCATAAAGGGGTGTTTAGTATGGGACGGCTGTAAGGGTGTCATTTATCTTGATTGTGTCCCAAAGCTCTTGGAAGAATATTTTCTTGAAGATGCTTTTACAAAAAGTGAGCTCAAATTGCCTTGAAAATTGGCCGATGAACAACAGGAACGCAAATGCACCTCTTTCTAAAACAGAGCCTTAAGTGACGAAGGGATTTCTGTCCTTTCTTCTTCAGTCCTCCCACATTCTCAAAAGCTACCTGAAAGTAATTTTCCTTCTCTCAGCTACAGAGTAATTTAAACTTACAATATGTTCCACGCTGCATTTGGTACTCTGGGTGCAGTGGCCACATTGCAAGCCAAAAATGAGGTTTTGTGTGTAGTTAACTTATTGATTCGTTGTTTTGTAGAAATTTCAGGACGTTTAATTATTGGGTATTTCATGCTTCCTGGTTGGTTTGTATGTAGCAGAATGTGCATTAAAGGTATCCATTTGATTTTTAACTGATATGGGCTAAATAATACTAGTGAGTTTATGAGTCAGATGAAATGTAGGATTTGCTATTTGCACTGGCCCTGGATCCTGACTGTTGATGGACTATGATTATGAAGAAGCAGATTAAATGTGCCAAACTTGCTTGAGTCATGGTGTTGTTCACAGATTATCAGAATTGACTGTGGTTTGTATAAGCTGCTCTAAGTATCTTTAAGAGTTGCATCCTAAGCTGCCTGGAAGCCAGTCTTCAACTACAGCCTTCAGATGAAGATGTAGATTTACTCTCAGCTCCTCCTGCACCATGCCTGCCTGGATGCTGCCATGCCCCACCTTGAATAAATGGATGAATACTCTGAACCTGTAAGCCAGCCCCAATTAAATGTTGTCCTTATAAGACTTGCCTTGGTCATGGTGTCTGTTCACAGCATAAAACCTTACGAAGGCAATTTGGGACTTTTTATTTAAAGCTGTGACATACATACTCCCATTTTTCAGAATGTGCATCATCTAGGAGGAAGCTGAGTGAGATGCCCATGTGCCACACAACATGTAACATGTGAGGAACTGAGTAGGAGAGCTTTTGTGACTCACTCCAGCTGGCCTCCTTCTCCATTTCCTCTAATCTGTCTTCCTATCAAATCTTAGAAAGGCATAACATAAGAATTGTATTACATCTTGAACACTCTTCAGAGGTTTCCCATGTCGCTTTCGAAAATAATTTCAGAAATCTTGTTATGTGCTACCTTAGCTGAATCTGGCATACCTCAAACTTTGCTTAAGATGGAAAGAATGAAGAGTATAAGTAGTGTATACACACTTAAAATTGACTACATAACACTAACCACTAAGTTCTATTATATTTTATTTTACCTGAAATATCTTCTTTTCATACAGTCATAGAGATGTTAATCAAAATGGTTATATATTATAAACTTTATCAGGCTGTGGGCTGGCAAGATGGCTCCTGCTCCCAAGCTTGACAACCTGAGTTCAACACCAAGACCCATCTAGTAGAAGGGGAATCCTAGTCCTGCAAGTTATACATGATGTCCACACATGCGCCATGGTATGTGTTCCTGTCTGCATATTCACAGAAACAGAAAACAAAGCAATGAAGTATGATAAAAAGTAAAACTTCAGGCTGGGTTTTTTAGGAAATGTATCAGATTAAGTGGAGCAAAGGATGTATTTGTTTTAGCCACGTTTTACGTTCTGGGCTAGTCCATAAGACTATGCAAACTGAACTGTGTGACTGTCCAGAGGATGCCTAAGAACTTCCTCATACATAAGAAATCTGAAATCTTTAGGACCTTGAAAGATAAGATATAGGCTTTATGCATTTCAAACATAATCAGAAATAAATCCATACTTATTGGTGTAATAAAACTCTGAAATAATTGTGTGTTATATATGTTCTTAATGTGGAGTGATTGCAGTTTACTAATAGATTGATAAATCAATCTAAGTCAATTATCTTTAAAAGTTAATTATCAAATGACTACTACTTAACTTTTAAAATTCTAACAGAAACCATATTTGTATGCAGTCATTCATATTTTAAAATAAGACTCAGGCATATTCTTTGCATAAGCATCTACCAATTAAAGATTAAATTTCTTTTATCATATTTATCAGAAGCCTAAACCTTTTTTGTGTGTGTCTTCTTTTTTTTAATTGTTTTTTTATTGGATATTTTATTTATATTTCAGATGTGATCCCCTTTCCCTCCCCGACCCAGGAACCCTCTATCCCATCCCCCTCCTCCTGCTTCTATGAAGATATGGCCCCACTCACCCACCCACCCCCACCTCCCCACCCATGATTTCCCCCTCAAGGGGCATCCATCGTTCACTGGACCAAGGACTTCCTCACCCACCTATGCCTGATACGGTCATCCTCTCCTACATAGACAGCTGGAGCCATGGGTCCCTCTCTATGTCCTCCCAGGCTGGTGGTTTAGAGCCTGGGAGCTCTGGTTGGTTGGTATTATTGCTTTCTTCATGGGGCCCCTTTAGCTCCTTCAGTCTTCTCTCTCACTCCTCCAATGGGAACACCATGATCAGCTCAATGGTTAGCTGTGAGCATCCGCCTCTGTACATTTCAGGCTCTGATAGAACTCTAAAGAGACAGCTATATCAGGCTCCTGTCAGCATGCACTTCCTGGCATCTACATCAGTGTCTACCTTTGGTGACTGCACAAGGGATGGATACCCAGGAAGAGCAGTCTCTGGACTGCCCCTTCTTCAGTTTCTGTCCCACGCTTTGTCTCCATATTTGCTCCCATGAGTATTTTGTTACCCCTTCTGAGAAGGATTAAAACACCCAAATTTTGGTCTTCCTTTTTCATGAGCCTCATGTGGTCTGTGAGTTGTAACTTGGGAATTCCAAGCTTTTGGGCTAATATCTACTTATCAGTGAGTGCATAGCATGTGTGTTCTTTTGTGATTGGGTTACCTCATTCAGGATGATATTTTCTAGTTCCATCCATTTACCTAAGAATTTCTTGAATTCATTGTTTTTTAATAGCTGAGTAGTACTCCATTGTGTAAATATACCACATTTTTTGTATCCATTCCTCTGTTGAAGGACATCTGGGTTCTTTCCATCTTCTGGCTATTATAAATAAGGCTGCTATGAACACAGTGGAGCATGTGTCCTTGTTATATGTTAGAGCATCATCTGGGTATATGCCCAGGAGTGGTATAGCTAGATCCTCAGGTAGTACTATGTCCAATTTTCTGAGGAACTGCCAGACTGATTTCCAGAATGGTGGTACCAGCTTGAAATCCTACCAGCAATGGAGTAGTGTTCTTCTTTCTCCACATCCTCACCAGCATCTGTTATCACCTGAGTTTTTGAATTTTGAAATTCTGACTGGTATGATGTGGAATATCAGGGTTGTTTTGATTTGCATTTCCCTGATGACTAAGGATATTGAACATTTCTTTAGGTATTTTTCGGCCATTCAAGTTTCCTCAGTTGAAGTGTTCTGTCAAGCTGTTAGTGTATGCTCTCTCCAGTTTCTCTTTCTAGGCACTTAGAGCTATGAGTTTTCCTCTTAGCACTGCTTTCATGGAGTCCCACAAGTTTTAATATGATGTGTCCTCATTTTCATTAAATTCTAAAAAGTCGTTAATTTCTTTATTTCTTCCTTGACCAAGTCATCATTAAGTAGAGCATTGTTCAGTTTCCACATGCATGTGGGTTTTCCATTGGTTTTTGTCATTATTAAAGACCACCCTTATTCTGTGGTGATCTGATAGGAAGCAAGGGATTATGTCAATCTTTTTGTATCTGTTGAGGCCTGTTTTGTGACCGATTATATGGTGTATTTTGGAGAAGGTACCATGATGTGCTGAGAAAAAGGTATATTCTTTTGTTTTAGGATGAAATATTCTATAGATATCTGTTAAATCCATTTGGTTCATAACTTCTGTTAATTTCATTGTGTCTCAGTTTAGTTTCTGTATCCATGATCTGTCCATTGCTGAGAGTGGGGTGTTGAAATTCCCCACTATTACTGTGTGAGGTGCAATGTGTGCTTTGAGCTTTAGTAAAGTTTCTTTTATGTATGTTGGTGCCCTTGCATTTGGAGCATTGATGTTCAGAATTGAGAGTTCATCTTGGTAGATTGTTCCTTTGATAAGTATGAAGTGTCCTTCCTTATCTTTTTCTTTTTTTTTTTTTTTTTTGATTACTTTTGGTTGAAAGTCGGTTTTCTTTGATATTAGAATGGCTACTCCAGCTTGTTTCTTGGGACCATTTGCTTGGAAAATTGTTTTCCAGTCTTTTACTCTGAGGTAGTGTCTGTCTTTGTCACTGAGGTGCGTTTCCTGTATGAAGCAAAATTCTGGATCCTGTTTATGTATCCAGTCTGATAGTCTACATCTTTTTATTGGAGAATTGAGTCCATTGATGTCAAGAGATATTAAGGAAAATGATTGTTGCTTCCTGATATTTTTGTTATTAGAGGTGGAAATATGTTTATGTAGTTATCTTCTTTGGGGGTTATTGGAAGACTACTTTCTTACTTTTTGTAGGTTGTATTTTTTTCCTTGTGTTGGAGTTTTCCATCAATTATTCTTTGAAGTGCTGGATTTGTGGGAAGATATTGTGTAAATTTGGTTTTGTCATGGAATATCTTGGTTTTTCCATCTATGGTAATTGAGAGTTTTGCTGGGTACAATAGCCTGGGCGGGCATTTGTGTTCTCTTAGGGTCTGTATGATATCTGTCCAGAATCTTCTGGCTTTTATAGTATCTGTTGAGCAATCTGGTGTAATACTTATAGGTCTGCCTTTATATGTTACTTTACCTTTTTCCCTTACTGCTTTCAATATTTTTGTTTGTTTTGTGCATTTGATGTTTTGATTATTATGTAATAGGAGGAATTTCTTTTCTGGTCTAGTCTATTTGGAGTTCTGTAGACTTCTTGTAGGTTCATAGACATCTCTTTCTTCATGTTAGGGAAGTTTTCCTCTATAATTTTGTTGAAGATGTTTACTGGCCCTTTAAGTTGGGAATCTTCACTCTCTTCTATACCTATTATCCTTAGGTTTGGTCTTCTCATTGTGTCCTGGATTTCCTGGATGTTTTGCATTTTTCATTTTCTTTGATAGTTGTGTCAATGTTTTCCATGGTATCTTTTGCACATGAGATTCTCTCTTTTATCTCTTGTATTCTGTTGGTGATGCTTGCGTCTAAAACTCATGATTTCTTTCCTAGGCTTTCTATCTCCAGGGTAGTCTCCCTTTGAGATTTCTTTATTGCTTCTACTTCCATTTTTAGATCCTGGATGGTTTTATTTAATTTTTTTCACCTATTTGTTTGTGTTTTCTTGGAGTTTTTTTAAGGCATTTTTGTTTTTCTTCTTCAAGGGCTTCTACCTGTTTACTTGTGTTCTCCTGTACTTCAAGGGAGTTATTTATGTCCCTCTTAAAATCCTCTATCATCATCATGAGAAGTGATTTTAATTCTGAATCCTGCTTTTCTGGTGGGATGGGGTGTCCAGGGCTTGCTATGGTGGGAGAACTGGGTTCTGATGATGCCAAGTAACTTTAGTTTCTGTTGCTTATGTTCTTGTACTTGCCTTTTGCTATCTGGTTATCTCTAGTGCTACCTGCACTCACTGTCTCTGACTGGAGCCTGTCTTTCCAGTTATCTTGCTTGTGTCAGAACTCCTCAGAGTCCAGATGTCTCTGTGATCCTAAGCTCCTAGATGTAAGAACTGCTGGGACACAGGCCACCTCTGAGATTCTGAAATCCTGCTGCTCTGAGTGCAGTCGTTCCTTCTCTGCTCTGAGTGCACTGGTTCCTCTAGGATGGCTCAGGATATGGTGTCCACTGCTGTGAGTACAGTTGTTCCTCTAGGATGGCTCAGGATATGGTGTCTTCACAGGAGCAGACCAGCTAGGTGTCTGCCCCAGCCAAAAGGACCAAGTGAGGGGTGGAAGAGGAGTGGTATTCTGGAGGGGCAGGGTTTGGGTGGTTGATGGGTCCTGAGAGTCCGAGGCTCCCAGTTGTAGCTCTGGGGCATAGGGTAGTGGGAGAGGGTTCTTACCCACTGCTCTGGGTGCAGTTGTTCCTCTAGGGTGGCTCAGGATATGGTGTCTTCAGGGAGTGAACCAGCTAGGTGTCTGCCCCAGCCAAAAGGACCAAGAGAGGGCCAGAAGCCTAAATTTGTATATTCTTGAAAGAAAATTACAGATACTTCTTTCACTATATAAGAATCAACCTTATTGTTCTTTTTGTCTTTTTCTTTCTCTTATAATTGAGTATTGTTGTATCTAAAACTAGTAAGACAGTGGCTTTTTAAGTCTTTTGTAAAGAAGCTTGTTTGGTAAGTGGTGAAAGTGAAATTTATTTGCAGGCATGAGGATAGGTTTAGAATGCAGTTAGAAATGACACTGATTTAGAAAAATGGCAACAGTAAGTTTTCCTCTAGGGTCTATGACCTCATCAGCATGGGTAGTCAGCTAGGTTTTACAGTAACAGGCATGAATTTTCTTCTATTGGCTGAGCCTTAAAACCATTTAGACAGCTGTTGGTAACTCCAAGATAAAAGTATACTATTGCACAATTGAGAATATCTTAACTGGGCCAAGTAACATGCCACTATGGGCAGGAAACAGTTCACAAGGTCTCATCTCTAGATGAAGCAGGACAGGCAATCAGTGGCTGCTGAGATTGTGGTGGTGAGAATATCAGTTTCCTCCAGGGACAAGGTGTCTTATAGATTATCTAATCTTGACTGCTAAGCTCCAAACACATGTACATATAAGAACATTAAATGGACTCAGCAGGTTTTATATGTATAACAATAATAGTTAAAAAGAAGTCATAAATTTGAAAGGTGGTGGAAGAAGACCTGAATGGAGGTTGAGGGAGGAAAGGAGAGGTAGAATGATATAAATACAGTATTCTTATATGAAATTCTCAAAGAAAATTAAATTTAAAAAGTTCTTCCAAACCATTCAGCTTCAACTGGTGGAAACAATTTTACCTATATTCCCACTTACATCTAGTTTATTAATTTGTAAATTAAATTACATAATTATGATTACCAATATGTACACCATAAATGGATTGGCAAGAAATTTAGCTTATGTTTAGTCAGAGTATTGTTATAGAGAGGGTTAAACAGGAAAATCTTGAGAGAATGACCAGTTCTACAATTTTTGAGTCAAAATAAAAGCAAGATGTAATTAAATACTGACCAGGATGATGGACTCTGGCATGGTCCATTGCTGGATTTCCCCAAAATGGCAACAAGTCACATTTTGCAGAGACTTACAAAGTCACACCCACTGTATTTCCCATCTGGTCCAATCAGGAGCAGGCATGTATCCTGCCATATTTCCTTCCACCTACATGTAATCAAGCATCTCCAGTGCAGCTGAGTCAAACAAACTTGTTCAGGGGAGCACACACATGTGCCTTGTTATCTCTCATAAACAATGCCTTCAACATCTTAGAAAGTACTGTCCTTGGATAAGCAGCTTACAGGGTAGAGTCATTTTTCTTTCATGAATCTCTTAGGCACAGTAATTAAAAATTAAAACATAACTGGCTCTTACAGCTGCCTACCAGAGGTGATCAGAGTTTATATCCAATTGAAAGTCTTTATACCAGCTGGCTGGTACTTAATTTACATATTCCAGTCTTAAGAGTAGCCTTGAACATTTAGACTAAAGGGTTTTTAAAGGCAAAACCATACCCTGGTATTGTCTTACTCTGTAGGTGCAGGGGAAAGTTTGCACAAGGAAGCAGTTTAACAGAAGCTAAGATAAGTGGATACCTGTGGGAAATTATTTGGAAGAACCTAAGATTAGTTATTTAAGGTATCTTGATCTTGGGTTCCTAAACTAGAGGTTGGTAACTTTCCATGGGATTCTCCATCAAGGATATAAAGTTCTACATAAACCTTAAATGGCCTTAGAAATAATACAAGACAGAGAAATCACTGCACTGACTTGCTCTGTTACAGTATAAATCAGTAGTGGGGACAGGATGTCAACATTCATGATCCAGACAGTCTGTCAGTTGTCAGCCTTTATCTTGCAATAGAGAGGTAGTGGGGGAAGACTTTCTGTTGTTTTGTAATCACCTGATTAACAAGTGATAACAAAAGAATGAATATAATATAAATGAATAAGCACAACATAGTCTGAGGAGCTGCCACCATCAATATTCAGGCCACAAGGAACTTGACTCTGTGTCTCACACTGAGCTTAGCCTCTTCAGGATAGGGCTATGGCCACAGCAAGCAGCAGCCCTATGTTTGTGAATCAAGATCCTGTCTCCATCCTTATGCTAAGATAGTGCTAACTATCCCCAAGGTTTATTCGTTTATTTGACCACTTCCTCCTCCTGAGGCTGACTACCAAGTTCCAGCTACCAAAGTATTGAAGTCCAGCAATCAAAAGCCCCTTTTGGCTCACCCAGTTAACATGACCAATTAAAATTAAACACCTCATCCTAACATGGAGGTTCCCATTTTACCTTTATAAACCATCATTTGCTTACAGGCCATGCCTGTCTCCTCTCTATCCAGAGATGGTCCTTTTTCTAGTCCCTTTCACTTCCAGGACAAATATTTTGTCCCCTCTCCCTTTCTCCTTTTCTTCTTTCTCCCTTGTTCCCTTCCCCTTCTCCCTCTTCTTCTGTTTCCTCCCTTTGTCCTTTATCCCTGCCCTCTGTCCCCCTGGAGCAAATACATCTCCTTTGTGCTGAGAACTTGGTCTGGGAACTTTGTCTTAGGGACTGTGAGCCAATACTTTTCCTTTCAACTATCTCATTGGAGCCTCACACCCCTGCAAGCTAAGTACTGCAGGTAGAAGTATTACCCTAGTTTCAAGGCTGAGGGGGTTAAGGCCCCTGAAGATTAAGTGACTGGTCTAAGGCTTTCAATATTAGTCTGTAGCTATCGTCCAAATCATATTGATTCAAATTCCGTTTTTCTTACTACAGCATGTTGTATAATAAACTGTCCACATCAGGAATGTTAATGGAGACCATGGGAATCGGTGACTATTTTCTATACATCTTCACTTACAAGGCTTCTGTTCTTTTACTTACCTAGCTGCAGGAGTGTAGCAATCATCCTTTGTCTCATGGCAACCTTCTCATTGTCTGGCAGTGTAGTCATTAAAGTTGAAGTCTTACAGTTAAAGTGTATCCATTTCAGGAGTAATGATAACTTCTAAGAAGAAGGATGATCTGTGACTTCTAAACCGAAGTTCCATTTTCTGAAAACAGAAGGTAGAAAATTATGGAGATTTGAGGAGGGAGGATAGAACATTGGTACTGTTAATCTCACTGGGATAGAATAAGACTACTACTACTACAGCTTTAAGACAAATTTAAAGCAAGCTTTAATTAAATACTGACCAGGATGATGGGCTTTGGCTAGGTCCTTTCCTGAGTTCCCAGAAAATGGTGACAAGTCACATTTTGCAGAGTTATAAAAATATACTCATAAGACCACTTTACTTCTGCTTAGGTCCTTTCAGGGGCTACCATATATTCTGAAATACTTCCTGCCTGCCTACATCCAATCACGGGCACGGGTACATCTTAACATATTTCCTGCCCATTTCCTGCCCATGTACCTCCTGCCTACATATGATCACGCACATCCAGCACAGTTGAGTAAAACAAACTTGTTTAGGGAAGTAAAAATTTGTGGAAAAAAACCATTGTTATCTTCCATAAACAATACCTCCAGCATTTCAGGAATTATCTGTCCTTGTTAGAGGCATTTTTGTTTCATGGATCTCTTAGGCACAGTAATTAAAATAAAAAACATAACTTTGGCTTTCATAGGTACCTTTGGTACAAGAGTCTCATGACATTATTTCAAACTATGAAAATTATTCCTGCCAGATATGATAGCACATGCTTTTAATCTCAACACTACAGTGGCAGAGGTAGATGGATCAGGTTGATCTAGGCAGCAAGTTAGATGAAAGCCAGGGTTACACAGTGAGAACCTGTGTCAATAAAAATAAATATGAATATAGATAGATTGATAGATACTTCCATGTGATTAGTTCTTATAGTTACTAAGTCTGAGTTTTGTACATTTTAATTCATTGTTTATTCTTTTTACTAATTCCTAAGTGCTTATATCTCTGTACGTTACTACTTTGTATTTGAATGGAAATACTCAATTCAATTTTAAAAGTATTTAAAATAAAAGGTATTGAATCTTTCCACATATAGAGTTGGTATATTTTATTGACTTTCTAAATTAAATAACCTTATATGCCTTTTTTCTGCCTATAAAGTGCATCAGATGCATAGAAACATGAACTTGAACATGAGATTGCATATGTAGAAACATAGTTGGAATGTTTAAACTGACAGACTGCAGGCCACACTTAGATTTGACTTTGTAAATCTCTTGGTACCTTACCCCAATGATTTGTTTACTCTGTACTGTGCTGGGGCAGACCTGGGTAATTTAAAGAGACTGAAGTGCCTGCAGGCCCTATGCACTTACTATCTGTCCTTTACAGGAAAAGCCTTGCTCCTTCCTGAATTGGTGAAAAGCAGCGACATCTTGATCTCTCTTTTCTGCCTCAGCCTGTTTGTTTATCTTTGATATTAAAATCCTGATTGCTCTGTGTTTCTGAAGTCAATATTATGACCAGTATTCCCAATACCAATGCTTTCATTTACTGTTTGAATCAATATGCTTAGGTATAAATACTTAATTAGCTCAGCCATTTTCATTTAAGCCTAACATTGAATAAAATCCTGAACGTTAAGGTTTTATCAGCTGTGGATTCCTACAGAACACTAAAAATAGTAGCTTACATAAGAACTATTTGAAATTTCGGAGTACTTCTGCTGATCTGGGCATGTCAAGCATATCCCAGCTGGGTTCCTCATGAGCATGTGTGGATATGTGGTCAGCTGGCAGGCTGACTGCACTCCAATGACCTGAGGTAGAATCACTCCATTCTTTGTGTCTCTTGTATTCATGGAGTGAGTTATATGGTCAGATACGGCATCCAAGAGAGAAAGTTCTAGACTCTACCTTCTCAGTTTTCAAATGAAGACTCAAGGTTCTGCATTTGCAAGCGTCTTTCAAGTGCTGAGGATCACTAGGGAACAAATCTGTTATTTTAGTAGAGAAATAAATATTACTTGTGTGATGCAGCTACTTAAGTAAGGTTTCTGTGAAATATTGCCAAATACTTTTCAGTCCATATTACATTGATTACATGCCTTACTAATACATGCAAATATAGCACATTTTAAAACATATCTGCTAACATGGTTTTGGGCTGGCCAAGGAAGTCAGTGGTTAAGACCACTTGATGCTCTGGCAGAAGATCCCGGTTTGACCACCAGCACTCTTGTCTGTAAGTACAATTCCAGGGTATCCAGTTCCCTCTTCTGGCCTCTGCAGGGTACCAGGCACTCATATTGTGTACATACATATTGGTAGGAAAGATACTCATGCACATAAAATAGAATGAAATAAAATACACTTTAAAATATCTTTATTTAACCAGTCTTTTTTCTGAAGCATTCAGGCATTTTTCCAGATTTTCATATGGCATAATAATATGAAAGAATTAATTGGAAGATCACTGTTTAGTCTGCAAAATTTATGTCTTTTTAAATTTATAATTTATGCTCTTTCCAAAAAAAAAAAAAAACACACCTAATCTGGCCATTTTTTAAAAAAGAACTGTACAAATCTAGTAAAAAAAACTTGTATCTCATATATTTGTTTTAATTTATATAATTCTCTGGCTTTTAGTAAGATAGAACTCTTCCTGTACATTTTTTAATTTACATTCCTTTTATGGATGTCCTGTGTCTTTTACCCATTTTTCTATTAATTCATCCTTTTTTCTCATTTTTTTGTATTTGCTCTTTACATAGTGTTATTTTCTTATTCTTAATATTATATACATTATATCCTTATGCATTGCATATATGTTCTTCCAAGTTGTTCATCTTTTTCATTGTTCATGTATCTTTTCCATCTCAGTGTTTCAAAATGTATTTTCAGAGTGTTTACTCTTCAACATATTTGTTTGTTTTTAAATATTTATTTTATTTTTCATATTTTAAGTGTATTTCTTATATATTTTTTAATATTTTTTCTCTTAATATTTAACTAGTAGTTTGTGTCTAAACTCAGTTTTCACCCACCAATAGGTCATTTACTTTTATATATATTTACCAGTTCCAATTTACATTTCCTACTTTATAAATTTTTATTTTATCTTTATTATGTTTTAATTTTACCTTACCAAGTGATTTTCTTGTTTCTGTAGTTCTTAAATAGAATACCTATTTAATCTACTATATTACTATTTAATGATGTAAATACTTGAAGCTATACATTTTCATTGAAACTTTCTAATTATTTTGTCATGTTTATTTTGACTTCTTTGAATTACAGATTTTCTGTGGAAGATCTTATGTTTTTGAAAGGGATTTGTTTAGTTTCTTTCAACATTATTAATGTTACCTTTTCTTTGTACCTTTTGGTATCTACTATTATGTTCCTTTAGAGCTAACTTACGGTGAATTTTATGAGTTTTCTATTGGTATTTCATGATCAATTTCTTTTATGGTAGGAAATAGAGGATATATTGTTATGTGTTGTACATTTCTGTAAAATAGATATCAATCTATATTAGCATTTTATACTATCCCAGTACTCAGTAAAACCCTTGGATTCTTTTCATCTAAAGCTCTGGTGTGGATTTTCAGATTGGATTGGTCCAGGTTTGGTTGAGTCTTAAATGCAGACCTGCTAAGAAAGCAAGCATGCCCTCAGCAGAGGAGCTAGATGCTTCTCAGAGGGAGCCCTGTGCATGCAGATCACTTCTGACATTTGGGTTGATTTCCTCAGCTCAACAGACCACATCCTCCTTCCTGTCTCTGGTCTCCAGTACGTTGTCAGGGTCAGACATACGATGATGCAACAGGCACTCTGGGTGCTGTTTTAATTTTGCTGAACACTTAATGTTTGAGTTGCGGCCATTTCCTAGCTTTGTCAGACATGGCATTTTTTGGGTTTTAGATTGTTTTTTCTGCTTGGGGTTTTCAAGAGATTTCCCATTTGACAGTCATTCTTTGTAAACACTTTTCTTTCATTCTGCCAATTCTCCTGCTTATCTCAATCTGCAATCGAATCCTTTATCCATTTCTCTGCTAAGTCTTTGTTTCCATTTATTTTCTCTGGGGCAAAGCTTTTTCTGGCCAGTAAAAAGATCTGAATTGGCCTCATGTTCTCCTGATAGCCTGCACTATTGCCTTTCTCTGTTGTAAGCAGCTTCAAGCAGTCTCTCCACCTCTCTTTTCCATTTCATTTAAACAACAGAGCTTTATGGAAATTTGACCTCCTCCCCGATCCAAACAACACTGTGTGGGTCTACTGTTTCCTAGAGAGTCACTGGACTCATCTTTTACAATATAGCCAGACAATGTTACCTTTACCTCACACTGGATGCTTCACACCCGGGTTTCAGTCACTTGAGAACAGTCAGAACAAAAAGAACCAAATCCCCTTTTCAGCAACAGCTTGGTAACTTGATAAATTCAGAGAACAGGATCCAGTTTGAAAAGTGAGAGATTACCTTTCCTGTGAACCAAGGAAACATCCTCTATGGAGTATCACCTTTTCCCCTTCTCTGGGTGATGTCTGAGGGTGTTTGCCAGGAGCATTCTGTGGATGATGGACTTTGTTTCTGAGGCCTCTGAGTGTCCTTGGTGCTCTTGATCTGGAGCCATGGAAACAGCAGGAACTTAGTGTCACTCTCTCATCTTTACATCTAAGCTTCTCTCTTAGCACATGCGTGTTTTAAACTACAATACAGTACAACTCCAGGGTCTTTCCAGATCAGTAAATAAAGTATGGGGATGTTAAATAAGAGAAAGAGTGTGAACAGTTTTGTCTGGTATGTGCTGCTTACTGAGGACTGACGGGATTAAAGGCCCTTGGTGTGAGTTCAGGGAGAATCGTGACCTAAGTAAGCCTTCCTCAGGCTAATGCTCCGTGTCCCTTAACTTTTCCAGGATTCCTAGTTTGTACAGGTGCTGGAATCTTTCCATGCCATTTTCTTTTTGAGACTTACATGGACACCAATAACCTAAAGGTATTCAGCCAGAGGGAGCAGAGGAGAGGAGAGGCAGGATCTATTCACTAATGCAATCACCAAGCTCTGCTTAACTGCATACTGGTTAAAGGTATAATGATTTGTTATTTTTCCCAGAAGGTGGGCTCAAGCTTTTCTGGGAATTCTGGAAAACCAATGTGGTCCTTTTATAACATTTACTGCTGATCTCTCTCAGGTGCCTGCTAAATACATGTGATTAAGTCTAATGGATCAAATACTCTGTAAGCTTTTTATGAATTTTCTACCTGCAGTTGGTGTTTTTGTGCGCCACAGTGCGCATCATGACTCAGTTGGCTCAGGGAAGGAATTAGAAAGTTTCCTGTAACTACACAGTCCGAGATCAATTGTCAAGATGTTGTTGACCTTCCTTGTGCAGGAAGGGGATCCCGTTTCTCTTCTCTCCGTCTTGACACCGGTATGAAGGAGTTGTGTTCCCCCAGCTGCTTGGCATGATTTGTCTTCGAAACAGTGGATGCCTCCATGAAAATCTCAGTGCCTAATGCCTTCTGTTCGGAACTGCCAGAGCACAAGCTTTTACATCAAACTTGTTTCAGTGTTAATCTAGATTGGCATTTTGAGAGAAGCAACTAGGAAATTGGAAAAACCATACTCACAACCAGGACTCAGTAAAATGAAGGAAAACACACACAAATCAGTAAAAGTGTTTAAGTAGGAAAGAGATAATTTGTCCAGAAATAGATAAGTTTCAAATGGGAGCCCTAAAAAAGACCAGGTTGAGGCCTATTCACCCAGAGTGACCAAAGCAGATAGTAATTAGAATCTTAAGAAGATCATGTTGGACCTAAAGATCCAAACCAGTGGATGCATTTCCCAGAAATACCCATGGACAGCAGATTCGATGTAATAACATAAGGTGTATTGATGATAAGATGAAAACCAGTATACTGGGGCTCTCCTACATAAGAGGGCCCTGAGCCAAGGCTAAAAGCAGCTTTATATACCTTTATATTTTTACAGAGTTCACAAGGACAGTTAATTATTTCTTAAACAATAACCATAAAGGATTTCAAACAGCCGTTCCCAGGCCCAGTTCCCAGGCCCGATTTCTAGGTAACTCTAATTTGCACCTTAGCTTTACACATTGAGGGTTAGCTTAAGTGGCTTCTGTTTGCCCAGGTGTACTGTGTTAAGGGCTCATCTCCCTGATAAACTCTTATCTTGGGCTCTTAGTCTCTGGAATGTGCTTCTCCCAGGATGTGTCCTGGGGCAGTTAATTCTTGCATTTATCTAAATCTGAGATTCTTGAGACCTGAAATTCCTACATTTCTGTAATCAAAGGGGCAACATCTTGTCAGTGTAGTTGAGACATTATCTCAGTGAAATGGATTCGTTTCTAGGTCATCCTGGTAGTTGTCTTTCCTGTCTTCCTCTCTCTGAGGACCATTATGCAGCTGCTGTAACAACAGCTGCATTGTGTCCTTGTCCCACCTTCTTTAAGGTGGCCATGACGAACTACTTGAGAGATGAGTACTGACCTTAAAGACATACTCTGGGACTTTTCTGTGTAGGTTCCTGAAGTATCTGATGTGAAACTGACTCATAGCTCACAATTGTCCTATGACTGGCAAGGTCTAAGTTTCAATGGCACTAGAGATAATCCTGGGAGAGAAAAGAATGAGAAGAAACAAAGAAAAGATAATGAAGAAGAGAAGATGGATATGTATGCAAGGAAAGTGAGGAGGGGAAGGAAAAGAGAAGCAAGAAGATAACAGGAGAGGAGGGGAAGATAGTACAAGAGTGAGGAGGGAAGAAACAAGAATACAAAGAAAAGCACAAGACATAAGGCAGGCAGACAGGAGGGGAGAGGAGGCACGGAAAGGCCTGTAAGGTGGAGAAAGAAAAGAGAAAGCCATAGATAGCATCAGTATAAAACTCAAGCCCTTTCAAGCTACACTGTTTTAGCAAGCTAGGTTTTCTTTCGGGTCCTTTGGTGAGGTCTCCTACTCAGAGTTTGAGTCTCAAGGCTATACTTCTTGATTGTGTGACCTTTGAGAAGCTACTGAAACTCTGGGATGTCAGCTTTTTAACCTATACAAGGGAGTCATCCCACATTGTAAAGATTTTCTAAAATTTGAACAAGTGTGAAATGCTCATTTTAGGTCTTGTACACATTATGCTTTGAAAATGGCAGCTATTAGAATCCCATGCAGTTTTGATTCTTGGAAAAGCGTCTAGATATTGATTTTCCTAAGCCCATTAGAATCTTAAACTCTCTCCAAAGACAAACAATATAGACAAAAGAGTAGGACTCTATAACTCAACTTCTATTTAGAACAGATTGTCTTATTTTATGGGTCACATTTGGACTTGGTAGTTTAAAAATAATATAAAGAAAAACCTGTGCAAAAAGAAGAGCTATCGTATGATTTCCTAAATTTACAAAGAAGGAACTAAGCCAGGGAAATGATCTGTCTCTTTGTTCTTATCAATTGATTCTGAGGATGTACATGATGCCCATTCAACATCTCTGGGTACATTCCCAAATACAGGCCTGCCATTAAGCAAGGCTCTGACCTGTTTTCACCACTGCAGAGATCAGAAGGACTCAAGTCACAGAAAGCCTTCCCAGTCAGAATAATTTCTCAATCTATTTCTAAAGACAGCACACAGGCAATTGAAGAAAATAAAAATGGCTCCTCACATAGCGATGAGACAATATGCTAAAATGTTCCTTTTGTTGATTTAAGCATAATTTAAAGAAAAGCAATTCTGAAGCATAGAAAGAGTCTGAGCAAGAGAGTTTCTGATTTTTTTTTTATCGGAAGTTCGTAAGACCTTTAGTCAAGTGTGATTAAGAAAAGCAAGTCTGTTATGGTCCAGTCTAGATGTCACTTCCCCATTCAGACACTGCTGATGTGATGCATCTCCTACCCAAGATTGCAACGACATTTTTCTTTTCTTCAATCAAGATTTTATTCATAACTACAGTGAAAGGTTTAGTCTCTACATCTGCAGTTGCTCAAAGATTATATTGTAAATCAACTGATTTCTAAAGATGTTTTGATTCTGGAAAAAGAAATGCCTGTTGCCAGTTCAGTAATCATAATGACATTAATAGGCTGTGCTCATTGTGCACTGCAGGGTTTCAGCTGGGTTACAGATTGACAGGAAGAAATTCACTCCCAACACACATGCTGTAAGGTTCCATTAAGTTCCTGATTTAATTTTCTATGGATGCAAACTTAATCAGGGGGAGAGGTTGCTGCATAGGAGAGAGCAGATGTGGGTGTTTGTGCCATAGCTTTCTTGCCCTCCCTACTCCGAGACTAAACAGATGCTCATAGATGCAGAGGCGCTGTCCACATCATGTAGACAAAAGAATCGTTCATGCCGTGCCTCTGCCCTTTAACATGTGGGGTTCAATATATGCATAAAGAACGTGTGTAGCATTCCATTTCCTTCTCAGTCTCTAAGCTTGATGTCTGCAAATTTTCATTGTCAGCCATTGAGAAAACAACTTCGAAGGCCTAGATGCTCCAGAATGAGTTTCTGCTTCCAGGTTTCCAAGGTGCTGGGAAGCTTAGTCTGCAGTGGTTTTCATTTTAATTCAGTATGTTACCAAAGTTAATGTGTAGACTTTCCATGCCAAAACACCAGTAACTGAAATATCCATCAGTAGGGTGTGATGTGCATAATGTTAATTCCAGCACTCACCAGGCTGAGGCAAGAAGCTTTTGAATTGGAGGTCAGCCTGGGTTACATAGCAATTTCCAGACAAGCCTGGGCTACAAGTGAGACTCATATCAACAAATGGTGGAGGAGGAGGAGGAGGGGAAGGGGGAGGGGAGGGAGGGGGAGGGAAGGGGAAGGGGAAGGGAGAGGGAAGGGAGAGGGAGAGGGAGAGGGAGAGGGAGAGGGAGAGGGAGAGGGAGAGGGAGAGGGAGAGGGAGAGGGAGAGGAGAGGAGAGGAGAGAGAAGGAGAAGAAGAAGAAGAAGAAGAAGAAGAAGAAGAAGAAGAAAGAGCCTGAGGTAGATTGCTTACAGTGTAAGCATGAAGAACTGTGTTTGACTCTTTGCAGAACCCACATAAAAACTCATGTTAAAGTACAGGCCTGTAGTATTAGGAAACAGAGACAGGAGAATCCCTGGGGCTTGCTGGCCAGTCAATCTAGCTGAAATATGAAGCTTTAAGTTCAACAAGACATGCTCCCTCAAAATAAAAAAGGTAGAAAATGATTCAAGTAAACTTCTGATATCAAACTTTGTCACACAAACATGCTCATACATATGCACACACGTGAATATGTGCACAGTCATTTTAATTGAAGCTCAAAAATGGTGCCAACATGAGAACAGTGGGACTGATTTTCTGTGTTGTCCCAAATGTAATATGACTCCAACAGCTCTGGGCCAAGTGTTAAAACCTATTCCCAATCAGAGCTCCCAGGGCCTAAACCAACAGCCTGGGAGCACATAGGGAGGGACCCATGGCTCCAGCTGTATGTGCAGGGGAGGATGGCCTTGTCGGGCATAGCTAGGAGAGGAAGTTCTTGGTCGTGTGAAGGCCCAATGTGGGGGAATTTGAGAGTGAGGAGGAGGGAGTGGGTGGATGGGTGGGGGCACATCATCATAGAAGCAGAGGGAAGGGGATGGAATAGGGGTTTCTGGGTGGGGGGAAATGGGGGAAGAGGATAATATCTGAAATGTAAATAAAATATCCAATAAAAAATTAATCTAAAAAAAGAAGAGTGGATGCTGCTACAGTGGGGGCTAACAAAGTACTTCTTCAGGAACAGACCTACGGAGCATAGCGATAGCAAGATTTAACATCACTCTGGCCCACTACCCTGATATTATTGTTGAGTCGACTCATTCCATAATCAATACAGCAAGAAAATGGAGGTTGCTGTTCACGGACATTTTGACAGAGCTATGACATTGACACTGAAAAGTGTCATTGACTCTCCTTTCAGACTCTTAATTGCATCTGTCAGGAACTTAGAAAAGCCAGACTCCACCTCAATGAAAAGAGTTTAATGAAGAATACTTTCAAGGTGAGTAGATTCAGAAAAGATTCAGACACGTAGATACAAACAACAGTGTACAGCTTAAAGAAGAAAATGGAAAGAAAATGGTTGTCCTAGAATTGTAAAGCTTGAGCAATGAAGATGGATTTCCTGCAGGGAGCTGTAGACAGTGGGAGTCACCTCAGACCACAAATGGAGATGTCAAATGTCCTCATCCCTACTGCCCCCTTTCTCCCATTTCCCCTTAGTACCTCCCATTACCAGCACCCAGGACGAATAGTGAGGATGAATTTAACTGTGCAATAATAGGAAGGTGAGTTTCGTGAGGCACACAGAAAAGCCTTAAATGATGAAGAAAGGTCATGGAGCAGGGAAAAATGGGAGAATAGGCTTAATTTAGTGGGTATTTTGGGTTTGCTTTGTTTTAATTTTCAGTAGCTCGTATCCCACCAAGGTACACAGCTGAAGGAGCTGGTTAGCAAATCCAGACGAAATACAGGAGGTTCTGTACATGGATGTTGTCACTGTTACTTCTACAGAATTGTTACTTGTCGTGTCTTCTTGGCCGGCAAGTAAGACACGACATGCCTGGATTCTTCTTTAACAGCTCTTTTATTCCAGGCAATCTTCATCCATCGAAGGGGGCCGCAAAACCCCCAAGCAGCTGAAATGCACTGCTTATATACCCTTCCAAGGGGGCGGGCCAGGCGGCCTGTTCTCTCAGGATTGGTTAGGGCCAATACCTCATTAGCATAAGCCCTGTGATTGGTTAGGGCTCGTGCCTCATTAGCATAAGCCCGTGAGCTCGTGTCTCATTAGCATAAGCCCTTGATTGGTTAGGGCTCATGCCTCATTTGCATAAGCCCTCTCTGGAGGGGCTTGAGGCTGACGCATGCACAGTAGGCTTATGCAGGACGCTGCACCAGCCATGTTGGAAACCGGCGCCGTCTCTTCGGCCGCCTACAGTTACTGATTATTATTATTCCACCATGCTAAAGAGAGATGAGATTCATCTCGCTTTGTTATAATAAAACCATTAAGACTGCCAGAAGAAGAAACATTTCTGCTCTAATGTATCTGGTGGTACCTCTTCATATCTTTATTCTCCCACCCAAAATTTTAAGACGATAAAAAAGAAAATGCTAGATTTTAAACAAGCCTCCAGAAGCAGTATCCAAGACAACAGGAAGTTCCAGTGGGCATTTATGTAAACTGCCTTTGAACACAGTTTTAAGAGCTGCTTAAGGAGCTGATTCAGTATGATTCATGACCACTGATGTGGACACATTCCCTTAAGAGATGACATATCTATCATAGACTATATATTTGTTTTCTATGTGAATAGCTCATTGGAATGGTATCTTCTCTGGGATTCTGATAGATTAGAAGGGCAGGGAGAATAGGAGTGAGTAAACCAATCTGTCTCTAAGTATGACCATGTATAGAGAGCCCACTGAGGCAGCAGAGCACACAGTTACTTCACATAGCTATATTAATTCCCTTTCTTTTCTTTCTTTCTTTCTTTTTTCTCCCCGAGACAGGGTTTCTTTGTGCAGCCCTGGCTGTCTTGGAACTCACTCTGTAGACCAAGCTGGCCTTGAACTCAGAAATCCTCCTGCCTCTGCCTCCCAAGTACTGGGATTAAAGGCATGCTCTACCACTGCCCAGCAAATTCCCTTTCTCATTATTGTGACAAAATGATTGGCAAGAGTAGACTGATGAAGGAAGTTATGTTCTGGTTTGAGTTCAGTGGGCTGCAAAGTATGATGTTAGGGGAGGTACGGAGGCAGGAGTAGAACAGTAGTTTCTCACACTGCATGCATAGCCAGGAAGCCAAGTGCAGACAGGAAATGAGCTGGGCTATGCAGCCTGAAAGCTCAACTCCAATGACTCACTTCCTCTAGCAAAGCTCCGCCTTGCAGAATTCCACAGCTTTCCACAACAGAGGCAGCACTAGCATCGAGTGCTGAGACACATATATTGGGACCATTCAACATTCAGACCACAATATTCTGCCCCTGCTCTCCATAGCTCCGGTGCCTCCTGTGATGCAATACATTCATCTCAACTTTCAAAGTCCACATGGTGCTTGACATTCACAACACTGCTCAGAAGTTCAACGTGTTTCCTGAGACTCAAGGCAAACTTTTTTAACTCTAAGCCTTTATATATTGAAAACAAATTATGGACTTCCACAGTAGAATATCATATAAACATGCTCATTCCCAAAGAGACAAATAGAGGCACAGCAAGAATAGACTGGACTAAAGCAAGCAAGACTAAAATACAGCAGGGAAAACATCAAATCTTACAGTTCCATGTTCAGCATGTGGAGCTCAGAAAAGAATCATCTCCTACTCACTGCCTGCAGCACACACAGCTTTTTAGCCTGGTTCTACTTAGTGACATCTTCCTCCTGACCTCTCTAATATCCCAGGGTCTCCATACTAACTTAGCATTCGCGTCGTAATTCTATGAAAAGATCTCTTGCAGCTTCCTTATGAGGACTTAACCCTCCCTGTATT
The DNA here is from genome assembly GCA_021653895.1 of Mastomys natalensis. Taxonomy (NCBI): domain Eukaryota; kingdom Metazoa; phylum Chordata; class Mammalia; order Rodentia; family Muridae; genus Mastomys; species Mastomys natalensis. Next base: position 786,249 of record JAJTUV010000674.1, read on the forward strand.
ATTGCTTGTCCTATGTATCTCTGTGGAACCATGAAGTAAGACATTACAACCCCTTTACTGTTGTATTTTTTATACTCTCAAAGCCAGTGATTTTTGAGCAGTGTTACCAAGTTCTGCTGATTCTCGGGATGGAGTTTCCTCCCCTTGAACTACAGTTACAGCAGTTTTGTGCGCAGACCCTGGGGAAATAGTTTCCTAGCAACTTGTTTTCCAGAAGTAAGAACTCCTTGTCATTCTGAGTTTGAGCTTTCTTCTTTCAGATAAGTTTGCATTTATGGAACTGAGCCCCTGATGGGTGCTCTTGCCCTCGGAACACCCTACTCATCACCCCAGTGCAGATCAACAGGTTCCCACTCACAGGCTGCAGCTAGAAACTTATATGAACCCTTTCCCTCAACAAACTGCACCTTTTTCATACCCTTTGGCCTCACCTGTTGCTTCTGTTAAAACCTGTAGATATGGATAATAGTGAGCAATAACCATGCCACAAACTGAAGAGTAACCAGTAGTAAAATTGCTGGCACCAAACACATTAGTCCATTTTTAAGTTCATCCTCACTAAAGTATTTGGGAAATGAGCACAGTGCATCCAGATTCATTGGCAGAATGCAGTCTGAAACACTTCAAGCCCACTTCGCACTAGAGTCTGTATTCCCCTCTGACATTTTATGAGCTAGGCTTCTGTGGTCTGTGTTTCTCTTAGCATTGTTCCTGTTTTCTACTCTCCCATGAAAATGGCCCATTGATCTCTGCTTACATCCCTTTAGGCCTTCTTTAGCACACAACTGTACACTTTAATGTACTTTCTCATTGCTGTGACAATATACCTGATGAGGGGTATATTAGAGAAGTAAGGGTTTATTCTGGCTTACAATTCAAAGGGACACATTTCATCACAATAGAGGAACCACAGTAACAGGAGTGTAAGGTAAGTTAATCACATTGCATCTGCAGTAAGGAAGGACAGTGTGATCAGGACCAAGCTATAAAAGTTAAAGGTCCAAACCTGGTGAGCCACCTCCCCCAACCCCACAGTCAAGCCTCCATCCACTAAAGGCTCTACAACTTCTAAATCATCTTACCAGCTGGGGAACAAGTATTCAAACATGAGAATCTACAGGGGAAATTTCCACATTCAAACCACAACACCTCAAACTTTTTGTACCATAATTTAAGACTAGATTGTCTGAATGTTATTCTCTAATACCACATACATATTTCCTCTGCTGTTGCTCAGCTCCATGCCTCATGGGTCATCAAGATCTTAACAGAGTCTATAACAATAGCTCTCTAATTCTTTTGTGATATAGTTGATTAATTGAATTTAGTATAAATCATAATGTAGAAAACAATGTTAAATACTTTCTATTATGCATCAGGTCACATAAGACATGTATGCATCTTGAATACTTTTTTGTGTTACTTAGATTTTGCAGAGTTTAGATTGATATTTATAGCACCTCTTTCTTTTTTGCTTAGTTGGGGTGTGTGTGTGTAAAATCAATATATATATATAATATATATATATATATATATATATATTATTTTATGTATATGTTGCAGGTGATAGATAATATTAATTGTCAACTAGAAAGAATCAACAATTACATGAAGTATGGCACTCTGGGAATTGTAGAAAGAAGATCTTATGTCAGTATGGATGTGGCACCTGTCAATAATAAATCTAATGGCCTATGGCTTAGGAAGAAAATAGAACAGATGGGACATGCTGGAGGAGAAAGAATGTTGGGAGAGACCCAGGCAGGAGATTCACCAGGGGAAGATTTGACAAAATGGACAAGATTGACAAGATGGAGCACAGGTAACCAGTCTCATGGCAGAATGTAGGTTAGAATAATTCTGTTATCTAAGTTATCCTGTAGTCAGAGTAGAGCCTAGCTATATGGACAATGTATTTCTAAATATATTTTGAGTCTGAGTCTTATTTCTGGGAGCATAGGGCTGAGAGAATCATCCTGATTGTGTTAATTAAAGTGGGAAGACAGCTTACTTATGAGTAGGACCATTCTTGGCAGTGGATGCCTTGTAACCAGCTGATTCAAGCTCCTGCTGCCTTAACTTCTCCATCATGATAGACAGCATCTTGGACTGTGAGCCAAAATAAACCTTTCTCCTTTAAGTTGCTTTTGTCAGAGTATTTTAACTCAGCCACAGGAAGAGAGACTAAAATGTGTATGCTTGTTTGTATGTGTGAATCCATGCATGAATACCACAACAGGACAGAATACAACCTGAGGTATCAGCCCCTCTCTTCTACTTTGTTTTACCCAGCGTCTCTTTGTTATTTTGCAATGTGATAGCTCAGGCTAGCTTGTCCCCAAACTATAGGGATTCTTTGTCCCTGCCCTCCAACTCACTGCCGTGGGAGCCTGGAATTTTCAGTTATGTTCTACCATGATTGGCTTTTCACATGGATTCTGTGAATTCAAAATCAGGGCTTCATACTTGTGAGGCAAGTGTTTTTATCCACTACGACATTTTGACTCCTATATTTTGTTACTATGTTTTGTCTGTCTTAACATTATTTCCCGATTGAACAGAATTAAGCAAGAACTTTTATCCTTTCATTTTCTTTCATAGATACAAAAAATGCTGAGAAATATTTTCTGGGGAAATTAAGCTTAAGGAAACATTGATGTTATGCATAATTAAAATTTGTTCTCATTTATTTAGTATGTGGTATATTTTATACTGAGAGTTTAATGACAAGTAAAGTCTAAATTATTTTTAGCAATATCAAATCGAATAATAAAAACAAACCCAGGGCAATGATTTCGTCTAATGTGCTAAATAACAGAAGCACAAATGATTATTTTTTCTGAATGCAGGCATTCTGAACCAAGACCTAAAAATTGAGCAAGTAAATTTGCAAACTTTATCTTTTGAATATAATTTTCCAGTCTTCATTTCTTTTGTTTGTTTGTTTGTTTATTTGTTTTTGTTTTCTTTTTTATTCGATATTTTATTTATTTGCAATAAAGATGTCATCCCCTTTCCCCATTTCCCCTCCCTAGAGCCCCCTATCCTATACCCCCCTCTTCCTTTATGCTTTTATACCATTTTTACTACATGCATGTATTAAGGTCAGTTCTAGGTTGAGGGTCTAGCAATACAATAGATGCAAATAGTCAAGGAACAAGCAATACAATAAACACAAATAGTCAAAGAGAAAGCAAAGCATTAAACCTAATTACGTGAACACTCCCATGATCACTGTTTCTAAAGGCTTATCAAGATGACCAAAATAATTGACTCTACTTCTCTATCCTAGCCCAAGGTTATTTTCATGTCTGAAGCCTACTTCCTTGTTCTAGCCTAAAATTTAGATTACTGTCTGAAATTACTTCTTTGTTCTAGCCTAATATTTACATTCCTTCCTAAGATTACTTCTTTGTTGTAGCCTATGATTTAGATTCCTACCTGAAATTACTTTTTTGTTCTAGTCTAATGTCAGATTCCTGCTTGAAGCCTACTTCCTTGTCCTTGGCCAATGTCATATTTCTGCCAAGCAGTCCATTTCCTTGTCCTTTGTCCATGTCAGCTTCCTGGCAAGCAGCTCCAAAGGCTCTCTACCTCTCACCATTTTTTATTTCATTAACAAGACTGAGCCTGTCTTAGGTCATTCTGACAAGAATGCCTTTCTTACCCATCATGGAATATGCATTATCAAAGGCAATACACTTATGTTTTAGGTTGGAAAGACTCTGTGCAGAACCTTACTCATCCTTGGCTTGCCAGTCTGTTAATTTATTAACTCTGTCTGGGAGTCCATTTTCAAGTTTAAGCCATGTATTTTGGCTGCCAACCTTTTGATGTTCTTAAAGATAAACTTTAACATGATGGGCAGGAATAAAAGTATTCTCAGGATAAGAAGGGCTAGCCTGATCAATCTATATATACCATTCCTGAGGTTTGACCAAAATGGAAATATTGACCTCAGGCCATGGATAATTTTATCAGCATTATCTGCAGCATCAAAGCTCAACAAAGCAGCATTCTTTACATTCATAATCTCACTATGCAAAGTTAACACACCAGAGAGGTGTTAGGAATATGCCAAATATCTTATCGGTGTCTTTAAACTTTATTCTCATTATACTGACAATCATTGTGAATTTCAAAAGTAACACTATTCCAATGACATTTGTCATGACACTTGGGATGGCTCCTAACTCTTGAACCCTAAACCTCATTCAGATAATTTGAATGGGTTGTAGAACATCATTTGTTGTTCCAGATACCTATATAAATCATCTTGTATACTCAATACATTAGTAACATTTTTTTGCTAGATGGTTAACAAAAATAGTTTTCTTAACTCCTTGTTTCAATGCTATTCCAGAAGCAGGAGTGCTAGCAATTAATGGAATTAAAGCTGTTATACCAGCAATAATTAAGCCGGCTACCCTCTTGCTTGTGCTCTCACAATCCTCCCATTCCTGCCTCCTGTTCATGAATTCCCCAACACTAACTTTCAGGGACCAAGGCCCTCCACTTCCACAGATGACTGACACGGCCACCCTCAACTACCTATACAGGTGAAGCCATGAATCCTTCCCTTTGTGTTCTCAGGCTGGAGGTTTAGACCCTGGGAGCTCTGGTTGAGTATTTTGATACTCCTTCTAAGAAGGATCAAAGCACCCAAACTTTGGTCTTCCTTCTTCTTGAGTTTCATGTGGTCTATGCATTGTATCTTAGGTATTGTGAGCTTTTGGGCTAATATCCACTTATCAGTGAGTGCATACCATGTGTATTCTTTTGTGATTGGGTTACCTCACTCAGGATGATATTTTCCAGTTCTATCCATTTGCCTAAGAATTTCATGAACTCATTGTTTTTAATAGATGAGTAGTACTCCATTGTGTAAATGTACCATATTTTCTGCATCCATTCCTCTGTTGAAGGACATTTGGGTACTTTCCAGCTTCTGGCTATTATAAATAAAGCTGCTATGAACATAGTGGAGCATGTCTCCCTGTTGTATGTTGAAACATCTTTTGGGTATATGCCCAGAAGTGGTATAGCTGAGTCCTCAGGTAACACTATGATCAATTTTCTGAGGTACCACCAGACTGCTTTCCATAGTGGTTGTACAAGCTTACAATCCCACCAACAATGGTGGAGTGTTCCTCTTTCTCCACATCCTCGCCAGCATCTGCTATCACCTGAGATTTTTATCTTAGCCATTCTGACTGGTGTGATGTGGACTATCAAGGTTGTTTTGATTTGTATTTCCTTGATGACTAAGAATTCTGAACACTTCTTTAGGTGCTTCTCAAACATTCGAGTTTCCTCAGTTGAGAATTCTTTGTTTAGCTCTGTATCCCATTTTTAAATAGAGCTATTTGATTGTCTTGAGTCTAATTTCTTCAGTTCTTTGTATACCTTGGATATTCACCCTCTATCAGATGTAAAATTAGTAAAGATATTTTCCCAATCTGTTGGTTGCCTCTTTGTTCTATTGATGGTGTCCTTTGCTTTACAGAAGCTTTGCAGTTTTATGAGGTCCCATTTGTCAATTCTTGATCTTAGAGCATAAGCCATTGGTGTTCTGTTCAGGAAATTTTCCCCTGTGCCCATGTATTCAAGGCTTTTCCCTGTTTAATATTCTATTAGTTTCAGTGTATCTGGTTTTATGTGAAGGTCTTGAGCTTTGTACAAGGAGATAAGTATGGATCAATTTGCATTCATCTACTTGCTGACCTCCAGTTGAACCAGCACCATTTGTTGAAAATGCTGTCCTTTTTCCACTGAATGGTTTTAGCTTCTTTGTCAAAGATCAAGTGACCATAGGTATGGGGGTTCATTTCTGGATCTTCTAATCTATCCCTTTGATCCTCCTGCCTGTCTTTGTTCTAATACCATGCAGTTTTTTATCACTATTGCTCTGTAGTACAGCTTGAGGTCAGGGATGGTGATTCCCCTAGATGTTCTTTTATTGTTGAGAGTAGTTTTGCTACCCTGGGTTTCTTTTTATTCCAAATGAATTTTAGGATTGCTCTTTCTATCTCTGTGAAGAATTGAGTGGGAATTTTGATGGGAATTGCATTAAATCTGTAGACTGCTCTCGGCAAGATAGCGATTTTTACTATATTAATCCTTCCAATCCATGAGCATGGGAGATCTTTCGATCTTCTCAGATCTGCTTTGATTTCTTTCTTCAGGGGCTTGAAGTTCTTGTCATACAGATCTTTTACTTGCTTGGTTAGATTCACACCAAGGCATATTATGTATTGTGAAGGGTGTCTTTTCCATAATTTTTTTCTCAGCGTGTTTATCTTTTGAGTAGAGGAAGGCTACTGATTTGTTTGAGTTAATCTTATATCCAGCCACTTTGCTGAAGTTATCAGGTTTAGGAGTTCTCTGGTGGAAGTTATGGGGTCACTTAAGTATACTGTCATATCATCTGCAAATAGTGAAATTTTAACTTCTTCCTTTCCAATGTGTATCCCTTTGACCTACATTTGTTGCGCTTAGGGCTTCCAGTACTATATTGAATAGGTGGAAAGAGAGGGGGCAGCCTTGTGTAGTCCATAATTTCAGGGGATTGCTTCAAGTTTCTCTCTAGTTCGATGCTGGCTACTGGCTTGCTGTATATTGGTTTTATTATGTTTAAGTATGGGCCTTGGATTCCTGGTCTTTCCAAAACTTTTATCATGAAGGGATGTTGAATTTTGTCAAGTGCTTTCTCAGCATCTAGTGAGATGATTATGTGGTATTTTTTCTTTGATTTGTTTAATAGTGGATTACATTGTTGGATTTCTATATATTGAACCATCCCTGCATTCCTGGATAGTGTTCCTTCTGTTTCTATTTTGTGGAACAGTTTATAGAGAATTGGTATTAAGTCTTCTTTGAAGGTCTGATAGAATTCTGCACTAAAACCATCTAGTCCCGGACTTTTTTTGATGGGGAGATTTTAATGACTGCTTCTATATCTTTTGGGGTTATGGGACTGTTTAGATGGTTTATCTGGATCTGATTTAACTTTGGTAACTGATATTTGTCTAGAAAACTGTCCATTTCATCCAGATTTTCCAATTTTGTTGAGTATAGGCTTTTGTAGCAGGATCTGATGATTTTTTAAAATTTCCTCATTTGTTATTGTTATGTCACTCTTATCAGTTATGATTTTAGTAATTTGGATACTGTCTCCCTGCCCTCTGATTAGTCTGGCTAAGGGTTTATCTATCTTGTTGATTTTCTCAAAGAACCAGCTCCTCGTTTTATTGATTCTTTGTATAGTTCTTTTTGTTTCTACTTGGTTGATTTCAGCCCTGAGTTTGATTATTTCCTGCCATCTATTTCTCTTTGGTGTGTTTGCTTCTTTTTGTTCTAGAGCTTTCAGGTGTGTCATCAAGCTGCTATTGTATGTCTCTCCAGTTTCTTTTTGTAAACACTTAGAGCTATGAGTTTTCCTCTTAGCACTGCTTTCGTTGTGTGCCATAAGTTTTGGTATGATGTGTCTTCATTTTCATTAAATTCTAAAAAGTATTTAGTTTCTTTCTTTGTTTCTTCCTTGACAAAGATATCACTGAGTAGAGTGTTGTTCAGTTTCCATGTGAATGTGGGCTTTCCATTGGTTTTGTGGTTATTGAAGATCAGACTTAGTCCATGGTAATCTGATAGGATGCATGGAATTATTTCAATTTTCTTTTATCTGTTAGGCCTGTTTTGTGGTCAATTATATGGTCTATTTTGGAGAAATTACAATGAAGTGCTGAGAAAAAGGTATGTTGTTTTGTTTTAGGGTGAAATGTTCTATAGATATCTGTTAAAACCATTTGATTCATAACTTCTGTTAGTTTCACTGTATCTCTGTTTAGTTTCTGTTTCCATGATCTGTCCATTGCTGAGAGTGGGGTATTGAAGTCTCCCACTATTATTGTGTGAGGTAAAAGGTGTCCTTTGAACTTTAGTAAGGTTTCTTTTATGAAAGTGGGTGCTCTTACATTTGGAACATAGATGTTCAAAATTGAGAGTTCATGTTGTTTGACTTTTCTTTTGAGGAGTATGAAATGTCCTTCCTTATCCTTTTTGATAGCTTTAAGTTGAAAGTCGATTTTATTTGACATTAGAATGGCTACTCCAGCTTGTTTCTTAGTACCATTTGCTTGAAAAACTTGTTTTCCAGCCTTTTAGTCTAAGGTAGTGTCTGTCTTTGTCACTGAGGTGTGTTTCCTGTATGCAGCAAAATTCTGGGTCCTGTTTTCATATCCAGTCCATTAGTCTATGTCTTTTTATTGGGGAATTGAGTCCATTGATGTTAAGAGATATTAAGGAAAAGAGATTGTTGCTTCCTGTTATTTTTTGTTATTAGTGGTGGCATTGTTTGTGTGGCTATATTTTTTTGGATTTGTTGGAAGAGGATTACTTTCTTGCTCTTTCTAGGGTATAATTTCCCTCCTTGTATTGGAGCTTTCCCTCTATTATCCTTTGTAGTGCTGGGTTTGTGGAAAAATATTGTATAAATTTGGTTTTGTCATGAAATATCTTGGTTTCTCCATCTATGGTAATTGAGAGTTTTGCTGGGTATAGTAACCTGTGCTGCCATTTGTGTTCTCTTAGGGTCTTTTTGACATCTCTCCACAATCTTCTGGCTTTTATAGTATCTGGTAAGCAATCTTGTATAATTCTGATAGGTCTGCCTTTATATGTTACTAGGCCTTTTTCCCATACTGCTTTTAATATTCTTTCATTGTTTTGTGCATTTGGTGTTTTGATTATCATGTGATGGGAGGTATATCTTTTCTGGTCTAGTCTATTTGGAGTTCTGTAGGCTTCTTGTATATTTATGGGCATCTGGTTCTTTAGGTTAGGGAAGTTTTTGTCTACAATTTTGTTGAAGATATTTATTGGCCCTTTAAGTTGAGAATCTTCACTCACTTCTATACCTATTATTCTTATGTTTGGTCTTCTCATTGTGTCCTAGATTTCCTGGATGTTTTGTGTTAAGAACATTTTACACTTTGCATTTTCTTTGACAGTTGTGTCAATGTTTTCTATGGTATCTTCTGCACCTGAGATTGTTATGGTATCTTCTGCACCTGAGATTGTTTCTTCTATTTCTTGTATTGTGTTGGTGATGCTTGTGTCTATGACTCCTAATTTCTTTCCTAGGTTTTGTATCTCCAGGTTTGTCTCCCTTTGTGATTTCTTTATTGTTTCTACTTCCATTTTTTATGTCCTGGATGGTTTTGTTCAATTCCTTCACCTGTTTGGTTGTGTTCTCTTGTAAATCTTTAAGGGATTTTTGCTTTTCCTCTTTAAGGGCTTCTACGTGTTTGCCTGTGTTCTCCTCAATTTCTTTGACAGTGTTATTTATGTCCTTCTTAAAGTCTTCTATCATCATAATTAAAAGTGATTTTAAATCTGAATCTTGCTTTCCTGGTGATATGGGGGTTTCAGTACTTTCTAATGTGGGAGAACTAGGTTGAGATGATGCCACGTACCCTGGGTTGCTGATGTTTTAGTTCTTACGCTTGCCTTTTGCCATCTGGATCTCCTTAGTGCTCTGACTGGAGCCTATCTTTCCTATTATCTTGGTTGTGTCAGAACTGTTTGGGGTGGGTGTTGCTGCTGGGATTATAGCTGAGGCCCAAGATCTGCTCAGTGCTTGGGTGCAGACCTGTAGGAGCCAGTGAATTCCTGGGTCCCAGTGGTTCCCAGTTACTCCCTGTTTGGGGCGGGTGTTGCTGTCCCCTTACCTAAGATACTGCCTGGGTTAGAGCTCCGGGGAGCCACATTTCCTCTGGGTTTTGTGAGATTGGGTGCAGAGTTGCCGCATGGGATCTGCTCAGTGCTCGGGAGCAGACCCGAAGGCCAAAGTCTTCATTTCAAAGATATATCTTTGTTTCCTCTATCAACTGTGTAACATGGAGTGTTACATGTAAGTGGAGTGACTCCACAAGAAAATAATGTGTATTTCCTGAGTCACAGTGATAGATCCATGATTACAATGAAGAAGCCTCTTTGGGGATATTAACTTAGAACTAATGTAGTTATGTTCTCAGGCTTTATAGATGGGCAGTGAGTTCAAATTTTGCTTCTGCCATCTACTAACTACCCAAGAAATTTTGGTCCAGTTACAGTAAACCCTTTTAGGATAAGACATCTGGGGAGAGAGTCATGGAGTTGATTTCAAGCCCTTGTATATAGCAAATATTAAATGTCTAACCATAGTTAAGAATTTCTTTTTTTTTTTTAATCTTTTTTTTTTATTGGAAATTTTGTTTACATTTCAGATGTTCTCCCCTTACCCCATTTTCCCCCCTCCCTTCCAGGAACTCCCTATCCCTTCCCCCCTCCTCTTGCTTCTATGATGGTGTACCCCACCTACCCTCCCCCATACCTCACCTCCCCACCCTCGAATATCCCCCCCCACAGACGTCCAGCCTTCATGGGACCTAGAATCTCTTCTCCCACTTATATATAGCTCCCTTGCATATATAGCTGGAGCCATGGGTCCCTCCCTAAGCACTCCCAGGCTGGTGATTTTAGACCCTGGGGATTCTGGTTGGTTGGTATTGTTGTTTTCCTCATGGTGTCATGAATCTTTCAACTCCTTCTGTCTTCACTCTAACTCCTCTATTGGGAACCCCATGATCAGTTTGATGGTTAGCTGTGAGCATCTGCCTCTGAGTATGTCAGACTCTTGCAGACTTCTAGGGAGACAGCTGTATTAGGCTCCTGTCAGCATGTACATCCTGACATCCACATCAACTCTACCTTTGGTAACTGCACATGGGATGGATATCCAGGTGGAATGGTCAGTAGACAGCCCCTCCTTCAGTTTCTGTCCTGCACTGTGTCTCCATATTTGCTCCCCTGAGTATTTTGTTACTCCTTCTAAGAAGGACTGAAGCCCCCGCTACTTGGTCATCATTCTTCATGAGCTTTATGTGGTCTGTGAGTTGAATCTTGGGTATTTCAAGCTTCTGGACTAAAATCCAATAATCAGTGAGTGAATACCATGTATGTTCTTTTGTGATTGGGTTACTTCACTCAGGATGATATTTTCTAGTTCCATCCATTTACATAAGAATTTATCAAATTCATTGTTTTTAATAGCTGAGTAATATTCCATTGTATAAATGTACCACATTTTTTGAATCCATTCCTCTGTTGAAGGGCACCTGGGTTCTTTCCAGTTTCTGGCTATTATAAATAAAGCTTCTATGAACATAGTGAAGCATATGTCCTTGTTATATGTTAGAGCATCTTCTGGGTATATGCCCAGGAGTGGTATAGCTGGGTCCTCAGGTAGTGATATGTCCAATTTTCTGAGGAACTGCCAGGCTGTTTTCCATAGTGGTTGCACCATCTTGCAATCCCACCAACAATGGAGGAGTGTTCCTCTTTCTCCACATCCTCGCCAGCATCTGCTATCACCTGAGTTTTTTATTTTAGCCATTCTGACTGGTGTGAGGTGGAATCTCAGGTTTGTTTTGATTTGCATTTCCCTGATGACCAAGGATGATGAACATTTCTTTAGGTGCTTCTCGGCCATTCGCATTTCCTCAGTTGAGAATTCTTTGTTTAGCTCCTTACTCCATTTTTTAATAGGGTTATTTGTTTGCCTAGAGTCTAATTTCTTGAGTTCTTTGTATATATTGGATATTAGTCCTCTATCGGATGTGGGATTGGTGAAGATCTTTTCCCAATCTGTTGGTTGCCGTTTTGTCCTATTGACAGTGTCCTTTGCCTTACAGAAACTTTGCAATTTTATGAAGTCCCATTTGTCAATTCTTGATCTTAGAGCATAGGCCATTGGTGTTCTGTTCAGGAACTTTTCTCCTGTGCCTAGGTATTCGAGGGTCTTCCCCACCTTCTCTTCTATTAGTTTCAGTGTGTCTGGTTTTATGTGAAGGTCCTTTATCCACGTGGACTTGAGCTTTGTACAAGGAGATGAGAATGGATCGATTTGCATTCTTCTGCATGCTGTCCTCCAGTTGAACCAGCACCATCTGTTGAAAATGCTGTCCTTGTTCCACTGGATGGTTTTAGCTCCTTTGTCAAAGATTAAATGACCATAGTTGTGTGGGTTCATTTCTGGGTCTTCAACTCTATTCCACTGATCTTCCTGCCTGTCTCTGTACTAATACCAGGCAGTTTTTTATCACTATTGCTCTGTAGTACAGCTTGAGGTCAGGGACGGCGATTCCTCCAGAAGTTCTTTTATTGTTGAGAATGGTTTTCGCTATCCTGGGTTTTTTGTTGTTCCAAATAAATTTGAGAATTTCTCTTTCTAGTTCTGTAAAGAATTGAGTTGGTATTTTAATGGTGATTGCATTGAATCTGTAGATTGCTTTTGGCAAGATGGCCATTTTTACTATATTAATCCTGCCAATCCATGAGCATGGGAGATCTTTCCATTTCCTGAGATCTTCAACTTCTTTCTTCAGAGACTTGAAGTTCTTGTCATACAGATCTTTCACTTGCTTGGTTAGATTCACCCTGAGGTATTTTATATTATTTGTTACTATTGTGAAGGGTGTCATTTCCCTAATTTCTTTTTCAGCCTGTTTACCTTTCATGTAGAGGAAGGCTACTGATTTGTTCGAGTTGATTTCATAACCTGCCACCTTGCTGAAGTTGTCTATCAAGTTTAGGAGTTCTCTGGTGGAGTTTTTGGGGTCCCTTAAGTATACTATCATATCATCTGCAAATAGTGATATTTTGACTTCTTCCTTTCCTATTTGTATTCCTTTGACTTCTTTTTGTTGTCTAATTGCTCTGGCTAGGATTTCCAGTACTATATTGAATAGGTAGGAGAGAGTGGGCAGCCTTGTCTAGTCCCTCATCTTAGTGGGATTGCTTCAAGTTTCTCTCCATTTAGTTTGATGTTGGCTACTGGTTTGCTGTATATTGGTTTTACTATGTTTAGGTATGGGCCTTGAATTCCTGATCTTTCCAAGACTTTTACCATGAAGGGATGTTGAATTTTGTCAAATGCTTTCTCAGCATCTAGTGAGACGATCATGTGTTTTTTTTCTTTGAGTTTGTTTATATAGTGGATTACATTGAATTTCTGATTCTTAATTTCAGAGTAAGCACAGTAGTCTCTCAGTGTCTGAGAAAATAAGTTCTAGGACTCATCTGGGATACTGAAACTCATGTGAATGCTCAACTCCATTATACAAAGTGACATGGCAGTGCCATACAACCTACTCACAGCCTTCCATATGCTCTGAATGCTCTCTAAGTTACTTATAATACCAAATACAATGTAGGTGTTGCGAAATTGGTTGTCACATTATTGTTTATGAGATGGCAAGTAATGAATTTTGAACATTTCAGGTGTGCTTTAAATTTATTTTTGAACTGCAGTTGGTTGAATATGTGGTATGAATGTAGAGACAATCATGCCTGTGTAACAGAGCAGTGGTTATAATTAGGTAATAAAATATGCATAAAAGGTATAATTCAGGTCTTACACTCATGCAGTAAGTGGTGATTCTTCTTATTATCTGAACAAAAAAAAAAAATTTCCTAGATACATAATCCATCCTTCTAAATCTTCTTGCTGAGAAATTTAAGGTTCCTTGGTGTTTAAGAAATGTATGGAAGTATAAGTCTGACATGCTCTCTTCTGCAGTTATAGGATGTTATAATGGTGAAACTGACCCTGGCCACTTAACATGTAAAGGCACAAAGGTTCATGTGGCTTCACTAACTAGCCTGTCAACAAATGTTTTAGAGATCCCATGCTCTCTGATCATCTACAAGGACTTGACTTTACCTGTACCTGGCTTCCCTACCCCAGCCCCTTGTAGTTTCATCTGCATTATAAGTATGCCTCCTCTCATGAACATTTCTGAGTCATGGTCCTTTTACAGGAAAGCTGAGTTGGCCTAGCATAGCTGAGGTGTGAATGAAACGTTATTAATACAATCAGAAGCACCCTCTGGGTGCCATGTGTTTATCAGATCGAGAGTCGAAATAAGAAACTACGAAGCCAACTAATGAAAACAAAATGAATATTGTTTGCTAAATTAATGCAGTCATCTTCCCCGAATGTGTCTTCAAATTGAAACCATCCAGTGGCAAAAATAGAATGATCTGGGAACATTTTGTACTACAGTGTAAAGAACTTGAGACACAGACTTAATTTCCAGTGTGTTAAATGGCTCCTGTGTCAGTGGCAAATGAACATTAACCTGTGTGCAGACAGCACCCCCACCCCAATGCACCATTCTTCTCTCCTTCTGTGCTCCAAAAATTAAAGCATCAAACAAATACCACATTGACAAAATCAGCCTCTACTTGGAGCCCGACTGAGGGGTGGCCTCTATACTGCATACTTACCTGCATTCTTCACCAGTTTTAACTCTGAAGTTGCTGAATCCTGCCGATGAAATATTTGTGTGCGTGTCCTCTCTAGCCACTACAAACATGTAAGGAAAATACAATGTGCAGTGCGGAAAGTAAGTGATGCTTTAGAAAGTAGTGAAATTAGTTATTCAGACTTGTTACACCCACTGACCTTTGTAAGCCTGTATTACTTTTATAAGTAGATCACCCCCATACCCCTGTGGTCAGTACTTACAAAAGGAAATTCTTGTTTAGACCAGTGGATTTCAATCTGTGGGTCATGACCCCTTGGGAGGGGTCAAATGATCCTTTTACCTCATATCAGCTATCCTGCACATCATACATTTGCATTATGATTTATAACAGCAGCAAAATTACACTTAAGAAGTAGCAACTAAAATAATTTTATGGTTGGGGTCCACAACCACAACATAAGGAACTGTATTAAAGGATAGCAACATTGGGAAGATTGAGAACCACTGCCTTAAAGCTTCTGGGCTCTGGGAGTATGGAGCCCAGCCAAAGGCTTGCTTGGTCCCTGGGGCTCAAAAATGTCAGGGATTTGAAGGCTATTGGTTCTAGAGTTTAAGAGCGTGAGTGGAAAGGATGCTGCTTCTGATTCCTCTGTTGTCTGCTCAATGCATTCTAGGGAGGATGGGATTCTGCTGCAGTAAGCTGGGCTGTGAACATGTAGTATAGTAGTTACATTCTGCTTTTAGGAAAGGGATTTTGCTGCTGAAGCCAAATCTTTCCACCCTTAGAAAACACTAGTCAGCAGGTCAGCCCAGGTAACAAGAACCGTGCAGTGATCACAGCATGCTCCTCAGCTCAGTCTAATGGCTGCCCAGAGAACGCAGTTCCTGTAAACAGAAGGGACATTTAACCTGAGTATCTGATCTAAAGAAATTCCAGTGCCTTTTCATGCCTTCAAATCCAAACATCCTTGTTTTGCCTTGCCTTAGAAATTTGGAGGTAGTTAAGACAAAGAGTTGCAGCCAAGTAAAAAAAAAAAAAAGATATTGCCACACTAAAATGGGCAATTCTGTAAGGTCAGAGAGAGAAGGAACATAACTCTTTAGTGAAGGCTCTAAAGACTGAGCACTGGGGAAGTTTTCAAATGTAACAGCAAAATGTCTTAGTCTATTGGGTTTATGTTAGAAAAAATTCCTAAGGCTGAGTACTTTGCTAAGAAAAGTTGCTTATTTAGCTTTCAGGTCTAGAGACCGAAGAACATGCCCTTGACCTTGACATTGAATTCTTATGAGGGCCTCTTGGAAGATGTCATCATATGGGGGAAGTTACACATAAGCTAGAGGTAATATCCCAAGATCAGAAATGAGAGTCTGAGGAGAAGCTGGGCTCTTCCTTCAAATTTATTGCAGTTCCGGAGTCATTGCTGCAAGATATAACCCACTTGGTAAGTCTTGTATTACTCTCCTCATGATGGTGGTCATTGTCAAATCATTTCCTCTGGATTCTACCTCTTTAAAGTCTTACCAACTTGGGGTCTTTTCACTTGGAGTACTAACCTTCCAGCATGTGGATCTTAGGAGGACAAACTCTCAGCATAGAGGAGAGTGATCGACATCTAAACAAATTCTTGTGGAATAAGTAGTTGCTGTCTGGATTAGGTAGAAAAGAGTCAGCATCAGGGAGGATAATGCAAGAAATGCTACAGGTGAACACTGTGATAAGAATGGATGGTTTGAAGGCTTTTTGAAAAGCTTAGGAAGAATCCTTTTGCTTCCTAGCCTACATTTTATTTTGCCTGGAGCAGAGCAAAGGACAAGCATGTGAAATATAAAGTAAGAAATATAAAGTAAGAAAAACATACCGTGTTCTGCTAATGCTCACAAAAGTCTTGACATACAGGTCGCACCCTGTGTGGAATCACAGCAGCTTTGACAGTGTTGAGGAACTGCAGGACTCTCATTGGCCATTGTCACGTTAGTCATAACTAGAACCCCAAACGTATATATTAAAACATGTTTTTTTTTAAAAGGATGGTTCTATGTTGTTTTACATCAGTGTTCCCTCTCCATTATAGTGACTATTATTTCATAGATGACTTGGTGGTGGATCCTATTAGATATGCTTCTTAGAGTGATATTGGAAGTCTCCCAGAAAGAGTTTCTAGTTAGCACCTACATTATTTTATGCCATATAAAGAACTAGGTATTCATACAAGTTGCGTTCTCCAGCATTATTGATAACATCCTTTGAGTCAAACACTGGAGATTATTTTTTAAAAAAGCACAGATGCAGAGGCCTAGAAAGGCTGTAAAAACCATTCCTTAAGGACAACAGACTCTTAGACTTGTTTGGGGGCAGTTGATTTGGTTTGTGTTACTTCAAAAAAAAAAAAAGTCCCCCTTAGACTCAGACATTTGAACACTGGGTCCCTAGTTTGTGGCCTTGGGATAAGTTTAGGTAGTGTAGGTTGTGCAGTCTTGGTGGAGAAGTATGTCACTCTCAACAGGCTTTGAGAGTCACCCTACTTCCAATTCTCTTTCTGCTTTGTGCTTGTTGCTAAAGATGTGACCTCGCTGCTACTGGTGCCATGTCTGCTACTTGTTGACATGTCTCCCCACCGTCATGGACTCTTATCCTTTGGACCGATAAGCCGGTATAAATTCTTTCTTCCTTAAGTTGATTTTGGTCATGGTATTTTACCACAGAAAAGAAAAGTAGCTAATACACAATTAAAAAAAAATTATGTTCCAGAAACATTTTCAAGATAGTATAAATAGAATTTAAGGATGAATTCAAAGCAGGGTCTAAGGAAGGAGAAGATTCAGCGTTTTAGCTACAGCTTTGGGCTGGGATGCTTTGGGATAGATTTACTACTAAGATTAAGAAGGTGGCTTAGTTAGGGTTTCTAGTGTTGTGAACTGGCACCACGGCCAAGGCAACTCTTATAAAGGACAACATTTAATTGAGACTGGCTTATAGTTCAAAAATTTAGTCCATTATCATCATGACATGAAGCATGGCAGCATGCAGGCAGACATGATCCCAGAGAGGTAGTTGAGAGTTCTACAACTAGATCAGCAGGTACAGTCAGCAACACTGACTCTGGTTTGAGCTTCTAAAGCCTCAAAGCCCTCATGACACACTCCAACAAGGCTACACCTCCTGAAATGAGTCTATGGGGGCCATTTTCATTCAGAAGGCTCTAGGCAGAACAGGGATGCTGATGAAGATTAGTCCTTCCTTCTTTGTGGTTAGATTCTAATACATGTGTAAGGGCAGATAGGCTGTGGTTGTCTGCATACAGACCAGGGTTTTGAGATAGAGGGCCCAGCTGAAAGTGAAAATCTGCCAGTTGACAGCTTACAGTGAAAAGCCACAAAACTGAAAGAAACCACCAAAGAATTTAGACTTGACATTTATTGAAAGTTCCTGAATGAGATTCGTAACAAAATTCCTGTGTAGAATTTAAGTCAATGGACATAAAATTATGGACATTAAAAATAATATCTACTGCCATCAACCTGAAGTAACGAAAAGCAAATATGAGATGGGCTGTAAGTGGATTGAGTTCTAAGCATGGCTAGATGATCTAATCTACATAATCGCTTTACTATCCAGGCCAGCATCCAAAGAAAATTCCTCAAATTTCTTTGGAGTAATCAATCCCAAATAAATACATTAAATTTTGTTGCAAATGGGAAATTCACATACCAAAAAGGAAAAAAATAGGAGAATTTACACCCTGAATTATCTTTATAAGTTATGTGATCCTCAATTTTATTGGTGAACTTTTGCCCCCTGATAAGCCCAGCTGTACAGAGTTGAGTGACTCTCAATGCTTTAACCTCAGAGAGGTTGGGATCCATGCTGAGATACTGTACTTTAAAACCTCCAGGTTTAAATCTTAGCCCACAGAGTTTACATAAGTAATAATTATTAAGCACCTAATTAAACCCAATCTAAAATTTGAAAATTTGTAAAATTTATATCTTCTTTGTTTCTCTGCTACCCAATATGAAAAGTATCAAGAAATTTGGAAAACCTTGCTTAAGATTTTAACTTATGTCTAATCTGCCTGTCATATGCTATATTTTAAATATTAAATATATTTCTGTGACCTGGGGAGCATTATCATTTCCCACACTGAGAAAATTACAGATACTTGTGTAGAGACATCATGTGGTGTGTCCAATGGTTTCAAGGGATGTTGGGTTTAATCTTTTCAGAGTCATGGGTGTGGGCACTCTAACAACCTTCATGAGTAACCTGATTTGTCTTCAAAAATAAGGGTTTTTAACATTCAAAGAATCCTTGTCCTCCAGGAACTGGAAGCTTCATTGCATCCAGATCACCCTAATCCACACTATGGGGCGTCATGGGGATGGTCCACATTCCTGACACAGCAAAATTCTAGAGGACATACTGTTGGACACATTTGTCTTCATTTATGGGAAACTCCATACCTTAAGTTAATGTGTGAATCTATTTCTTTAAATAAATTGAACATTGTGAGTCATATCCATAATTTCACTCCTATTATAATAGAGGCAGAAGCATAAGTTCAAATCCAACCTGGGCTATAAAATGAGTTCTAGGCCCATCTGGCATACAGTGTGAGAGGATGTCTTATCCAAACTACTGCCCAAATTAGAAAGTTGTACATAGATATTAGCGTATTCTTCTATTAGGGGGAGGAAAGCTTGTAAGAGCCAGAGGGGTCTATGACATCACAAGAACATGGCTCATAGGACCAAATGAACAGGACTCATAGGGGCTCAAGAGATTGAAGTGACAAACACAGACCCTGTATGAGTCTAAGCTAGGAACTCTGCATATACCTTATGGTTGTGTGGGTTAGTGTTCTTGTGGGTTTCCTAACAATGGGAGTGAGGGTGTCTCTAACATTTTTGCCTGTGCTTGAAACCCTTTTCCTCCTACTGGGTTGCTTTGTCCAGCCTTGATATGAGGGTTTGTGCCCAGACTTAGTGTATCTTGTTAGACCATGTTTGGTGGATATTCCTGGGAGGACTGCTCTGTTGTTGTTGTTGTTGTTGAAGGGAAATCGAGGAGGAGTGGATCTGGGGGAATAGAGAGGTGTGTGGGGGGCCAACCGAGAGGAGATAAGTGAGGGAAAACTGCAGACAGGATGTAATAATGTATGAGAGAAGAATAAAAAAGAAAAAATAGAATTTTCCCCCAAACACTTTTAAGTTTTAAGTAGTATTCTACTATGCTATAAAATAAAGTCTTCTTACAAAAATTTCTTTTACTTTCATAACACCAAAATCATCTTTCCTATTAGAAAATAGATCTAGAAAGTAGGTTTCCCCTTTTCCCTTCTGCTTTTGTTTGTTTGTTTGTTTGTTTTTGTTTTTTTTTTTTTTTTTTTTTTCCTTTGCAGGTCAGCTATGGGTTTTCAAAAATATGTGCCTCCCACAGCTATGGGGTCAGTTTTATAAGCTTCAAAGGTTCTATCTCAAGTATAAGTGCCTTAGCTATAGACTGAAAACACTGGGCCAGATTAACATCTAAAAGTCTTTACCATCATTAACTTCCTCAAGTTTAGCTTACTGTTAACAATACGAAGGGCAGAGGTGCTAGCAGGTTTCTGAACCCAGAGTCAGATCTTTCCCTGGAGCTCCTCCTTCCGGCTAGAAGCCCCTCCCCCTTTCATCCTTTCCTTTGTGTCTTTTGTGTACAGTACTCTACCACTTCCACTGACACCTTCAGCTGCAGCTCAAATGGAAGGTGATGCTGGAGTCAATGTGTAAATCACCGAGGCAGAAAGCTCACCATCGCAGGAATAGGTGGCAGAGACAGCAAGTAAAAATAGCTGAGGGGATGGAAACACCCCGATGGTGTGAAAGCTCTGACCTCCCCCATTTCATTTAGTTTTGAATGGTATTGACTTTTCTGTCTCTTTCACTTCTTTTTATTTTTCCAAGATGCAATGGCCTTTCTTATCGGTGATAGACTGTAATTGTTTAAATACATGAATAGACATCTTATTCTATGAGAGCACTCACTGTATAAACATGAGGACCTGGGTTTGAATCTCTAGCACCCATGTAGAAAGCCTCGTCTATTCCCACATGTACTTGTATACACAGAATTGTCTGAACAGCCAGACTGTTGGATTTTGCTTGATACAGTCCTAGCCCCAGCCTCAGTAGGAGGCCCTTTGTCAAAGAGTAAGGTGGCGAGCAACAGAAAAAAACACACAATGTCCTCCTCTGGCCTTTGTATGCACATGTGGGTGGAGGCACCAGCACATTATGTGTTCAGATCATACACACACACACAAACACACACACTCCTTGAACAGGAAGTCCTTGTTAGAACATACCCTATATCTCCGTTATCATGCCTGACTTAGGAAGAAGGCTGCAGACCTCAGCATCACAGAGAAATGAATATATCACCATAAAAATGGAGCATCCACACACTTTATAGACGCCTGGAGTTCCCCATGGAACGGCCATACATATATTTTTCTCCACAAGGTAGATGTGGTCCACCAACCGTCTCCAAGAAGAAAGGTATCTATAATGTTAGATCCAGCAGGTGAATCCACTGCCCTCAAACATATGTTCTCTGGTGATATGAATTCAGTGTCCTCAGCCAGAATTATTTCCACCTTTGGCATCAGCTCATAGACAGTGAGCTCCTTAGTTACTGCAACTTTTCCCATGTATGAGCTGCCAAGAACTCTAGATCACTGTGGGTTTTCTCAATGTATAGGTTACTATAGATTGCTCAATAATATAGAAACATTCAGTTAAATATACATCTACGTAGTTACTATGGAGGCCAAATATGTGTTTTCTTTGGCTCCAAAATAGATTCTTCTCTGAATTGCTCTACCACAAAATTATTTAAAAGGAAGAGAATAATTTGTCATAAATTTCCTCTAATTTATTCTTTTTTTAAAAACATGTGACTTTTAAAATTGGTCTTGGCCCTATTCTTTGAGGATGCAGTGGTGGATAGGAATAAGGAATCAGTTCTTACTCTTGGGGATTGCATCTGTGGAAGTCTTGTGCCATTAAACTGAGTGCTGCAATGATTTTTCATCTTCATTGATTTGTAGATATCATAGCCTGAAAGAATGCTAATGAAGACCAATTATTCAGAAATAACTGGCAGC
This sequence comes from Mastomys natalensis, assembly GCA_021653895.1. Classification (NCBI taxonomy): domain Eukaryota; kingdom Metazoa; phylum Chordata; class Mammalia; order Rodentia; family Muridae; genus Mastomys; species Mastomys natalensis. The sequence goes on from JAJTUV010000674.1 coordinate 807,703, forward strand.
CATGCACAGTATTATTATTTATGATAATCAGGAGCTCATGGTGTAGGTGAAAACACATGTGTCTGAGAATGTTCAAAAGTAGCTGATTGACCTAGTATAAGTAGTCATTAAAACTCATCACAGAAGTGTACATGCTACAACATGAATGTCTTTATACAGGACAATTACGAAGAGTTACACTAGTAATGGAATTTCATGAGCAAAACAATAGACCATACATAATGGGTGACATGAAATTTGCCTAGCAAAAAAATGATGAAATAGAAATTTTGTCTTCTTTGCTTTGAACTTCTTATGAGGGTTACTAGCCCTCACGCAGTTTCCTTTATAACCCCACTGGAAGTTACCTGTATATTTTGCTACCCCCAAGGGAGAGAATTTATCACATGGTTAAGTTACATTCAGATGGTTTGGGGATTTCTTAATATTTTTCAGAAAAGGAAACCAATACCAGAGTAATAAAGCATGCCTTGACCATTTTATGTCTAGGAGACTGTCAAGTGAACTCTGGACCGTGAAAGCCATCTCACTGAACTTGATGCCTCAATAAGGCAGGTTACCCTCCTAGAACAAAACTAGCACTTGAGATCATTATCTCTTTGTTCATTTTAGCACTAGCTATAGGTTGCTCATTCATTTGTCTTCTGTGCACTAATGTTCAAACTGTAATGTTATGGGGGAAAAAGAAAATTTCTGGGCTCTCCCATGCATGGGAAACATTTAAATATCAGAAAGATGGTTCAGTCAAAAGGCAAGTTCAAGAAAGCTTTCTTAGATTATTTTTATGGTTTTTTTTTTTTTTTTGTTTTTTTTTTTGGTTTTGGTTTTGGTTTCTGTCTGCTGTCCTCAACTAAAAGCACACATTCAACTAAGTAAAGGCAGAGGCAGAATCGTCCAATCCCATGAGCTGGAACGGTTTAAACACAGGCTGGCTAGAGTAGAATACTTCCTTAACAGGGTTATATAATAGTATGTGTGACTGCTCATCATCCTTCTAAGAGCTGTGCTCTTGGAAAAAAAGATGATTGTCTTGAGTGAGTCAATAGCTCTCCACCCGGGATTCCCAGTTTCAAGGAAGGTAAACTGATCAGACTCAGTGACATTGTGGTGAGAAGACACGGTGGCTGGGGTAATGATTCTGGCAGTGCCCTTTGAAGATGAGAATGTGAATGGCCACAGCAGTCAAATGAAAGACTGGTAAGATTAAAATTGATGACCGCATTACACATTACACGGAGGCTCATACATTATACTCAATAAAAGGATACAAATAGGAAGGCCACAACTTCTGCTCATCCCTAATTATAGTTCTTTTTCCCCATCTGTTCCTGTTCCTTAATTCATTCTCACAGAGAAAGGAGCAGATTTCTATAGTATTTAGGAGTTAATTCCTGGCCCTTTGAAAGAATAAAATATACTACAAATAAGAACTGACAAAATTTTACCATTATTGATGAGAAGGCTTCAAGGTCATAGGAAATATGAGAATACAGAAAGATCAGTACAGTACACATTTCCTGTTCCATGAAGTCAAACACCACCTAGGCACTGGGAGACTTAAAGGACTTCAGAAATTAACTCTGTAGTCAATCACATTTTTTTTTTTCAAAGTAAAGCTGAAAACAGAAAGGTCAACAATGTCATTACCAGCTGCTGTCTGTAAGGTTATACTCAGGTAGGGCAACTGTTATATTAGCAACAAGGAGTAAGGCATGAAAACTGGAGTTAGTGGACACTGGAGACCTGATACATCATCAAATGACAGGGTCTCCTGATTGATGACCTTTAACTCTCCAAGTAGGCTAGGCTGTCTCTGCCTCCCATGCACTGGGGTTACACGAGCAAGCTCCATGCTGAGTTCGTGTTTGATTGAACTCAGGTCATCCTATTTGAAGTCAAGCATTTTACCGCCTGAGCCATCTCTCTAGCCCTTCCCTATTCCTTTCTACTTCATTTCCTCATTTCCCTATTTATATTCTGTAGGGTTTTTTTTTTTTTTTTTAAAGCTTTCAAATCTGGTAATCCATCTCCCTGCACCCTCAAGTCTATGTGTACATTATTGCTAAATAACCTCATGGAAAGCATCTTATACCTCTATTCTATGGCAATTCCCTATTCTCGGGCTTCTGTGGGAGACCAGCCAGGAGATGCTCACTCTCTAGGCTATAGTAGTTTTCCCTAAACAACATAATGTCATTTGTCACAAACAGTTGAAACTTCTTGTTTACATGCTTAGTGCTTTAAATAGATCAGAACCTCCTGAAGGTAGAACCCTCTTACAGCACATAATAGGCAGTCCATTTTTAATAGTATTACATATTTACTGACTAAAACCTCAATTTCACTGAATTTTAAAAATGAATGAATGTATTAAGGCTGGCTTATATTGGCTCTAGAGTATGCTAATTAATTTAATTAGCTGAACTCTCTCAGGACTAAGAACACTGGTAAGAAATTGGCATTGAGTTTTCAAGTATGTATTCTGTTTAGAATAGTTAAGAAATAAAAGCAGCAAGTCAATACCTAAGTAGAAATAGGCTATAATTGCCTATTTCTATTCATCCAGAAAAAAAAAATCATAAAACTAAGAATGGGAAAGACCTTAAAATGTATTCAAGCCAACTTCCAGGTACAACAGAAATAAACTTCCCCAAGGTCTCACACAGGGTTACCAGCTGAATATCAAAATCCAAATCTGGAAACGGGTAACCCTGCTCAATACTCACTGCTATGAAGATTCCATGTCCAGGGCTCATACATCCAGCATGGAATGTAGAGAAAATGATCTTCTCTCTCCCTCTCACTGAAGAATTTTTAGCAGCTTCTTTGATTACTTTCTGTCTCCCCGCTGTGCTCTGCTGCACTCACCCCTGTAAAGGACATCTGGTCATACAGCAAAGAAAATTATCCAGTGCTCTTTGTTTTTAAACAACATCCCCTCAGTCAATCAGCCAACAAGTTATTTATTGAGCAGTTGCTGATGCGACCAACACAAGGGTCATAAGATAAAGCTGGCTGCCTTTAAATGTGATTCATCAATTAGACAACTCTTTGCATGATTTTTACTTGGCATGGCTCAAAGGACAATATTTTTCAAGGTCACTGAGAACTCAGTAGTGGGAAGCTGACTTGGTAATTGATTTTACATGGAATCATGCATTTTTGGCTGAGTCTTAATGTTAGCTCTAAGGCTATTAGATAGGCAGCATCTAGGATTGACTTTGGTCCTCAGCTAGTCAACCTCTGTGTCCACTGGACCTTCAAATTTGATTGCTGAGACTGAATAGCCAGAAGGAATTAGTCATGATACAGGACAGCTGGCTTGACTTCCAACATCTTCATTTGAAACAGGTAAACAGCAAACTTTTTCATTTTAACTAGAGTGAAACACTACCTAGACATATTTATATTAAACATAAAGCCAGATAGATGGCTCAGTGGGTAAAGAAATTTGCTGCCAAGCTGGAGGATCTGAGTTTGATCCCTGGAACACACAGTAAGGGAATAGTAAACTATTCAATTGCTCTCAGACCTCAACATATGCACTATAACATGTGAATGCATATACACACAATTTTAAAAGTAATGCCCAAATTAGAAAATGTATTTACTGAAAATTAGAATATTTTTCCTGAGTATCCTATGTTTCTTTATGCTACATGTGATAATCCTAAAGTAGGATCAACTACGTGTAGATAACATTAAGGACAAGAAGAAGCTTAAGTCTTAACTACACGACCTTCTTTGAGCTCGACTTTGCTGTTAGTAACAACTGGTCTGACAGTAAGTTAGCAGGGTCAGGCTGTTGGCCAATATTTGGGTCAAAAACTGTTTTGGGGGGTGGTAGTACATAATGATTATCAACTCAAATTTAGAAACCAGATGTAGGAATTGGAAACTGCTTTTGTCAATTTTGGGGGGAAGTTATGTCATTCCCATGTATCCCTGCTTCTTTGTCTGTAAAATTGGGTGATAATCTATACCTTAAAATCACCAGTGATAGGGATTCCAACCCACTCACAAAACTTTCAACCCCAACTTTATCCTGTCTACAAGAAATGCAGGAATGGTGGATGGAGCAGAAACTGAGAGAATGGCCAACCAATAACTGGCCCAACTTGAGACCCATCTCATGGGCAAAGACCAATTTCTGACACTATTAATGATACTCTATCCTGCTTACAGATAGGAGCCCTAGAATGGCTGTCCTTTGAGAGTTTGCACTCAGTAGCTGACTCAGACAGATACAGACACCCAAAGCCAAACAGTGGATGGAGCTTCAGGACTCTTATGGAAGAACAACAGGAAGAATTGCAGCCCTGAAGGAGACAGGAACTCCACAGGAAGACCAACAGAGTAAACTAACCTGGACCATTGCTACTCTCAAAGTCTGACTGCCAACCAAAGAACTACAAGGACTGAATGTAGGCATCCCCACACATATATAACAGGTGAGCAGCTTAGTCTTCATGCAGGTCCAAACAACTGGAGCAGGAGTATCCCAAAAGCTGCTGCCTGTACATGGGATATGTTTTTCTAGTTCTGCTGCCTTATCTGGCTTCATTGGAAGAAGATGTGCCTGGCTTCACAGAGACTTGAAGTGCCATGATTGGGGGATACCCAGGGACCCCCACCTGCTCAGGGAAGAAGAGGGGAATGGAGGAAGGATTGTGTGTGGGAGGGGTGGCTGGGAGAATACCAGTGAGCAGGATGTAAAGTGAATAAGTAAACATAAAAAATCACTATAAAAATTAATAGACCATACATACACCAGTATGACATTTAAAACTTTAATAGTCATTATTTAAATACCCACATACATTTCTAGATATATATTTACTTATTTAAAATAATCTACCCTGTTTTTTAATACTATAAAAAATCTAACAAATAACTAAAATAATGACTTTATAAAGGAATTGATTCACTTCTGCTCTTATGTTTGAATGCTGCAGAATCAGTTGTTCCTAATACTCTTTGCTTTTGAATTTGAGGCAGTGTATCATATCACTGAAAAAGAATGTTCTGCAAGGCAAAGTTCATATCTGGACACAGTCCAGGGAGCAGAAAAAGAGAGAAATAAACACAGACACCAGGGCCACACAATTCCCTTCCTGGCATACCACCCGTCCTTGTAAAAGTCCCATCATTCTAATAAAACTAAGATCTGGGTGCATGGCAAGCTTATAGTCTATGTGCCTTTGAAGAATTGCTTTCTAGATTTAAAGCAGATCAAACTGCTTACATGTAACTTTAAGTTGAGGCCACCCTTACAAATCCATTTCGTAAAAGGATTTAATTGAATGCTCCTGAGAATTGACTTATTCAATCAAGCGTCAAGCAGTGCTCTATCGGCTTAGCTGCATGGCCCTGTATATCAAGCCACTGATGCTATGTATCAATCAAGATTACTTCACGTCTATAGGGGTGTCCTACTAGAAAAATTAAGATGTAAATGATTTGGGGTAAAGTAAGAAATTTAAGAATTATTTTTAAGTATAAATAAAACAATGGAAAAAGAAAGGGACTCTATCAAGTGATGTAAAGGCTGCACATACATTTACTAGCACTGTTCTAAGAAATTTCTTTTTTCTTTTTTTTTTGTGTTTTTCAAGATAGGGTTTCTCTATATAGCCCTGGCTGTCCTGGAACTCACTCTGTAGACCAGGCTGGCCTTGAACTCAGAAATCCACCTGCCTCTACCTCCCAAGTGCTGGGATTAAAGTCATGCGCCACCACTGCCCAGCTCACTAGCACTGTTCTAAAGGACTGGGGACCTCCAAAAATGGCTGAGAAAAAAAATATGATGATTAGGATATGAACACAGAGTCTGGATAAAAGAAATTTTGTGAGCTACAGAATCAATCCATAAGCTTTTAATGGGAAAAATGGACTAAAATTTGCTGAGTAGGGAAACTCTTGACATTTTCAGATAATGTCACAGTCTGATTCCATGTAACCATGCCATTAAATTAGGAAATATAAATATAATTTAGGATTCTGTCTTTGGTCAATAAAAGAAAAATTATTCTTTCTCAGTCTTTTTGGTTCTAATAATCCAGACCTAGAGGTTTTCTTTGTTCCATCTTTGACTGTAATATAAATGAAAAAATAATTTCATTTACATATAAATTAAATTATATCCTCTTACTCTTCAATTGCCACTTGAAAATGAGAAGAAAAAGTTAATACATTCAAAAGCTTTCAAAATAAGACTCTGAGGAAGATCTGCCAGGGAGTAAGACCACTTGACTGCTACATGCTGTTGGATGCCTGCCAGGGGCAGGTGGTTTTGGGCCTCACACCCTGATGTTGTGATGGCAACCTCCTTGGGTCCTATACATATCTTTCCAATTGTCCCACTTGCTAAGAGCCTCAGCAAATTGAAAATTTTGTCTATTCCTGTTGAGGTTTTGTCATTTGCTTATATTATAATGCTAAATATGGGCCCTCAAGGCTTGATTGCCTTGTCGTCCCAACCCATCCAGGAAAAGGGACAAGAGATTCTGCATGTACTCAAATGACATATCCAAGTGATACTCTGTAACCTTGCCATTCAGGTTATCCCTGATTGGTGAATAAAGATGCCTACAGCTAATAACTGGGCAGAAGAGAGATAGGCTAGGTTCTTAGGTTCCTTGGGCTTGGGGGTCTCAGAAGACCACACAGGAGGGAGAAGATGAAGAGAGGAGGAAGCTGCCATGGGATAACTGAGTTGTGAATACATGAGAGTTAAGAGCAGCCTAGATGGAACATACAAGTTATAATACAGGGTTATTGAAGGGAAAATAGTTTTTAATAACATAGAGGTTTATTATGAAAATAAAAATGGTGAGTCTTTTGTCTGGGAACTGAATGATCAAAGGCAGGTAGAAACCCTGATTTGAGATTAAATATTTACTACAACGTATACCAATTAAAATGCCAGTGGAAATTTTGAGCCTGAATCAGAAATGTGAAGTTAGTGAAACAGAGAGAGAGAGAGAGAGAGAGAGAGAGAGAGAGAGAGAAGAGAGAGGCAGACTTATCAGTTTTATCACTCAACACTGGAAACATGATAGATCATTAATAGTTGTCACTAGAATGATTAATTATGATTTATAAAAAAATAAAATTACAAACCTCATCAAATACAACAAAGCAAAATCCAAACAAAACTTTTATTTGAAAAGCAAAAATGCAGGCAAATCAAAGAATGAGCGAAATTTTCATTAAGTATAACATTTTTCCTTTCTCTTCTCAAAAAAAGACCAATAAACATATAGAGTTTCCTTTTAAATGTCTATAAAAAAGCAACCATACCCCAAATTTTGAAAATGACAAATTAATAGAAGTATTGTTGACTTTTCATGAGTGTTTAATGATCTCAATACATAAAAAGATTGTGTAAATTAACAAGGAAGCAAATGTAATTTTCCACAAAGGTAATAGCATCTACCAATCCTATCTGTTCAATATTCTTCCTCTCAATCAAGCCAACTGTCTAGCACATTATAAACACTCAATATAAATCAGTTAAATAAATTATTAAGTTGAAAGTACTAAGGGGAAAATCCCACTAGGAAAAAAACCTAATTTCAAGGCTCAATTACAGAAGAAGAAAGATATTAATTTATAAATATACATAAGAATTTCTAACCTCACTAGTAATTAAAGATATGCAGATTAAAATCCAATAAGACAATACTGTCTGATTTTCAAATTAGTTGGAGCGGAGATGATTAATGCACAGTGTGTGAAGAGTTTGTCAGAACAGATACTAGCATTGAAAACTGTTATAAAATTTTTAGGGCTTATGTATGTATCTTAATAAGAATACAAGAGCCTTTTGATTAAGTAGCAACTATCAGAGCTATTCAGGTAAATTTGAAACTAAAATTATACATTATTTCATTACTGTTTTATTAAAAATAACCTGACATATCCATAATATAACATTACTTAAATTATCTATAGACACACATAATGTGAACTAGCATGCAGCCATTACTGCTGTGTTCTAGTGAGTGATTTGAGAACAGGAGAATTGGGAGAGCTAATGAGGAAACAGCAAGCTACAGAGACTCTGTGGTTTCATAGGTGTAAGGTCAGATAATTATACTAGTGAGTTTATTCTGTTCTGTGAACCAGAGATCCAGTAGGTGAGGAAGGAATTTGTGCAGCCTTGTCCAATTGTTTGTAGAGGGTAGATTATATGTTATATAGAGAAAGGATGTTGGATAACTCATCAGAACAGTAACATGCCTTCCTCTGGGAGGAGAGATCAGCTAGGATTGTTCAGGGTTTTAATATTCTGATGTATTGTTTTAAAATCTTATATTACCTCTCTAGTCAAAATAAAAGTGTATTCTAAACCAATATGTGCAAAACCCAAGTTTTTCTAGTTTGTTTGGAGGTTCAGCAGAGGCTTCAGAGTCCTCTAGGGAAAGAGGGAGGCCTCAGAGATATCTCTATCTCTTTCTAAGGAAGGGGAGCCAGAATGGAGCCAGCCTCCCTAGAGTCCTGCTAGGAGAGAGTCAGGCTAGTGGGAGGTGGGTGCAGAAGGGTGGAAAAAAGCCTGGTTGGGTACAGGAGCTTCCAGGCTTTCCTTAACATTTCCCATCATTCCCTGTGAGGCTCAGGGAGCATACATGCAAAAGGAAGATTTAGAAGCCTTGTGAGTAGAGTCTCTCCTGGTAGCCTAATGTTATTTGTCTGCTGGAATTTTACAGGGGTGGGAGATGAAACACCTCTGTGATGAAATCATGGAACAGGTGTCTCTGTGAGGAAGGAGCAGGAGGGGCTGGAAAAACTGTTTAGTCAACAAAGAGCTTGCCAGACAATCCAGAGGACCAGAGTTCAATACGTGGACCCTGTGTAACCATGGAAGGACAGACCCAACCTCACCATCATATTTTGATCTCCACACATGAATGGGTCCAAAAATGCAGACCATATATTCACACTAACAATAATGAATAGCAGACCTTAAATATAAAATGTAACTTTATAGACTTGAGGTTGACATCTGATATGAGCTCTGGTTTTTGCACACAAATCCACAAGCACTTTGTACACACATGTGCAGAAAGGGAAGAGTGAGGGCAAGATATAATTTTGATTGATTCATAGCTACAGGGAAGAAAGCCATATCAAAACCAAGGCAGAAGCTTAGAACTGATGTGTCAAGCTATAGAAGACTGCCACATCTGTAACTGGAAGGGATGGAAGGACTCTCTTAGAGCTTTGAGAGGGAGCAGGGCCCTGCCAACATTTTGACCTCATGTGCTATGACAGATTTACCTGATCTAAAACTCCTGAATTGTGGTCTTCATCTTCACAAACCTAGGAAGCTGCTCTGTCTCGGTGGGATGCTGGGACTGAGTAAAGCCCAGAGAAGTCAGGGTTTTCCCATCCCTTTCAGTGCCAGACAACTTCCTCACTACAATCCTTACAGCGGACTGCTCTGATCATGACTCTCTTCTTTCTCTTCTCCTGCTTCTCCTCCTCCTACTACTACTCCTTTTCCTCTTCCTCCTCCTTCTTCTTCCTTTCCTTCTTCTCTTATCAATTGTTTATATTTTCTTGAAAAGCTGTAGGTCAAATACTCACCAGTGCCTTGGTGATCTTGCTGAAAAGGAGCTTCATACTTGCATGAATTTGAAAGATGACCATTAGAGAGTATTAAACTAGCCAGTAGTTCCTGAGAATGAGCCTGCTTTCAAGAGCTTAAGGAATATCTGCTGTTCTGTGAATTTTCCTGAGTGTTTCTACATGGTCTCTGGGAAAATGGAGTAGAGATGACCCTTGAGAGAGTGCTTTTTCACTGGGTTGTAAGATGCAAGCTTGAGGTCACCTGGCATCTTCTGAAGCTCTCTAAAAGACATAGCGCTGATGTGAGAAATAGTCCAGCTTCCATCACAAATAGAGGATGACTCCCAGTGAGAAGGGCAAACAGCCAAACAGCTAGATGTTTCTCCTTCTTCTGGAATATTTACTCCTCACAGATGGAATTCCAGGCAAGACTAGAGGCAGGTGTTGAATGACTCAATTAAAAAAAAAATGAGATTTGAGAACATTTGTATGCCCCTGTTTAAGACTGATCACCTTAAAATTATTATTGACCAGCATTGTCTTTAATGTTTCTGGAAACTGTATGACCCTGCATGTTTTACGGGTCATAGTTACCAGTGCTGACTGATTCCTGCTGCCAGTAGCTTATTTACAGCTTTGCTATAATCTTAAATAGAGAACAGGGGAACCACTATTGCTGATTTAGTTATTAGACATCAACACACAGGGCCAGAGTTTCCAAGGGCATTATTCATTGGCATCACTCTACAGTCTGCTAGAAACATCGTCGCATGCTGAGCAAATACAGCAAAAATGTCTTTATAACTAATGCCAGAAACACCAGAAGCACCAGGGAAGATAAAATAGACAGGCTGCAAGTTAATGTGTTAGGTCCCCGGTTTGTTTAATTGTACGAGCTAGTTTACCCTAAGAAAAGGAAGAGAATTATCTGTGGTAGAAGTGTGGCTTTTGGAGTCCATAACACTCTTTACCTCAGCTTCCTTGTAGTCTTGGTACACATCCTTCTCACAATGCTGTAATTCGCTTGACTCCCTCTGAATTATATCTCCTTATAAGATACACTAATTCTGCTGATGGGAGTGGAGTGTACTTTCTCTGATTATAATTATCTTCTATCAGCAACGGGAGTAGACTTTTAGCCTATCCAGAGACATCAACATCTGCTTGATTTTAGGTTGCTTGGACATGGAGGAGGTATTAGTATAAACTCGTGGCTCGGTTTATAAAAAATTGTATTGTTCATGTATTCAGACCATGATTACAAAAATGAGAGAGTGGTAGGTATAGGGAATTATTCTCTACAACATGATCACAAAATCATGCTTGAAGCACCAGAGGTACAGTTTCCATAGGACTGTTCTAGACAAGTGTAATTTGTTCCTGGAATCATACCAAGTGAGATTATGGTGACTAAAATAAATTCCCCAACCAGAACAATAGCTTAAACATTACCACATGTGAATCTGTTCTATTATATCTGAACAGTACCAGGCAGATGTTAAGCCAAACCTCTGGTGATAGTGAAATTATTCTGGATTATGTGTGTGGATCTAAAGCAATTAATTATGAGTCTTGAGAAACAGAAACAGATAGCAGGGCAGAGAGTTAGTGTCGTAGAGATGCTTTATGAGAAAGATCTGACTAGACTTGGCGCCTACAGACAGGAACATGTGGAAGCTGGAGGAAGCAAAGCCACAGCTATGCCTGTCTTCTAAAAAGAATACAATTATACCTACACCTTTGGAACCAACAGGAGCCTGGAGAATTTCTGTCAGAAAATTATGAAGTTAAACTGTGCTGTAGGTTTATAAAAATTGTTGCAGTAGCAATTGGCAACAAATGTGGACAATTATAAATTCACATCAACACTTCTATTAAAAAGTTAATCAGTTTTATTCATTCACTTACATAAAAAAACAGAACTCTGCTTTGATTTAGCTCAGTGGTTGCATGTTTATTTAACATGCCATGGGTTTACTGCCTAGTACTACAGAAGATAAATAGCACATGCATGCACACATGCATACATTTATTCGTGGATTATCACATGACTGATGCATATCAAGCACTATGTATGAGCACTGATGATGTATCAGTGATACAGCATCATGTATCTACTCTGAAAATACTTACTGCATGCCCAAGGCACTGTTTCTAGTATACATAAAGGACCAAGAAAGTAAAGATTCCTGCCCTCCGGTAGCTTCTGCTTTTCTGTCGTTAAAGCAGCAGATAGTACAAAACTGATGGACCAAGAAAATGATAGCTTTATCACTACCAGGAAAAACAAGTGGGATAAATGATAGAGATGATTAAGGAAAAACATCTGTGTTAGATGAACATGGAAAACCTCTATGGAAGGGCATTTTAGCCTAGATGTGAGTAATAATAATAATAATAATAATAATAGAAGAAGATGAAGAAGAAGAAGAAGAAGTAAGGAGGAGGAAAAGAGAGAGGGGAGAAGAAGAAGAAGGAAGAAGAGGAGGAAGAAGGAGGAGGAGAAGGGGAGGGAAAAGGAAGATGGAAAAGAGGATGAAAAGGAGAGGAGGAAGGGGAAGGGAAGGAAGTAAGAGAGTGAACAACCCTAAAATTCCCAATATGGAATGTCTCAGATTTAAGGACAGTTTCACATTCTAAATGCAAAATAAGTACAAAGATCAGCCCTCTCTTCCTATGGAAAGGTGTTGACATTGTTGATTTGGCTATGGAGCATACAGGTCTCTCTTGCCTTTAGTTCCCATACTTTTTACACTTGTTTTCTCTCTGTTACCATGATAAAGTTCTCTGACAAAAGTAACTTAACAAAGAAAGGGCATATTTTCAGCTCAGACTTCAGAGTTCAGTCCATCATCCCAAAGAAGTCAGGTCAACAAGAATTTGAGGACGCTGGTCATATTGTCACTGGTCACATGACATCCATAGTCTGAAGAGGAGAGTGATGAGAGTGTGCTGCTTGCTCAGTTCAGGATTCCATCCTGGGAATGGTGCCCAGGGAAGGGCTTCCCATCTCAATTACTGAAATCAAATAATTCACACAAGCATGTCCATAGTCCTATCCTCCATGTCATTGAGTTTCTATCAGGATGACAAGTATATCACACCACTTTGCTAGATTTGTTTGATATTTCTTCAATGTTGGTCTCACCAGTCTCACCCTGTCTTTTAAAGCAGTTATTTGGAAACCAATGTCCCTTGCATAGATTTTGATGCTCTCTGCTCATCAGCCAGCCACTGGAAGCAGAGTCAGAAAGTGGAGCAAGATGGCAGGAAAAGCGAACTAGTATCTGCCTGCTCCTCCATCTGCATGAATGGCCTTCTCCTGGGTCCTTCATGTTGCCATGTGAAATAAGTTATTTCTAGTAACAACCGCATAACCTTTGTTGTTTCCTTGTTCTTTGTCTAAGAGAGAAGAGGAGAGCAGAGAAAGCAGGAGGGCTGGCTGTTGCTAGGCACCAAGCTGACATTCAGGAAGTGACAACGAAACACAAGGAGATTTAAAAATAAACAACCGTTTTAATCTTCAGCTGCAATGCCAAGGACTCAGATTAAGTTATTTGATTATTGGTATTCTCCAGATTTTTTTTTTAACAGGAAATAAAAAACAGGGGTTGGGGAGTGGGGTGGTGGTATGTTCTGTCAACTGTTTTGATTTAGCAATTGTTTCTTCTACCAATATATTTATTGGGGGCATTGAAACGTATGTCTATAATTTTCAGGTCAGCGGACAGAGGAGTGCATTTCTGCAAGGCTAATATCAAACCTGTGACATTCAAGTTTCAACAGAGCAGGTTTGAGTGTTTTCTTCAGAAGGTGGGTGGGAGTGGGGACATAACCATCTCAACCTTAGGTGACTGTTCTTTCTAATCCTTCATGAAGAGTTTTTAGTAGAACCCAACCTTGGAGTCTCCAAACCATCAGACCATCAGGAAGGTTCCCTCTAACCCTTGGCAATCACCATCACTCTAAACAAACTCTCCTGTGAGCTCTGTGGAGCCACACTAATCTCCGAAGGTGCCCAGTGTCAGCATTGTGCATTGATTTTTAAATCTGTAGTCATAAATGGTAATAAGAGAGGCAAGCCTAGCTCCGCTTAGAGGAGCAATAACCAGGTAATGTGTTACTTTGCAGAATTAGCAACACAGGCCCAGGAGACAAGGCAGCCACTTGCAATGGTTGACCACAGATCTTCCAAAGCTGAACTCTTTGATTTTAAACTTGCTGTGGAGTTTGCATGCAGTGTGTGACCTTGGTCATGAGGGAAAATGGCAATAGCTATCTTATTGTTGCTAGAGTAATTAAGCATATAATAGTTGGAAAGTTCTTAGAAAAATGCCTGACTCAGAAAGCTTTGTGTATGTGGTGACATGTTATGTGGTAATACTTTGACCCAAGGAATGATCAATGATCAATCTTTCATGTGATCCTAGTATTTGGTCAATGTTTTTTCTTCCCTCATTTTTAAACTATATTTAGAAAGCAGAAGCTGTATACTTCTTTCTAAATGGCAGTGCTTGTGAATAAACACATTCATAGTTTTTATTCATATAGCAAACAAACCTTGCTTGCAGCGTGCCTACATACATGAGTTTCAGTTAACACAGGCTAGTGAAGACAGTTCTCCACCATTTTTGCTGTAGATTACATGACTAATTGTAAGTAGTATGAACTGCTTCTTTGTTCTTTAGCCCACACCCATTGCACAAATACCAGATGTGCAGTACAATCCCCAACCAATCACCAATCATGGCATTCCTCTGACACTTGGTAAGTGAGCACTACAATCTGTCCACAGGCCTCACCTAGGGAGCCAACCCCACTTGTGGTTCTTCCTTCTCTTCTCCCGATGAGTCTATTAGATGATTTATGCAACTGAACAATCACCAGAGAGATCCAGCTAACCAAAGTGAGGATGTAAGAAAGACATTCAGAGCATTGACTGAGTATGAAGAAAGCTGCAGGAAATAGCTGCCTAAGAGATACTGATTCTGGCCCTCTCTTGAATGACTTGGCTGTACAGACCAAAGATTATAGTTAGAGTGAACTCACCACCATAAATAAGGTAAAAATATGTGACAAAAAGAATAGAGCTTGCCTAGAGAGTGTGACGTAATCCCTTCGAAAGACTTTCTGAGTTATTTCATGACTTCAAAGTGTAGTGATGAAATGCTTGAGAGAATCAAAACTAGACAACAGAGTGATAGCTCCCCAACGTGATAAGGATGCTCTTCCTGTAAGAAGATGAATGTTCAATCTATGCTTGGTGAGAGAACGAAGAAACAGTTAATTCCCAATAGAGTTCATATTTTAACATCAAAACAAGTTTAATCAAAACTAATCCATGTGGGCTGATGTGATGATTACTCAGTGGGTTAAAGTGCCTCTTCCACAAGCATTATTAGTGAGGTTGATCCCCAGCACCCGAGTAGAAGTCTGCTGTGGCCACATGGATCTGGAAGCCTAATGGTTATGGGGATATGTGGGGCAGATAGGAGGATACACCTAGAGCTCATTGGCTAGCATTTCTAGCCAGTCAGTTAGCTCTGGATTCAGAGAGAGACTTACCTCAAAAAATTATAGTAGAAGACACAGGATGTCCACATATGGCCTCCATATGCACATGCACACATGTGCACATGTGCACACACACCTGCAGACACACCACACAAACACACACATACCCCGCACCACACCACACAGACAGACACATACCATCATATCAGATTAGGTTCTAAACATAAATATTTAGTATTAATATACTAAATAAGTCTAAGTTTTATACCCTTTTTTACATTTCCATACACATTTATGACGTACTAAGAAAGCTTTAGTTGTATCCAAAATTTCAAAAGTTCACACAACAAATTTTTCCTTTCTTTATTCACTGTCAGCTTTCACGTTGTCATGTGTGGTGCTGCAATTTAATTGCCATTTGAAGGACCTTGAGGGCAGGTTAACAGAAAAGACAGTCTATGAGGGAGCACAAGTGGAGTAGTTCTGTCTGGAAAAAAAGAAAACCCTTAAAGACATTGAGGTTTGAGTTGAACATGTATTAAATTATTCTATCCTTGGGATATTTTTGGTGGAACTCATGATCACCAATAAAAAGAATCAGGAGGCTTATTTATTTTGATCACTTAGAACTAAGAGTTCTTGAATAGAGTAAAATGGCTGAAGTTAGCATTATCAGTTCTGGTCCTGTAGGTTTCATGGGAAGAGAGGAAAGAGTCTCTAAGCAGTTCAAGGGAGCATACTATTGGGCATAAATTGTTTGCTCAATATAGAATTGAGTTGTGTAACAATCCTATACTCATAGGATACTGACTATCATTGTTCATCTGAACTAACAGAGAATAGTGCGTCATTTTACTCAACTTTAGAATGGAATTATACAATGGAATATTACTCATATCTTAAAAGATAAAATCATGAAATTCACAGGTAAATGATGGAACTAGAAAGAATCATCTCAAATGAGTAACCTAGACTCAGACAGACAAATATGTGTATTTGTTTATATGTGGATATTAGCTGTTAAATCAATGATAACCAGTCCCTTACTCTCTATATAATATCTTTTGTTTCTAAGGATAGTAGCTTGGTTATCATAGATTTAACAGCTAATTTCCATTGTGTAGATGTACCACATTCTCTTTATCCATTCCTCTATTGAGAAAAATTGTCTAAGTTCTTTCCAATTTCTGGATATTGGGAATAGATCAGCAATGAATATGGTTGATCAAGTGTCTCTCTGGTAGGATGGAGTATCTTTGGGTGTCCGAGAGTGGTAGAGCTGGATCTTTATGTAATGTAGATTGCTATTTGCTTTCCTGAGTATCTGCCACACTGGTTTTTCACAGTAGATGTACAAGTTTGAATTCCCACTAGCAATGGATAAGTGTTTCCATAACTCCACTTCCTCACCAGCATGAGCTGTCACTTGTTCCATTGATCGTGCCATTCTTGAAGGTGTAAGGTGAAATCTCAACGATGCTTTGATTTGCAATTACACAATAGGTAAGAATGTTGACCATTTCTTTAAATATTTCTCAGTCATTTGAGTTTCCCTCTTTTGAGAATTCACTGTATAGATCTGTACCTAATTTTTGAGTTATTTATTTTCTTGATAGCTACTATTTTGAGTTCTTTATATATTTTCAATATTAGCCCTTTATTGGATATGCAATTGGTAAAAATCTTTCCCATCCTGTAGGCTGCCACTTTGAATGGTGAAGTACTTTTCCAGGCATGCAGAGCCTTTCAGTTTCATGAGGTCTCATTTGTTAGCTGTTGATCTAGTAACTGTGTTAATGGTGTTCTCTTCAGAAAGTATTCCTGTACCAATGATTTGAATGAAGCCAGTAAGCTGAATTGAATGGATCTGCTTTGAATGGAGGCCCATCTATGAGACGGAACCCATATCCAGCACTGCTTGGGTGACAAGAACCTGAAACTGGATAGCCCAGACATAGCTAAACCCAAATACTACTGTCCTACTAAAAGAATGTAGTGATAAAATGAATCCTAATGACATTTTCTATACTCCTGAATATACTCATTGCTCACCAGTATCAGAGAAGTTTTCTCCTGCAGCAGATGGGAACAAAGACAGAGAGACCCAGAGCCAGACAATATGTCTAGAGCTAGAGACCTTGGAACACTCAGCCCTAAACGTGATGTTTCCATCTGTGCTAGATAGTTTTTTTGTCAACTTGACACAAACTAGAGTCATCAGAGAAGAGGGAGCCTCAGTTGAGAAAAAAAAAAAAAAAAAAAAAAAAGCCTTCATAAGATCAGGCAGTCAGCAAGCCTGAAGGGCATTCTCTTAATTTGTGATTGATATGGGAGGGCTTAGCCCATTGTGGGTGTGGTCACTCCTGGTCTGGTCATCCTGGGTTCTATAATCAGTATCCCTTGAAACCTGTTTATTTCCTAATTCGAGACAGAAAGGGGTAGTTCTGGTTGGAAGGGGAGATGGGGAGGAATTGTGAGATTAGAGGGAGGGGAAACTAAAATAAGGATATACTGTATGAAAAAACTCTATTTTCAATAAAGAAAAACTAGAGACCTTTGACATATTAATTAATTCCACTTGAACTCATTTAATATCACACACATGTATAGAATAATATATAGATAAAAGCTTATTCATTGTGGAATCATTTATAATATAAACAAGTAAAAATAGCATGTTATAGAGTGACAAAAACTGTATGTCACATGGTATCATCAGACCTAGTAAAGATTTTATGGATTATAAAACTGGAAAGATAAAATAGCATTGTTTTTTTTTTTAACTTGGCTGACCTTAAACTCACAGAGATCCACTTGCCTTTGCTCCCTGCATGCTGGGATCAAACTATGTACTCCCATTCCCTGTCACTACGTGTCTAAGAGAGAAGAGAAAGGACCTTGTCCATATGTGTGCATAGAGGTGTGAAGGGAACTTGACAGCACAGGAGAGGAGCAAGGAAGAAGTTGTTCTCAGAAGTCATACCTACAACTCATGTGCATCTAGACTATGGGAAATGAAGAAGACATTTTTCAGCAACCAAGTCTCTTAGCAAAACAACCATCAAAATAAAGAAATTATTTATACTCCTGTAAGACTCAAATTCCTTGCCTAGGTGGGAAAAGCAGCATCTACAGCGACCCACATCACCTCTGTATGGAACACAGGAAGGTGGCCACTAATCCTGCATTGTCTTATAAGGGACTAAACTTTATGGGAAGATCCAAGCAATATAATGGTAGCTTGAACTGGGAATTCTGACTGCATTTCGACTGAAGTGACTATGACCATATACATAAAGTATCTGCTATCCTCTCTGGGTCTTCTCTAAGTGCCAAGGATAATCATGCTCATGGAGTAAATATTGATAAAAGATGTACCATGAAGTTATGTGTAATCCATCAATTACTGACATGATACAGTATTAGGGAACTGGTCATTTAAAAATTGGCAGGGAATGTGTGGTAGTGTGAGCCATCTGTAGGCTACAGAGGAGAATAGAGTCAGACGCATGATAGTTCATATTTCTAGAAATGATAAAACTTGTGTACAAGTAAATGTGTCTAGAAAAGCACATGAGATAGAGAGGTGAAAACAATTGCCACTAAAAAGGAAAAGGGAACCATGGTAAAGGAAGAAATGTATGATTCACCAAATCTTCTATTATGATTTATGTGAAATGTGTTAAAGTAACTGAGGAAGGAAATATTTCTAAAACAACAACAAAATCCCCAGTTGTTTAACTCACTAAATTTTATAGTTTCCAAGATCATACTGTGATGTGGTATGATCATTTGTGGGCAGGGAGAGAGACTAAACAAGGAGCCTTCCCACCGGCATATGCCTACCAAATACTGATCAGGGTGGTTATCAATCTCATAATCTCATTGTAAATAAGTATAAATAAGTATCTCTCTCTCTCTCTCTCTCTCTCTCTCTCTCTTCTCTCTCTCTCTCTCTCTCCTCTCTCTCTTTCTCTCTCTGTCTCCCCCTCCCTCTCCCTCTCTCTCCCTACCCTGGTAGTTTTGTGCTTTTTATTGGAGATCTCACAACTAAAATGCCCCCAACTGCATACATGGTGCTGACATGCTGTCTCATGCCTCTAACTGCAGGAAGGTTGTCGTGATGCTCTTCTGGGAAAATGAGTAATTTTAAATTTCAAGTATAGGGATCTTGGCTGTTGGTCCAGTGTTAATGAAACGATGTGTACAAAATGAGATGTCTTCACAGACAGAGCAAAACCACAGCTATACACTGGCGAGTTGATAAACACATGATTGGATTAGTCCCTTACATGAAACCGCCCCTATATTTTTCAGAGTGATGATTCTAGAAACTATTTGCTAACTCAGTGTTTATGGAGACTTCAGAGAATATAAATGTAAATAGCAGGACTCTCCCAACCTGGCCACCCTCATCTTGTGTGTGTTTGTGTGCATGTGTGTGTGTGTTGTGTGTGTTTTCCTTCATCCTTGAGAATATGTTATTGGACACTTGAAATACTCTACAATCTTCCTGGTTTTCATGATAATTTCTAAACAGATGTAACCATAGAAAAGTAGAGTGGTCCTATTTATTTTCATTATTGTGTGTGTATGTGGTGCAGTGTATGCAAATCAAACATGTGTATGCAGGTATGTGTTCCCACTTATATAGAGGAGGCTGTTGGGCCTCTGACCTGTCCCTCCATGGCTTGTTCCCTAGAGATGATCTCTCACTAAAGCTGGAATGAGACTGGCAGCCAGCAAACCCCACCGATGCTCTCCATTCTGCCATCTGCCTCCAGCACTGGGCTTATGGGGTCATGCAGCCTTGACCAGCGTTTATATGAATGCTGGTTTCAAACTCAGATCTTCATGTTTACATGCTGAGCTATCACATTGGCCCAAGTGAACCAGTTTGCCTATAGGAGAAATGTTCTTCTTATAAGAAACAGCCATTTCCTGGAGCTGAGACCTCATCATTAGCAGAGTTCAACTTTGCTGAAATGTCTTTGAATACAATGGGTTTTGGTTAGAAGGGAGAGATAGCTGGGCTATGGCCGGGTGTGTACTGCTCAGATTACTGAAATCATCTTCCACAGGAATGTGTGCTGTAACCTGAAAAGGAGGAGAGGGGAACAGTGCAAACTCACATAGCGCTTGCTCCTGGTGAAAGACACTCCACAGCTCAAGCAAGATCTCTGTTCCCTGTCTGGGAGAAAATACCAAGGACAAAGGCAAGGGTGACATCAGAGTAGCCTGCATTTGGAGTCAAAAAAAGACACAGTTATCTGAGTGGAGATACTCCTAGTCCATGGCAAGTAGCAGAGGGCTTGGTAGCAAGTTAGGCACGCGACAGAAGGAAGGAAAGACTGAGACAAGAAAGGAGGACACCAAAGGATGGTCACAATAAAGAACACCAAAGAGTGCAATCCACAATGCATCTTGAAGTTTATTAAGGTTTATTCATTAGGGAAATCTGGGGGAAATGGGAAGCAGGGAGCAGTGGTTGAAATCCTACAGTGGGAGCTGAATCAGAAGAATAATGTGTTTAAGCGCCCACTGTTGATCATCCATTAGCCCTTGTTTATTTTGACCTGGAAAAGACAGATTAACTGGCACTGAAACTAATCTATGTTTTAGAATAAAGCTCCCATTTTATATTCTCTTTCAAGGAGAGTAATGTTCATCTTTGAAAGAGTCAAGTTATTTTTGGGGAGTAGGGTTATGTGTGAGTATTGTTTTCACATCATTCTCCCATCTCTCTCCTCCCAGCAATTCCACCTATCTCACTCCTACTTTCTCTCAAAACTGTGGCCTCTATTTCTTTAATCATAATTGTTGCACATGCATGTGCATGTGTGTGTGTGCACATGCTGTGTACGTGTGTGTGTGTGTGTGTGTGTGTGTGTGTGTGTGTGCTGAGATCACCTGGTATCATTCATATGTGCTTAGGGCTGACCTCTTTGGATTGGCTAGCCTAATACAGGGACCCTGGAGAAGACTGATTCTCCCTCTCTTCACAACTATTCATGGCCTTTCTAGCATGAAGCCTTGTGAGAGTTCATCTACATTGGCATGTCAATTGATGGTGCCATTTTGTTTAGGTTTTGGCAACCATATCGTTCGGATTACCTGTGTGCATCTCTCCTACCACACATAGAAGATGCTATCACAATGAGTATCTCCAGTCCTGGGTCTCTGGTTCTTACAGTTTTTTCTGCCTCCTCTTCCTCAATTTCCCCAAGCCTTAGGTGTAGGCACTGAATTGTAGATGTATAAGTTGGGCAGGTCATGCCACAGTCATTGGTTTCCAGCATTTTAATTAGTTGTGGCTTTCAGTAATGTTCACCATCATCTGCAAAATGAAACCTCTTTGGTGAGGAGTGAAAGCTACAATTATCTGTAGTATAATGGTAAGTACTTAGAATGCAATTGGGATTATGTTAACTTAGTGAAATAGCAGTGGTAATCTAGGTTTCTAGGTATGAATTCCCCTCTGCTGACTGAGCTTTGGGTACAAGTATCAAGTCCAAAAGCTCGGAATACCTAAGATACAATTCTCAGACTATATCAAATGCAAGAAGAAGGAAGACCAAAGTGTAGATGCTTCAGTGCTTCTTAGAAGTGGGGGGACATAATACAGGAGGGAATATGGAGACAAGGTGTGGAGCAGAGACTGAAGGAAAGGCTATCCAAAGACTGCTCCACCTGGGGATCCATCCCATATACTGCTGCCAAACCTAGATGCTATTACGGATGCTGGAAAATGCTTGCTGACAGGAGACTGATATGGCTGTCTCCTGAGAGGCTTTGCCAGAGCCTGACAAATACAGAGGTAGATGCTCTCAGCCAACCATTGGACTGAGCAGGAGGTTCCCAATGTAGGATTTGGAGAAGAGACTGAAGGAGCTGAGGGGGTTGCAGACCCATGGGGGGTGGGGGTCAGGGAGGGAAAAACAGTGTCAACCGGCCAGAGCCTCTGGAGCTTGAAGACTTGACCACCAACCAAAGAGTACACATGGAGGGGCCTATGGCTCCAGCTGTGTGTGTAGCAGAGGATGATCTTGTTGGACATCAGTGGGAGGAGCAGCCCTTGGTCCTTTAGGGGTTCGATACCCCAGTGTAGGGGAATGCCAGGGTGGGGAGGCTAGAGTGGGTGGGTGGATAGGTGAGCACTCTCATAGAGTCAGGGGAGGGGCAATGGGAGTTTCTGGAGGGGAGACCTGGAAAGGGGATAACATTTGAAATGTAAATAAAGAAAATATCCAATAAAAACATGTTGTAAAGAAAAAATGAGTTAAAAATACAGTTGTGGAATAGATGATAACATTTCTGGCATAAATAATGATGTTGCTTATGGGCAATGGATAAAGTCCTTAGTGAATGTGTGTTTTTGACATGGTGTAGTCATGTCAAAGATCACAGATTCTCACACCTATGGGAAGGGCAAAGACACTCCCAGGTCAGTCTCATGGGAATGGCAAAGTATTCCCTGGGTTCCATGTGTAGACGTTGACAGTGTGCGTGGAAAATGCCAATCATATCTTTCTCCTCCCAGATGTTTATAGCCTAAGACTAACCCCCTATAGAAAACACCTATTGAGATTAGCTAAACCTGCCTCCTTGTTCAGCTGTATAAAATAACTCAATTTCTTGTGACGCTGTATACAACTCAGCTGACTCCTTGATGTGAGTGTATAAAATAAACACAGAGTTTCTGGGGTGCTGCTGCTATGAATCCATCAGAGTCCATGGCCTACCAGATCCCAGCTTTTCAGTACTGTGTCTGTGTGTCTGTACTTCCCTCATTCCTTTGTTGACCCTGTCAGGTCAAGCCCAATGCTATGAGGTCATGACGGCTGCTACCAATATTGTGGATTGATTAGGAATCTAAGATATGGAAAGTATGAGCATCTTTTAAGACACCTTCTTCTTTTATGCTTTCTAACAGGGAAATTGTCAATGATAAGGATCATAACCATGATCAAGTGACTCAGTAAAGTTCCCAAAGGATTATAGAGTTTGGGAAGTGTCATGAAGGACTGATACAGATTTGTCTAGTATGTTATTCATATTCTGAGTGTAGTATTTTTGCTAATGCCTCTAAATGTCTGCATCACTAATATGGAGAAACATGACTTTTGTGATCATCACACATAAGCTGCCCTAAGTATCAATGTCTGGTCTATTTCAGCAGTGTTACCTGTAACTTAAGATGAAGGCAGCCCACATACCCAAGTTTGAGTGATAAACCCAGTGTTTTGAAAGATGAATATTTTCAGCAGTTTGGAATGATGAGTCAAAAATGAACCAGATGTAATTCAACTAAAATGAATACAAATGGTCCTCCCTTTTATCTTTAATACATTAAATGTGAAGTGCAGGCTTTGGAAACTTAGACCTAATGAAAGTTAATGCAATGTTTTCATGACCTAGTACAACACGAGAGCATGTATAAGATGAAAAGCTTATAAAATGTGGATTTTCATAGTAGAAACTAGAACCCAGATCAAGGATAGGGAAGTTCAATATGCCCCAAGCACAGTAGCCCATGTCATAATTTTTAGATTCTACTTTATTAGCTGTTATCAGACTCACAAATGTATTAGGTCATAATTCTAACAAACCATTAGAATGAAAGCAATTAGGGGTATTTAATCTGGGAAAAGAAAACCCCAAATGTAAGTAGTCTACACTAGCTGAAAAAAAAATGTATGTAGTATACACTAGCTGTAGTTTAATATTTGAGAAATGATCTTATGGACGATGTAGTAGACTTGTTGTCTGTACTTCCAATGAGAGAAAAATGCTGCAATGAGCTAAGTGGTTTGTTAGAACTTGATGCTCTGAGAAGATGGTGGCTGGGGCATAAAGAACAATCACATCAGGGAACATGAGCAGGGTACAAGCACAGAAGAGCTCCAAGACTCTGAGGAACAGGAGCATGTTTGCGTTTGAGGTTGACTATGCTGTGCTGAGGAAGAACGTCCTGCTATCCTAAGAGATTATAAAGAGGTCAGGAAGTCTAGATAAAGTAAATGCTGAGACTGGAGTTTAACTATAAACCGAACTTTGGAGAATATTGAAACGCTGCTGCCTAATTGCTTTTCCAGTTCCTCTTATAATTAACAGGGAAGGTAGACTCTCCAACTGCTTCAGAAAATTTCAAAATTCTAATCTAGAAGTACACAGAAAGACGATGAATGAGCAAAAAGAACACAGTAATAAATTATAAACTAGAATTTAATTAACAAAGAAGGCAAAGCGTGAAGCAATTAAAAATATCTTACTTGACGTAGGCTTTAGTTGACAGAGCTCTAGAAAAACAGTCCTAGGGAATATTCAGATTGGAAACATGGTTATCATATTTTCTTTCAACAACAAATGGACCCCAAATCTCTGTGTTTACTTTCTCTATTTCATAATGTGCTTTCTTGTAAGTGATGGATATTAAAAATTGAAGAAACTGTTGACCCAGAATAGCCAAGTTCATGTGTTAGCAATGGGTGGATCTATTACCTGCTGTGAGGAAGAGTGAATAGCAAATTCAAGCGAAGTCAGCACCACATTTCTCGACAGGAATCGCTTAGTGGGCAGTGTTAACCTTATTCTCGTCATTAGATTTGTTATGGCCATGTTCACTAGTATTCCAAGACTTCTATTTTATGACAGGCACTTGTAGTCGGGCAATTTATTTTAGACATATTTAAATACAGTACAAGTTTGGAAAATGGTTTCCCAGTATCAATTATCACAAGCTGAAGCAGCTACTTTAAAACTCTTGGGCAAAGTACATGTGGCTTCTTCCATTAGAATGGGTTCTATTGGCTGAGAAATGATGCTTAGGATAAAGGTCAAAGGAGGAAAAGTCTGGGACAAATACGATTGTCTGGTAGATTCAGGCGTGACCTGGCCCTACAGATAGTATGGATCACCAGGCTATTAATTACATCCACTCCCTGAAACAGGTATTTATCCCTTCATTGAGGAGACAACCCTTCATGTTTAACGTTCCTGGTCACCCCGTGCTTATCTGTGAGCACAAGGGCCTCATCCCCTCTATACTTCCCTGCCTGGAATTTCTTCCTTTAAAAGGTCTCTAACCTGGAGGACCAATGCAGACCCCATCAAAACCTCAAGCTCATGCGTTCATTCCCTTCGAGCCTTAGATGTGTTATTAAGTCTTAACTATTCCTCTGTCTTCTGCCCTCTATCAGTCCTCTTGATCCTTTCATAGCTCTGGAAATAAAGAATATGGCAGCCAGGGGAACATCTTTCAGTAAGATCAGGAAACTAACTACAGAGGAGAAAGTTATGTTTGCTAGTCTCCCTGAGTTTTCTCCTAAAGTATTTTTCTATCCAACCCTGATCAGGATTGAGTACGACTACGACAGATATTTGTAAATTATGGATGTAACGTTCATATCTCCATTTTCAGAGAATGTGAAGACAGAAAGGTTCAGAGAATGAAACAAATGGTACCCTATCTGAACTTGGGGATCAGATGGAGCTGGATGTTTGTGGGTAGCTGCTTGTTTGTTACTGGTACTTTTCTGGATTTCTGTTTTCTTAGTTGAAATGGGCACCACGCCTGACATTTGACATCACAAATAGAGACTCTCCTTCCACTCCACCAGCAGCCTCTCCCCATTGCTTATGATACGTACTATCTCCTATTGGTTTGTTATCTATTCAAACGAATAGCAGAACATAACATCACTGCTAATTCCGACAACTCTGTCATATTGCCTAATTTTGAAATATATGATCTTAAATGGTACTAAAATATAGTCTTCAGTTCCTTATTTAAAGTATTTCACTATTCTGAGGGGAGGCAGGGGGTGTATCTGAGGGAGAAGGGAGGTGGTGAGGAGAGACTTGAGGGGAGGGAAGAGAGGGAAACTGAATTGCAGTCAAGATGTAACATATGAGATAAGAATATAAAATTTTAAAAATTAAAAATTTAAAGTATTTCAAGTCTTTGTGCTTCTGATACACGTCTGAATGCTGCGGATGCCAAGTATTTTAGTAAAGACCGTCTGCAATGCTACCCTTATTCTCGCTTCAGAAACAACATCTCCAGAGTATCTTTTCTCAGACCTCCTTTCCTCTCACTAACAAGGCCAGTCATCATTTTCCTAACTTTCTCTGAGCTGTGTTAAACCTCCAGTGCAGCCCTGTCATGGTTCGGATATAAAACATTCTCCCAAAAGGTTGTGTGTTGAAGGCGTGGTCCCCAGATAGTGTTGTTGCATCGCGGGGATTGGACCCGGCAGGTGATGACGTCATTAACGGTTTGATCCGTTGAGTTCTAAATAAATGGGCTATTAGGAGCTAGCTCTTGTCTGGAGGAAGTGAGTTCTAGGAACTGCCTTGCTAGGCTTTGTTTGTCCTCCGCTTATTTCTCGCTTGCTCCTCTTTCTGGTTACCAGGAAGTGAATAGCGTCCCTCTGCCCTTCCTCCACCAGACACCCTGACACAGTGTTTCAGCCTTACCTTAAGCCCGTAGCAATGAACTCAGCTTTAAAGGGTCTGAAACCTGTGAAACTATGAACCAAACTAACCCCTTCCACCTCTAGTGAATTCCCTTGGGTATTAGTCACAGTGGAGGAAAATTGACTAATACCAACACAAACCTCATTACACCAAAATGATGGAACGCGACCTTTGCCTTAAAAATCAACTACTAAAATTGTAGTCAGGAATTGTACCCAGATAATGAGTACCATATGGAGCTACGGATACTGTTTCCTTAGTAAATATCATCAAATATTACAGTTAATGTTAGAGCCAGTGGCTCAGATTTCATCTCGTACAGACAAGCTGTGTCACCTTGAGAGGTAATGTAACTTCTCTGTGCTTCATGCCCATTGGTGAGTACCTCCATATATAGAGTGATGCTGATTCGAAGTGTTATTTCTAAGAGTCCCGGTGGTTAATCAGTTTAATGCATGTAATGCAATAAGAAGGTGCCTGGTATGTAATTGTTCCTATACAAAATATGTTCTGTTGCTCTCATAGTACCTGCTCAAC
Source organism: Mastomys natalensis (assembly GCA_021653895.1). Taxonomy (NCBI): domain Eukaryota; kingdom Metazoa; phylum Chordata; class Mammalia; order Rodentia; family Muridae; genus Mastomys; species Mastomys natalensis. Next base: position 834,805 of record JAJTUV010000674.1, read on the forward strand.
TACATGGCTATACTTTCATGAAATGAAAAATTTCATTAAAAAACGCTGACCAATATTTTCCAAATCTCTGAACTCAATTACTATAAATAATATGGGTAAAGAACATGCAGGAATGTATTTATACTAATTGTATTCCTCGGACACCGACTTGTTTGCATACACAGTGGAACACACACAAGAGTTAGGTGGTTCACGAGCATAGCTTAGCTTGCTACTTAAAAGTACTAGTAACATGAAGAATGAGTACTGTCAATAAATCTAAAAATTGGAACCTTACAGAGTGTCTCCAAGATCATATGGATTTAAGGCAGTGCGTCTCAACCTTCTAAATGCTGCAACTCTTTAATACAGTTCCTCAGGTTGTGGCAGGACATAACCATAAAATGATTTTCATTGCTGCTTCATAGCTTGTGATTTTGCTACTGTTATAAATCATAATGTAAACGTCTGTGTTTTCTGTCGTTCTGAGGCAACCCCGTGAAAAGGTTATTCTACCTCCAAAGGAATCGTGACCCACAGGTTGAGAAACACGACTTTAAGCCCTGTTTCCTGCGGTACAGTGCTGGCCGACATGCAATAGTAATTAGAAGCTTCCTCCCTTTTACTGTGATAATGCTCAGAAATGATGTAGCTTTTGTTATGGCGTTATTTATACAACAAATCATGGCCCTGTACAACATTGACAACTTAAAGACAGTATGTCTATATCAGAATTGACTGAGGAATAACTAAAACCATTCCCTGTAGTAAGAATTTTGCAATTTTAGTTTCTTTAAAAATATTTTATAAGAATTTTAAGATAATAGAATTTAAGATAATATAAAAATATTAAAATATAAGAATATAAGAAATAGTATAAGAATATAAGAAATAATATAAAATGTATTTTCATTTTAATCCCAGATGTGTCATATGGGGCTGCTTAATAGTGTCCATAGGAGCTGACCGATTTGTCTCATGCTCTAATAGGGGCATGATTTTGCCAGCTGCAGATAGTTTCTGAAATTGGATGACATTCGGAATTCTGGTGACTTTTCAGAGGGTGTATGCATGCTAGGGCCCTTAGATTGTGGTAGGTTGCTGATTGGTTGTTGTTGTTGGTTGGTTGATGGTTGTTGGTTGTTGTTGGTTGTTGATAGTTGTTGGTTGGTTGTTGTTGGTTGGTTGTTGGTTGTTGGTTGTTGGTTGTTGGTTGTTGGTTGGTTGTTGGTTTTTGGTTGTTGTTTTTGGTTGGTTGTTGTTGGTGTGTTGTTGGTTGTTGGTTGGTTGTTGGTTTTTGGTTGTTGGTTTTGGTTGGTTGTTGGTTGTTGTTGGTTAGTTGTTGTTGGTTGTTGGTTGTTGGTTGTTGGTTGTTGGTTGTTTGTTGTTGGTTGTTTGTTGGTTTTTGGTTGTTGTTTTTGGTTGGTTGTTGTTGGTTGGTTGTTGAGTTTTGGTTGTTGTTTTTGGTTGGTTGTTGGTTGTTGTTGGTTAGTTGTTGGTTGTTGGTTGTTGGTTGTTTGTTGATGGTTGGTTGTTGTTGGTTGTTTGTTGTTTGTTGTTGGTTAGTTGTTGTTGGTTGTTGGTTGTTTGTTGATGGTTGGTTGTTGGTTGTTGTTGGTTGAGGTTTATTAAACAATCACACAGAAAGAAGAAACAACACAAAGAAGAAATTAAATATCCTGATAGTGAAGATCAAACTTGCCTCAAGGAACTGGAAGCCCCTGATCAGCAGGAAGTAGTCCAATGATAACGACAATGTCACTTCCTTTTTCACCTCTACCTTTATTCAGAAATCTCTTTCCTTTCCTCTCTATCCTTTTTTTTTTATTGGATATTATATTTACATTTCACATGTCATCCCCTTAGCCTGTCCCCTTCACCCCCTGCCAAGGAACCCCCTATCCCATCCCCCCTCCTCCTGCTTCTATGAGGATGTGCCCCACCTACCTCCTCACTCCTACCTCCTCACCCTCAAATTCTCCCACACTCCAGCCTTCATGGGACCAAGGATCTCCTCTCCCACCTATGCCCGACAAGGCCATCCTCCCCTACATATACAGCTGGAGTCATGGGTTCCTCCCTAAGTGCTCCCAGGCTGGTGGTTTAGACTCTGGGAGCTCTGATTAGTTGGTATTGTTGCTCTCCTCATGGGGCTGCAAACCCTTTCAGCTCCTTCAGTCTTCTCTCTAACTCCTCCATTGGGAACCCCTTGATCAGATCAATGGTTAGCTGTGAGCATCCATCTCTGAATATGTCAGACTCTGGCAGACCTCTGAGGAGACAGCTATATCAGGCTCTTGTCAGCATGCACTTCCTGACATCCACATCATTATCTCAGTAATGTAAGGGGTGGAAGAAAGAACCCACAAAGTGGCAAAAGACTAGCTACAGTACCCCACAGAATGAACCCCACAGATTGATGGGTATAGTAAGATACTTTAAAGATTCTTAAGTAAAGTTTAAAAATTATTTCTTCAAAATTACTTTTAAACAAGAGTAAGCACTGTAGGGCCATTTGCTCAGAATACTGCTTAATAACTTCCTGAAGCCATGCGAATGCATCCTTCTATGGCAGCCGAGGCATGGCAGTGAGCATAGATAGCAAGATCAGTCCCTTCTTGTTGAGTACATGAATGACAGGGTGCAAACTTCCACTAGTTAGCCCTTTCTCTCAAGAAACCAGACTTTCAGATTATCCATAATGATCCAGCATCCTCTCACTTTTTCTATCTTAAGGGATTTTTGTTCAAGAACTAATACGAAAGCAGCAAGTCTTTCTTCAGACTGGTTTTCATAAAAGCATTTTACACCAGCTACCCTGACAACAAATTCACAACAGCAATTGCTGCTTTCCTCGTGATTTGTTTATTGCTTCACAGTCACAACATACCAAGTCATTGTCTGACTTAGTCCCTCACAGTGTTCACTAGAGGAATTTAGAGGATTAGAAACTATCTCAGAAGCATGGGCATACATATCTTGGCTAGAAAAGGAGAGAGAAAAAATACATTAGTCAGACAACATGTTATATCAAGAGAATAAAGTTATGGATGACATCGAATATAACTGACTCCATCAGCACTGACCATTTGCAATTCAGCAGATCAATCCATCTTCCCCCAAATTAATTGAAAATCCAATAAAATGTACAATGTACATAGATCAATTCCTCTCCGTTATGAATTACTGTGCCTAGTTGCATTGAAAATTTGTAGACCAGAGCCTCCAGGCTCTTATGTAGAGTGATTTTCAGGAACAGCTATTTAGGACTAAATTTATATGTCTTTTCATATCACAAACATGGCAAAAATAGAAGTAATATTTATTTTCTCACAGAGGAAAGGTTTTGCTGGTAAAATACCACTTCATAGAAAGTTTGTTCTGAGCTTAGAAATTATGAATTATACTATGGGTTTTAGTATTAATTCTTAGATGGTATAATTAATTCTTAGAGAAAAGGCTATGATTCATGCTTGGAGAACTGATTTTCTTCTGGATACCATGGCTGAATTTCCATTTACAAATAGTCATGTAGGGTCATTTTAGGATTGCCATCTCTTGCCATTAAGTTTCTTCTCTCCACGGTTATAGCTTTCTTTAGATCAGACTCCCAAAATATCTATTTTATTGTGCTCTTCCCATGCTCACTTTCTTTGGAAGTGAAGGTGTTCTACATCTGGTTATGATGCCATCAGGTTCTTTGTGAGGGTTTTTTTTTCCCCCAAAGACCCTGCAATGGTCTGAGGGTCCAGTTCAGTCCAGTTGTACTCACTTCCCATATATGCAGGTAGCCTGCTTCTCACAATTCCAGGATGTTCCTCAAATTAGAATGGCCCTATACCTTCTTACTGGAACCTTTTAAATAAATGTCTACTACTCAGTCTCTACCGTTCTATCCTGGACTATAAGGTTTCAAGGAAATCTCCCCCTTGTTGGAATGGTTTTCAGCATCCTCTCACTTTTTCTATCTTAAGGGATTTTTCATGCAACAATTAACATGAAAGCAGCAAGACTTTGAGTTAATATAGTTTTGTGAAGGGATCAGTACCTAGATTTGCATATGTTTTCATGTGCTTAATTTTTAAGTTAAAGATGAAACTTCATTAATACATAGATATTTCTTTTTAACTTTCCAGCTTCAGAAATTTGTGTTTTTCAAGGACTATCCCATCTCATCAAAAATATTGACTTTTTGGTATATATTTATATTGTTATGTAGTTTGCATTTTTGGAGTCTGCTTTCACCTTTAAAAAAATCACTGATTCCAGGACAGTGTGGTGGATGATCAGATAAAGGCACCTGCTACAAAATCTAATGACCTGATTTTAATCCCTGCTCTGTGCACACATAAACACACACACACAAGTGAAGTAATTTTTAATTCATTGAACCATTCTTTATAGCATTTAATTTGCTTTTGAGATTATTCAGTGGATTATACATTTTGATTTTAACTCTAAAAAACCCCACCTTGGTGCTTTTACATTGGCTCAGCATTACCTTCTGCATTAATGATTTCCTTAAAACTGTGTGTTCACAAACCTTATCAGTCTAGACTCTCAGTAATTCCTGTATCTATTTTACTTTTTAAATTATTATATAATATTTATGTATCTCTGTGCTTGTTTGTGTGTGTGTGAGAGACACACACACACAGAGAGAGAGAGAGAGAGAGAGAGAGAGAAAGACACAAAGAGAGAGAGAGAGATGTAGAGAGAGAGAGAGAAAAGAGAGAGAAAGAGAGAGAGAGAGAGAGAGAGAGAGAGAGAGAGAGAGAGAGAGAGAGAGAGAGATTACATGTACCTATGGAGGTCATTGGACATCTTTTTCAGGTGTCAGTTCTCTCTTTCCACCATGTGGGTCACAGAGATAAAAATCTGGGTTCTCAGAGTTGATGACCATCTCTCCATAACTTACAGAGTCCTCTCACTGTCCCTCCTGTGTCTATTTCTATTGATTTCTCCTTTGAAGCTACAATTATTTCACAGCTTCTTTGTATGCTCAGTGAATGGTTATGAAATTTGGAACATTTTGTCAGTTTTACTGTTGACTGGGTTTGCTGTCTTCCTGTCAAGGTTGAATTTGTTTTGGTCACAAAGCAACTTACTGGAGAATTAGCTTAGTGTTTTCCTTCTTTACGATTAACTTCATGAGAGTAGATATCAAGAATCTTTCACTGCTTGTTAAGTGTAGGCTACCTCCTATATCCTGACTTTTCTGTGGTCTTTATAAGTGAAGCGCAGCATAGCCGTAATAGTTTCAATTATAGGTCTGTACTTATCTCAGTGGTTCTCAACCTTCTTAATTCTGGGATATTTTAATACAGTTCCTCATGGTATGGTGAAACCCAACAATAAAAGTTTTTTGTGGCTACTTCCTAACTGTGATTTTGCTACTATTATGAATTGTAATATAAATATCTGATATGTAGAATATTTTATTTGTGACACCACCCAAAGGGGGACTTGAAACCCACAGGTTGCAAACCACTTTTTTAGGAGTTTAGAATTTGAAGATCAGCATGTGTCTCTGTTTAATTCCTTGAACACGCACCCTGTCCATTCCCCTCTCTACAGCACACAGTAGGGTTATTCAGGGCATCATTACCCTCCAAGCTGTGGTTAGGTACTTGTCCATGATCTACCTGTCTCTCCAGCACCCATGTCTCTACAGAGAGTCTGGCACAGAGTTTCTTTCCTTGTGTTTCATCCCTGGAGTTCTGCTTGTGATACCCATTGTCCAACATCTGAAACATTATCACATCTGTTTGCTCAGCTTTCCAGATGTGAACTAAAGGTCTAATCCAATATTGGTTGATTCATGATTAGTCCCTAGCAAATGTAGGGACTAAAATTTTTCGGACACAATTTTTGTCATGGGATTTTTATAACTTGAAGAGACTCATTGTTAAGTGATTCCTAAACCAACTTTCTGGGTAGCATATGGAAATATTTTCTTTTAATTTTCAACAAATTTATTATTGAATTGTGTGTGTGTGTGTGTGTGTGTGTGTGTGTGTGTATGTGTGTGTATGTCACACTTAAGAGAAAATATACCCTTTTCATTTTCCTGGGACTGCCTTAATTTGCTTGCTATGATCATCTTCAAATGCATTCATTACATTAAAAACAATATAACTTCACTCTTTACGGTAAAAAAAAAAATCTAATATGTATATGTACCACTTTTTCTTTATCCCTTCCTTTGTTTTCAGACAACTAGGTTGTGAATAGTGAATAATAATCTTTGCTCTGCAAATATCTCTTATGGTAGCTAGGAGTCCTTGAGTCTTTCAATTCTGTTGTCTAATCACTACTGAATCATGCAAGTCGTACTTTCTCTAGTCAGACCAATTCTTCTGCTCTTATATTTCTATATCAAGTGTCTTCTAATGCATATGGGTCAATCAGCTCCTATCCCCTTCCACATTGCTGCCATACCTAAGGAAATATGATATCTTACCTACCTCTTCTAAATGACTTTTCTCTTTCACCTATGTGAAAGAGACCACATCTTCACTCTACAATATGGCAAAGGAATTCTCTTTCCCATTTTCTATTTTGTTTGTGAGCTTCTTCCTACAATACGTAGAAACCCTGACAATTACCATAAATGGGAAGCTGCTGAAATGTCCTTAAACATCTTTTGATTCTCTCCTGCTTACCCTGCCCCAAGCTCAGTATACAGACAAATAATATGGCCACTCCATAGGTGTGTCTGATGAACACATGGGAGACCAAATGGGCATTTGGAACAGAGACTGAAAACCAAAGCCTTAGTATGTCATTGTGCAGGGATATTAACACTCCAATGTTGTGATTTTAGCAGCATTTCTACATCCTTAGACCACATTTGGCCCAATAAAAACATTGACAATTCAGACAAACCTAGAAAGAATATTTTCACTGGCTATAATCATTACTCCACTGTATCTAATTGACCTTTGCACTACAGAAAGCACAGAAATGAGGAACATCTATTATACATTGATCCTCTTGCTCTTATACATATGTTCACACATGTTTCTGCATGTTGTGGTCTGAATGAGAAATGAGTTCATCTATTTAAATACTTGGTCCTGAGTTGGTAACACTATTTGGAAAGGTTGTGGAAACTTTAGAGGTCAGGCACTGCTGGAAGATTTACATCACTGGATATAGGTTTTGATGTTTTATAGCCCTGACATTGTTCCTTGTTCTCTTGCTCTGTTTTCTGTATGAGGATAAACTGTGATCTCTCTGCTTCCTGGCTGCCAAGCTAGCCATGACTTCCAAACCATAGTAGACTGTGACACCTTGGAACTGTAGCCAAATTAAACCCTTCTTTCCCCAACTTGCTTTTTGTGGGACATTTTATGATGGCAATAGAAAAAAGTAACAAGTACAATATGTACATGTATGTGATCACTTCTCAGGAACTAGCTGCAATTAGTAGTGTGTTCATGGTCCTCAAACCACTTTGGAATCCTTGTTTCCATTGCCTGGGAATTAAAGAAATGTAGCTGACACTAATGCAGTGTGTACTTGGTTACTGTAACCAGCTTGGTGTTACATAACACTATTCTAAACAATTTGGCAAAGGCTGCGATCAGAGGTTGCAGAAGAACATGTTAAACATAATGCCTCTCTCTTCTCCAACTGTCTTTGCTCTTCATTTATTTATAGGCATACTCTCCACTTTCTCAGAAATGCTTTTAGAATAAATAATCTGGCACAACATGACATTTAAGCCTTCATCTTAGAAGCTACAGCACACGCTGGAGGAAAAGCTGATTTAAATACTCAAATAATTTTTTGATTGAGAGTTTCGCTCCTACTAATCCACCAATTAAATGTGAATGAAAATGTAAAAGAGGGGGGCATAAAGAAGTATGTAGGGGAACAAAAATTAAGGAACATTTCTATGTATCATCTGAAAGCTGGTAAAACAAAGCTAGCTGCATAGGGACAGGCTAGAAGCTGAGTCAGTCCTGGCCATTCTGAGATCAAATGTAAAAAGGAATGTCATCTCATGATCAGTGTACCATTGGAGAATTACCTATGTGTTCCCAGCACACTGGTAAGCTTTAATAAAAGCTGGTCCTGAAAACAAAGAGGGGGATGGAGACTAGAGCCAGAAGAGCAGTAAAACGCCTACCTTCTCTTAGTTGTGGAAGAAGAATCTTTGTGCATTTGATTTTCCCATCTGCAGTCATGTAAAGACAAGGAAAAAGAATGAAGAGATTCGGACAGGAAGATCATTCCATCACATCAGCTCAACTGTAAAGTCAATGTGAAATGATGATTTTGATAAGCGGCGACACATTAACAAGAACTGCAAGATGGAATTGGTAAAATTGTGAGCAGGGATTTTAGGGATGAAAAAACAGTGAGCTTAGAAAGGAGGCAGGAAAAGAGGACAGAAAATCATCCCCTTCCTCATAAACTGTTTTGATATTTGCAAAAACACTAACAGCATGACAGCGTGGCACTCTCTGAGAGGAACAAAGACATGACAGACTAGCTCAGCTCTTGATGAGCCATGAAATTCTGTATTAAAAATGAATAAAAGTCATGATGCTAAATCCAATTCTTTGCAGCAGTGATTTGCTTCTCAGACAGGCCTTCGCATTACCAATTACCAGATTCCTGCTGGCAGGATAATGTTTTCAAAACACTCGCCTTAAGAGAAGGAAATACAAAAGTGGAGCTATAACCTTGAACAAAGTCACCTTGATAAGAATTTGTCTGCAAGCATGCATGGCCATCCCCTGGTCTCATCTTTCAGCAGACACTTGTTTTTTCAGAAATTTCTGTGCGACATAACATTTAGTATAATGAATAAGTATAAAGCTGGCGTGTTAATCAGGCATCCAAAGCATTTTCATTGTAATTATGGCAATCTCAAATCAGCACATCTAGAAGGGAATGAGGAAAGAATAGGAGGAGAGAGGAGGAGGAGGAGGAGGAGGAGGAGGAGGAGGAGGAGGAGGAGGAGGAGGAGAAGGAAAAGGAAGAGCAAGAGAAGGAAGAAGAGCTGGAGAGTACAAAACTAGCAGGACTTGGCATAGTCCTGGAGCCATATGGATATTGAGGATGATGATTCTTAGGATTATAAAGATTATAATAGCTTTGCAATGGAAATAATTCTCATTGAGTACATGTATTAATCAAATGGGCAAAGTGATTTGGAAACCAAAATTATTTCCTTCATTACAGATGAATCTGTTATATGTGTTTTATATGTGTAACGAATGGCTTAAAAAGCAAAATAGCCATGGAACCTTGGTCAGTAAATTGTGGAAGGGAGAGGCAAGTCCATCTGAGCCTAAGCATGTGTTCTTGCCTGTCATCTTCCTTCCCCTCAAAGCCTCTTCAGCTGTTTAATAATGAAGAGTCATAATAAATAATATGACTCTTGGTATATTATAAAACTAATATATACATATTATATAATATGTTATATATTATAAAACATAGCATAGTACATAAACCTAAATAGGATTATAAAATTTCAGGCCAAACAATGAAAACAATACTCTACTTTTGGTTTATGTATAATTTTCCATATTTCCAAACAGTCTTGTAAATCTAATACTTTCTATGAAAAAATAATTTCATATTTTCTGAAACATATTTATACATCTTTGATCAACTGCTCTTTAAAACATTCCAACAGGTTCACTGGACCCCTACTAACTTATTTGTATACCCAGAACTTGCAAAATGACCTTTGGACGCAGGCCATCAACTTCCATGTTTTATAGACTTCTACTGTATACTGGTATAGATCTACTCATTGATTTAAATTTTAGCACAACATTCCTAAAATAGCACCACTCAGTTATTCTGAGTCTTCAGGGCCCATTTTGATAATCTAGTCTATGTTTCTAAGGCCTAGTCAATACAGTTTTCTTCTGTCTTTTGGTGTGTAGAATATGATAAGGTATAGTGATGAAGATCCTAGTAATTGCTGCTATATGTTTACATCTCTAAAGCCCTTGTAAGGCATGAATGCCTTATCTCCAAGCAACCACCATTCAAGGGGGGCGGGGGGAAGTACTCTGATACTGCTAAAAGCCTATGCCATTTTTCATCACATCCTTCTTCAGAAAGATGCGTAAACAAACATCTAGCTCAGGGGCTATAGAGATGGTTCAGTAGTTAAGAGCACTGACGGCTCTTCCAGAGGACCCAGTTCAATTCCCAGCACATAGCAGCTCACACCTGTACATAACTCCAGTTCCAAGGCTTCTGACACCCTCATGCAGACACACATGCAAAGCAAAGCACATAAAATAAAAATAAAGACTCTAGTGGGTAACATCCAACTTCAGGCAACCAGTAAACATATCTTGACTAAAGTATAAAATAGCTGATAAATGTTGACTCTACTGACATCACAATGATATTGGATACTTTATAGTGAAGGGATTTGTTCTTTTTGAATCTGATTAGTAGTCCATTCTTTTGATGAAACAATGTTTGTCTTTATAGATAGAGGGCAACAGTTCAGTAATAGAAGGCAAAGGGTGTTGTTTATATGTAAAACTATGACTGTGTGAGTCATAAGTAAACTATCAATATATATGTCTATCTAAATTAGGTCATCTACAAGTCCCTTTACTTGAAATGAAAAAGCAAAGGAATACTCAAACAAACAATGTTCCTTGTGAATAGGCAGCATCAGTACTGTCCACTGATTGATGAGACATGGGCTAAGGATGGGAGAAGAATGACTGACAGACTTGAGTAGGTCTCTCAGGGAACTCTGGGAGGTGGGACCAGGGCTCTATTTCTCCAACTCTTTTTGCACTAAGAATGATCCCTCTATATTCCCATGTATTCACAATTACCGATGTACTACTGGAAATTTTTTTGCTCATTAATCTCTGACCTGTGTGACCTATGGCAAGATGCTCCAGTTTTACAACAAATGAAGATGTTAGTTAGCAATGTATTTTATAACACTTGAGAATGATGTATACTTAAATTCCATAGGCATCTTTTTTTTCCTCATACATATAATGTTCAATGAAATCTTTAAAATTTCCAAATATTTTATGAGAATATTGATTAATTTTTTTTGTAATTTACTTATTTAGACAGAGGTTATAAACACAAAAAGGCAGGATGTGGGGAAGGGAATGGCACCGGAGCATAGGTGTTCAGGGGGAGTACAGATACCTTTCAGAACAGGATATCAGAATTGACAAATGGGACCTCATAAAACTGCAAAGCTTCTGTAGAGCAAAGGACACTGTCAATAGGACAAAGTGGGAACCAACAGATTGGGAAAAGATCTTCACCAACCCTACATCTGATAGAGGGCTAATATCCAAGGTATACAAAGAACTGAAGAAACTAGATTCCAGACCATCAAATAACCCTATTAAAAAATGGGGTACAGAGCTGAACAAAGAACTCTCAACTGAGGACACTCGAATGGTTGAGAAGCATCTAAAGAAGTGTTCAGCATCCCTAGTCATCAGGGAAATGCAAATGAAAACAACACTGAGATTCCACCTCACACCAGTCAGAACGGCTAAGATCCAAAACACGGGTGACAGCAGATGTTGGCGAGCATGTGGAGAAAGAGGAACATAGGCATCTTTTTAAGAACTAATGCAAAGGGCTTGCAGAACTGGGGCTTAGGAAGGTGGGTACAAGCAGTTGCTGCCCTAGTGTGAAGATATGGACTTAGATAGGAATGCCATGGAAGACAGAGGCAGGAAGTGCCTTAGAGATTTTTGACTGTCATCTCAGCTCCAGGTACAGTGAGAGAAAAATGTTACAAGGGAATAAGGCTGAGTGTGATGGAAAATGACACCTAAAGTCTTCCTCTGGCCTCTGTGTGCACCTTTCCCAACATGTGTATAAATAATAGCACACACACACGTACACACACATGCATGCACACACACATGCATGCACAAAATGGCTGAGCATGCATGCATGCACATACATAAAATGACTAAAGGCCTCCTAGAACTAAAATCTCTGAATCTAGTGAACTATGGGTAGTTCTGATTCTCACATGATGAAGAACTCCATCACACTCAACGTTATTCCCTTGTCTTGGTTTGAACATGAGGCATCCCTATAGACTTTGAGCCTTTGACTCTCACTTTCTTGTCACTGTTTTGAGAGGTGATAGAAAGTGAGAAGGAGGAACTCAGCTGAAGGAAGATCACCAGAGTGTACCTTTGAGTGTTACCTCACCCATCTGTGTGTCCTGTGACAAGATGCTATGCCTCTCCTCTCTCTTTTTCTTGATGCAATGAAATGATCAACTTTCATCTGCCAAGATGTTCTGTTTCATCCTGACACAAATGACCATGGACCAAAACCTTTAGGATTGTGAGTCAAAATAAATCTGTCTCACTCCTAGATTCCTTCTTTCTAGTGTTTATCATGATGAACATTCAATGGAAATGTGGATAAAAGGAAGTCCTGCATAGTAGCTGGCTTATAGCACTTGTTCAATAAAATGCTCAATAATGTCCTCGCCCTTCCCTCATCTCCGTTGGCCATGGTTGGTCACACTTCAGGAAGTAGGTGCTTTTAGATGTATTTCTGCCGTTTGGTTTCCACTTAAAGATCATAATCTTTGCTACATTTCTTGTACAACTCTCTAATGGGAACAAGAGCCTAACAAGGGACATCGTGCTTCTGGAGCTGGATACAGTGAGGCATAGACTGCCACATGGAGGACAGGACCAGGTTTGGCTCTCTCAAGCCAAGCCTAGATTTGCTGTGAATCCTCTCTCATACTTGCGTCTCTTTAGGAATTTCCTGATCTTTGCCTTAAGTGTTCTTTTTCCTCTCCTCGATTACATTTGACAGGAAAGATGTTTTTGGTCCAGATATATGCTGTATAGAATACATTACAATCCCTGCTTCTGGCTACCTCGCATTCACATCACTTTGAAAGCATCAGAACCTTTGTGAAGGATGAGAAGTAGCCTTTCCTTTTGTGGGAAAGAACAGACCAATAGTTTCCCAACTGCTCAGCTGCTAGAAGGAGATGTATTAACAGGGTCAACTTTTCTTAGTTTTGTTCAAAATATTTGCTGTGATTCAATTATCTTTAGATGGGACTATTTCTTGGATATCTACTAGAACCTGTGTCTACTCTCTGATCTTCAGATAACAAGCAATCAGGTTTACGTTGTCTTTCTCTGTGTGTTCAGATTGAAGCTTCCCTGCCTCTCATCTAGCTCCCTGTTTCTTCCTTTCTGATCCCCCAAAGAAAAATTATGATCCAAACAATGCTAAAGCCAAGGCATCACATCATAAGAAACAGGATTCTCATGCATTCTTTGGTTACTGGGTCTTTGACTTGCTTTCTGCTTCATTTTTCTCATCTACATAATAGGAATTACCAGTCACAAATAACTTCCTTTTATTAACCTTACCTCTGGATGTTGTCACAAGAACTTCAGTACAAGCAATGCTCTGACTAGAATCATATAGCCCCAAAGACTTCTGTTAGGCCAGAGTTAATGGTGGTGGCTGTTTGAGGAAACATGCTATGGTTTTGTGACTGTCCTAGGGAGAGAAGAGGATTGCCAATGTCCTCTATGCTGATCTACAGACTGATAACATCATGTCTGTAGTGTATATTTTTCATTTTGGTTCAGTTCAAAAGATACACTATGCACTCAGTTGTCCATGTTCAAGGAAGACTTGGCTTCCAGAGTGTTCACAACTCCTGTGCCACTTGTGAGCCAGTGGTGAGAGTCACCTTAGGAATGCTCTAGGTGCTGAACCGAAGAAGGAAACAACCTTCTGTATATCGAAATGACCTCTTGGTTCCAGACTTAGATTTGAATCTTGCTCTTCTGAAAGGAAAAATAAAACCGGCATTTTATTCTGCTTTGTCAGGAATGTCTTTGCTCTTCCCGTGCTTAGCACGTCACTCTCAAAAATCAGTTTCTCAGATCCACTGTGACCTTTCTGATGGAAAGCAAATATCTCCAATTTTTTACCAGCTGGAGGCTGTAGCTTTGGGCATGGAATTGCTCAAGGTGATTTAATCATTTTTGCATCTTTAACAGACTCACCCAAACCTGTCTCACTGATGTCTTTGCTGATACTAAAGGAAAAGGCCATTCGAGAATAGAAATAGCAGCTCCAAATCTGAGCTGAATTTGCCTGGAGAGTCTTGATTGGTTCTGTTTAGATGACTCACTTTACAGTAAATCCCGAGTCCAGGGCCAGAAATTTTCTGAGTCTGAGTCAGACAGAAGAGAAGCTTAATAAAATAGCAACTGGAGACCCTGGCATTCCATGTGGACGAAGTGAAAGCTCCGGCCCTAATAAACTGGCTTCGGAATGGTCTTTCTGGGCATATCTGTGTGCTGCAAATGGCGCATTCTTCCTGCAGACTCCTGTGTGCTTTCTTGAGAGAGAGAGCTGGGGAAGCAGGACTTTTGTCTTCTTATATTTTAGTCACTATTGTGGCAACAGAGGGTAATATTATTGTAGCATCCAGCCAGCTGAAGAGAGGAGATTAAACATGACTTCCACAGCAATACATTAAAACTCCAAATGAGCCCATGGAGCTGTAGTGACCTCCAGTGAACCCCAGCTTCATGACTCAGAAGCAAGATGCAGCCAGGTTGAAAACAGGATGGATTTTGAGAAGAGGCAGCTTCTGTCTTTTCTGCCCCACTGAGCTCTCTGTGCCCAGACCCAGAGCTTCTGGCACAAAAAAAAGAGAAACTGGCAGTTGAGTCTCAGGCAGCACGTTATGAAAAGAATCCAAAGGAATTTTATTTTATATGAAAAGAAGTGTTGGTCATGGCGATCTTAAATCCGAGAGGTCACCAGAGGTCCTGTCTGAGCACCCACGTATCTCTTTTGAGCACGTACTGTGTGCCTTTCGAGAGAAATCCTGAGAACGACCTTGAAGTCTCTTGAGTCTCGTTTCTTCCATGAGGCAGATCGTATTTTTGTAGTTTGAGTTCAAGTCTGCCAATTTGCATTAGCATATCATCTGCCTGGTTACCAAGAAAATGTGTTTGAAGAGTAAAAAAAATAAGAAAGAAAGAATTGAGCATGTTCATGGTCATTAGGCTTGTGTCAGGAGCATGACTCAGCAGTCTAAAGATGACAAGACTGACGTTGAAGCATGCAGGGGAGCCAGAACAGCCTGCAGGAGAGCTCTGAACTGCCCTCTGGAGCGTGGCTGTCCACATGATGGGTGCACAGCATCCCCACCCCCTCCACTAGGGAAGAGCAGGGAAAGAGCTAAGACTGGAGGACTTCCCTATGCCAACACATCTACATTTCTTAACTTCTCTCTCAAGCAAATGTAAAAACAAAGGAACAATTGAAAGCAGTGCACATGAACCTTTGTGTTTGGAAGAACTAGAGAGTCACGTGAAAATATAATGTATTGTGATTTGCTCCAAGGATTTTGTATCATTGGTACAGAAAGCCAATGCTAAGAGAAAGGCCCCTTTGTACATATATGATGAATGTGTAAGAGGAGGAAAAGAGTTTTCATCTGCTGTCATTCTTGCCTCTGGTTTGCTTATTCTGATCTCTCCGGTACTTAAAGCAATGCCCCTGCCTTACGATAAGCCCTCAGGAAATGACTAGCAAGTGGGTCACCTTTTCTTTCTTTTTTTTTTTTTTTTTTTTTTTGGTTTTTTGAGACAGGGTTTCTCTGTGTAGCCTGGGCTGTCCTGGAACTCACTCTGTAGACCAGGCTGGCCTCAACTCAGAAATCTGCCTGCTGTGGTTAAAGGTGTGCGCCACCACCCCCTGGCTGGGTCATTTTCAAAGGAGCAATCTGGAAATACAACTTCCAGCTCATCAAATAAAGAAAGGTAAGGCACATGCAGGTTCAGGACCTTCTCCAAAATGAAGGGGACACTTGACAGTGCAGCCAGGCCCTGAGTCCACATCTGACTATTCAGTTCTTGACAGTACCACAGATAGTAAGGCTGTCAGTCAAAACCTCAGTACCTCTTGCCATGACTTTATGCCAGGGTACAAGGCTGCAGCATCCATCTCACTGGGAGCCTGTTATCAGCAAGCAATGATGAGCCCTAAGCCTGTAGAAAGCTTTCTTCCTAGGCTGCTTCCTAAGGAGTCAGAGTCTGAGAGTCACTGCACTAAGAGTCCACAGCAATATAGCTTGGGTAGAGATGGAATGTGAGGATGTCACCGGACACCAAGGCTCAGGACACCAAGATACTCACAAAAGGGCAACTGCCAAAGGAACAGGGCAGTGCTTTAGCAAAATGATGTGTTCTCCCTTCTGTTCTTATCATCCTCACCAAAATCCCTTTGTAGCTCTCCCAGGTGATTCTCTAGTGTCCACACCTTCATAATAGTGAGATTATTTGGATGTCTCTACACAAAATCAGAATGCTAGTTTGTTTGTTTGTTTTTTTCCTTTAATGATATCCTATTGATTTTTCAGATGCAGTTCCTATGAACTTATTTCTGTATGGGGTCCTCTGATGTAATGGGAGATTTTCTTTCTTTTCAAATCATGTGGCCCTGTTTTAAACCTCAGAATGAGCAGAAACTTCCATTAAGTACCATTGTGTACTGAATTCTGCATTCGGTACATTTCCTCTGAACTTTAGAAAAGATGCTTACTTTTCGTAGACTTCAGAAGAATTTACCAGCATATCTTCCTATAACAGTCTCCCTGTAATACCAGACTCATACACAAGAAGGGGGAATGTAACACTGTGAAGCTAAGCCATATGTGCCTTCATCTTGACTTTCCATGGCAAAGCAACTTGATAAAAATCTGACTAAAAACCATCGAAAATTTTCTTAAAGCCATGAAAATATGTACGAGTTGAAGAGAGCAAAGCATGGCCATCACAAACAGGTTTTGCTGCTGTTGTGGTTGCTGTTGTTTAATGACTCGTGGAGCTAGGCTCATCAGTCAAAAGTGTTTGCTGCATCCCTGCATTCAGAACCTGGTACCCACTTCCAGTTCCTTCAACTGCCTGAAGCCCCAGCATAGGGCAATCTGATACCCTCTTGTTGCCTTTCCAGGCACCTGCACCAGTATGCACACTCTTACAGGCAGACACAAGCACATACATTCCAATGAGCATAAAAGACAAAGTGTTTTTAAGTGACCCCAAAAGTATAGACTGAAGTAGTTGTGTTTCTTTAAGTGCTTATTTGTGTATAAATTGCCCACCCAAATTTAATAGTCACTGTTATTGTGTTTACTCGAATTCACTTGAAAATTTCAGAAATGAGGTACAACAATAAAGGCCCATCATTATTTAATGATAGGAATTCTGGGAGCAACTGTCTTGGCACCATTTCCTGACAACTTGTTTGTAAGCATTTATGTGATCATACCCAGATTATAGACTAGGGCAGACCTAGGAAGCTGGACTATGCTGTGGTCTCTTATTCAGTATACCATTTCTGTGTCAGAGCACTCAAGCTAGAATATACAGGCATCCAGGAGTTTACAGTAAACTTTCTGTGGTTTTATTTAGAGCTAGAAAAAAAGTCAGGCACTCTGGGAAGTTTACTCTTCATCTATAAACTAAAACCATTATTTAAAAACCAGCCCAGTGAGGTTTGACTACCATCAAGACCATGAAAACCCTTTATAAATATGAGTGCTTTGTAGCTCTGATTTTTAAAAGGTCATTATTGCTGTGGTGGCCAGCTGTACTCTCATGGAAGTATATTGTTTAAATAGGAAAGAATTCTCAACATTAAATGAGTGTATGTGATTTTTTTATGAGCATGTATCAAAGGAAGCATCTGCCCTACTAGAGTAGGGATAGATGAACCAGGCCTAGAGGCAAAGGACTTAGGAGAAAATGTCTTCCAGACAATCTTGCAAGTAACTTTCGAGGCAGCCACACACAATTCTATCTTCCTTTCCCTGTACTTCCTAAATAATTGAGGAAATACAAGTGTGTGTGTGTGTGTGTGTGTGTGTGTGTGTGTGTGTGTGTGTGTGCCAGTTAAGTATGCTTTTGTTTTTATTTTTTCACTGGAAAGAACATTAATAGAGGACAAAAAAGAAAATGTAATAAATCATTTAGGGGGAAGCTAGAGGCGCTGGAAATAACCTCTGTCAGGAGACTATGATATTGAAAACAAGGAAGAAGGTAAATTTTTGTTGCTGGAGAAATGAGGAACAAATCAATACGAGGCCAAGTAGATGCCAAATTAAAGGAAAGAGGAGAGACAGAAACATTTTTTGGACTTGTCAAAACAACTCGTTATTGTACTGTCTGTGCCAAGGTCTTCAGAGTCAGTACATTTATTTATATTTGGTCACCAGACCACTGTGACTATTTAGTCTCAGCCTTCACTTCTCCACAAAGACAAGCATTGCTGACCTGATACTCTGAATTCTGCATCAGCTGCCAGACTTGGTCACTTAAATGCTTTACCTGGACCATGGCCCTGGCACAAGTGTACATCCAGGCTCACAGTAGAGTTCTTTGTTATAATATTTTCATCACCATTTAGTGTATTTAAAGCAAGGCATAATCACTTGTGTTCAGTATAGTGGTATACACCTGTAATATCGGGAGGCTAAGGAAGGAAGAGTATGAATTTCATGTCTGCTTGTGCTATTGGACGATGGGGAGAAGGCAAGGGCAAGGGTAAGGGGAGGGAGGGAGAGAGAGAGAGAGAGAGAGAGAGAGAGAGAGAGAGAGAGAAAGGGTTACCTGTACACTAGCCTCCTACAGGGTTCAGAATCCATTCACTCAGACCTCCCATAATTTAGGAGCATCAGTCAGAAATTTCTGGAGAGGTCTAGTGGCAATCAACAACCTCCTCCACAAGATCAATGTGTAATATGACATACATTATCACTACAATTTAGACATGCTATCTTTTAGATTTCTACTTGTCATTCCATGAAAGACAAACATTAAAAAACACCTTAGTAATGCAGATAGGAAATCAAGTAATCTCCACTTTATAGTTTACAGATGAAAGAACTTTGAGGAACACAGTTTCTACCATGGCAAGATCACACATTAGTTATAAAGAGGCAGAATAAAATTTGTCTCTACTGACTCCCAGGATTCCTTTCTTCCTTATAGTACTGTCTTCTCCAAATAACAAAACACTGTGGTTTATTTTAGTGGTTCTCAACATTCCTAATGCTGCCCTTTAATAGAATTCCTCATGTTGTGATGACCTCCTAACCATAAAATTGTTTTGTTGCTACTTCATAACTGTAATGTTGATACTGCTATGAATCATAATGTAAATATCCGATGTCCAGGCTACCTGATATGCAATCCTTGTGGAGGTCATGACCCACAGGTTGAGACTCCTGGTTTATACATTCTCATGTTTTAAGAAGCTTGTACACTTTTCTGTAACTGGATTTTTGCTTTATCGGTTCAAACTTGGTTAAAACATTTATTTTTATAGCACTGGCTTTGAGGATTTTTTTTTTCAAGTGCTGAGAAACATCGTGCACAAAGACACTGTGTGCAGCATTCTTAATGTCAATTGTACTTGCTGCCAGGAGGATCAAGAGTGGAAAGAAAGCTACTCACACAAACTGGCCTGGGAACAAATCTCCAACCTGTTTTGCTTGAGAAGTCTACTAAAGTTGAGAAGACTCTGTCCCTCTGGAACACTGTTGAGAGGACAAGCTTCTGTGTCATCATATTGCCTTGTGACTTAGCAGTTCTGCTTCTGAAGAGCTCTCCAAATGTCCACAGAAGACGCCAACTCTGTCAGCCAGAAGGAAGAAAGAAGCTAAAAATTCATAGTACATGTGTCCAGGACGAAGCCATCTTGGCAGAAATGAAATCACCAATGGTAGTGTCCTCACTACTACTTTTTACATTGGTGTTACTACATTTTATTACAGGTTGTCTTAAGGTGACTTAGCACTTATGTTCTTTTATTGAAGATTATCATAATATGAGTAAAAACTTGTGTCCTTTTGCATATAGGATAAATTTACTTTTGATTAACCAAACTAATTTGTAAAAAACACAATCTTCTAAGTATGTTTGGCTTCCCAAGACAAATAACTATAAGAATAATGAATTTAGTGCTTGAATTTCCAAAGCTGATAAAGAGGCTGTAGCATTATTCCCTGTTTGAGTGATATGTTGTATTTAGTTTTATGCGTTGGAAGAGTTTCCAGTTCCTTGGACCTAAGAGCCTCCAGTGAAATTCTACATTTTTTAAGACTTCTTTGTGTTTCCTTATTGTCCCCACACTCTCCCTTATAAACTGTGTATATGTAGCCTGATAACAGTACAGTAGACACTACGTCACTATCTTTGTAATTGTGATTGGTTTTGGCTACTGATGACTAGATAACAGGTTCTCCTGGTAGCTCCAGCAGATAAATACTCCAACATGATTGGTGTCTGTCACCAAGTGAGACTAGGTGTCTGGTTCATATCCAAATGATAGCTTATTTATCTTTCATTGCCTGGTTATGTCTAACAGTCACAACTTACCTCACTAGCACCCAAAGAAAAGAAGTGCATTGCTGTAATTCAAAAGAAAGGAAATCCAGAGCAGACTAAGGCAATGGGACACATATTGCGTGATGTTCCACTGATCTAAACACCATTGAGTTGGACTACCACCAATAAAAGAAAAAATACTGTCCATTCTCCAAATAGATAGAGTAGATTCTTCTTTCTCACTGACCCAATACTACCCACAAAAGCATCATTCCACTCTCCTCTTTCAAACATACACATTAGAATCTTCTTAGGAGAAATGAGAAACATCAACACTCCTGTCTTTCACTACGGATTCTTCCCTATGAAGAAGCAGGGTGCTTGTGTTAATACTTGGTCATATTTTATCTGTTCTCTTTGAGTCTTAATCTCTGGATATAAGGCCAATTGTCTAAGAAGCTGAAAGACATGTTCAATTTGTTTACTGACCTAGAACATCAGTGTGGATATATATATATATATATATATATAATATATATATATATATATATGGATATGGATGTGTGTGTGTGTGTGTATGTGTGGTATGTGTATAAATTTTATTGTCAAATAAATTAGTTGCTTGAACAGAAAGTCAAATATTCTATCTACTTTGTGGGAAAAAAAAAAGCATCCTATTTCACCTTGTGCAATGTCAATGCCAGGCTATTTGAGAATCATTCAAAGTATGTGTAAATTGGTACTAAAGTATTCATTGACATGCTGAATGAGTTCATCATGAGTTAAACATTTGTTTAATCATGATTTTCATTGCATTTATTGCTTGATTAAAGAATATTATTTTATTTGTGTTGCATTCAATTCATATTGCAACAGAAGGTTTCTTCTATCAAAGCTATGAAAACAGCGAAGGATAGTAACAGAGCTTTGGCTTTGGGAAAAGCTGTTTGGGGCTAGGCTCACCTGAGGTACAGCCACTAGAGGTGAGCTGAGGGTCACAGTTCTGCCTGGCTTCCTGAGGAGGCTTGATGGGCCCCAGAAACATCCAGGCTACACACCTCTAGGCCATTCTGTTTAATAACAAGTCCCCTGGGGTCACAGCCAGCAGCAAAGAGCTGCTCTCTGTCCCCTGAGCTATTTGTCCAGCTCTGTATGCCTTCCCAAGGAGTCCTGCAGGGTTTCCAGGAACATTCAGGTTCACCTGGGGCATGAACAGCAGAGGTGAGCCCATTGTCAGGAAGATATGACTGAAGAAATTGAGACACTGGTCAAAGAAAATGTTAAATCTAAAAGGTCCCTGACACCAAATATCCAAAAAATTCTTGGATACTATGAAAAGACTAAACCTAAGAATAATAGAAATAGAAGAAGGAAAAGAACCCAGCTCCAAAGTCCAGAAAATATTTTCATAAAATTCATAGAGGAAAATTTCCCTAACCTAAGGAGATGCCTATAAACATACAAGAAACAAATAGATTAGACCAGAAAAGAAATCCTCCCGACACACAATAATCAAAACACTAAATGTACAGAACAAAGAAACAATATTAAAAGCTGCAAGGGAAAAAGGCCAAGTAACATATAAAGACAGATATATCAGAATTATAACCTGACTTCTCAACTGAGACTCTGAAATCAAGAAGGGCCTGGGCAAATGTCTTGCAAAGTCTTATGAGACCACAGATTTCTGCCCTTATTTTTATAGCCAAAAATTTCATCACCATAGATAGAGAAAACACTAAAAAATTCCATGACAAAACCAAATTTAAACAGTATCTATCCACAGGTCCAGCTCTACAGAAGATACTAGAAGGAAAACTCGAACCCAACAAGGTTAACTACACCCAAGAAAACACAGGGAATATCACCAGCAAATAACATACTGGGAATTCTCTCTCTCTCTCTCTCTCTCTCTCTCTCTCTCTCTCTCTCTGTCGCTAACACCAGCAACATCAAAATATGGACTAACAATCATTGATCATTAATACTCCCCACATCAATCCACTCAATCTCTCAATAAAAAGACACAGGCTAACAGAATTGATATGAAAACAGGATCCATCATTCTGTTGCATATAAGAAACACATCATCAAAGACTGACATTATCTCAGATAAAGGACAAGAAAAAGATTTTTCAAGAAAATGGACCCAAGAAGAAAACTGAACTAGTTATTCTAATATTTAAAGAAATAGACTGTCAGCCAAAATTAATCAAAAGAGATGGGGAAGGACATTTAACATTCCTCAAAGGAAAAAAATTCAGCAAGATGTCTTAGTTCTGAACATCTATGTCCTGAAAACAAGGGCTCCCATTTCACCCAACCATTAGAGACTATACCTTCTTCTCATCACCTGACAGAACTTTTTCCAAAACTGACCATATAATTGGTTACAAAGTAAGCCTCAACAAATATAAGAAAATTGAAATAACACCCCATATCTTATCAGACCATCATAGAATAAAGCTGGACTTTAACAACAGAAACAACAGAAATCCAACAAACTGATGGAAAATGAATAAGTCTTTATTCAGTGTTCACTGGGTCAAGGAAGAAATAAAGAAAAATAAAGACTTTCTAGAATACAATGAAAACAAGGGCACAATATACCCAAACTTATGTGACACAATGAAAGGAGTACTAAGAAGAAAGAAAGTTTATAGCAATAGACACTTCCATAGAGAAATTGAATAAATCTCGTACTAGCAACATAAAAGCACATCTGAAAGGTTTAAAACAAAAAGTAGCAAACATACTCAAGAGGAGTATCCAGCAGGAAATAATCAAACATAGGACTGAAATCAATAAATTAGAAACGAAAAGAACAATACAAAGAATCAACAAAGCCAAGAGCTGGTTCTTTAAGAAAATGAGGAATGACAAACCCTTAGCCAAACTTACTAAAAGGCACAGAGACAATAGCCAAATTAAGAAAATCAAAAACAAAAAGGAGAACATAACAGAAACTGAGGAAATCCAAAGAATTTGGATTAGGTCTTACTTAAAAATTTGTACTACACCAAATTTAAAAATCTTAACAAAATGGATGTTTTTCTTGATAGATAGCACTTACCAAAGTTAAGTCAATATCAGGTAAACAATTTAAATAATCCTACAACCCCTACAGAGATAGAAGCAGTAATGAAAATCTCTCTACCAAAAAAACATGGCCAGATGGTTTTAACTCAGACTTCTATCAGACTTTCAAAGAAGAACTAATAGCAATACTCTTCAAACTATTTCACAAAATGGCAGCAGAAGGAACACTGGCAAACTCATTCCGTGAGTCCACAGTGATCATAATACCTAACCCACACAAAGGCATAACAAAGAAAAGTGTTTCAGACTAATTTTCCTTATGAACATTGATGCAATTTTTTTAAAAGCATCCTCACAAACTAAATCAAAGAACACATCAAAAACACAATTCACTATAATCAAGTAGGCTTCAGCCCAGGAATGTAGGGGTGATTCAGTGTAAGAAAATTGATCAACATAATCCACCATATAAATGAATTGAAAAAAACGCACAATCATCTCACTAGATGATAAAAAGGCCTTTGACCAAACCTAACACCCTTTCATGTTAAAAGTCTTGAAGAGATCAGGGATGTAAGGCACATACCTAAATAAAGGCAATATACAGCAAGCCAATAGCAAACATCAAATTAAAAAGACAAAAATTTAAAGCAATTCCACTATAATCAGGGATGAGACAAGGTTGACCACTCCCTCTGTCTCTATTCAATATAGTTACTGAAGTCCTATCTAAAACAATAAGACAACTAAAGTAGATCAAGGGATACAAATTTGAAAGGAAGAAGTCAAAGTATTGCCATAACAGATGATAAGAAATTAGGGAAACAACACCTATACAGTTACCAAAATTAATATAAAATATGTTGCTCTGTAACTCTATACAAGCAAGTAAAGCCTTGTATGATAAGAACTTCAAGTCTCTGAAAAAAGAGATTGAAGAAGATATCAGAATATAGAAATATCTCCAATGCTTATAGATCCATAGGATTAATGTATTGAAAATGACCATCTTTTTCAAGTAATCTCCAGATCCAATGAAATTCCCATCAAAATTACAACACAGTTCTTTACAGACATGGAAAGAGCAATTCTCAACTTTATATGGAAAAATTAGAAAACTCAGAATATCTAAAATAATCTTATACAATAAGAGAATTTCTGAAGGTATCACCATACCTTATTTCAAGCTGTACTAGAGAATAATAAGATAAAAACACACATGCCACATGCATTGGCATACAGACAGTTTGATCAGTGAATCAAAGACCAAGAAATAAACCTAATTTTTCCATCTATGGACACTTGATTTTTAAGAAAGAAGCCAAAATCGTACAATGGGGATGGGAGAAGCATCTTTGACAAATGATGCTGATCTAACTTGATATCTTCATGTAGAAGAATGAAAATAGATTCATATTTATCAATCTGCTCAAAACTCAAATCCAAGTGGATCAAAACTCTGACCTCAAAACTGGATACACTAAATCTAATAGAAGAGAGAGGGGAATAGCCTTGAACACATTGGTACAGGAGACAGC
Organism: Mastomys natalensis; assembly: GCA_021653895.1. Lineage (NCBI taxonomy): Eukaryota > Metazoa > Chordata > Mammalia > Rodentia > Muridae > Mastomys > Mastomys natalensis. The sequence goes on from JAJTUV010000674.1 coordinate 859,748, forward strand.
ATCCAACAGCTCAGGCACTAAGATCAACAATTAATAAATGGGACCTCATGAAACTGAATAGCTTTTACAAAGCAAAAAACACCATCAATAAGACAAAACAACAGTCTACAGAATAGAAAAAGATCTTCACAAACCCATATGCAACAGAGGGCTAATATACAAAATATATAAAGAACTCAACAAATTAGACACCAACAAACCAAATTATCCAAATAGAAATTGGAGTTACAGAACTAAATAGAGAATTTTCAACAGAGAAATCTCTAATGAATGAGAAGTCCTTAAAGAAATGTCCAATGTCCTTAGTCATCAGGGAAATGCAAATCAAAATGACCCCGAGATTCCATCTTCATCTGTCAGAAAGATTAAGATAAAAAAATTCAAGAGACAGTATGTGCTAAGGAAGATATGGAGCAAAGGGAACACTTCTCCATTGCTGATGGGAGTGCAAACTTGTACAATCACTTTGGAAAACAATTTGGGAGTTCCTAAAAAAAAAATGGGAATAGTTCTACTCCAAGACCAGCTAACTATTCCTGGGAATATACCCAAAACATGTTCCACCATCCCACAAGGACACTTCCTCAACTATGTTCATAGTTGCTTTATTCATAATAGCCAGAAACTGGAAATAACCAAGATGTCCCTCAACTGAAGAATGGATAAAGAAAACATGGTACACTCACACAGTGGAATGTTATTCAGGTATTAAAAACAAAGGCATCCCCTTCCAGATTGCACTCAAGCACTGAGCAAATCCTGGGTTTCAGCTCTTCATCCAATCCCATAAAACCCAGAGGAGGCAGGGTTCCCAGGAGCTCTAATCGCAGCAGTATCTTAGCTCTAACCCCAGCAGCAACACACACCCCATCCAGTTCTGACACAAGCAAGATAATAGGAAAGACAGGCTTCAGTCAGAGACAGCTCAGATAGCACTAAGGAGATTCAGATGGCAAAAGGCAAGCGCAAGAACATAAGCATCAACAACCCAGGGTACTTGGCATCATCAGAAACTAATTCTCCCACATTAGAAAGTACTGAAATCCCCATATCACCAGGAAAGCAAGATTCAGATTTAAAATCACTTCTAATTATGATAATAGAGGACTTTAAGAAGGACATAAATAACACTCTCAAAGAAATTGAGGAGAACACAGGTAAGCATGTAGAAGCCCTTAAAGAGGAAACAAAAATCCCTTAAAGAATTACAAGAAAACACAACCAAACAGGTGAAGGAATTGAACAAAACTATCCAGGACATAAAAATGGAAGTAGAAACAAAAAAGAAATCACAAAGGGAGACAAACCTGGAGATACAAAATCTAGGAAAGAAATCAGGAGTCATAGACACAAGCATCATAAACACAATACAAAACATAGAAGACAGAATCTCAGATGCAGAAGATACCATAGAAAACATTGACACAGCTGTCAAAGAAAACACAAAGTGCAAAATGTTCTTAACCCAAAACATCCAGGAAATCTAGGACACAATGAGAAGACCAAACCTAAGGATAATGGGTATAGAAGAGAGTGAAGATTCCCAATTTAAAGGACCAATAAATATCTTCAACAAAATTATAGAAGAAAACTTCCTTAACCTAAAGAACGAGATGCCCATAAACATACAAGAAGCCTACAGAACACCAAATCGACTAGATCAGAAAAGAAATACCTCCCAACATATAATAATCAATACATCAAATGCACAAAACAAAGAAAGAATATTAAAAGCAGTAAGGGAAAAAAAGCCAAGTAACATATAAAGGCAGACCTATCAGAATTATACAAGATTGCTTACCAGATACTATAAAAGCCAGAAGATCCTGGACAGATATCATACAGACACTAAGAGAACACAAATGGCAGCCCAGACTACTATACCCGGCAAAACTCTCAATTATCATAGATGGAGAAACCAAGATATTCCATGACAAAACCAAATTTACACAATATCTTCACACAAATCCAGCATTTCAAAGAATAATTGATGGAAAACTCCAATACAAGGAGGGAAACTACAGCCTAGAAAAAGCAAGAAAGCAATCTTCCAACAACCCCCAAAGAAGATAATTCCACCTCTAATAACAAAAATAACAGGAAGCAACAATCTCTTTTCCTTAATATCTCTTAACATCAATGGACTCAATTCTCCAATAAAAAGAGGTAGACTATCAGACTGGATACATCAACAGGACCCAGAATTTTGCTGCATACAGGAAACTCATCTCAGTGACAAAGACAGACACTACCTTAGACTAATAGTCTGGAAAACAATTTTTCAAGCAAATGGTCCTAAGAAACAAGCTGGAGTAGCCATTCTAATATCGAATAAAATCGACTTTCAACTTAAAGCTATCAAAAAGGATAAGGAAGGATATTTCATACTCTTCAAAGGAAAAGTCAACCAACATGAACTCTCAATTCAACACCCCACTCTCAGCATTGCACAGATCATGGAAACAGAAACTAAACAGAGATACAGTGAAACTAACAGAAGTTATGAACCAAATGTATTTAACAGATATCTATAGAACATTTCACCCTAAAACAAAACAACATACCTTTTTCTCAGCACCTCATGGTACCTTCTCCAAAACAAACCATACAATTGGCCACAAAACAGGCCTCAACAGATAAAAGGACATTGAAATAATCCCATGCATCCTATCAGATTACCATGGACTAAGGCTGGTCTTCAATAACAACAAAAATAATGGAAAGCCCACATTCTCATGGAAACTGAACAACACTCTACTCAGTGATACCTTGGTCAAGGAAGAAATTAAAGACTTTTTAGAATTTAATGAAAATGAAGATACATCATACCAAAACTTATGAGACACAACGAAAGCAGTGCTAAGAGGAAAACTTATAGCTCTAAGTACTTACAAAAGAAACTGGAGAGAAAACACACTAGCAGCTTGACAACACACTGAAAGCTCTAGAACAAAAAGAAGCAAACACACCAAAGAGGAGTAGATGGAAGGAAATAATCAAACTCAGGGCTGAAATCAACCAAGTAGAAACAAAAAGAACTATACAAAGAATCAATAAAACAAGGAGCTGGTTCTTTGAGAAAATCAACAACAGAGATAAACCCTTAGCCAGACTAATCAGAGGGCAGAAAGACAGTATCCAAATTAATGAAATCAAAACTGATAAGGGTGACATAACAACAGAAACCACGAAAATTCAAAAAAATCATCCGATCCTACTACAAAAGCCTATACACAACAAAATTGGAAAATCTGGATAAAATGGACAATTTTCTAGACAAATACCAGTTACCAAAGTTAAATCAGGAGCAGATAAACCATCTAAACAGTCTCATAACCCCAAAAGAAATAAAAGTCTCATTAAAAGTCTCCCCACTAAAAAAAGTCTGGGACCAGACAGTTTTAGTGCAGGGTTCTATCAGATCTTCAAAGAAGACGTACTATCAATTCTGTATAAACTATGCCACAAAAATGAAAGAGAAGGAACAGTACCCAATTCATTCTATGAAGCCACAATTATGTTCATACCCAAACCACACAAAGACCCAACAAAGAAAGAGAACTTCAGACCAATCTCCCTTATGAATATCAATGCAAAAGTACTCAATTTTATTCTCCCAAACTGAATCCAAGAACACATCGAAACAATTATCCAGAGGACTTCTGCTTCCGGTCTGGGCCCAGGCAGCAGATCCCTGGAGGCAGCTCTGCACTGAACCTCACAAAACCCGGCAGAAGTGGGGCACCCAGCAGCTCTGACCCAGGCAGTATCTCTGGTAAGGAGACAGCAACACCCACCCCAAACAGGGAGTGACTGGGACCCACTGGGACCCACTGAGACCCAGGGATTTACTCCTGGCCCGGAGCGCCGGCTCCTTCCAGTCTGGGTCGGAGCTCCCAGCAGATCCCAGGCGGCAGCTCTACACCAAATCCCACAGAACCCAGGGGAAGCAGGGCTCCTAGGAGCTCTAACCCAAGCAGCTTCCTACGCAAGGAGGCAGCAACACTTGCCCCAAACCGGGAGTAACTGGGACCCACCGGGACCCAGGTACTCACTCCTGGCCCCAGCACTGGTTTCTTCCGGTTTGGGCCTGGGCGCTCAGCAGATCTCGGGCAGCAACTCTGCATGAATCTCACAGAACCCAGAGGAAGCGTGGCTCCCAGGAGCTCTAACTCAAGCAGCTTCTTAATCAAGGAGGCAGCAACACCTGCCCCAAACAGGGAGTAACCAGGTCCCACAGGGATCCAGGAACTCACTCCTGGCCCAGAGCACTGATTCCTTCCGGTCCGGACCAAAGCACTGAGCAGATCCTGGGCCCTAGCTCGAACCTCAGCAGCGACACCCAACCTAAACAGTTCTGACACAACCAAGAGAACAGGAAAGACAGGTTCCAGCCAGAGACAGCACAGGTAGCACCAAGGAGAACCAGATGGCAAAAGGCAAGCGCAAGGATACAAGGGCCAGCAACCCAGAACACATGTCATCATCAGAACCTAGTTCTCCCACATTAAGTCCTGAACTCCCCATATCACCAGGAAAGCAAGAGTCAGACCTAAAATCACTTTTAATGATGATGATGGAGGACTTTAAGAAGGACATAAATAACATTCTCAAAGAATCCGAGGAGAACACAGGTAAACAGGTAAAAGCCCTTAAAGAATCACAAGAGAACACAACCAAACAGGTGAAGGATTTATACAAAACCATCCAGGACATAAAAATGGAAATAGAAACAATAAAGAAATCACAAAGGGAGACTACTCTGGAGATAGAAAACCTAAGAAAGAAATCAGGAGTCACAGACGCAAGCATTACCAACAGAATACAAGAGATAGAAGAGAGAATCTCAGGTGCAGAAGATACCATAGAAAATATTGACACAACTGTCAAGGAAAACGAAAAATGCAAAAAACTCTTAACACAAAACATCCAGGAAATCCAGGACACAATGAGAAGACCAAACCTAAGGATAATAGGTATAGAAGAGAGTGAAGATTCACAACCTAAAGGGCCAGTTAATATCTTCAACAAAATCATAGAAGAAAACTTCCCTAACCTAAGGAACGAGATGCCCATAATCATTCAAGAAGCCTACAGAACACCAAATAGACTAGACCAGAAAAGAAATACCTCCCGTCACATAATAATCAAAACACAAAATGCACAAAACAAAGAAAGAATTTTAAAAGCAGTAAGAGAAAAAGGCCAAGTAACATATAAAGGCAGACCTATCAGAATTACACCAGACTTCTCACCAGAGACTATGAAAGCCAGAAGATCCTGGTCAGATGTCATGCAGACCCTAAGAGAACACAAATGCCAGCCCAGGCTACTATACCCAGCAAAACTCTCTATTACCATAGATGGAGAAACCAAGATATTCCATGACAAAGCCAAATTTACACAATATCTTTCCACAAACCCAGCACTACAAAGAATAATAGCAGGAAAGACCCATTACAAGGAGAGCAATCATACCCTAGAAAGAGCAAGAAAGTAATCCACCTCCAACAAACCCAAAAGAAGATAGCCACACAAACAATGCCTCCCCTTTTAGCAAAAATAACAGGAAGCAACAGTCTCCTCTCCTTAATATCTCTTAATGTCAATGGATTCAATTCCCCAATAAAAAGACATAGACTAACAGACTGGATACGCAAACAGGATCCGACTTTTTGCTGCATACAGGAAACCCACCTCAGTGACAAGGACAGACACTACCTTAGAGTAAAAGGCTGGAAAACAAGTTTTCAAGCAAATGGTCCTAGGAAACAAGCTGGAGTAGCCATTCTAATATCGAATAAAATTGACTTTCAACTTAAAGATATAAAAAAGGATAAGGAAGGTCATTTCATATTTGTCAAAGGAAAAGTCAACCAACATGAACTCTCAATTCTGAACATCTATGCACCAAATGCAAGAGCACCCACTTTCATAAAAGAAGCCTTACTAAAGCTCAAAGCACATATCGCACCTCACACAATAATTGTGGGAGACTTCAATACCCCACTCTCAGCACTGGACAGATCAGGGAAACGGAAACTAGACAGAAGTACAGTGAAACTAACAGAAGTTTTAAACCAAATGGACTTAACAGATATCTATAGAACATTTCACCCAAAAACAAAAGAATATACCTTTTTCTCTGCACCTCATGGTACCTTCTCCAAAATAGACCATATTATTGGTCACAAGACAGGCCTCAACAGATATAAAAAAATCGAAATAATCCCATGCATCCTATCAGATCACCATGGTCTAAAGCTGGTCTTCAATAACAACAAAGACAATGGAAAGCCCACACTCACATGGAAACTGAACAATACTCTACTCGTTGATAATGGGGTCAGGGAAGAAATAAAGAAAGAAATTAAAGACTTTTTAGAATTTAATGAAAATGAAGACACATCATACCAAAACCTATGGGACACACTGAAGGCAGTGCTAAGAGGAAAGCTCATAGCTCTAAGTGCATACAAAAGAAACTGGAGAGGGAACACACTAGCAGCTTGACAACACACCTGAAAGCTCTAGAACAAAAAGAAGCAAAAACACCCAAGAGGAGTAGACGGCAGGAAATAATTAAACTCAGGGCTGAAATCAACCAAATAGAAACAAAGAGAACTATACAAAGAATCAATAAAACCAGGAGCTGGTTCTTTGAGAAAATCAACAAAATAGATAAACCCTTAGCCAGACTAATCAGAGGGCAGAGAGACAGTATCCAAATCAATAAAATCCAAACTGAAAAGGGTGACATAACAACAGAAACCGAGGAAATTCAACAAATCATCAGATCCTACTACAAAAGCCTATACTCAACAAAATTGGAAAATCTGGATGAAATGGACAATTTTCTAGACAAGTATCAGTTACCAATGTTAAATCAGGATCAGATAAACCATCTTAACAGTCCCATAACTGCGAAAGAAATAGAAGCAGTCATTAAAAGTCTCCCTACCAAAAAAGTCCAGGTCCAGATGGTTTTAGTGCAGAATTCTATCAAACCTTCAAGGAAGATCTAACACCAATTCTCTTCAAACTATTCCACAAAATAGAAACGGAAGGAACACTACCTAATTCATTCTATGAAGCCACAATTACGCTCATACCTAAACCACACAGAGATCCAACAAGAAAAGAGAACTTCAGACCAATCTCCCTTATGAATATCGATGCAAAAATACTGAATAAAATTCTCTCGAACCGAATCCAAGAACACATCAAAACACTTATCCACCATGATCAAGTAGGCTTTATCCCAGGAATGCAGGGTTGGTTCAATATACGGAAATCCATCAACGTAATCCACTACATAAATAAACTCAAAGAAAAAACCACATGATCATATCTCTTGACGCTGTGAAAGCATTTGACAAAATTCAACACCCCTTCATGATAAAAGTCTTGGAAAGATCAGGAATTCAAGGTCCATACCTAAACATAGTAAAAGCAATATACAGCAAGCCAGTAGCCAACATCAAACTAAATGGAGAGAAACTTGAAGCAATCCCATTAAAATCAGGGACTAGACAAGGCTGCCCACTCTCCCCCTACCTGTTCAATATAGTTCTGGAAGTCCTAGCCAGAGCAATTAGGCAACACAAGGAGATCAAAGGGATACAAATTGGAAAGGAAGAAGTCAAAGTTTCACTATTTGCAGATGACGTGTTAGTATACTTAAGTGACCCCAAAACTTCCACCAGAGAGCTCCTAAACCTGATAAACAACTTTAGCAAAGTGGCAGGTTATAAAATCAACTCGAACAAATCAGTACCCTTCCTCTACACAAAGGATAAACTGGCTGAGAAAGAAATTATGGAAACGACACCATTTACAATAGTCACAAATAGTATAAAATATCTTGGTGTGAATCTAACCAAGCAAGTGAAAGACCTGTACGACAAGAACTTCAACACCCTGAAGAAAGAAATCGAAGGAGATCTCAGAAGATGGAAAGATCTCCCATGCTCATAGATTGGAAGGATTAATATAGTAAAAATGGCTATCTTGCCAAAAGCAATCTACAGATTTAATGCAATCCCTATCAAAATTTCCACTCAATTCTTTACAGAGATAGAAAGAGCAATCTTAAAATTCATTTGGAATAACAAAAAACCCAGGATAGCGAAAACTACACTCAACAATAAAAGAACTTCTGGGGAATCTCCATCCCCGATTTCAAGCTGTACTACAAAGCAATAGTGATAAAAACGGCATGGTATTGGAACAGAGACAGTCAGGAGGATCAATGGAATAGAATAGAAGACCCAGAAATGAACCCCCATACCTATGGTCACTTGATCTTCGACAAAGGAGCTCAGACTATCCAGTGGAAAAAAGACAGCATTTTCAACAAATGGTGCTGGTCCAACTGGAGGTCAACTTGTAGAAGACTGCAAATTGATCCATACTTATCTCCTTGTACAAAGCTCAATTCCAAGTGGATCAAGGACCTCCACATAAAACCAGCTACACTGAAACTAATAGAAGAGAAAATAGGGAAAAGCCTTGATCATATGGGCACAGGGGAAAAGTTCCTGAACAGAACACCAATGGCGTATGCTCTAAGATCAAGAATTGACAAATGGGATCTCATAAAACTGCAAAGCTTCTGTAAAGCAAAGGATACGGTCAACAGGACAAAGCGGGAACCAACAGACTGGGAAAAGATCTTCACCAACCTTACATCTGATAGAGGGCTAATATCCAAGGTATACAAAGAACTGAAGAAACTAGATTCCAGACCTTCAAATAACCTATTAAAAAATGGGGTAGAGAGTTGAACAAAGAACTCTCAACTGAGGAAACTCGAATGATTGAGAAACATCTAAAGAAGTGCTCAGCATCCCTAGTCATCAGGGAAATGCAAATGAAAACAACACTGAGATTCCACCTCACACCAGTCAGATTGGCTAAGATCCAAAACACAGGTGACAGCAGATGTTGGCGAGGATGTGGAGAAAGAGGAACACTCCTCCATTGTTGGTGGGATTGCAAGCTGGTACAACCACTATGGAAAGCAGTCTGGCGATACCTCAGAAAATTGAACATGGTGTTACCTGAGGACCCAGCTATACCCCTCCTGGGTATATACCCAGAAGATATTTCAACATGCAACAGGGCCACATGCTCCACTATGTTTATAGCGGCCTTATTCATAATAGCCAGAAGCTGGAAAGAACCCAGATGTCCTTCAACAGAAGAATGGATACAGAAAATGTGGTACATTTACACAATGGAGTACTACTCAGCCATTAAAAATAATGAGCTCATGAAATTCTTAGACAAATGGATGGAGCTAGAAAATATCATCCTGAGTGAGATGACCCAATCACAAAAGAACACACATGGTTTGCACTCACTGATAAGTGGATATTAGCCCCAAAACACACAACACCTAAGATGCAACGCATAAACCTCATGAAACTCAAGAAGAAGGAGGAAGACCAAAGTGAGGGTGCCTTTGTCCTTTTTAGAACGAGTATCAAAAGATTCAACCAGAGCTCCCAGGATCTAAACCTCCAGCCTGAGAACAGACAGGGGCAAGCTGTCCTCTGAGAGGCTCTAACCAGCAGCTGACTCAGACAGATACAGACATCCAGAGCCAAACAGTGGATGGAGCTTGAGGACTCTTAAAGAAGAATAGGTGGAAGGATTGTGGGCCCTAAGGAGATAGGAACTGCACAAGAAGATCAACAGAGTAAACGAAACTGAACCCTTGGAGCTCTCAGAGACTGAATCACCAACCGTGGAGCATTCCTAGTCTACACAGATCTACCTCCATGGGCTGAACCTAGACCTCCCTGCACATATGTTGTAAATGTGCAGCTTGGTTTTCATGTAGGTCTCAAACATCTGGAGTGGGGGCTATCCCAAAACATGCAGCCTGTATATGGAGTACGGTCTTCTAAAAAAAAAAAAAAAAAAACAGTTGTTCAGTTACTCATGGAATACTATTTTTTTATATCTCTTGTATTCAGTTTGCAACTACTTCATTGAGAATTTTTGTATGTATATTCATGAGGGATACTAGACTATAATTTATATATTTTTGTTGGGTTTACACTTGATGTCACTATTTCAATATTATTTGCTTTGTGAAGGAAAAAAAAAAAAAAAAAAAAAGAAACAATTATCCATCATGGTCAAGTAGGCTTTATTCCAGGAATGCAGGGATGGTTCAATATTCAGAAATTCGTCAATGTAATCCAGTATATAAACAAACTAAAAAAAAAAAAAACAAAAACAAACAAGCAAACAAAAAAAAACCATAATCATCTCACTAGCAGCTGAGAAAGCATTTGACAAAATTCAACATCCCTTCATGATAAAAGTTATGAAAAGATTAGGAATTCAAGGCACATACCTGAACATAGTAAAAGAAATACACAGCAAACAAGTAGCTAACATCAAATTAAATGGAGAGAAATTTAAAGCAATTCCATTAAAATCAGGGACTAGACAAAGCTGCCCAACTCTCTCCCTACCTATTCAATATAATACTTGAAGTCCTAGCCAGAGCAATTAGACAACAAAAGGAGATCAAAGAGATACATAAAGGAAGAAGTCAAAATATCCTTCTTTGCATTGATATGATAATATACTTAAGTGACCCTAAAACTTCCACCAGAGAACTCCTAAACCTATAAACAACTTCAGCAAAGTGACTGAATATAAAATTACCTCAAATAAATCAGTAGCCTTCCTTTACTCAAAGGATAAACAGGCTGAGAGAGAAATCAGAGAAAAGACACCCTTTATAATAGCCACAAATAATATAAAACACCATGGTGTGGATCTAACCAAGCAGGTGAAAGTTCTGTATGACAAGACCTTCAAGTCTCTGAAAAAAGAAATTCAAGATCTCAGAAGATAAAAAAAGTCTCCAAAGCTCATGGATTGGCACGATTAATATAATAAAAATGACCATTTTGCCAAATGCAATCTACAGATTCAATGCAATGCCCATGAAAATTCCAAATCAATTCTTCATAGAGTTAGAAAGAGCAATATGCAAATTTATTTGGAAAAACAAAAAACCCAGGATAGGGAAAACTATTCTTAACAATAAAAGAACTTCTAGGGGAACCACCATCCCTGACTTCAAGCTGTACTGCAGAGCAATAGTGATAAAAAACAAAAACAAAAACAAAAAACAAAACCCTTCATGACATTGGTACAGTGACAGGCAGGAAGATCAATGGAATAGAATTGAAGATCTAGAAATTGACCCACACACCTATGGTCACTTGATATTTGACAAAGGAACTAAAAGCATTCAGTGGGAAAAAGACAGCATTTTCAACAAATGGTGCTGGTTCAACTGGAGGTCAGCATGTAGAAGAATGCAAATCTCCTTGTGCAAAGCTCAAGTCCAAGTGGATCAAGGACCTTCACATAAAAACAGATACACTGACACTAATAGAAGAGAAAGTAAGGAAGAGCCTCGAATACATGGGCACAGGGGGAAAGTCCCTGAACAGCCAATGACTTATGCTTTAAGATCAAGAATTGACAAATGGGACCTCATAAAACTGCTAAGCTTCTGTAAAGCAAAAGTGACTGTCAATGGGACAAAGCAGCAACCAACAGATTGGGAAAAGATCTTTACCAATCCTACATCTGATAGAGGGCTAATATCCAAGGTACACAATGAACTGAAGAAATTAGATTCTAGACAATCAAATAACTATTAAAAAATGGGGAGCAGAGCTAAACAAAGAATTCTCAACTGAGGAAACTCGAATGGCTGAGAGACACATAAACAAGTGCTCAACATCCTTAGTCATCAGGGAAATGCAAATCAAAACAACCTGAGATCCCATCTTATATCAGTTGGAATGGCTAAGATCAAAAACTCAGGTGATAGATGCTGGCAAGGATGTGGAGAAAGAGGAACACTCCTTCATTGTTGGTGGGATTGTAAACTGGTACAACCACTATGGAAAGCAGTCTGGTGATTCCTCGGAAAATTGAACATAGTGTTACCTAAGGACCCAGCTATATCACTCCTGGGCATATACTCAAAAGATGCTCTGACACATAACAAGGACACATGCTCTGCTATGTTCATAGCAGCCTTATTTATAATAGCCAGAAGCTGGAAAGAACCAAGATGTCCTTAAACAGAGGAATGGATGCAGAAAATGTGGTACATTTACACAATTGAGTACTACTCAGCTGTTAAAAACAATGAGTTCATGAAATTCTTAGACAAATGGATCGAACTGGAAAATATCATCCTGAGTGAGGTAACCCAATTACAAAAGAGCACACATGGTATGCACTCGCTGGTAAGTGGATATTAGCCCAAAAGCTCACAATACCTAAGATACAATGCATAGACCACATGAAGGTCAAGAAGAAGGAAAACCAAAGTGTGGTGCTTTGGTCCTTCTTAGAAGGAGTATCAAAATACTCAACACAGAGCTCCCAGGATCTAAACCTCCAGCCTGGGAACACAAAGGGAGGGACTCATGGCTTTACCTGTATAGGTAGTTGAGGATGGCCTTATCAGGCATCAGTGGAAGAGGAGGGCCTTGGTCCCTGAAAGTTTTGGATGCCCTAGTGTTGGGGAATTCGAGAGCAGGGAGGCAGGAATGGGTGGATGGTGGGGGCACATCCTCACAGAAGTAGGAAGAGGGGGGATGGGATAAGGGGTTTTGTGGGGGGCAATGGAAGAGGTAAATAAATAAAATATCCAATAAAAAACAGATAATAAGTTTGGCAATTGGAGTCAAGCAGTCGAAACTTTTGTCAATAATTTATTACTGGGATTTCATATAATCCTCAAGGACAAGGTATTGTGGAAGTGGTCCATGGAACTTTAAAAAGATTGGAGAGACATACTGTTGCTGAGACAAAGAATGATGCTGACCTGTGAGCTTGCAGAGTGCCCTGACAAGGGTGACTGGGGAGCTATATTGAACATATGTTCCTGACTTTGCTTGACTATATCCCAGATGGCACAAGCTGCCTTGTCTCAAGTTTTTAGACCTTGTGGGATAGAGAATCAAAAAGAGAAATTATAATGTCTCTTGTATCTTTCTTAAAGGTGACCAGCTATTAGGACTCAATCATGTACTGGTCTAGAAATCAATCCAATATGGGAAATAACAGTCTACATTTGGAAGGCTGGATCTGAACATTGTCAGAGACATATTTGGAAGTTAGCTGTAGTTCACTATGATGTTATGATAGCAAGAGATAAAGTTGGGACAGGATCTGGATTTCAAACAATGGTTACTGCATGTTTTAAGGCTCTTTTAATTGTCAAGCTAAAATTGGTTTTGTCTTTCTACAGTATTTATTGTAAGTTGCATTGACTGTATAATTTCCAATTGTGTTAGTGTGTTGAAACCTGGCATGTCTATTATGGGGGTCTATCAACCAGCTTTTGTCTTGCTGCCCTGAGTATTAGAAAACTTTGATTCGCTGAAAAAATCTTGAAAGTGCTGGAAGAAGTGAGTTAGGCTTTAAGCAGAAGCAAGAGGGTAGCAGGCTTGATTATTGCTGGTATAACAGCTCTAATTTCATTAATTGATAGCACACCTGCTTCTGCAATAGCATTGACACAAGGAATTAAGACAACTATTTTTGTTAACCATCTAGCAAAAAAAAATGTTACTAATGTATTGAGTATACAAAAGGATTTATATAGGTATCTGTAACAATGGATGATGCCCTATAACCTATTCAAATTATCTGAAGGAGTTTCAGGGTTCAAGAGTTAGGAGCCATCCCAAGAGTCATGATAAATATCATTGGAGTAGTGTTACTTCTAAAATTTACAATTATTGTCATTATAATTAGAAAAAAATTTAAAGACACCTGTATTATATTTGGCATAATCCTAACACCTCTCTGGGTGTGTTAACTTTGCATAGTGAGATTATGAATTTAAAGAATGCTGCACTGTTTACCTTTCATGCTGCAGATAATGCTGATAAAATTATCAATGGCCTGAGGTCAGTATTTCCATTTCGGTCAAACCTCAGGAATAGCATATATAGCTTGATCAGGCTAGCCCTTCTTGTCCTGGGAATACTTTTATTCCTGCCCATAGTGTTAAAGCTTGTCTCTAACTACATCAAGAGGCTGGCAGCCAAAGTACATGACTTGAAACTGAAAATGGATCCCCAGACAGAGTTATTAAGTTAACAGGCTGGCAAGCTGAAGACGGGTAAGGTTATGCACAGAGCCTTCCCAACCTAAGGCAGAAGTGCATTGCTTATGATAATGCATATTCCATGATGGGTATAGAAGGCTTTCTTGTCAGAATGACCTAAGACAGGCTCAGTCTGGTTTATGCAATAAAAAGGGGGAGATGTAGAAAGTTTTCGGGGCTGTCCGGCTGGAATCTAACATAGGCCAAGGACAAGGAAATGAACTGCTACAGGAATCTGACATTGGGATGGAACAAAGAAGTAATTTTAGGCAGAAATCTAAATTCTAGGCTAGAACAAAGAAGTAATTATAGGCAGAAATCTAAATCTTAAGCTAGAACAAAGAAACAGGCTTCAGGTATGAAAATGACTTTGGGCTAGGACAGGGAAGTAGACTCAGGTACTTTGAATATCCTGATAAGCCCTTAGAAATAGTGATCACAGGACTGATCACAGGACTCTTTATTGTCGTGCATGTTCTTTGATTATCTGGGTTTATTGTCTTACTTGTTCCTGGAACATTTGCATCTATTGTATTGCTAGGTCCTCAACCTAGTACTGACCTTAATACTTGCAAGTAATTTAAACAGTACAAAGTCCAAAAAGGAGGATGAGGGATGGGATAGGGGATTAATGGTTGGGGGGAATGCAGAAAGGGGTTGGCATCTGAAATGTAAATAAATAAAATATAGAATTAAAAAAAATCAAAGACATCATAAAATTTAGGGGCAAATGTATGAAACTAGGGAAGATCATCCTGAGTGGTGTAACCAAGCCCAGAAAGACTGGTATCATATATACTTACTTATAATTGGATGTTAGCTGTAAAGTATAGGATAATCTGCTACAATCCACAGACCCAAAGAAGCTAAGTAATAAGGAGGTCTCATGAAAGAATGCGTGGATCTCACTCAGAAGGGAAAATAAAATAGACATTGGAGGTGGAGGGAGGGAAGGAACTGAGTGGGAGAGGGGATGGAGAAGGGAACAGAGATGAGGATCATGTGGGAGAGAAGGAGAGAGCTGGACTGAGAGAGGATAGAAATTGATAGGGGGCATTTCTGAGACAGAGAAAGTTCCAGGGAGTCTATGGAGTGACCCTAGCTGAGACTCTTAGCAGCAGGGGATATGGAGCCTTAAGTGCCACCTTCTGTAACCAGGTGAGATTTTCAGTGGAGAGATGGGACAACCAACCCTACACACAAAACCCTGAATCCAAAGTTTGTCCTGCCTACAAGATATGCAAGGATAAAGATGAAGCAGAGATTGAGGAGGATGGTCAGTCAATGACTGGTCCAACTTGATACCCATCTCATGGGAGAGAGCCAACTCCTGACACTGTTAATGGTACTCTGCTATGCTTGCAGAGAGTTATCAGTAGATGATAGAAACAGATGCAAAGACCCACAGCCAAACATTAGGAGAGCTAGAGTTGGGAGAAGGGTTGAGGGAGCCCCAGAGGTCAAGAACAACACAAGAAGACATACAGAGTCAAGTAACCTGGGCCCTTGAGGGCTCACAGAGACTGAACAACCAACAAAAAAAGCATACATAGGCTGAACCTAGACCCCCTACACATTTGTAACAGATGTGCAGCATGGTCTTCATGTAGTGCCCCTAATAATTGCAGCAGGGGCTGTCTTTGACTATTGCCTTCTTTTGGATCCTTTCCCCCTAGCTGTGCTGCTTTGTCTGGCCTCAGTAGGAGAGGATGAGCTTATTTGATGTGCCAGGGACATGGAGGGAGGAAGGGATGTGGACTGTCACCCATAGGGGGCCAGTGTTCTCTGAGGAGAATGGGAAGGAGGAATGGGCAGAGGGAGAATGAGAGTGGGACTGGAAGGAGAGGAGGGAGGCCACTGTAATTGGGATGTAAAGCGAATGAATGAATGAATAGATAGATAGATAGATAGATAGATAGATAGATAGATAGATAGATAGATAGATAGATAAAAGTGCTGTTTTGGTTTAATAAAAAAGAAACCAGTGTATGTCTAGGTATTCAATTCTATTGTCATGTTGCCTCTCAAGGACTTTTAGAAGTTGAAGCAGGACTTCATAACGTAATTCAAAATGTTTAAACATTCTTGGGTATGGAACAGAAAATTCCAGGAAAAAGTACGACCTGGGACACTCAAGGTTATAATAGAAGTGTGCAAGTGTGAAGGCAGTATAGGATAACACTCTTGGTCTTGAACTATCACTTCTTTCACTGAACTACAGAATAACTGCATAGGCCAAGTAAAATGAGAATACTCTCTGCAAATACAAACTGAATCAATCTCTGCTCTTCTGAGCTGCCCTTAAGTGTAGACTGTGTAGATACTTGGGAAGTAACCAATATCTAGTTTAACAGTAACCATAGCAAACCTCTGAAGACATCTTCTCTGGATCTCAGAATGACTCAAAGCTTCATGATCTCTCAGAAGAGTCTTGATCTGAAACAGAATGCAAAAAAAAAAAAAAAAAAAAAAAATACCCAATCATTCCGTGGCTTGAGTTCCCTCCACTCTTAACACCGAGCATATTAAATGAATTAATAAATGTTTGTACAGTATCCTATTGTTTCGTACAGTATCCTATTGTTTCTCACAGCAGCACTGTATGAAATAGACACAATTATTTCTTTCATCTTAATAATTGAGAGACCATAATCTCATAGACTAACAATGATTTCCTAAATATTATATAGTAATGGTATAACCAAGACTACCACAAATGTCATCTTCTCAGTCAACCCAAGCCTGGCAACATAGCAAAATGGTGCATAGGTAGTTTCAGTCTGTGCACATGTGGTTTGATGGCTTCTGGTAAACTAAACGTGAAAGTTGCTTGGCTAGCACAAGACAGACCCAGGTTTATTCTATTTCCCAGGGTATAGGTTGATGACAGAAACTGGACCCAGGCTAAGGGAATCACTTGATTAAAAAAAAAATAAAAAACCCAGCATGGAATAGTCAGCTTTCCTGCAGATAAGTATGAGGGCCTTAGAGGTAAGACAGGCCATGGCTCTGGCTTCACAGAAACAAATCTCTACATCAGCGCCATTGAAGGATGACTATGTTATCACCAGGTAGGATCAAGAGATGGAAATTGGGATACATGGTTTCCTGGGAGCTTTCACCCTTGTGGTTACAGCATGATGCCAATCAGGACTGCATTTGAGGTTGATAAGATTTGATATGACTTTGTTTAAACAATTTTTCTTTAAGGGCAATCAAGTGCATGGAAAATGCGAGTTCTCAAGGTTAGGTAAATGCCAGCAGTAGGAAGCCCGGCACCAACGCTGCTACTCGGAGAAGAAGGATGCTATTTCCTCCAGTATGTTTAGGCAAACACCGAGGTCCCGGCATCTAAGAAGTAAAGGAAGTCAATGGGAACTTAGCAAAGGACTGAGATTGCCTAAGATTTCTACCAGCAAAAATCATTCCAAAGAAAAAGAGGCAGAGGAACAGCCAAATTCACTTTGCCACTGGAGTTCTTTGGGTGTTAAGGCTCTGTAATATACTACTAATGTGATTAAAATGGAGGCGTTCAAACTTAAATGGTTGTTGGAATAAATTAGGGGCATCAAAATTGGCAGTGTTTAGGTTTTGGAGAACTCTGTTCTGTCAGCCTTCCCTGGAATTCAATCACTCCAGCATTAAGCCATTGTTTTGCACGATGTGAAATTTGGCAGTGAGCAGAATTGACAGTGTCACAGAAATCTCCTGAATCTCAGCCAAGGCTTGGTGCCTAAGAATGTTCTTCTTCAAAACATAGATAAAATTGATAATAATCAGGTGTATCGTAATAAATCAGTGGATATCTCTACATTGATATTCTTTATGTGTTGTTCATGTATGTGTGCAAATGCACATTTGTGTGTGTATATGAATGCCACATGTACTGCCACGGTGTTTGTACTTGATGGAATACTAACTGCTATTTATTTTGGGGAAAACAGTAGGAAAAACGTTAAATGTCAGCAAACTGCATCAGGAATGTGACTCCTAATTGACTTTCAGATATTAAGTATTTATAATCATGTTGTACATGTACAATACACCCCTCAGACTTACCTGCTTCACCCACATATATGCACCAGTTCATGGCAACATTTAGCTGCCTAGGGAACAAGCAGAAAGCCATCCATTAGAGGATCCAGCCACTTTTCAATCTGCAGAGTCTGTCAGTCCTAGTATTGTCTACTTTATTAGATTTTGAATGACCTAGAAGATCAGTGATTCCCCTCTTCTGCATGTCTCTGTGAGTGCACATATGTAAAAATTAACTAAGGATGAACTCACCCTACATAGAAAAGTAGGGAGCCCTATTCTTTGGGCTGGAGGCTGGATTGAGTAAAAAAAGAAAAACAAAACCACCAGCAAAGCACTCTCACTTCTCTGCCTATGTTTCTTGTCCAAAGTGGGGGATAGAATGTCTTTTGCCAAGTTGATACCCTGCTCTAATGTATGGGACTGAGCAGCCATTGAATGAACCTTTTGAAAACATGATCCAAGATAAACTGTTTCTTAAGTTGTTTCCTTCATATATTTTTTTATCATATCTAGGAACAGTATGGCAATTTAAGGTATAGAACCCAGGTAATTTAAGGTAAACCTTTGAAGAATTCTAACTGGGTGTTTCTTTCATGATGGTAACTATACCTCAGGCTTCTGCTACTTGTTTCTTGGCTTGTCTACACATCCTTAGCCTTTTAAGCTCAGATAGAGAATATTGAAGATTTGGGGATTGGTTTATTGGCTTATACATGAATCAGAAATCCCAAATAGGCTATTTTCTAGATAACACACATCCCCCCCCCAACACACACACTTACACAAACACACAAACATGCACACATCTGGACACATGTTTACACAAATACCCAACAGCCTTCTGAATTTCATCTATGCTTCTTTATGTATGTGTCCACCAGCCTGAAAATAGAATTCACTTTTAGTATATTTTAAAGATTTCCCTGCAGGTTATCCAAACAGTAGCTCTGAAAAGAACACATCAAAGGCTACATTCAAATTGTCTTTTGAATGATGCCCTTGCCAGCCATGAAAATGAGCTCTTTCCTAAGTGCCCGGGGACAGTACTAAAAAGGAATCAGGCACTGGCCTTAATGAAAATCCAGTTCTAGAGCTAGAAGCAATTTAATATACTATATCTTTGCTGGGAGGTCATGACTGTATCTCAAGAAGATTCTAGCAAGCACTACTTGGGAGTGAAAAGGGCCATGTGTAAAATAACTACTGGGAAAAGATCTTTGCACTACAGCATTCCTGTACAGAGAAGATAATGAAGACTTCATCTTCTGTAACATGTCAGTCATGAGCAATTTAGTGAACTAACTGTAGGTCTGAAGTTCTGACCAAGTGTGGCCTTGATTCTGTCTACTTTCTAACCTTGGCCAAATTATTTCTTTAATTCAGGATTCTTATCTGTGAAGTTAGCATGAACTGT
Organism: Mastomys natalensis; assembly: GCA_021653895.1. Classification (NCBI taxonomy): domain Eukaryota; kingdom Metazoa; phylum Chordata; class Mammalia; order Rodentia; family Muridae; genus Mastomys; species Mastomys natalensis. The sequence goes on from JAJTUV010000674.1 coordinate 879,370, forward strand.
TTCCAAATCCTTGTGGCTAAAGACAACCAAAGAAAATGACTTTTTAGATGCCAAAATGATTTGAAATTAAACTCCCTTACAAACATGACTCAAGATATTAGTGATGCACATAGAGAGAAACTGCTGCATGCACACCAAGAAGGCAGAGCTTACTGAAGGAGCAGCATCCAGACAAGACGGAGAAGACTGGTATCCTACAGAGGTGGGGGGTAACAGATGTTAAAGCCAGTTCTATATAAGTATCTTTTCCATTTCTGACTCCCAAGTGCCCTCTTGGGTTGAATGCTTATGTGGCCAGTTGAAGATGAGTACCTCGGCTGCTAATATGTGTTGTGGTTGTTGATGTTGAAAAATGTCCATTTCTCCCCATCTACAGCATCCCCTGCTTGATCCTTCTCCACATTAGTGTTAATATAATGAAAACAATGACTTCAAAAATGATCCAAAATCTTAGTTGATTCTACAGCTGGCTACCATTGTGAGACTGTGGCCTTGAAATCCATACTGAAGTCTGTTGCTGTGAGAGCATTTCAGCCAAGGCTTGGATATGAACAGGAGAGAACTTTGAGTGGAGATATTAATTAGATATTAATTAGACTAGGGACTAAACATCAATGCTTTTTAGAAAACATTACCAGATTCTAAACTGCTAATCTACTCATTCAGCGTCTCCAAGATATGTAGTTTTTCTATTCTACCTGTTCATGACATTTCAACCCCCATTATTCTCCATTTAGGTTATATGTCTCATCCTTGCATAATATGAGTAAGTTTCTAGGCACAAAACCAAGTTGGTGATTTTTTTCATCTTAGCATATTTGAACAGGTATATTTGCACATATATAAGTGTGTATACATATATTTATATAGGTACTTTATGAACGCACTGAAACTGTAAAGGGTACGAGGACAGTGAGTGCCATCTCATGGAGAACCCTACAATTTTTCAAATTGCCTCTACTTAAAACTCTTGTTGGTTTTTTTGTAAAACTAGACCAGTATTCTCTGCAGTAAATATTTTTTTCTTCTCTTTTCAAGTTGCTTGCATAAATAATACAAATCTTGTGAGTTAATATCACATGGTCCAATGAGTCATGATACATCATAGGGAATGGACTGTGGGGAGATACAGGAATTTTGATGAGTCAGCAAAAAAGAAATCCCCCCCCCCGCTGACCAACTCAAGCAAAAAATGAAGTCTGTGACAATGTATAATAAATAGACTCCAGGACTTAGGTATGTCCTGTGACTATTTTGTAACTACATAATATTGTTCATAATTTGACTATTCAAACACAAGAGTTCCTAAGCTTTTCCTCACTTCCTCTCTCTAGAATAGAATCTAATTTTTCATACTCTGACTTTGTTTATCTTCATTGGGCCACAAGCAGCTTCTTGTCCTCCATCTTACCAGGAAGTCTACAATTATTTTTACTCAAAATGAGATATGCTAGGTTGCTTTGTCTGTTCATGGTTGGCGATAATTTTTAGAGTCTCCATTTTTCCCAGGTTGTATTTTGCTGAGACCTTGTCATAGTCAGCTTGACTTGACAGCTTGACACCCTGGGAAGAGGGAACCACAGTTGAGAAATGGCCTTCATTGGATTGGGCTGTGTACATGTTTGTGTGGGTATATTACTGAGCAAGCCAGTAAGGACCTTCCTCCATGATCTCTGCTTCATTTTCTGTCTCTAGATTCCTGCCTTGAGCTCCTGTCCCTGTTTCTCTTGTTGAACAGTAACTTGTAAAGCAAAATAAAACCTTTATCCCCTAAGTATTGTTAGAACAGTGTTTTATCACAGCAGCAGGGACAGTATGCTCATCCTAACAAGTGGTGTGCAAGGTTCAATATGTCTCAGATAGGCATTCTTTTTATGTGAACCCCAACTGTGTCCTGGCTTAGCTTGTGCTGCATATCTAGCAATTCCTCACTGAATTTATTTATTTCAAGCCATCCCACTAAATATATTTTCCTAAAAAATTCCTTTAAAACCAATTGTTCTTCATTCTTAAAATGTATTACATCTATTCTTTTAAAGATTTACTTATGTTTGTTTTGTGTATGAGTGTTTTTCCTGGTGTATGTCTGTGGGTTTTGTGTATGCAGCACCTAAGGAGGGCAGAAGAGAATCAGATCACCTAAAATTGGAGTTGTAGATGGTTGTTAGAGATGCAATGTGAGTACTGAGATTCAAATTCAGTTCCTCTGGAAAAGCAGTCAGTGCTCTTAGATAATGAACCATCCCTCCAACCCCTACATTTAATTTTAAAGACATAAATTTAAGGGCCAATAGATACTGTTCTATTTATGTGGACAGAAAGTCATATTTTTTTGTATCAGTATATCTGCTCACCCCTACAGAATGTTTTTGAATCTTGGTGCAGGCAATGGTTTACTGTTGACCAAATGGGCGAAATTAAACAGGAGCAAGATTTATGCTGTTATTCTATTATTTTAATGCTGCTCCAAGCTTTCCAAAATAAAAAGAAAGATTTATCTCTGCTCTCATCTGCTCATCTCATAACACTGTAGCATAAATCTTGCCAAAATAAAAATGAACTGTTTCAAGAGCATTCTAAATCTTTCAAATTGCAATTGAACGTTAAAAAATTAATAAGATATGCATGCCCATTTAGGGATAAGCACTGGGCCCACTCTTAATCTCTGCAAGTTGATCAGTTGAGGGTCTCTGTTAATTGCCGTCAACTACAAGGAAAAGCTTCTCTGGTAAGGGCTGAGAAATGATCTGATATATGGTTATAGCAATAAATTACATGGAGTTGTTTGACTGTGTTTATTTTGCAGAACATTGGGTTCTCCCCTAGAGCTTTTGACCTGTCTAGCCACAGGCCACAGAGGTGGGGCTGGAAACCATGTTATTCAGTCAGAGGTGACTACAGTGTTATCCTGGGATAACAGGGTAGTTGTGGGAAAAACTGAGGGACCGCATCAGCGGCCCCTGGGCCCACACGGCGGCAGCGGCCAGGGACCTGCGAGGTAGAGGCTGCCTGGAGGCCTCCAGGCAGCCTGTCTCACATACCGGAGGACGGTCCCAGGTTCCAGTGGCTGGAGGCTTCAGTGGCGGCAGCCTCAGCAGGCCCAATGATACGAAGAAGTCCTTGGTTCCAAAAGGCTTTATTGTCATGGCGGATGGTGGATGGATCTGGATGTACCCCCCCAAACTCAGGGCATACTGAGTTAAGTAGGGAGGGAGAAAGGGGGAGGTTCTGGGGCAATGTTTAATTGGCTCCACCCTCTGACCTTCATTAGTATGTAAATCCCTAGGGCCTGAGGCCTGTAGTTACACCCTCTACCTGTGCACTTTGGGAGGGGCTGCAATGGCCTTCGTGACTGAACAATGTAGGTCCATGGAGATTAGACCGCTTTTCAGGACCCTGAGTTCTGGGGGCGTGGCTGAACTCCTGCCGTTTCTCCCTTGGAGTCTGGGGGTTCTAGGCCCATGCCCAGCCAAGAACCAGGATACCCTTACACAGTCCCACAGGTAGTTGGATATTAGAACTCGAATCAGTTGTGACAGCATGCACAAGACCTACATGACCTATAGTCAGATAAAATCCCGTCATAGGAGAGGCAGGTAAAATATCTTACCAGTAGCTGAGGAACTACTGGCATTGGATAACTACAGCAATAGAGGGAGTCTACTTTCTTTAACAATGTGATCCTCCATGCCCCTCTAGGTTAACTCCATGCCACAATAGGTCCTACTCTCAAGACTAGCTGAGTAACAGAAACAGACTCAATGGGGAAAAATTAAGAAAGAAAGAAGACATACCAAAGCTTAGTGAGGAAGGGATAGGAGGAAGGAGAAAGCATTTTACAAACAAGCTCAGAGAGGGGTTGAATATGTTCAAAATACATTGTTTGAATCAAATAATTAACAAAAATATTATTAAAATTTTAAGGAAAATAGGTAGATTATGGATCAGTAGTGGGATACTTTCCTGGTGTATATAAGAATTGAGATGCAATACCTATTACCCTGAACGCCAACAGTCAACTGATCAGTAGAAAATTTAGACATTGCCAAGATTTCCATTAGCTTTGCTTCCCATTGTGCCCATGGCTTCACTGTACATAACAATATTGTCTTGAAAGAAACCAAGACTTCCATATAAGACTGCAGATTGCATGTTGCCTCCATGTGATGGTGAGATGGTGAAGGCGGAGAGTTGGGTTATGAAAGAATCAACTCCATCCTAAAGAAAGACAGAGAAGAAGAGAAAAGGGGATGATGGGACAGCTGATCAGTGTAGAGAAACAAAAGTATACCAACCGAAGGAACAAATCCCCATGTAGCTCCAGTCATAAAGACAGGTGGGAAAAGAAGCCTCATTCCAAAGGGAAGCCAGGGGGCCCTGCTGAACATAGACTGAGTGTGTTACCCATAGAACAAGCTCATGCTGAAATCCTGGTTTGGGTTTGGGTGAGAGCTGTGATCAAGTACCAGCATGACACAGAACCTATTGTTTAAAACTGAGCTATCTTGGGGGCCATAGCTTAATATGAGAGAGAGAGCAATGGGAAGCCATTTCAGAGATTGGAAGGAATAGAGCTGATAAACTCAAAGCACTCAAGCTGATAAGAGGATCAACTTGGGAAAGTCAATAGAGGAAGATAACCCCACCCTTAGTGATTATAAAGCTGACACCCTCATCTAAGTATACTTTTGGAATTTGATAACCTTTAGCCTGAGATCATTGGCTCAATACAAGCCTCTGGAGCAACATCTCACTGTTGTAGACACTGAGGTATTTAAAGCTTCAAAGAGACATCCATAGCTGCAACCCTCCTAATGGTGTTTAGTCAAAATGCCAAAAGAACAAACCAAATAAGCAATAGTGAAATCTATGAAGAAAAAACTGTCAATTCACTTACAAATACAAATGCATCAAAATAACACCATATATATTGATACCATACATTTCAGGAACATGTGTACCAATGTATATCAAGGCCTAAAAGTAAATAACTGTCTATTATTATTAATATAATCTGAAAATGCTTGGTAAAATTGACAGCGAAATAAGACATTTCAAGACAAGCATAAACTAACCAGTGACTACCAAACCAAAATGTAAGTAGATGCTTAAAGGAATCCTACATACAGAAGAGGAAGAAGTCTCAACCAAGAGAGCACAATAGAATAAATTTCATTTGAGAATAGAAGATCAAAGATAACTATGAAAGAAACCACTATATCTAGCACAGTGCCAAAAACTCCTAATACAAACAGTAGAGAAAAAAACAACAAAGATAATTTAGACACCCAGAGAAACAACTGATGAATTTACATGCATCAGAAAAACTCAGTAAATAATTATACCAAATGTAAATGATCATAAACCTCTAATTAAAAGATATGGATTAGGGGCTTGAAAAGATGGTTCAATGAATTAAGGTTTGGATACGCAACAATCTAAATTTGGATCCCCAGAATCTACCTAAAAGCCTAAAGTGATAGCACATGTCTGTAATCCCAGCACTGGACAAAGGGATGCTAGACATAGAATAATTTTAATGATTCCCTAGGCAGTGAGTCTAGCATAAATGTTGAGCTCCAAATTTAGTTTACAAAAAGGTATAGAGAAAGGCATTGTCAATCTCTGTCCTCCACATATGCACAGACAAGAATATGTTATGTACACACACATATATCATAATGCAAACACACACACACACAGGAAGAGACAGACAGACAGACAGACAGACAGACAGACAGACAGACAGAGAAAAGAAAGAAAGAAAGAAGAAAGAAAGAAAGAAAGAAAGAAAGAAAGAAAGAAAGAAAGAAAGAACCATACAGAGTAGCTGGTTGAATTTAAATATAATATGTGACTACATATCATCTTCAAGTAACCTATCTCATTGGTAAAGACACTGACAGGGTAAAGAATAAGTGTCACTTAAGCAAGAAAAGATAGCTTTAAAAACTAAAAGAAGCTATTCTGATAACTGTTTAGGTAGACTTCAAGCCAGAAATACTTAATAAAATGGTCCTGTAATAAGCAGGCAAGATGGATCAGCAGATAAGAAGTGCTTTCCACATAGCCTGACAACCTGAGTTTGGTTCCTAAAACCCTTCTTGGGAAGAGAAAGCTAACTGCCAAAATTGTACTCTAATATACACAAGTGTGCCATGAGACCATATGTGCACACTCACACACATGATAATAATAAAACATTTAAAGTGAAGCTATGCATACATGAAACAGACCATCAGAAAGATGTAACAGCTATGGCTATATAAACATGCATGTTGGGGCTCCCCGTTGCATATAACAAACATTGATAGACGTAAGGAAAGGTACTGATAAAATAAGAGTTAGTTCTTCAAGCCCTATTTGCATCAACAGACACCTCATCCAGACTAAAAGGCAAGAAAGAAACACCAGAATCAACCTGCATGGCACATCAATTGTCCTTAACAAATATTTGCAGAATTTTTCATCTAACAGGTATAAGGTGCACACTCTTCTCATTAGCTCATGGGACTTTTTCTTGGTCCAGAAGTATCAGATTATTGGAGCTAACTTAGATGAGTTGTGAGCTTTAACAGAATGCGTTAGAGTTTTCAAATTCCAGGGCCTCTGCAAAAGCAGATTTGAATTTACCACTGAAAACTTCAAGCTAAACTTTTCCATAAAGAGCAATTTAAGGCCATAAAGCAAATCTAAGAAATAGAAAAGAGTAAAGCTCTTCTGTCTCTTTTCTGGTAAGGAAAAGTTGGCACCAAACAAGAGAGCAGGAAAGAGCATACTAAAGAGTGGAATATATTTGAAAGCAGAAAGGCAAACTGAAGAAGTCAGAAAATAAGTTTTATTTTAAAATTTTTTCTTTATTTGTTTAATTTTATTTGTTTTTTTTTACCAAAGGGTCAATATACATAATACATAATTCTATAGAGCCTTCAAACAAGCAAACTTTTGAGTAGTTTAAAAAAATTCAGACACATAAGCTCTCACAAAGCAAAATATTGAAAGTAGTGAAATCATAGAAGCATCAACGAAAGATATAGATAAGTCCAGATACCCTCCATGGAAGACAACAAAAATTCTCAATGAAGTAGTTGCAACTGAATCAAGACATATCAAAAATAATATTCCATGAATAACAGAATAACTGTCTTTTTTTTTTATAGAAGACCATATTCCATATACAGCTGCAATGTTTTGGATAGCCCCCACTCCAGATGTTTGAGACCTACAGAAAACCAATGCACATTACAACATATGTGCAGGGAGGCCTAGGATGCTTTCCATGGAGGTAGAATCTGTGTACACTAGGTATGCTCCACGGTTGGGATTCATGCTTGAGAGCTCCAAGGGTTCAGGTTCGTTCCTCTGTTGATCTTCCTGTGAGTTCTATACCCTAGGCCACAATCCTTTCCACCTATTCTTCTATAAGAGTCCTCAAGCTCCAACACTGTTAGGCTCATGGATAGTCTGTATCTGTCTGAGTCACTCTGTTAGAGCCCTCAGAGGACAAGCTTGCCCCTGTTTCCAGGCTGGAGTTTAGATCCTGGGAGCCTGGTTGAATCTTTATACTCATTCTAAAAAGGAAAAAGCAACCCTCACATGGTTTCCCTTCTTCTTGAGTTTCATGAGGTTAAAGCGTTGCATCTTAGGATTGTGTGTTTTGGGGCATAATATCTGCTTATATTAGGGAGTGCAACAGAAAATAATTTTTAAAGTTCTTAGCACCAAATGAAAAGGAAAGCAAGCATCTTTCTGGAAAAGCCCATACACACACTTTGGTGTGAACTGCCTTTGCATAAATGTCTGACTTTCCATTAACTATCACACTTAAATCTATGTAAAACAAACAAACAAACAAAAAAAAACTTCTTAATAAGTCCTGACTCTGTTTCATAAATAAAACATAAATGCATACCTTACCAGAATTTTTGGCATGCATCTTATACAGTTATACAGGGAAAGTCTTTAGTTATTAGTGTGTACATTAAAAACCCAGAGAGGTTTTAAATTGCTTAATGATGCTACAGAGACACAAAGTCGGTAAGTGGCAAAAAGCAATAAAGATTAGAGCAAAAAATTAGTGAGATTCCTCTTAAAAGAATAATTAATATTCATCAAACCAAGAATTGATTTTTTAAAATAAACAAGATTGATAAAACAGAAAAATGGAAGAAACAAATTAATCAGATAGGAGATGGGATTCAGCCTCTCGTGTGAACTCAAGGTTCCCCTGGGCCCTTTAAGCCTTTTCTCTGGCCCCTCACCATTTCTTTGTGACTCCTACAGACCCACAAAGCCACTCTACCAGGGCTCCATAGCAGCCATGTTAGTCTGGGACTCAAGTAAGTCATGTTTTATTTATCATTTGTAGACATTTTTTTCACTGTTACTGTCCTTCATTCTTACCTCCCCAGACTTAGTCTTCACCCCACACCAGCCTGTCAGGAGCTCTTCCCCCAAGCCCATCTCTGTCACCTAAGAACTCTGCCTCTTGATGTGAGCCCAGAGTCCCTCTAGTTCTTTTTTGCTACCCTCTTTCAGCCTTTCCTTTCCATTAATATTTATTCCATTTTTACTTCCACAGACCTGAAAAACCTATTCATTATCAGGGACCTCACAGCCTCCACATTTGAGTAGAACCCAATGCTGCAACAGTTATTTTTTGTCTTATTGTTTTTGGTTTCTTTGCTTGTTCTGATTGTCTTTTCTTGTTTGTTTGTTTGTTTGTTTGTTGGGGGAGTTATTTTTGATGGAGAAAGAGAGGGAAAGCAGAAATGTGGGTAGGTAGGGAGATATTGAAGAAGTGAGAAGAGCATGAAAAGGGGGAAAATAACATGGTCAAACCTAGGTTATATGGAAAATAGTTTTTAACATGACATCAACATGATACTGACATGGATGCTTCATCCTTATTGACTAGCGCTCATAGTACTAGAAGGATACCATATATACTACCAGAGGAGAAAATTAATTATCAGTCTTACCCAGCTGTGAATCCTGTGAACTACAATAATGACTAGTTTGGTAAGTCATGCCCACTGGTGCAATCATGGCATGGTTGTCATGGAAACACTGATCACTTTTTAGTTAGATTGAATGCCTGCTCCACACTTGATACCCACACCTGGTACTGGCCTTTGGATGATGGAAACATTTCCTGGATGATTTTAGATGTAAACTGCTTTTATTATTACAGAGTAGACACAGAAGTTTCCTTGTTACCATTTGTCTCCCCAGTGGGTTTTAAGCTATTAATTTCAATCCTTATATCTGTGGGTGTGGAGAGCTCAAGGTATGACCCCCAGTGTTCATTGGCACCTGATGTTTACTCTGCTGGATCACAAATCTTTGGATAAATTCATTTAGTGCTACATTAGTGAATGCTCTATGAAATAGCAAAATCTTACTGTGAAAAGCTATGGATCCTGATGTGAGCAATGTGAGAGCAATATAACTTGTTATATAGAGTCCTGCAGGTCTTCCCTGACTTCACGAGTTTGATTCATGGTCTGAACCAGTGGCTTCATAGTCTTTGGCCTTTACAAACACAAGCAGAGAGTCTAACATAGTCCAGATGCAGATTCTTTCTCAGGTGTCACTATAGGGCAAAGCTTCAAGGTCCATCCTGGTCCTGGTAAATGCTTTTACTCAGTATATACTATCTTGGCATTTGGATGACTCTAATTGAAAATATAGGTGGGTAAGTAGTGACATCTCTGTGCCTGTGGTCTCTTGATTCTCAGAATTCAGCCCTTTGTGCTCAAACATCTCCTGCTTTTACTTCAAAACAAGGAAAACAGCATTCCCTAGTCAGTGTTCAGTATTTAAGTCAGATCTTTTGATCAATCATTTCATTACTGATTTTTATCAATTAATTATTTTATCTAGTAACATCCTAAATGTTGCAGTTCCTAAATGTCAGTCCCCCTTGAAGAGTTCTTCCCCCATACCCCTCACTTAACCAATGAGAGGGTGCCCCCGAGTATCCCCCAACCCTGGGTATCATGCCTCTACAGAATTAGGTACATTCTCTCCCACTGAGGCCAGACAAGGCAGTCCTCTGCTACATATATGCAGGGGACCTTGGACACGCTGTGTATGTTCTTTGGTGGCTCAGTCTCTGGGAGCTCCCAGGGCCCAGGTTAGATGACACTGTTGGTATTCCTATGGAGTTGACATCCCCTTCAGTTCCTTCAATTCTTCCCCTAACCCTTCTATAGGAGTCCCCAACCTCCCTCCAATCTGTGGGTATCTGCATTTGACTCAGTTAGCTGCTCATAGAACCTGGTTCCTGTCTACAAGCACAATATAGCATCAATAATAGTGTCAGGGATTGGTACTCACCAGTGGAATGGATCCCAAGTTGGGCCAGTCATTGGTCAGCCACTTTCTTCAGTCTCTGCTCCATTTTTGACCTGTATTTTTTTAGACAGGAACAATTTGGGGCTGAAAGTTTTGTAGGTGGGTTGATGTTCCCATCCCTCTCCTGAGGTCCTGTTAACTACTGGAGGTGGTCTCTTTAGGTTCCATGTCCACACTGTTGGATGTTTCAGCTAAGGTCACCTACCTTGAGTCCTGGAAGCCTCCTCCATCCCAGGTCTCTGAAACTTTCTAGAGGTTCCCCAAACCCCAGCAGCTGCATATTTCCATTCATTTTCTGTCCCTCTAGGTTTCTCTCCTGTCTCCATGTTACTACCTTTCCTGCCCCCATTTCCCTTCCTCCTTCCATACAGGTCCCTTTCTCTCTCTGCCTCCCATTATTTTGTTCTCCCTTCTCAGTGGGATTTAAGTATCCTTACTTGGCCTTTGGAGTTCATGGCATCGTATTCTTGGGTTATCCTGTACATTTTGGCTAAAATCTACTTATCAGTGAGAACATACCATGCATATGCTTTTGAGTCTAGATTACCTCACTTAGGATAAGATTTTCTAGTTTCATCCATTTTCCTGCAAAACTCATGATGTCCTTGTTTATAATAGCTGAATAGTATTTCATTGTGTAAATAACCACATTTTCTGTATCCATTCTTCAGTTGAAGGACATCTGAATTGATTCTATTTTCTGGCTATTATGAATAAGGCTGCTATAAACATAGTGGAGCATGTGTCTTCATTATTGGTTTTAATCAAGATAGTATTAGTGCTATTAATGTGTAATATGTGTAGATGCACTTTTCATAGCACAGATGGGTTTCCAAGAGACTTTAGGAAGTCATTTCTCTCTTCCCATCTTTATGTAGCTTCCAGTGATTGAATTCAGATTGCTGTGTTTTCATGGTAAGCCCTTTTACACTCTGAACTATCTTGGTGGCCCTTGGTGATTCATCTCAATGTCTATTAACATTTATCAGAGTGTTAACATATGCAGTGCTATTGCAAGCAAAGCTAATAATGCCCTTCCCTCAGGGATCCATCATGTACACAGTTTTACAAAGATGATTCTGTATAGCTCTGTAAAAATGATTATTGAATTTCAGGGAAGTCCAAGGACATTTGACATGTGTGACTATAGGATATTATGGAAATTATATGAAATATATGTTCAAGAAATTACGGGAAATTTTTCACTTTATGTCTTATAATGGTGTTTGGGAGATTTTTCTTGAAGAACAAATTTCAAAAGATATTGGGTAAAAGAGATGACAACTCTTTACTTAAGAGCATGTGCTGCCCTTTCACACAACCCAAGTTCAATTCCTAGCATACATTTGGCATTTCGCAACTGCCTGTAACCCTGTTCCAGTGGCTCCAATGACCTCTTCTGGATTCCATGGAAACTGTATTCACATGACATGCACAGATACAGACACTCACACATACACAAAAAGAAAAGGAAATTCTCAAACCAAAATTTTAAAAAACAAAGACAGGAAAGGAGGGGACAAGTTATGGGGGAAAGACTAGGGACAGTGGGAGCCATCTCATGAGTCCTAAAACATCGTGTATACTCATGGTCTCTGGGGCCAACCTCTCTACCTGTCAACATTGCTTCTGTCAGCACAATCACGACCTCTTAGCTCGTCCTTAATCCCATCTCTGGCACACTTGCCTTCATTTATGTCTTTTAAAGAAGCCATGCATTCTGTAGACATTTTAAAAAGACTTATTTTTAAAAATCATCTTAAAACAAAACAAAAATATTGGAGATGAAAGTGGGAACGTTGCAACAGATTCCAATGAAGCCCAAAGGCTCGTCACCAAATATGTTTTTAAATGTTATTTTTGTAAACCTAGAAAATCTAAAAGACTGATAAATTCAAAGACACATAGGACCTGCTGTATTAATTACTTTTCTGTTGCTATGATAAAATACCTGAACAAAAAGCCACTTATAGGAAAAGGGTTTATTCTGGCTTACAATCCAGAGGGAGGGAGCTTATCGTGGTGGGGAAATCGGGTCAACAGGCAGGAAAAGTGTGGTGACAGGAGCAGGAACCATGGAAGCCTGGTGATCACATTTTTATCCACATACAGAAAACAGAGGGGAAAGAGAAAGGGAGAGGGAAGGGGGATGGGGATGGAGGAGGAAGGAGAAGTGGAGAGGGAAGTGGAGGGAGAGGGAGAGGAGGAGAGGGAGAAGAGGTGTGAGATGGAGGGAGGTATAGGGAAGGAGGGGAGGGAGAGTGAAGGAAAAGGAGAGGGAGAAGTAGGGGGAAGGGAAAATAGGTAGTGAAGTGAGAAGTAAGGCTGTAATACATCCTTACTAATCCCCAGTGGCCTACTTCCTCCAGCAAGGCTCTACCACCTAAATCCATAGCTTTCTGCAACCACTACCTACAACTGGAAATCAAATGTTTTGATGTGTCACATTATAAGGAAGTTCACATTCAAAGTACCATGTTTAATCAATATTAAATCGAGAAGCTATAAACATCGTAAACATTTCTATAGTAAGACTAAAGAAGGAATACAGTGCTCCATCAGAGAAAGGCTCAGGACAGATGGATTCTTTGTCAAATTCTAACCCTGTAAGTAATGTTTCTCAATGTGTGTGTGTGTGTGTGTGTGTGTGTGTGTGTGTGTGTGGGTGTGTGTGTTGTAAAATAGAGAGGAGAGAAACACTACCAAACTCATTACAAAGAATAATAATACTTGCAATAAAATACAGTTAACATAGAACAACCATAATTACTTTCCCAAAAGGACATAGATAAAAACTTATCATAAGATACTTGCAAAATGAATTCATGACTATATTTAGATATGACCAAGTTGATTGCAATCCAGGGATGTAATATATATTTACACGTGTTCAACATATGCACATCAGGAAGTACAATGCAGTACGTAAATTGACTTAGGAATAGGAATTGCATGACTAGTTCAATAGATACAGAATAGGCCCTTGAAGTTCAAAGCACTTCACAATAAAAGCCCTGAAATGTCTAGGGATAGAATGAAAAGAGGAGAGGGACTATTTAGGGAAAGAAAGAGGACCAGAAACAGGGGAGGAGAGAAGAGGGAGGGTAAAAAGATGGTACCCAGGATTATAATACAACAATGCATATGAAAATATCCTATGAAGTCTATTGTTTGTATGCTGAATAAAAATTATTTTATAAATGAACACAAGTTAAAACCATTATCATCTTGTATTTTTATCCCTGCTATAGCAACACACACACACACACACCATAGATTTTAATTAGTAGCAAAACTGAATCAAAAGTTAGACAGCCCTGCTCCTAACTCTACGAGAGGAGCTGACTGTTACAGTCTGCAGAGGCATCAACAGGAATAGAACAAGCATATATCTAGACTAATTCCTCCTAGAAAAATGGAAGAATCGTTTATTAAAAGTGCAAATGGCAAGAGAAGAAATTTCCAAGATTCCTACTTCAGAAGCAGTGACAAATCTGATTTGGATAATGGGTCAGGTGAGGGCAGGCACATGTCTGCAGAGTGGGGGTTTTCCATGCTGGGACTCCCATCTAAAGGTTCAGCATAGCTGTGAGCTACTAGCCTCCTCCTATGACTAGGACTTTTCAACAGAAAACTCCTCTCCTTAGCATGTGCTGAACAACTTTAAAAAAAAAAAATCTATAATCACAAGTTATTCACATTCTTGATTAGGTGAACACTGAATCTCAAGAAGATTAACAAATACAATTCCCAATGAGAAGTTGTGAATAAAGACCTCCCTCTATTCAAATGACTAACTTTGAGAACAACTCCCCTTCCTTGTGCTCTGTGAGTTGTGACTCTCCATGGCCAGGTCTAGATTTTTTTTTTCTTTTTTTTTTAACAATTCAATGATCAAAGACTGAGAAAAAAAAAAAAAACACCCAACTGAAAAAGAAGTGCAATGCTAAGGACAAATGACTAACCCACAGCTCAGGAATAGTCTTAAGTCCCCACAGGCAGGGCAAGGCTATTCCTTGGAGAGCTTTCCCTGTTCTGTGTGGCTGAAGTTGCTGCAGGGTATATCCAACATATCCCACTAGCATTATAGACATGGGTATTGCAGACGCGAAAAACATCAGATTCATCCAACCAGCTCTAGGCTAAAAGAAGAGCAATATTATCATGACAGCCCGAGAAATACTTGGTGAGCTTTTTTAAAAAGTTTTTTTTTTTTTATTTCAAATCCTTTAGAAGGTAAAAATGTGAAAGACATGGCCCCGATAGACCTCTATGCCTTCTCATCAGACTGTAGAAAATTAAGAGTCTCCTCTTGTTAAACAGGAAAGGTTAGCATTTAATAGTTAATGAAGCCAAGAGAATCTGAACAGATAAGAGTGCTGTCTGCTCAGACTGTACTTGGACAAGTCCAAATCCTCTCTTATCTTGTCTAAGAAAAGTCATCTGCTGGCAAGACACTGTTTTAAGCACAGGGAGGCAGGACCAGCAGCATGTACAAGAAGCGTTGCATTTTGGGGGGCGGTAGGGAGCCAAAGCAGAATAAAGGAGGACTGGTGCTTCGTATTTTATAGGTACTGCAGCAACAGACCGCCTCTATCCCTTCGATACCGATTGTGAAATCTCCGGTAGATGAACCAAATACAGCATTATACTTCTTTTGGGTTAAATTAGCCTAGCCTCCTACTTCCCTAGAAAGTAGCACAGCTCAGGTTGTGATCATTGCCTCTGTCAAAGCTTTATCCATGGCTCCCATCAGTATCTCTTGTCTGGGGATAATGTCTCCTTTTCCTCCTAATTTGCTGACACTGTAGGACATAAGTCTCTGCTCCTCTTTTGTCTATCATTTTGTTTTCAAGTTCTTCTTTGCTTTTCTTCCTGTTATTGAATATTTTCACCCATAAACTTCTCTCCTACCCTTTCTTATTCTATAGCTATATGTCTATAACTCCTATGTGTTTTCAAGCTGCTTCACTCAACATCCATTCTACGCCTCTGCTTTATCTGATGAATAGTTTGCTGAGAAGACATCATTTCTTCCAACTAGAGGTGGTCCAACCTCCCACCTGCAGGAACATGACTGAACATTCTCTCCATTCCCAATGCCATTCCAGGCCCAGTGTCTCTTCCCATTCAAACTTCTTGCTCACTTGAGACTTCCATTTCTCCAAACCATATGTCTTTACTTCATTCTTTTGTTGTTCTTGGAAGTACCTGTCTTTTAGCCTTAGTCTTTCCCCTAATGCCCATTTCCATCCTGTTTATGTCCCTCTGTGCAACACCTTTGCTTCTGAAAGTTTGATCCTATAGTTTGTGTGTTAGAATTTTTATTATTATTATTATTATTATTATTATTATTATTATTATTTTACTTATTTACTTTACATTTCTCTCACTGTCTCCTCCTGATTGTCACCCCCTCCCACAATCCTTCTCCCATCTTCCCTCCCATTTTCCTCCCCACTGGGTATCCCCCAACCATGGCACATCAAAGTCTCTGTGAGACTTGGCTTATCATCTCCCATTGAGGCCGGACAAGGTAGTCCAGCAAGAAGAATATATGCTACATACAGGCAACAGCTATTGGGATATCCCCCACTTGAGTTTTTCAGGACTCACATGAAGGTCAAGCTGTAGGTACTATGAAGCTCTACCAGGTACCATGAATTATGCCTACATTACATTAGAACTTACTAGTGTCAACATCCATAGGCTGACATAGCAGTAAATATTTCTAAAGTCCCATTTTTTCTCCCCTCTTTCTCATTAGAGTTCTTCCAAAGTCTCTGCTTCATCTTCGTGACCGTCTTTAGTCCTCAGCTCTATCCTAAGGATTCAGGAGCTGAGTGTAATTCTTTGTTGATATTTTACTCTTATGAATCACAGCAAATTTCATCTTTACATCTAATTTCACTGTACACATTAAAACTTCCTCAGTATAAAACAAAGAAGAAGCCTAGTGTATTGAAGAAAGTCTTCTGACTCGTAAGGAAAATTTAACCCAAAAGAAACTTTGAAAATGTATATTTAGAGCCAAAATATTGGTTTTATTCACATCAAAAGAATCAATCTTCAAATATACCATATGTATAGTTTTACTTACTATACTGTTTTTATTTGAAATGTAAAAAATAATGTAAGCACACAATTATGTTTACAAATACTGTGTTTAAATTCTGAATAGAGAATCATAGTATTTATTTGTATTCACTTAACAAAGTACGTATACTACTCCTTTTAAAAGTCTGGGATGATACATAGATTATATTATATTATAATTAATGACTATTTCCTTTATTGGCAGCTCAATCAATGATTAAAATGATATATTTTCTGAAATTAATGAGTATCAATTGTCTTATAACAACCCAGGGATAATGATAATAGTATGAGCTGAGGTCTGTTCCCATGCACAAGACAGCAAACTACAATCCCATAAATGCCATTGAATACATGCTGACGGTCATGGAACAACTGATTCCTTCCCTGTGCTTACCATAGTCTACCATTCCTCAAGTCCCACCCAACTAACTGGTCCCATCAGGACATATTTCTTATCTGAGTAATTTCTTATCTGAGAAATTACTTTTATCTCTGTGTTGGAATGAGTCATTTTTTTCCTAAAGAATGAGTAGGGTCCTGGGTAATCTTCCAGTGGAGAGAGGAAAGACTTTGATGCTTTAAACTGCAGAGAAGTTGCTCACCACCCCCTGAAGTGCAGAGAGAATGATTCAAAAGCCTGGCAACACGGTTAAAGGGAAGGCTGGGTCATGTTACCAGAAAAGGGGAAGTAAAGATGACTCAGAAGCATAAGACCACTGGTGAGAGCATATTTTTGCTTAAACATTTGGGAAGAAAGTACCATTAGATTGTAATTTTGCCTGCTTTGTAACACCTATATAAAATAATCGTGAATTAGTTTAACCAAATGATTTGGAGTGATAATGTATGGTATACAGCAGCAGGCAATCAGGCTGAGCACAGACCTCAGTCAAACTAACCTTGTAATCCTTTATTTTACAGTGGCAGCTTAAAAAAATAAAAGATCCCAGTGAATCTTAAATTAGAGCTCACAGCATTTTATACAACACATCATTGTCTACCTCTAATCTGGGGCGTGTCAAATCATTCGCCTTATTGATAAAAAAAAAAAAAAAAATGAACACACACACACACGTCAATTTGAGTGACTTTCCTCTTTAAAAAAAAAAAGATGTATTTATCTACTTCATGTATATGAGTGCTCTATCTGCATGCATACATGCATACCAGAAGAAGACATCAAATCCCATCATAGATGGTTGTGAGCCACCATATCGGCACTGGAAATTGAACTCAGAACCTCTGGAAGAATAGCCAGTGGTATTGTTTTTTGGTTTCTTGGGTTTTTTTTTTTTTTTTAAGGATTTATTTATTTTATCTGTATGAGTACACTATAGCTCTTCAGACACACCAGAAGAGGGCATTGATCCCATTACAGATGGTTGTGAGCCACCATGTGGTTGCTGGGAATTGAACTCAGAACCTCTGGAAGAACAGTCAGTGCTCTTAACCACTGAACTATCTCCCCAGCCCCCACAGCCAGTGTTCTTAACTGCTGAGCCATCCCTCCAGGCCCCATGATTTTCCTCTTTAAATGAAACCTACAGTGACATTGTTTCTTAGGAGCAAACTGCTTCTGTGTTCCAACTTTTCCATTGTGCAGCACCTGTCTCATTCTGCTGATTATATGTACTAGCTGGACTTCTCAGTCAGAGTTATAATACACTGTGGGGTCACTTATGATTTAAGACTGCCGTCCTACTGTGTACTCAGCCTCTTTATTTAACCTGCCTTTAGGAGAACAATGTAACAATTAACATTAGTTGCCTTGGATCCCAAATAATCAAGCTTTTACACTCTAAACATATACATAACTATAAAATTAAGATATGTGCTCTTCCATGGCTTCGACCCAACAGTAATTCATGTATATTTGTATGTGTGCTATGATAATTGCTTGCTAGGAAAAAAAAAAAGGCTGAAAGTAGCCTTATAAAATAAATATCCACCTTAACTGTTGGAAGCAGCATTTGGATATGAAGTGATAGTGTTTATTTGTTTGTTTGATATTTGGGTCAGTTGGAATCACTGACTTAATCCCTTGTAAAACTGTTAAAAATTCTATAAAGTATCCCTCCTTCCTACCCCCATGCTTTCTGTGTGATCATCCACAGAGAGAGTACATCTAGGGATAGATGTGTTTAGTCAGGCAGACAGAGGGACAGTGACAGATCCCCGAGACTTCCTTCGGGCAGGCATAGATTCAGAAGCACAGATTCAGACCATGCCACAGATAAACGCAGACCTTGGGAGACACAAGGAGAGTTCAGTTTAGCTTTCAAATCTGGGCTCACTCGTGCTTGTATGACATCATGGGGAAGTGCTTTGATTTCTTTCCTTTATATGACACTGATATGTGATGTTGGTGACTAAGTTTAGGTTACTGTGTTCAAACCTACCTCAACAACTCCCCCCATCTAAAAAAATCCAAAGGCTTCTTTGGTTTTCTGGGATTTGAGCACACTCAAGCCTGTTGCTTACATCCTCATCTGGGAGAAACACAGATTTTATTGGATTTATGCAGATCTCATCAATTCATGTGAGCGCTATTCATGGTGGTGCAATGTGTGTGAACCGGAGGGAATGTGGCAGGTGAGTAGAGGAGCTAGCAATCTGGGAAGCTCACCTGAGAGTGGCACACCCGGGTGTGTGTGTGCACGTGTTCTTGAATATGTGCATGTGTGTGTGTGTGTGTGTGCTGTAAGTCTCAGCAGCAGGGTACCCTGGGACTCATTGTGTGGCTAGACCTCCATAACCCAGGCTTTCTTATTTATTTCTCAATACCCTTTCCAATTTTCTGAAAATTGTTTCAAGAAATAGACACTACTTCCTGGACTAAACAACTAAATGCTATTCTTGGGTGGGATGTTTTTTGTGTGAAATGATCAGAATTACTGAGGTGAGCAATGGAACCATGTAAAATAGGAAGCTACTAGTAAATGATTTAGAGGTCAAATACAAAATTATTTTTAAAACCTCATTGAAAGCCAATAGAGCAGATGATTTTTTTCAAAGGGCCTCCTGTTATACCGACTCCTCATCAAGCAGATCGCAAGTTTCATAGTTAATAGCGTTAATATGTGTGTTTGCAGTAATGTGTTCATTATTTACAGCAGTCATAGACATGCCCCACTTTAATCTTCGTTACGTTGTACAGACATTAGCTAATTCAGATGTAGTAGGTCCCTGGGGGAGTGCAGAATTATGAGAATAGGACCAAGGATGGGGGTGATGAGAGGCAATAGAGTCACCTGACAAATTCTGGGAAATCCGACTGTGGAGAACAGCATCCGGGTGCAGACTTGAGTTTACTCTGCGCAGCGCATAAGCTTATATACAGTACTTGAACCAAGCCCAAGCCCCCAAATTCCCTGCCAATGGTATGTTGCTACACTGGCACGGCGCTCCAATAAAAGCCCTGCCTGTTGCGGTTGTTCCGAGGGAGGGGGAGGGCGGGACTCGTCACCTGTTAGGACTTCTATAAAGCCATAAAGACTGAAGCAGCCACTGCCTTGGCCTCTGTTCCTTTTTGTTGTCTCACCAGTGTTCGGGGAAGCCATCTTAGACCTAATGCTTGTTCAGCAGATTAAGATGCTTCAAGGAGTCACAGGAGCCTGTGGAGCCTTGATCGCCATCCCACTTTGTCCTTCACAAGGTTGACCTCCACTGCCTCCTCCTCCCAATATTATTCTTGTCACTAGACAGAGGGACATCAGTACAAGATTAAAGGCCTTGATCCTCTGAGGTTTCCTTTCTGAACACTGATTCAGCTGAAACAGTCAAGACAGACTTGACAGTGAGTGAAGGAAAGATAAAATCTTTACCAGGCTGATTGGAAAGTGTTGGAGCATCCACAACTGTTCCAGATTCTTTCCTCTAGGGAGAGAGAGGGTAGCTTTGCATTCCTTGGGGCTCCATACTCTCTGCCTCAGTTTTAGTGGGCACCCTCAAAGCAGTGTATCACCAGGCAGGTTTGTGGTGAGTCTCCCACTGTGAGACTTCTAGTATGTTCCATGTAAGCGCATGTCCACCTCCATGCCAGTTTTAGATACTGCAAGTCTCTTCCTGGTCTCTGTCCTCTGCCGGCCTCATGCTCACCACCCAGGGCATACTCTATGCTCACCTCCAAACCCTCCAGTCTTCTTCCTACAACCAGTAAAACTCCACTGCCCCCTCATGGCAATCTATTTTTCAATTATTTCTCTTTAGCTTGTCTAAAAGCAGTACAGAGGAAATTAACAAAAAGTTGGTTTTTAAAGCTCTGGAATAGTCCTAAGACAGACCATCGAACCCCTGGAAAGAACATTTGGGGCTTGCTTTGTTCTCTATCCTCAAGTCCAGGTTTCAAACCCTGGGTCTGGAGCAGCTTGTCCTTAGGTGGCAGTTTCGTTGTCAATGATTAAGTATAAATTTTAAAATGTATGCAAATTGTGTTATTTCTTTGAGTCTTAGCTTTCTTCTCTTTAAAATGAGACTATTCTGCTTGGAATATATTTAAAAAACTGTGAGATATTACACATTATTCTATAGCAATCAAAATTTAATGTACTTTTTGCAGTTGGATATGGTTATCAGGTTAATGCTTTCCCTTTCAGTGGCTTCAAAATGTGTTCTTTTTTAAATTTTATACTTTTGGAATGATATTAAAGAAAATATAACTGTTTCATACAGACATTGGCCTCTGACTCCCCTAAAAAGATCTGAATTTTGTTTGTATCAGTGACTCAGTATTTACCACCTCTTTGTACATTCTTGTTTCCTCTTTGGAAATTCCCTCTCCAAAACCTCCTAGGATTTCCCAACAGACATCTTCCCCTCAATCATTTACAAGCATCCCTCTGTCTGACCTTGGAATAGGTCACTACTGTCTCTCTGCCAGTTTGCTGTAGGCTACATAGTTTCTGAAAGCTAGGAGTAGATAAGAGTGAAATACATTTATCCACAGGACAAATGACAGTAAGAAAACAGTGGGGTCATCAAGGCTGAGTTCTAAGATCTTTAAAGCTGCTGCCAGTCTCCCTGTATTTTTCCTCCATTTTTCTTTTCATTTATTTTTCTCACATACAATAATCCTGACCACAGCCTCTCCTCTTGCCACTCCCCTCCTTCTCCTCCTTCCTTCTCCCCAGATCCACTGCTCCTCCATTCCCCTTAGGAAAAGAGTATGTCTCTCAGGGATATCAACCCAACACAGATGCTATAAGACTAGGCATAGTTCCTCATATCCAGGCTGGACAAGGCAACCCAACAGGAGGAAAAGAGTCCCAGGAGCAGATAAAAGAGTCAGAGGCACACCCACTCCTACTTTTAGGAGTCCCACAGGAACACCACCAAGCTAGCTATGCAACCATAGCATGCATGTTAAAAGTTAGCAAACAGAAGTTGGGAAAGTGAATTTTTCTACAGTCTGGCCAGTTTGTGAAGGGAAGATCTAACTTCCTCCTACCTCATTTGTGATCTACTCATAGATTATATAAAGGCTTGAGGCAAAGGCTAGACCACACATAACTTTAGGTGAGATGTCTCAAAGATAAGAAGACTTGGGCTCCTACTAAGGTAGTTGTCCATTCAAGTCAGGGCTAAGGAAAAGGAGATCCCAAAGACCTTCCAACTTTGATTTATGTGTCTATGTGGTATATGCATATGTGCAATGGACATATGTGAGTGGTGTGCTTGTGTGTCTGTGTGTGTGTGTGTGTGTGTGTGTGTGTGTTTGTGTGTGTTTGTGTGTGTGTAGTTTAGAGGTTAAGGTTGACATCTTTCTCTCTTGTTCTCCACTTCATGTTTAAGAGTGGGCCTC
Organism: Mastomys natalensis; assembly: GCA_021653895.1. Classification (NCBI taxonomy): domain Eukaryota; kingdom Metazoa; phylum Chordata; class Mammalia; order Rodentia; family Muridae; genus Mastomys; species Mastomys natalensis. Next base: position 901,628 of record JAJTUV010000674.1, read on the forward strand.
TTTTACTGTACTTGAGGCTCTCCATTTGGGCCAGATTGGTTAGCCAGGGAGCTCCAGGGATCCTTCTGCTGCTGTCTTGTCCCCAGAACAGGGGTTACAGCTTTTACCTGAGACTGAGCTCATACCTTCATGCTTATGTGGCAAGCACTTTGCCCACTGATCTGTCTTTCTAGCTTGTACATCCTCTATTCATGAAAACAAAAAAGAATGTTGATTTTTTATAAGATGTATAAAAGCACACTTGTTCCAGGCCTGGGTGAGTTCTTTGTCTGCTCCTTTGATGTTTAAGTCCATGTCCTTTAATTGTACTAATTTTGTAACTAAATGGAGGTCTGATAGCCTCTAAAGGGAGAGGCACAGCATCTCTGTTTACAATATCTCCCCTCTTCCAGGGCTTCAGCATAGGATCACAGATAGAAGAATGAGATCATTCATCTTGATCCTGTAGAAGAAAGGGGATCTCAACAGAAATTCGCTGTTTCTCTTGTCGCTACTTCTTGCTCGGCCATTTCTCTATAGATGATGTACTAACCTTGGAACTCTTTTCATAAAGCAATGAACTCTCTCAAAGCTACATATAGTGCACTGGACAGAGAAAACTGAAATGTGGAAGCCACATCAGAGCAGAAGGAGACAATAAAGTGGCAACAAGTCCAGCCTGGCCAGACAGCGAGATGCAAAGAGCCTACTTTCAGGGCTGTGTGGGCAGAGGAGGCACCATATTTTTTCATGTTCACTACCCTAAAACAAGCTGAGAGTAGCCCATTGGAAAGTCATATTTTTAAACATTTGGAAAACAAATGTAAGAGTGACATTTTTCTTACTCTCAAAGTATAAAAGTACAAGATCTGTGCATAATATGAACTGGAACCTGAACAATATAAAAAGAGAAAGGTCCAAGGGTCTCTTTTGGAATAGCAGTTATTTGAGAGAAATGTTTTTGCAATTGCCACTTGAATAAAATTTATTCACTATTTAACATCGGCAGATATTACCCAGATGTGCACACATGCATCTGTGCTGTCTGTGGCTCTGCTCCTCTGCCCCAAATTACAGTAAAGAAAAAAAAATTGCTAAAAATTACTAAATCTTAAAAAAAAAAAAAAAAAATTCTAAGCATGCTAACAAAATTAAAACAACAATCAGAAAATTCTCGTAATGTTTTGCTTCTATTAAATCTGATCTTGGTCTGGCTTGGGGACATTTGATGTCTATTCTTGATTCAGTTAGAGATAGAAAAATAATTGCCTTAGTTGGACACTGATGCTGAAACATCTGTATTTATTTTAAAATGGCTCTCATGGAAGTTGCCTTGTCTTTATTTTGTTAGGCATATAACACTCACATTTTACTTTAGAAGAAAACTACAAAAATAGCCTCTAATGAGTTACTCTAAATCTTAGATGCAAAACTTGCCCATCTACGTTGAGGCTGATCCATTGTCATTACCTCTGGTGTTCGTTTACAGTTAATACCTCACTGAGGTGAAGAGAGAGACACCTAATGGCCTGGAAGGTCTCCACTGACTTTCTTCCAGGGCTTCACACAAACTGACTGCCTGGTTTTGTTTTGTTTTGTTTTGTTTTGTTTTGTTTTTGTTTTGTTTGTTTGTTTTGTTTTGTTTCTGGACCTGATTGGGGATATTGTTTAATGACAATTCACTTCTTCTTCCTGCTCTCTTTTAAATGCAGCCCTCAGAAGAGCAGGAGGAAAATCAAAAGCTAAAAGCCTAGTCTTTACCACATATAATTTTAAAGAGTCATCGGATATGGGACTCTGTAAGGGTATCCTGGTTCTTGGCTGGGCATGGGCCTAGAACCCCGAGACTCCAAGGGGAGAAACGGCAGGAGTTCGGCCACGCCCCCAGAACTCAGGGTCCTGAAAAGCTGTCTAATCTCCATGGACCTACATTGTTCAGTCACGAAGGCCATTACAGCCCCTCCCAAAGTGCACAGGTAGAGGGTGTAACTACAGGCCTCAGGCCCTAGAGATTTACATACTAATGAAGGTCAGAGGGTGGAGCCGATTAACCATTCCTCCCCAGACCCTTCCTATTTCTCCCTCCCTACTTAACTCAGGTCTGCCCTGAGTTTGGGGGGGTACATCCAGATCCATCCACCATCCGCCATGACAATAAAGCCTTTTGGAACCAAGGACTTCCTCGTATCATTGGGGCCTGCTGGGCCTGCCGCCACCTAAGCCTCCAGCCCATGGAACCTGGGACCTTTCTCTGGTATGTGAGACTGGCTGCCTGGAGGCGTCCAGGCAGCCTCCACCTCGCAGGTCCCGAGCCACTGCCGCGTGGGCCTGGGGCCTGCCATCATGGGCCCAGGGGCTGCTGCTGCGGCCCGCCAGTTTTTCCCACAATCGGAGTCTGTATACACACAGAAATGCTCAGATGACTTCAGTGTAAGGATCAGGGAGTGCCAGATTAATATCTACGTAAATATTCAAGGAACATAATCTTTCTGTAAATAACAGAGAGAATACAGAGAAGCTCAGATGAGGGATTCTGAGAATTGAGGTTTCAAGGCAAATGACTTTTAACAACAGAAATAGCTAACTTCGATTTAGAATTTTTGTTGAGTATCACAATATGCTGTTGTATATCTTTTAAGATATCGTCAGGCTTTCGGTAAAATCTGCTGCCCATGCATTCCTCTTTTCTGCATCAACTGGAGGGAAATCCTTGAGCTCAGGATGCTTAGTACAGAGCAGGGAACAGGGACTCACCAGGAATGGTGGAGCCTGGAGCACCATAAGATCATAATCCTGTAGGAAACCAAGGGATCCTTAAGAAAGACAATGGATTTCTGGGGTCTGACAAAATACCTGAGGGTGGCATGTGCAGGAGATGACTGCCTCAGCATGACTCTCAAGGGACAGCTGACTGAGTCTGAGACCTGCCCAGACCCGGCAACCTCAATAACCTCAAATAACAGTTGGCAGGCAGAAGGAGGGACTTGGTGTCATAGTTTCTCAGTGGTAAAATGAGTGTCATATTTTCAGAATTGATTTCTGTAAGAGGCAAAATCTTGTTGAAGAAATAATACCTAAAAGGAGCATTCATTCTCCTCGCTAACTTTTAAGTAGAAGGAAAATAGTAGGTCTCATCTATGATCTTACACCATCACCTGTAAGGATGGCTCAAATGTTCTGTAGAGGAGCATCTATCGATGTAGGGTCATACATACTGGAGTACGGACAGTCCAAGCATATCTCTCACCTACTTTAAAATGTGTGTAGGGTGAAAATATTATAATCAGTGGGAGGTGACATGGAGCAGATGGTTAGTTCACTGTATTACTCTTTTAATTTTCTCTTGAAATATTGTGATTTATATATAATTATAAGTAAAATATTTAGCAATATCCAGGCACTGTGTCTATGCTCATGATATGTTCATTTCCTTTTCCTCTTCTTATTTCTCCTACTATTCTTTTTCTTTTCTGATCATTATAAAAACCCACTATGACTATACCTTGAATCTAGTTATATTCCCCATTAAAATAGAGTAACTTCTGAAGAAGCACCAAGCAGAGATAGGGGAGTAAATTGCCAGAGATGGTAATTGCTGCAGTACAGCCCAAGAGATGGGCATTTCCAAGTACGCTGGGATGTTATTGGCAGTTAAGAGGCTGAAAACCAAAAGTTTAACAAAGAAATAAACATTTGTAAAATATTATGTATTTTTTAAATATAAAAATAGATCAGGTACTTATTGGAATGGAATGGAGCAGCATGTAAACTTAGTAATTCAAAGCCATGATTTCTCTTCCTTAGAGCCCCTCCTCTTGGTGAGATGCTTTTGCGTGTGAATAAAGATCATTTTGTGGACATTGGCTTGGAGCCTGTATCCTGTACAGGTAGTACTGTCCCTTTAAAACGTCTGCCTGCCAAAGCTGCTACTTAGCGTAGGGACCAGTGTCTGCCTTCATTTTTATGATAAAACTTTGGAGTTCTGGGTTATCTCTTCACTGATGTCCCTAAAGCTGAGTTGACAGAAGGAAAGAGGAATTTGTTGTCTATTGTCCCTGTAGGCTGTGATTCCTTCGACAGGTAACTTTTTTCTTGGTAACTTTGTAAAATGAACCCGTTTATGATTCTGTCTCTAATTTTCAAGAATTCTCTAGGTAGAGAGCAGGAAGTGGCAAATTATTTATCACTGCAGCTTGTAAAGTGAGAGAAGTTTTCATGTAAATCTATTGTCTAAAGTCATGCAATGAAATCCCAATTTATCCACCAAGTGCTGGTTTGCCTGATGTATATAAGACTCTGTGAAATACGCAAAGATGTGGGGAAGAAAGGAGTTTTTGCACATATTTTTTTCTATCTCTATTAAGAGTAGTCTTAAGGGGCTATAGGAAAGAGTCACTATATACAATGTAAATGCCTATCTACACAGAAGCTATAATTAGGATTATTACTGTTGTATTTATCCATTACCATCATTTTTCTTATCTTCTCTGTTCATGACTGTGAAGTTCTAAGAGATTGAGAAACAAAAATAATGGTTCCTACCTGGGAATAAACTAGCTGCTGTGTCATTGTGCTGTCTAGTTTTTATGTCAACTTGACACAAGGAACAATCATCTAAGAGGAGGGAACATCAATTAAGAAGTTCCCTCTATTTATAAGATTGGACTTCAGGCAGCCTGTAGGGCATTTTCTTAATTAGTGACTAATGTGGGAGGGGTCAGCTCGTTGTGGGTGGGGCTATCCCTGGACTGGTAGTCCTGGCTAGTATAAGGAAACAGGCTAAGCAAGCCATGAAGAGCAAGCCAGAAGGAACAGCACCCTTCCATGGCCTCAGCACCAGCCCCTGCCTCCAGGTTCTTGTCTTACTTGAGTTCTTGCCCTGAATTCCTTCAATAATTAACTATAATATGGAGATGTCAGCAAAATAAACTCCCTCCTCCCCAAGTTGCTTTTGGTCATGGTGTTTCATCACAGCAATAGAAAACCTAAGACAGTAAGAAAATCATGAGTGAGAACTTATTATTCTGAAAGTTTCAGGACATGGCTGAAGAAGGAAGGGCGGTTGTGTTCAAATAGCAAATGTGCCAGGTGTGGTAGATATGAGAGAGAAAATGAACATTTTCTGTGTTCTGACTGTAACAATGGTAAATTTCTATTTTCTTAAATATTACTGAAACAAAGCAGTCAGGTAGGAATTAGATGTGGACAGACAGGAACTCCAAGATCTTGAAAACAGTAAAACCATGGTCTCAGATTGTAATTGGATTTGGTAAGCAATCAAGAGAAGCTAAAGTTTTAAGGAAGGAACTATTGTGGCAAAGTGCTTCTTAGAAAAATGTTGTCTTTTCAAAGTATTTAGAATAGATTGTCGATAATTAAAACCAGAAGAGAAAGATTTTTAAGATAGAGCAAACTCAGACAAAAAAAGAGATCTTTGGATCCAATGTTTTAAGACTCTGATAATGGTTGACCTGAGAGCACAGTTGGCCATGTGCTGCAGAATGAAAGCTGTGGGAACAAAAAGAGGTGACATAAGTCAAAAAAGACACCAGACCCCCCCCCCCCCCCCCCCCCCCCCCCCCCCCGCAGTAAGCACTTGGGAAGAAAGACACTCTTGTGTGTGTGACATGAATTCGGTGACATGATGCAAGAAGAGCATGGGACACTGTCATCTAGTTCCTGTCCCTCTCAGTTGCTGGTTGCCATCCTTTCAGTCATCTGTGAAGGACATCTATGAAACGGGAGATCTTTTTAAAAAATGACACTCAGTCCAGCTTGTTCCCGGGCAGCCACCATGTTCCTACTGTTCTTGCTCTGACCTTGGCTCCAGCTAGCTAGAAGCACAGGCCCTGGCACCACAAGGCATTAATGTGGCTGCTGTTTCTGCTAGTCAGCTCCATAGTTACCATGCCCCAAAGCATGGATCTTGGGTCAACTCTGTCACCTCATGGTTCTCTGCTAAGACCAAGACAATACCCACCATGCTCGAGGTTCCTGATAGAATGAAGACTCTTAATGCTTAAAGACTATTCAATGAATTTATATATCAATACTTAATATACAAGATGCCCAACCAATTAGAATTGTTACCCAATATCTAACCTTTTGATAGAAATTGCTACCTGGGATTGCTAGAGATCCATGCTTCTTCCTCCATGTTGCTTCTTCTCTTTCTTCCTCTTTCCTCCTCCCCCTCCTTTTCTTCCCAACTCCTCACTCTGCCTATCTCTTCTACTGCCCAATCACCGAGCTCCACTGCAAATATAATGTAGCAGGAAAATATCCTGCTACACAGCTGATCCTCAGTTCCTTTTCTCCAGTTCTTTCTTCCTGGATTTGATGAGAAATGATGTCCGCCTACCTTGTACCTACCGGGGCTCCAGATGCCTACTCTTAGCCTCTCATCTAGGATAGGAGAGAGATTATGCCTGTATGATTGACAGCCTGCTGCGGTTGTGTCTCTGATACTCCTGCTGCTTTTTCTTTGTTGCTTTGTTTTAGAAGAGTTCAAAAGACATTCTTTATATTGCTTGGCTCTAGATCTTTTCCTCCAATGAAAAGGTTGAGTCTCATACAATGTTTTCTATTAACACAAGTGTGTGCCACAGTCATGCATTTGTATATAGAAAAGATAAGCAGGCTGTTCAAGTTTCTGTTTCTAATACTGTTTCTCCATAGTTCCCACTCTATAGTAATTGTCTTAGTGTTTTAAGAGTTTAAGTGTGTGTGTGTGTGTGTGTGTGTGTGTGTGTGTGTGTGTTCCTGCCAGAAATCTCCTGGAACTAGAGTTATATGTGGCCATGAACAGTTTTGACATGGGTGTTGGGAACAGATCTCTGGTCCAGTGGAAGACCAGCAAGCACACCTAATATTGAGCCATCTCCCCAGCCCCTTCCAAGTGCTATTATTATCCTTGATGATAAGTATCTGGGGTCATTTAATTTGTTCTTGCTACCCAAACTAGAAGAATACTCAACATTCCAATAAGATACCTTATGCCACCATGTCATTTATTCATGAGGAAAGTGGCTATGTGAATTTTATATATGTCGTTGTGGACCAGGTTGGAGAGAAATTATGTGATATTCAGTATACATATATAGAACCTTTGAAAGATCAGGATATCCATGGTTTTGTCCTATAACCCTCAGTTAACATCCATATTTCATATGAACCTTTGAGGTTACTGTTATGGAGGCAAAAAGCCTTCAGATTTAAGAGGTATAGAGAGAAAGCATGCCCTTCTGGGTCTCCCCCTCACGTTATTTGTTCTCCTTTGTTATCAGGTCTTAGTTTTCAAAACTAATTGGTACAAGCAAGTCATCCAGGTGCTTGTCTTAGTTTCTTTCTCACTTGTGACCAAATATATGACAGATACCACTCCTGGGCATATACGCAAAAGATGCTCCAACACATAACAAGGACACATGCTCCACCATGTTTATAGCAGCCTTATTCATAATAGCCAGAAGCTGGAAAGAATCCAGATGTCCTTCAACAGAGGAATGAATATAGAAAATATGGTACATTTACACAATGGAGTACTACTCAGCTATTAAAAACAATGACTTCATGAAATTCTTAGGCAAATGGATGGAACTAGAAAATATCATCCTGAGTGAGGTAACCCAATCAGAAAAGAACACACATGGTGTGCACTCACTGATAAGTGGATATTAGCCCGAAAGCTCACAATACCCAAGATATAATGCATAGACCACATGAAACTCAAGAAGAAGGAAGACCAACGTGTGGGTGCTTAGCTCCTTCTTAGAAGTATTTGCTCAAGGAAGCAAATACAGAGACAAAGTGTGGAGCTGAGACTGGAGGAGGGGCCCTCTGGAGACTGCCCTACCTGGGGATCCATACCATGTGCAGTCAACAAATGCAGACACTTGTGAATGCCAGGAAGTCCAAGCTGACAGGAGCCTGATATACCTGTTTCCTGAGAGGCTCTGCCAGAGCCTGACATATGCAGAGGCAGATGCTCACAGCTAACCATTGAACTGATCATAGGGTTCCCAACGGAGGAGTTAAAAAGAAAACTGAAGGAGCTGAAGGATCTTGCGGCTCCATGGGAAGAGTGACAATAGCAACCAACCAGAGCTCCCAGGGTCTAAACTGCTAGCCTGGGAACACACATGGAGGGACCCATGGTTCCAGCTGTATATGTAGTGGAGGATGGCATTGTCAGGAATTGGTGGGACAGGAGGTCCTTGATCCAATGAAGACTAGATGCCCCAGTGTGGGGGAATTCGAGGGCAGGGAGGGGGAGGGGTGGATGGGTAGGGCCATACCCTCATAGAAGTAGCAGGAGGGGGGACAGGATAGGGAGTTCCTAGGGGGGTCAATGAGGAAAGGGGATAGCATCTGAAATGTAAATAAGTAGAATATCCAATAAAAATAAATAAATTAAAAAAAAACACTAACTCTAACCTTCTTAGAGGGCAGATGGGGTGGGGGGGAACTTTCACATTAAATATACATACATAATATGTATTTCTTTATACATATATATGTATATATATACACACATACACACACACACACACACACACACACACACACACACACACACACATGAAAAGAAAAAGAAATGAAAGAGAATTTAGCCCTTCCCAGGAACATGTGAGAATACACAAGAGAATGCCATGTTAGAGCGAGAATAAAAACCCTCATATACCCTTACCATCCTGGCCCTTAGTATACATCAAACATCCTGAATATCCTGCTCTTAACTTACAATCTCCAGAAGTACAAGAAATCAATTTCTGTTGTTTATAAATTTCCCAGTCTATGGCCATTTGTTGTAGAACAGTATGAGACTTTGACATTTGAAGACTCTCTATCTCCCATGCCTATAGCTTTGGCTGTCTGTAGGATTATAGGCTGACATTATTCTTTCTTGATCATTTTGAAGATGTTTGCCTTCTGTCTTCTGGGCTTCTAGGTCTCTGATGAGAAATCTAAGAGTCTTTGGGGGAAACTATGACCAAACTCCCTTCCTCTCAGTCCCACATTCTTTAGTAACTTGTCCTAGGATGTTTGATAAAGAGAATATTGTGTGACAGCAAGACAATGACAGTGATGGACATAGTTTGGACAGCAATAGACAGAAATGACTACTTTGAACATAGATATCTTGAGGTCTGTAACAGACAGTTGTTAGCACAGATTTTTGGGTCCTACTTGCAAAGGACGTAGGAGCATCTTCTAGGTTCACTTTCTTACTAGTAAATACCAAGTCTATACCCAGTAAAGCATAAAGCTTTGGGGGCCTGTATTGTCATTATTCCTATTACTGATTCTATTACCTTTAAAGTAGAGACAATTCTTGGTGTAGTTTGCATTTTAAAAATCCCCTATACTCACTCGTGTCTGAACACATGGTCTCTATCTGGTGATACTGTCGTGGGAAGCTGGAATCTAGCTTTAGGAGGTGGGCTCTAGCTCTAGGAAGCAGTTTTCTGACCTGGCATTGGACATGGGGTGACCAGCAGTACTGTATGAAAAGCCACATGCTAATAACACTGCATACCATGCTTTCTCTGTTCCCTCAAAGTATGAGCCAAAATGAACCATTCTGATGCTTCTGATTGGGCGTTTGGTAGCAGTAACTACAGAGTAGCTAATACAATCCTTTGGGGCAGTAGTGTGCCCATCCCTCATTGGTCCATTGTCTTGCTCTCACCTCACAAAGAATCACTGTGATAAATGACAGACACCCACCCATATAATGCACTGCCCAGGGCTGGATATTGTCCTTCTAGTGCGGAGAGTGGTATGGTGGTTATTTGTGAAACTTGGACTCTGGTGAAAATTTTGGACTCGGATTTTGGTGAAGGTTTGGCCTCAGATACTGGTGACATTTTGGACTCTTGGATTCTCGTGAAGGTTTGGACTCTGATACTCGTGAAGGTTTGGACTCGGATTCTGGTAAAGATTTGAACTCAGATACTGGTGAACCTGCTTGGACTTTGACACTGTGGTGTGGACACTGACCATTCCTGTCAACAAAGACGAAGAGATGGCGAGTGTGTCAGGAACTTAGGTCCAACCCCTTTGAGGAGGACGCCTTAACAGATCATTACAAAATATTAACAAACCTTGGCCAAGGAGCATTTGGGGAAGTAAAATTGGCAAGCCATCTCCTCACCTATACCAAGGTAGCAGTAAAAATTCTCCCCAAAAGCAAGAAAAACCCTTTCATCAAACCTGAAATGGAAATCATGAAATCCCTTGATCATCCTCATATTATTAAACTTTTACATATAATCGACACCACCAAAACCATTTTCATCATTCTGGAGCATACTGTGGGAGGAGACCTGCGGGCAGAATTGTGGAGTTCGGGTACCTCGCAGAGGAGGAGTGCCACAGGCTGTTTAACAGATGGTATGTGCCCTTCAGTATTGTCACCAGAAGGGAATTGTCCACAGGGATTTAAATCCAGAAAACATTTTATTTGTATTGGACCGCAAGGAAATGTAAAACTGAGCTATTATGGCTGGGCAATTGATATCTGGAACTTGGGGGTTGTGCTTCTACTTCAGGTCTACGGGGTGCCTCCCTTTCGAGGGATATACCTATGAAGCAATAAAGCAGAGGATCTTGGCAGGAATGTACTCTGTGAACTTCAGACTTTTTTTCCAGCAGAACTTTGGGATGTGATAGCAAAATTGTTAACTGTCAATCCTGGAGAAAGGCCAACTGTAGGAGGAGCTAAGGTGGGAGGAGTAAGGAGAGGAAGAGGAGGAGTAAGGAAGAGAGGAGGAGAAGGAAGAGGAGGAGCTAGGAGAGAAGGAGGAGAGAGAGGGGAACATGGAGGCAGATGTTCACGTGTCTGTAGCAGCCAAAGGTAGTTGGTATATTTAGGTTGGGTATTGGATTACACTTCTGATTGTATGGGTATCTTGTTACTGATCATTACTAAATATATAAGCTTTTGGATAATTTAAGCATTAGAGTCTCATTTTCCTACTGGGCCCATGTAGATGGTGGAATGGTCTGGGCACTGCCCAGCCTTGCTGAGACAGCGTGGAAGATTGGCAGAGCCATTTCCCACGCTGAAGTCTCATGGGTGGCAGGACTGGTGTTTCTGGCTGGCCGTTTCTAGCTGCAGCTCACATGTGGCCTCTGGTCGAGGAACATGGCAGCTGAGCTAGGCAGAGCCACCGCAGCTTAGTTGGCTTGACCTGTGGCAGTTTTTAATTACTTACCGCAGCAGCCAACAGCCCATGACATAGTCAGATTTAAGTGACTAAAGCATAACAATGAAGCTTCTCCTGGTTCTCTGGGAGAGAACACCCAACCCCACTATAATGGACATTATGGGTGTCCTGGGATATAATCCAGGATTGATTAGGGAAAGTTTGCAAGAGAGAAAACGTTTGACCAGGTAACAGCTATTTATTTAATGCTCAAGCAACAGTCACCCTGGGAAGACAAGTCAACAACAACAACAACAACAACAAAAAAGAAACAGATCCTAAGCACTGTGATCAAACATTGAAAAACACGGCGCCAACCATGAAAAACCAAACAGCTGTGAGGAGGGGCTCTAGTGTGCCTACCCTTCCCACCTTCAATTTTCTCAATGAACCAGAAAGTCTTGAGAAGGGAAAAAGAGCTACAATGAGCCACACTATGCCACCCACCTGAACTGCTTCAACAAGAATACAACTCCAGTTCACCGAATCCACACCCAGCTGGGCCAGAAGGCTCACTTCCTGAGGAGCACCTGGGGGGGAAACAGAGAGCAGTGACACATCAGAGGAAAGCTCTATCATAGAGTCACTAGAGTATTCATTACTGAAAATCCACCCCATCTGGTCATCCATGGGTATTTCCAAAACTGGCTCTACCTATTCAAAGAGCAAGGGTCCTCACTGTGTTTCATGTCATGATGCCTCTGCGGAGGAAGACCAGTGTAAGGGCACCAAAACACCCAGAGGAAAGATCAACCCAACTCTTCCACCAACCTCACCTCAGCTTGAGACAGTTCAATATAGTCACTGCAGCTGGGTTAATGGACAACATGAACTCACAAAATAGACCACCTCAATTGTCCAGCAAGGAGGCCAAGGGTGAGGGTCCTGCTATAAAAGAAAGAGAGTCCAGATCATCCTCCCCCAAAACAGCTAGGAACACTTTCTCCGTGGCAGGCGTCAGACTGCACCCCAGGCCCCCCTTTAATAGAAGGATCTGGAAGACCTTGAAGAATGGCTTTCTAAAAGGCCTGGGAACTTTATGTTGCTGCCTGCCAATCCAAAAGAGAGTGCACCTAGCCAACAACAGAATCCTGGCTGTGAGTTAAAAAGGCCATGGTGGCAACCATGGGAACAGGTTGGTTCATGATGGTTGGTGGTTCCACAATTGCGCCAGCCAAGTGAGGTGCTCCATGGAACTTTGAAATCCTGTAAACAAGGTACCACAGCATGCAGGTCATCATCAGGAAAACAGGCCTCAGAGGAACGGTCATGCCTGTAGAGATCATCAGCTGCCTGTCTCCAGATGTACCTCTCAGCCATTAGAAGAGACAGTGGGCACTGGAAACAGAGAACCCAGAGTGCCTGACCTCCTTGTGTTTGTGTCCAAGATGACTATTGGTGACTAGATTGGAGCCCAAAACGGAGCAATGAGAGTGCAGAGAGTGTCCCTGAGAGTGTGCTCATAAGGGAAGGTAGAGTGTACATGAACAGGAGCCATGTGAAGCCAGCACATGCCATGGTGCACACTAGCCCTGGGCATCTGAGAGCATGCAAGGTGAAGCCCACCAACTGTGTTTTGAGTGGAGCCAAGGTGAAGTCTAAAATGTTTGATAGTTGAAGCCAAAGCTGGAGCTGTTTCCAGTCATGATCACGGATAAGAACCTGTTGATGAAAAAACGACTAAGACCTTCTGTTCTGACAGGGAGGGCTTGCCACCTTCTACCACCTAAGAAAACCTAGGGAATTAAGTGGTTAGATTCATTCTCGTCCTTATCCCCACACTCTACTATACACTGACTTTATTTTCAACAGTATCTCACAAGGTCAAGGCTATTTTCTTTCTGATACCCTATAGGGATATTGCTGCTATTGCAGCTTTGTGTCCCCAGGCAGCAAGTCTAGTGCCTTTACTGGCTGTATGACCCTGTGCAGTGGCCACCAAAGGACTTCTGGGAACACACTCAACAAGGGACAAAGCCTGAGAACAGCTTTATATGCATGGTGCATAGGGCATGAGATGCCTATCAAGCCATAACACAATGGATGGAAGACGACCACACAGGTCTCATTGATGGAAGAGCCTCCTGCTGGTTGGCAGATCTGGCAGCAGAGACAGAGGTAGCGTTATCATCCAGACGAACTGGGAAGAAGAAAAGAAGTAAAATCTTCTGATCTCAGGACTACCCAGGACCTTACCCTGTTTCTTTGTTGTGCAAGAAAACTATTTGAAGCAGCCTAGGGAACTTCCTCACTGGTGGGGCAGGGAAAGTTTTTCTACTGGCAGGAGTCAAGTGATCAGCATAAGGTGCATCTCGCGTCCCCTCCATTCACCAACTCCACTGCTGTGTGTATGGGACAAGGAGAGTTGGCTGGTGTTACTGCACTCCCAGTCACCTAGTCATAGACACCACTTTGCCAGTAAGAAATCTCAAGAACTAGTGTCATTTGCAAGACCCAGACACCGGACATATAGAAGACTGGCAGACATTGTGGGGGGCGGTAGGGGGACCCTTTTATTGGGTCCCTTCTAAAGCAGTGAGTTTAATTAGTACTTACAGAAGTGAACCCTGAAGATGGCTAATAAAAAAGGTCCAAGATAATGAAAGGTGAAAGATTTCTGATTTTAGGTAATGGGGTGTCCGAGGGAATATCAGAGGATATCCACAAGAGATGGGCTTATGATTTGCCAGGCACAAGTGTTACCAAGAGTGTCACATGCTGGAACATGGACAAAAAAAATGTATGGCATGAAAACCTGAGTAGAAAGACTATTTTCCTGATACAATACACTTTTAGTGTTAAGAAGAAGAAGGAGGAGGAGGAGGGGGGAGGAGGAGGAGGAGAGGAGGAGGAGAAGGAGGAGAAGGAGGAGAAGGAGGAGAAGGAGGAGAAGGAGGAGAAGGAGGAGAAGGAGGAGAAGGAGGAGAAGGAGGAGAAAGGAGGAGGAGAAGAAGAAGAAGAAGAAGAAGAAGAAGAAGAAGAAGAAGAAGAAGAAGAAGAAGAAGAAGAAGAAGAAGAGAAGAAGAAGAAGAAGAAGAAGAAGCCGCAGCAGCTGGGCCAGAATTAGAGATGGGATAACATTCAAGGCCAACCTCTGTCTGCTTATGTCTCATTTTCCAACGATTCCACAGACTCCAAACAGTGCCACCATCTGATGACCCCACATAAAAACATTCTGTGATATGGGTCAGATTTCAAATTCAATCCATGTGTGGCTCTTCTGGGCACACTAGTTGTAACACGACAGCATCTCCATGATTGGTTGGGCTGCTTATGGATCCACATACCTCCTCAAAAGGCTATGCTGGAGTTTCTGTACCAGGCAGTAATTGGTGGTTCATCTGTTTGAGAAAAGTAAGCCCCATGACATGCAGATCCAACATACCTCCATGCCTGCTTGTATATATGCTCATTGAACTATGGACCTACTTGGTACTTGGTACTCAGTTACTTTTCTTACTTGATGTGTTATTCTCTTTCATTGATGATGCTTCATCTCTTGGGAAGTTCTATAAACCCAACCTACTCTTAAAACACAGTTGCGAGTGTCCAGTAAGTCTTTCATTCCTGCCTCACTGGAAGTGATTGTTATCTTGATGAGGTTTGTCCAGGCCATAATAATTTGTACACCTTGTGTACAGAGTCATTTACTGGTATTGCCTATCACCATTCCTCTGCTTTCCCTTCCTAATAGACAGCTATTTCAGGCTTAATATAGGTCTGCTGGTTGTAACCTTGGCAAATTCCCTGGGGTCTTGGTTATCTCTTGTAAGTCAGTGCTTCTCTCCCCTGTGCTATTAGGATAATGGAAGCATACTGAGGATAACTTAGTGTGGTGTCTTATATATTAACCTAAGGAAAGAGGATAACACACACAAAGAAAGAGTGCAAGCAGAGGACTTACATGGAGGGACAGTGACCTTCATGGCTGCATCTTAGAGCAGCAGGGACTTTAGTGGCAAGCCACCAAAGGCAGTTACAAGAAGGATTTTCTACTGAGATTTTGCCAGTCTGCAAACAAATATCAAAGAGTTTTGTGAACTGGAACGTTAGTTTAGCTACTAGAGTGGAGCCAAAGGCTGTAACAGTTTGACCTTGAGAACATAGTCTATTTCAGACTACATTTTATTATGGAAGCACATTCCACAATATCCTCATTTTGAGAGCTAGAATCTTATCAGAACTGACAGCAGCCCTTTTCCTCCTCAGTAGAAGAACAGAGTAACTGGGAACCTGACTGAATGAGACACTGTAAGGAAACTGCATGGGAGCCATAAACAAGTAGCCAAGGTAGCCCAGGGAGGGACTGTCAGGCACACAGCAATTCCATGGTTGAGTTCACCAGCGGTCAGAGGTTAAATAACTCACTGCATGGCGGCTGTATAAATGCTGTTTGGAGAACCTGTCAACAAAAACCCACATAAAGAAGCAGCTAAAAATACATGACATGTCAGAATAAAATTCAGGAGAAAAACAATTTAAGAAATGACTAGTGGGAATAAAAAGGGTTAGCTTAGCATATTCTACTCTTTTTTTTTTTTTCTCTCTCTTTCTCTCTCAAGATCCCAGCTAAAGAAATAGTCTTTAAGACAATGAAGCTGGTTTGGAAATAGATCAAAACAAACAATCCCAAACCAAAAAATCCCTCCAATTGAGTAACATTTTGGGTTGAAAAGAAGAATCTTAGGATGGTGGTGGGGAAAAGTATAAAAAGAGAAAATGACTTTTCCATTGTAGACGATGACTCAGCATGAGCTCAGGTTTTGAAATATAGATTTCTTGGCACTCACTGTAGGAAAATGCTTTGATCTCTAAGTTCTGTAAAGATGGAGCAAACAATTGCTGTTGAGGGTTTGGGGCCCTTCCTGTAGGAAGCACGACACTCTTCATGTCGAAATGACTGTAACAGGAAGGCCTTGGGTCTTTCTTTTCTATTTCTTCTTGTCTTTATTTGTTCTTGAGTTATTTCAGTTTTTCTCTTCCTGAGTCAAGATAATGCATGAACACAATATAAATCAAACCCACAGCATGGTTAGCTCATTACCTCAGTTTTACTTATAAAAGCAACATGTACCTAGTTTCTCCTGCACCACTCCAGAGCTAGTTGATGTACTAAGTTCATGCACAAAAAGAATTATATTTTGTATGTTATTCTTCATTTTGGGTTACGTAGTTAAATTTTCCCTGACAATTTTTATGCATTTGTCAGTTTTAGCTTCTCTGCTTTTATTATTAGTGTGTGAGCATGTGGATACACACAGGTCATGCTGCCTGTGGAAGTCAAGAGACAATAATCAGGAGCCCGTTTCTCTGCTTTCAGTATACTGAGGCAGGGTTGTTCCTGTTTTTGCCATACTGCATACCCCAGGCTCAGTGGTCCACAAGCATCTGGGCCGCTATACATTCTCAGTTCTCCAACTCAGTGCTGGAGGGCTGGGGATACATCAAGCACTTGGCATGGGTTCTGAGTGTCAAGCTAAGCATCCTTCAGAAGCAAGCGATTTTACTCACTGATCTCACTAGCCTTACCCATGTATCTCTCTTAAGTGCTATATATTTCATTTAAGTTGTAAGGTGGAGATTAATAGTTTTACAATCTATGCACAGGGTGCATATTTGTATTGTTTTTATTTCTTTTTATCAGCAGCAGAACTTCAATTAGTAATCACTATTCAAAAGCATTATTAGTAATTTATTAGCTCTCCTATAGATCTTTATCATATCAGATATCAGAACAGTACTCATACAGTACTTTAAAGTACATTATTAGTACACTATTATATACCTGGTTTGGTACATCTAGAATGTTAATGGAAGTGGTCAGTTTGCTTCCCTCAGAACATCTTCTTTTTTTTTTTAAGTATACCAACTTCTTTTTTTTGTTTTGTTTTTCAAGGCAGGGTTTCTCTGTGTAGCCCGGGCTGTCCTGGAACTCACTCTGTAGACCAGACTGGCCTTAAACTCAGAAATCCTCCTGCCTCTGCCTCCCAAGTGCTGGGATTACCCTCAGAACTTCTATGAATTTAAGAGTTTCAAGTTCAGTCAAAGAATAATAATTTTCCCAAGCCCTGGTCAATGAGAATGTTAACAATTTTATTTCAGGTGTGTGTGTGTGTGTGTGTGTGTGTGTGTGTGTGTGTGTGTATACACACGTGAGTAGATGCACATATATGTGTATGGAGGCCAAAGGTCAATGTCAGGAGTCTTCCTCAGTGTCTTTTTGCCTTTTCTTTTGAGACAGGATCTCCATTGAACCTGGAACTCATTAATTCCTCATTAACAGGCTAAATTGATTAGGTAAGCAATGAAGGATCCTCTCAGTTCTTCCTTTCCAGGGGGCACTGCATGGCCAAGTTTTTTGAGGGGGAGGGGCAGGTAACTTGGTTTGGGACTAGGGTTCTCATGCTTACATGGCCAACACTATAGCAACTAAGCCTCTTTAGCTCCTCTGCCAGTTTTATTCATGCAAAAATATTATCTCACCATTTTAGCTTAAATTTTTCTTACTTTGAATGAGAACAAATAGCTTATATTTTAAAGGAAATTTTATGCCCTTTCTAGGTTGGCAAGCATTGTTTTAAAAAAGTTATTCTTCAACTTTTTATTTAAGTACTAACTCAACGATAGTCTTAAAATTTAACTTTAAAAGTGGCTTCACGATTTATAGTTTAGTGGAAACTGCTTATTTACTTCATTTTTCTCAGTTAAGTGAAGGTATGTGTGTGTGTGTGTGTGTGTGTGTGTGTGTGTCTGTGTGTGTGTGAATGTGTGTATGTATGTGTGTTTGTGTGTGCATGTGTATGAGCTTGTACAAGAATATGTGTGTGAATTCACACAGGCAAGTCATCCTGAAAAGTGGGTTATCATCACAGTTGCTTTTAATCAGAATTCCATCAGTAACCTCACTTTCTGTCCCTTCATTATCTGTTTAAGTGTCAGAATATTCTTCAGTATAGCCTATGTGCACATGAACTGATTAGGGACTGGACTGACATCAAGGAAATACCAGAACAAAGAGAAAGACAAAGTTCTATATGTCCCTTTGAAAAAGATTTTTGGGGAAAAAAAAATCCCTTGTGAATAAAACCTTTTAAAGTTTCTTTTGTAATTTCAATTTGCCATCACACCAAACTTCCCTGGTTTTTTTTAGAGATTCTTGTATGTTCTTAGGAATGGAAGAGAGATAAGCTATCTGAATCTCATAGGAAGATCTGAATAGGAAGTCCTGCACCAAAAGAGGTGGTTTTAACGAGAAAAGCAGACTTGCTTATCTCTACACGTTAGGCTGGACCTTCAATGAAAATGGCCTCTGAGAGACCTTCTGGTGAATGATGGATGCCATCCCACTGTCTGCTGAGAAAGCCCTTGCATTTGCACAGCCTGCCTCTCTAACCCTCATTTCTATGAAAACTCCAGTGGGGAGTAACAGTGTGTGCCTGGCAACACTCCACTCTGTTGCATGACTTGACATGACAGACCAAAGCAAAGGGGCTGCGCCAGTGCCCATTGTCAGGTTTATTGACAGAAAAACAATGAGTCATTAAAAAAGGCCATCTGAATCGCAGACTTAATTTAGTTCCTGAGTATTAACAGCAATTCAATCAAGCCCAAGACAATTTTCAAGGACCTGAAGCAGATGACTGCAACTGGCCTGAGGTTTGTTCAGTAGTCATGAGACATCTACTGACTTCTCTCCCCTTGTCCAAGGCAGGCTGTCAGCAGAATTAAGACAGTTTTTAGCCTAGGGAAAGATAGTGTTATAACTTCCAAATGGTCTCAGCCCTCTATCTATTCAGATATAATTTTGGAAGTGCAAATAACTAAGGGCTGTGTGTTTTCTCATTTGATGATTTAGTTTTATGCTTTGAAATATATCATTTGGATGGTTTACTCCTGCTACTGTGGGGAAAGATTTGGTTACAAAGGCATGGGTTTAACAAACCCATCCCCATCACAAAGACATCAATAAAATTACAGATGAATATAAAAATAATTAGAGATTTTACAAGAAGTGAAATTTATTAACAAACTGGATGCTGCAGTTTTAATATCTTTTATTTTGTAAGAATGTATCCTAGAAATCTTTTTAGGTCTGACAGCTAAGATCATATTGTGGTAAGGAAGAATATTCTGTAATCTTGACTTATAGCAATATACTTTTATATAAAAATATTTCCTCAAACAAGGAACCACTCAGGTATAAGTTCTTCTCTGAGTTTGTGATTTGTGAGGAGGATCAGGAAGTCCTTCCATACCAAATGGAGCATGACAAGGAAGATTGGCCAGTGTCTGATTAAAAATAGAATGTTTAGCTTTGTCATTATAATAGCCACTTATAACAAACACAGAAAATATGGTAGAATATAATTAGTATGTGCAAATTTGAGATGAAAATATATTAGTTAAAATAACAAATATAGGAAGCAAGTACGTTGAAGGAAGTGACAATCTATTTGGAAACAAAAGCTAACAACCTTTTCTGAGAATCACATGAATGGTTATAATAAATGTCGTCTAAATTGGAAAACAAAGTACAGTCTAAGTGCTAATGCCACTGAGAAGTGATATCCATACGTAATGCAAACCCTTAGAAACTGTTGAGAACATTTGCAGTTTGCATCTGACAGCATAGTGTTGTAAGATTTACCATTTTGGAAAGAAAATTATTGGTGGGATTTGCATTACTAAAAATTAGAGCACGTTAGAAAGTTCCAGGTGTGAAGCATGCTGACCTGAAAGACTGAATGAGTAGGCACACTGGAATAGAGATTGCTAAAGGCGGTCGAGCACAGACTGAAATGGCATCTCAAGTGAACTTCAGGTTTCTGTGGGAAAGAATGAATGGGTTCAACAGCTTGAATGACGGGCTGTATTTTCAAAAGGTCCGTGTGTCCAAAGTGGCAAAGCCTGTGATCTGCTAGGCCTGGGTGGCGGGTGAGCTCAGTGGTCCTCCCCACTGCTGGGACCGCTGAGAGGCTTCTTAGGAGCAGCTTCATTGATATCCCACAGCAGCATGAAGCAAACCTCCTTTTCCTCCTCCCTTCCTCCCCTCCCTCCCTCCTCCCTTCCTACCTTTCTTTCTGATATACAACCACTTTACTGTAATGAACTCACAAATTAAAATGTCGCATAGCTTGATGAACATAGCCACTCAAACAGTTGCCTAGTTCTGCACTCTGTAATCTCAGTGAACTTGTCCACAGTTAGATCGCTCATTCTGAAGCCGTGGCGCTTTGCTTAGCATTTTACACCTTCACTGTGACTTACATTTTTATTTACTTAGCCACCACAAAAAAAAAAAAAAAGAAAGAAAGAAAGAAATGAGAGTTAACAAATCAGACATGAAATTATCCTTATATTCTCTTTCATGATGTGTGTCCTGCTTCCTGTCCTTCCTAGTCACCTCATATCACCCTTTCCTGTTCTTTCTATATGTTATACTCTACCTACATACATATTCGTTTACACGTATGCATGTAAAAGTGAACCTTTCTATATGCTTTCTGGTGCAAAATGTGCTAGGAAACACCTTCTTCTATGTGTACCAAAGTCTTCATTCCATGGACTCCATTAAAACAAAGTACTCCAACATGTGAGCCTATAGGAGACATCTCATATTCACACCACAACTATGGACTTGGATGGATGCAGGTATGTAGTCTCTACAGCTTGTTCAATGGAGCCAACATCAGTGGTGACAATAGCCACCTCAGGGGATTGGATTTAAGATTGTGTAGGTGAATGGACAGCAAGGCTTGCACCATCTTAGTAGCAAGGACTTTTCCGGTTCCTCTGTTCTTATTTTCTCCATAGACAAGTGACTTAGCTTCCAGGATTCCTCTTGGTAGCAGCCCTGATCTGCACCACAGGCAGCTGCAGTCATGCTGTATTCCAGGATACAGGTGTTGAGAGACTGGCAACTGGGTTTCTGCATAAATGTCTTGTTGAATTGCTGTTGAATGTGTGACTTGGGTATACATGTCCATTCTCTTCATGCTGTTGTGGGATGAAAGAGCCTTCTTCCTCAGAAGAATTTTCTGGTAATTCAGGCAGAGGAAGCAGAGATGCAGCTGTGGCTGATTCCCTTGGGAAGAAAGTGGCAGAGAGGAAGGGCGTTCTTGAGGTCCAGGCCTCCGAGAACCAGGGTGGGGCTGCAATTAGGTTCTAGAGTCAACAGAGCACTATGTCAACTCAACAGCAGACAAGAAGGTGATGACCATGACAATTCTGGACGCTTAACTAGTATTACCAGGTAAAGAGCTCAGTCAGTTCTATGTGAGCCAATGCCATGGCACCTAGGTCCTGGGAATAGTGTGGTGCCTCTGTGACATGAGTTCTGTGTACTAGGAAACAGTACTGTAAGCTTCTCTAGTCAGGGACAGCTCATCTCAAGAGCAGGGACTCAGGTAATCCTGATGTAGGAAGGAAGTATGTTACCATCATTTGGTTCTGAGGACTAGCTAAGCTTACAGTTCTTTAGGATATAAGATGCTATATAGGTTCAAGCACTTGATCATATCTATTATCTTGGATTAAGGCTCTGATTCCCTAGGGCTAAGCAGAGAGAGAGAGAGGAGAGAGAGAGAGAGAGAGAGAGAGAGGAGAGAAACAGAGAGACAGAGAGACAGGGAGGGGGGAGCAGAGTCTTAGACAAGGCCTCTACCACTAAGATATATCCTTAGCCCACAAACTACTAGGCTAACTCAGATACCAAAGGGATGGGGTGTTTTAGTAGCTCAGGTGTACTTCCTTCTCTGGTCCAGAGCATCTCTCAGAGGTAGAATACAAGTGAGTGTACCTTCCCCCATGAGGGCACAGCTCCTACTTTATGGGGTCACAATACTGGCTTGGCTCAAGCATTGAGGAACATGGAATATTCTGCTATCCCAGATGTGGCTTCCCTTCTGTGTTTGCCCACCTGTTCTAGAGGGACAAGGAAGCTTTTGAGTTCAGATACTATAGTTATGGCTGTTCTGAAGGGCCTAAGGTCTAGAGTAGCACAGCTGCATGAACCTCAGGCAGACATCTATCCTGAGCTAAGGGCCTGGAAGGACTGAACAAAGGGTCACAAAGGGTTCAGGACTCCACAGTGATAATAGGGGTTATCATTTTCCCTCCTCACTGTGAAGTCTCTTCTAGTTGTGAGTGATTGACAGGGGATAGGAGGATGCTGTTTTATTCCCTTTGCCGTGTGGCCCTCCAGAGTTTCTGTGCTTCATACTGCATGTTGGAGCTGCAACACCAGCCTTTATTCACAAAGCTGTTCATTCATTGTCCAGGTTGTGCTTCGTGGGAAGAATAAGTATCAGGTACCTCGGAGACCATGCCCTCTTCCTTAACTTTTTAAGACTCAAAGGCAAATAATACATGGGAATAATACATGGGCTGGGTGCATATTCAGTAGGGATTTTATGTATTCTTCATAACTCAGGGCATTCGATTGAATAAACTGATAAAGGCTGGTGGGTCATTTCCAGGGAAACCCTGGAGGCTTGCAAGCCGTTTAATTGGGAGAGCTTCCCTGGTGAGCTTGTGGCTGACATCTATCTATAATGCACATATAGCAGGCCATTCTGACAAAACCCTACGACCCATCTTAATGGATCACAGGAAGTATTTCACAGCACGATTCACTGGTGTTTCGAAGCAACATCAATTTGGTCATAATAGGTTTCTATGGTTTCCACGCTTATCACTCTCTGCCTTGATAATAGGTGCCAATAAAACATGACCTGAATGGGTTATAGCAAGAGAAGAATCCAAAGGACACTCCTTTATAGTTTCCTTTCTTGTAAAACACTACAGTGACTCCTTTTGCTAAGGCTATCCTGAAATTTACTGCTCAGTGCAGTATGAGGTAATTGGCTCTCAGTGTTTCAGAAGGATTCTCTGCCCCAGCAGGGTCAATATTGTGAGCCTTCTGTGAGCCTTCTCTATGATCCTGGAAGCCACAAAAATCTCCACAGAAGCAGAAGTAACAGACTCATCAATAACTACTTGAGTGTGGCATAAGCAAAAAATGACACCAACAGGTGAAATGCAAGAAATCAACAAGAAAAAAAAAAAGATAAAATATCCTGCATCTCAAGTGTACTGTTTTGTGATGGAAATCAACCCAAGATGGTGAAATAGTAAAAGTCAACTGCAATGCAAGTGATTTTTCTTGTAGTTGCCAAGAGATTGGCTGAGTTTAAATTTGGGCTGACCAGGGATAAGCCAGAGATGGGCAGTTGTTCATGCCGTATTGGTTTAAGGGTCACAAGTTACGCTGACATGTTTTGGTGGAGGACAACATCTAGTTGCATCTTCAGTGCCCTGCTGCGTGTCTGATCTTATCCTTGTTAGGATTTCCCAGTGTGCCTTTCTGCTTCATATAATGCTCACTATGATCGGAAAGAA
Source organism: Mastomys natalensis (assembly GCA_021653895.1). Lineage (NCBI taxonomy): Eukaryota > Metazoa > Chordata > Mammalia > Rodentia > Muridae > Mastomys > Mastomys natalensis. The sequence continues at coordinate 925,216 of JAJTUV010000674.1, forward strand.
CGGGCCTGCTCCATGCAGTACCTGAGCATACCACCCCACCCCCAGCAGCTGCCAGCTTAGGTGCCTCCTCCCCAGTCCTTCCTTCATGCTCCCCCACCTGTCATGACAAGCCACCGTCTCCTTGGATTCCCTTTCTGAGCCTGGAAGTGAGAACTTCACCAATGGCCTCTTTGGTACACATCCTAAAGGGAGAAAATGACATAATTTAGTTGTCTTGCAGGACTTTTTATCTCAAGCGTTTTTCAGAGCAATGAGATGACAAGCAGGGTCTCCAGCTTTCCCCGGGGGCAGCGCAACCTGACAGCAGACATCCTGTTGCCTAGGCTTTTACTTTTACTGCTGATGAGGTCTGAATCATGTGGAGAAAAAAAAAAATCCCTGGCAACAAGCCCTAAGGACCTGCTTTTCTAAAGCAATGGATGGTCTCTGGTTGTGTTCAGGTTTTTCACTCTGTATAACTTTTATCAGCTTACTGGTTGTCTCTCATTCAGAAGCTCTTCACTTATAAAAGTGCGAATAATAATAATATGAGACAGTGCATCTGAGGGTGTGGTATACTATAAAAATTCAGTAAATCAGGGAAGGATAATGATATTTTAACCATTATTCATTTTCTGTACATATAGATGGCTTTTATTTAGGAAAAAAATACTTTGAAAAGTAACTTTGCTTCTTGAGGGTCCATTAAAGTATCTAGTCATACAATAAGGATTTTTGATATTAGCCATGCAGACCTGCTGAGAAGGAGGTGGACTCTGGGGCAGATGAGACTACGTTACATGGAGTCAAGCAAAGCAAAGTGTCAGGCAAAGTCACTTGAAGCAAGACTGAAAATAAGCTCTGCCAGCTAAATCCAGTGACAAGCTGAACTCAAACAAACTGTGCCATACAGAAATGCTTTCTGGGCTCTTGAATCTGTTTTCATTAAGTTTTTTATCAGTTATTTGTTGAGCTCTGTCCTCAAAATGCTGTACGCTAGTAGCATCGGGACCATATAAAATGTGTAAGATACAACCTGATTCCTGGGAGCATACTACAGTGAGAAAGGTATTACACACACACACACACACACACACACACACACACACACAAAACCATCATAACTAAAGTAAGAATGGAAACTACTCTGAAAATTTTGTGAGCATAGGGGATATAGATATCGACCTTTGGATTCTCATAGGTATTTTGAGGAGATACTGCTGGCCCTGGTTGAAGCAGAACCTTTGAGCAATCTGAAGTTCACCTCCCTGACCCCGCTTTAGAAATGATGTATCTACTTGTATGTCATCTGGAGTTAGGAGAGCTTGTTGTAGGTGACATAAAGATCAGTTATCAAGAATGAATACTGAGATTGGAGAAGCTGATGGGAATGAGTGCGTTTAATGCGACCGAAATCTTTTGAATATTAGGAACAGTTGGCTTCAGTCAGGCAAGTCTAGTCTCTGGTTCCTGGAACCAGTCTTGCTCTAGTGCGCCCTGAGATGACTTTCCCAGTTCCCCATCTCCAATCTGCCCCTGCCATTTCTACACAGAACCAACACTTTGCAATGGCTGAGCTTATATCAATCATTTCTGTAATGGCTGTGACCAAATATCTGACAAGCCAGTTAAGGAAGGAGTGGTTTAGTCTGGTTTGCAGTTAGATGGATCTATTCTCATGGTGAGAGAGGCATGAATACAGCAGGGAGAGGGAAAAGGAAGGGAAGGGGGGGAGGGAAACAGAGGGAGACGGAGAAGGAGACAGAGACAGACAGGAAGAGAACCCCTTTAGTCACATTTTCCCTGCAGTCAAACAACAGCAAACAACCAAATGAACAGAAAGTGGGGCTGGGCAATGAAACCCTGAGGTTTCCCTGTTATTCTGCCTCCCCCAGCAAGCTCCACCTTCTTTCTAAAGGTTCCACAGCCTTTCCAAGCAGTGCCACCAGCTGGTGACCAGGTATTCAAACACAGGAGCCTATACCTATACTGGAATTTTCCATTCAAATCACAGCAGATGAAGTACTACTGTTCTTGGATGAGTTGTTAAGGAGGTGCCCAAACAAAGTTATGCTGGCTGATTCCTTAAAAATTAATTGGAGCACTCTAGTAATTGAGGGGGAATAATTGGGTGGGAAAGTGTCTTAGTCAGGGTTTCTATTCCTGCACAAAACATCATGACCAAGATGCAAGTTGGGGAGGAAAGGGTTTATTCAGCCTACACTTCCACATTGCTGTTCATCACCAAAAGAGGTCAGGACTGGAAGTCAAGCAGGTCAGGATACAGGAGCTGATGGAGAGGCCATGAAGGGATGTTTCTTACTGGCTTGCTCAGCTTGGTTTCTTATAGAATCCAAGACTATCAGCCCAGGGATGGCACCACCCAAGGGCCCTCCCGCCTTGATCACTAATTGAGAAAATGCCTTACAGCTGGATCTCATGGAGGCATTTTCTCTACTGAAGCTCCTTTCTCTGTGATAACTCTAGCTTATGTCAAGTTGATACAAAACTGGCCAGTACAGAAAGCATAAAAAGATGTGATCTTGTTGTTGTTTATTTTGTTTTCTGGTTTTGTTTTTTTGTTTGCTATTTAAAACAGGCCTGGCTGTCCACGAACTCACAAAGATACTCTAGCTTCTGTCTCCCAAGTCCTGGGATTAAAGGCATACACCACTTGATAAAGGGACATTCCATGCAGGACTTGAAACATGATCTTTTTAAAATTACAATCAGGAAATAAAGTGACTTGTGCTGCTATATAAACATTGTTAACTTGATATGTAGATATTTCTGTCCTAAGACTTTATATATTTGGGTTTAAGGACTTTAAATATGCAGATGTGTGCTAAGCTGAAGTAAACAGGCATGGGACGAGTATTCTAGGAGAGGCAATGGAAGAAACTTTAAGGAGACTATCTTCAGAAGGGAATAGATATTTTTTCTAGGTATTGGGTTATTTTAAAGAAGGCCATGTATACACATGCTCCTATAGTGTCCCACAGTGCATTCACATGCCACCATTCATATGGAGAATAGAACTCCATTCTCTTCCTAGGACTGAACTTCAGCAAATACCTGAGGAGACCCAGTGCATGCTTGCTGGAAGGAACTGAATGACATGGGGTTTCATTCTGTGGGGCTAGCCATTTCCATGGCTTCCTTCCCATAGCTCTACAGGCTGTTAGGGAGAAAGGGCTTGCAGAGGTCTAAGAGCAGGGTCACTGTGCTAGTCTTTGGACCAGTGCCAAGCCCACTGGCCCTGAGCAAACGTAGGAGTGTGTTCTACTCCTCACAGGCAAAACAGATCATAGAAACTATGCTATGCAAAGCGCCCGGGAGTTTTGCCAAGCTCATCATTCCATCTATTATTAATACATAATTGCATCCTGATCCAACGGTCTGATTTCTTTCCTTCTGTGCATACTGTGGCAGGATTCCCTTGTTTTCTGCTTGCAGACATTTTGTATCACCCATCTGAATATTGACAGAAAGATTGTCCCTGGTGACTCACAGTTCTTCTGAGCAAGCATTAAGTGACTTTGTCATTGGATTCACCTTTCAAAGTATGAAAAATGAAGACAAATAAAATTTACCTCTATGTACTTAATGCCTGAGAACTGGCAGTAAATGCAAGGTGAAATGAAATGACAAAGAACTTTGGGAGGAAGTGGGCATAGCATCCTCGAGTTCACACTAAATGGGAATAACGTATGTTTGATAACCTAATATACAGACTTTTAAGTTAAAGAAAAGATACAGTCTTTGTTTGGAGACATCAAACATGATGAACCCCTTGAATAAGATTCTCAAAACATCTCAACTATGTGAATCTGGAAGCTCTTGATAACAGTTTTAGATACTAGTATACCAAGAGGGGGATTGATATCTATATGCATATGTAGAAGGTATTTGGACAACCCAACTGAAAGGTAAGTATACAGAAACCAATGGTTACCTACCCATGAGGGGCAATGCTTTCCAAAAGGATGTATATAGGATAGTATTTTATTTATTTGTGTAACTCCAGCACCCACTGGGCTACTGGGCTGACTGGTTCCTTTCACTGATATTGTATAGAGAACATGGCTCTGAGCAGAAGTTATTAGTATGATGCTGGTGACGGGCAGTTGACACAGAGCATGAAAGCAGGGTCCAGTGGTACAAATATAGTGTGACAGAAACCTTTATTTTTCTACTACATTAATGGGTTTCTTTTATTGAGCTTTACTTGTTAGTAACAGAGCTATGATTTCATGCGACAGGATGGACACTTAAGGCAATGAAACACATCTCTTAGTCGCCTTCACAACCTGGCCCTGTGGTTTACTCTGACCATGAGACACAACACCAAGTGTTGATGTGGTTTCTGGCTTGGGCTGAGATTACTTTGCTGGGGAAATCTGTCCTTTGGAATCTCTGCCATTTGGGCTACTTTTATCTTGTAATGCAGTCACAATGACTAATCATTCAGGTAGCAGCCACCTGAAGCCAAACCGTGGCCCATAGCAGGGATGCTGTATACCCAGAAAAGTGAAGGAATATAAATCTAGGTGCCTGAGAGTCCCATGGATTCTATAAAAGTTAGTGTGCCTGGATGACAGAGGAGGCAAGGCTGGCCCATGTGTTGAGTCCCAGATAGTTCTGATACATGGTCTCTCCTCTTTCTCTAGGAGAGGCAAACACTGTATGTCTGCAGATGCTTTTCTTGCATGAAGCTAGATCCTAGACAGGGTTCCCTGTGCCACTTCAAAGACCTATTTATTTACTTCAAGCACCATATCACAGTCTCCAACTATCTTAAAGACAGACATTATAAGTGGAAGGCTTTCGTCAATGGCACACACAGTGTGACCACTCCATCTGTTCTGTCCATTCCAACGGGAAACTAAACACAAAGCTCCTTCAGAGTGAGCAAGGGGCTCTGTTGCCTCTGGCCAACAGTGACAATTATTGTCGTTAATGAATGAAAACTAGAGTAGTTAATGGATTAGGGATGACACAGTCTAAGCTTCCAAAGATCTTTAAGGGCACTAGCTGTGCTCTGGTGATGTCTCAATCAAACCCCTTTCTTTCATTGTTTGTAACATGAATCTCTATTCCATTCCACATGGAATACTTCTGATCTAATTTCCAACAGCCCTTACATTTCAAGAGATGGATACAAACACCAGATGGATACTAGGAGAAAATCAGATTGCTCTTCAGTGAGGGGTGTATGGAAAGGCCTTTCCCCAGCCAAGCAGTGAGCAAAATTGCAGTGGCTAGATGTTCTGAAATACAATGGCTCATAGATCAGAGGTAATGCTGCCTTTTATAAAGTGTGAACATGTTTCTTCTGTTGCGTAGAAGGTAGATCAACAACAAAAAAAGAGCATGAACAGTTTTATATTTGTTATTGATTATGTTCCCATCTACCTTAACTCTCTTAGTTAACTAACTATTGTGTATTTATAAATTCATCAATCTACCTATCTGTGCACTATATTTCCTTAAAGGAGTGTATTCAATACACATTCTTGCCTGACTAAGAACAAGTCTTGGTTGATCATATGGATAAGTCGTCCTCAGCTCTAGACGTCTGTGGAAGTGAGTTTAAATGAACAACTACTCAGACTTCGCTGCGTTTCCAGCATGACAGATGAAAGTGCTCTCTTTCTTTTGGTCAACTTAATTTCCTCATTTATCTTTTGGGACCATATATCAATTCATCTTTGACCTTTTCTCTAGCCCATTCTTGCAACATCCTTAGTCACAGTTTGAATTCTCATACCACATCTGCTGAGATATTTATTATCCCAGCCCGTATTACAATCAACCTAAGACCCTAGGATTTAATACATAAACACTGTGTTAAAATTTCTGTGAGTAAGTTTCTCTTCCCTTACACACTGTACATTTAGTGAACTTGAGATTTCTCAGGAATCACCATGGTACATAGCAAATAACACACGCCTAATGGATTTCTGTCATGACTCAATGTGCAGAAAGATGACTTTTGGCTAGGGTTTGTTTTTCTGAGCATCCCCTACGGTCTCTAATCCTCCCTGAGGTCCCCTACCTTCCGTGGCTTCAACAGTAAAAGATGAAAAAGATCCAGATCTAGTCTTAAATTAGGAAAATGCCTACAAACTGGCAGAAAGCGACTTCCAGCAATCACTTCCTGCCTGTCTCTCTCTTATGAACACCAAGCTTTTGAATTCCATTTTCCTGGAGTGGATCAAATGCTTGATAACTCCTCTGGGGCAGAAGAAATTAGAGGAAGCAGACCTTGTTGCTTGCTTACTTTTGCTCAGTGTTGAAGATTGGAAGTGCATGAAAGTATTAGGATAAAGAGGTGTGTGTAGTGAGGAAAACCAGTGGCCATCATCTACCCTATGATTAGACTGCCCTAGGCCCTGGCTATGGATAGAGGTTGGAAAGATTAGTGAGCCCATTTCCAGCAGTCCATCACCATGGAAACTTCATACACATAAAAGTAAGAATCAAAATGGTGTCATCTTTGTGACATCTCAACAAGAAAATGACTATATTAACTGAAAGGCCATGATGAACTTCTGATAATTACAAAAGTCTATCCACAAAGGACTCCCAGACCATCATCATGCATCCATGAAAGATACTTCTCCAAAGCCATCTTCCAACTATCTATTTATCCTGGGGTGGATGCTCTCCTTATTTTAGTGTTTTTCATTGAGGATTATTGTTTCAAAATATCCCGTGTAAACTTCTTTGTGTCACTTGTATGAATTTCCCCGGCTCTGGGCTCTTTGACTGTTCACGTAGTTTGACTCTGCTTTTCTCAACTGCATCCAGCTTGAGTCAGCTGGTGCTTAAATCTTTATGTTCTGTGTGAAAAAGTTGAATGTTGAGGGTATTCTTAGGAATTGCACAATCTCAAGGCTCAGATAAAGTACCTTGGTTGGAAACAGGACTATAGAAAAAAGCAAAAGGAGGTATTTCTGGGAGATGGTACCAAACGGGGACAGGAGCCAATGTGTTGAAAGCCAGTTTGCTAAAATTAACTTGAAAAATGACCAATTTTCCTGACTCATTGAAGGTTCTGTACATAAACATTAGCTTAATTTCTGCCCTTACTTCTGCTGCCTATTCTTGCACCTGCCTCTGAACTTAGCTTTGGCTTTGTTTAAAAAAAAAAAAAAAGAAAAAAAGAAAAAAGCCTGGGTAAATGTTGCAGATGTGAGCAACTCGAAGTGTTGGGCAAGGATGACTGAAATTCAAACTTCTTAAGCTTTCCTAAAACTTTGTAAATTAGGTTTCTGGCAAATTACTTTTCAGCAAATTGGTACTTGAGCAAATGGAGTTGCCTCCCCACTGCATGGCTGTTCCCTAATGGTCTCCTTCTAACATAGCTTCCCCGTAGATTCCATATGCACTAAAATAAGGGAAGTGACATTGGCAAGGAGATTCAGTTACAGACACAAGATGACACGAATCCACCCATACTTGACTCACACTCTTGGGCTTGTGTCATAGGGTAAGCCACTTGTCAAACTCCATCTCCCCTACAAGCCACAGTTCTGCGTCATGTGAGGCCAAAACTTCTCAGAATTTCTGGTACTTAGACTTTGCAAATGGGGTATGTTTTACAATCATCACAGGTGAGTGACCAAATTCAAAATTCATTCTAACCTGAATCCCTGGAGCCATATCCTCCCCAGCATCAGTAGCTATTGAACACCCCCCAACACACTGAGCTACTATCACAGAACACCATTATAAAAAAAAAAAAAAGGAATGCACTTCTCACAGATCTGGAGACTGCTAAGTCCAAAATCAAAGCACTGATCAGTTTGCTGTCCAGTAAGGTCACTTTCTAGATCACAGATGTTTCATTGTGTGCTCACATGGTGAAGGGCAAGGGAAGTTTCCAGGGTGTCTCCTTGACAAGCCTGCCAGTCCATTTGATGGATCTTCTACTTCTATTAGCCAATCATATCCCAAAGTCTTCCTAAGACTTAAAGACTATTCAGCATATGTGTTTCAGGGAGATGGGAGCATTCAATCCCATGCAAGTCAGAAGCCCGTGAGTGTCACTTTATGAAGAGACATGGTCTCAGTGAGCCTTAAACACCTCCACACTCGGCCTCCAGGTCTCCCTTCATCCTTGTCTTCTACTTGTGGTTTTTAATGCATGAATCTGTTTGTTGATCCTTTGCAAAGATCCTTTAAAAAAAAAAATCTGAGAAGACACAGGAATGCAAATTAAAACAATGAGAGAGGCTTCTTTGTAACTACAAAACTGACAAAATTCTGACCTTCAGTTGGCTAGAATAAAAGCCATGATTCTGGGAACATTTGCATACATACTCAGAGTATCTTAAAATACTCGTCCACCCTCAATATCTCTTCTAGCAATCCCCCCAGGGGGAGTGGAAAAATACCGGAGTGTTCAAAACATACTTAGTGATGTCAGGAACAAAATACTGAAAATAATGGGACTACCTCCTAGTCCTTTGTTCCTGCATTAATTGGATATATTATGTTACATTTACCTGATATATGATGAAGACTAACATGGAAATATTTGAATTATGGATATTTTTTGGAGGGAAATAATGTATTGTAGCCACTATGACTAGTATAACACTTTAAAGCACAGCATGTATGCATTTATATATGCAATGAATTACATGGCAACAACGATCTCTGGACTGTAAGTTCATTTATGTTCTCTTTCCTCCAGATCTATGTTTTTCAAATCCCCTCAGTCTTTAATAAAACAAGCCTGATTTTCATATTTTAATTTTTTAAAAATAATTTATGGTTTTTCTTATGGCATAATAAAAGGCACAGGCTACCAGCCCATTTCTCTACCGAGAGAGAATTCCATAATATCTCTCATCTCCCACTTTACCAGGATTCTTTCTTCTAAACACAGTATCCAGCCCGAGCACTGGTACATTTGAAGGAAATTAAAAACAGAACAAAACAAATCCCTAAGCAGTAACTTAGCAGCAGAAGGAAGCTGAATTGGGTAAATCACCATGTGCAGAACCCTTATCACCCTCTGAACAAGCGCGAATGTTCTTTCCAGGATAAATAAGTGGAATGTATTTGGGGATATTTGGGAAGAGACTGATGTCCTATGCTTCTCTTCTTCCCTCTCTGGGTTTCTAACAAGCTGTGTTTAACTCAGCAGGGAGGCTGATGCAAGCTGCTAGCAGGACCCTTGGCAGCAGGTGGGAGGGGGAAAAAAAACCGGTAGGAAAAGCTACTTGATGCTTGCCCATCCCCTAGCACCCTGAAGGCATAGAGGAGCATCACAAGAGATGGTTGGTGCCTTTAATAACTATGATTATTTAGTCTCAAAAAAAAAAAAAAACCAAAAAAAAAAAAAAAAAAAAACAGATTCTGAGCAGTCTCCTTAGAAAACAATCGCAAGCATTGAGGCAGTGTCACCCGTTCACAGGCAACTGACAGCTGTATGCAGCCTCAAGTCAACCAGAAAAACAACTAAGCAGTTTCCAGGGTTTCATGGGAAGGAGGAAGATTCCTGGATACCATCCTGTCCTGCCCTCTGGGGACTTGGGCCTCTTGGGCCGCAGCTGTGCGGGTTTTCTCCCGAGTCAGCCATCTCAGTCCCTGGAGTTTGCGTCCTCATCGTTGCATAATCTCCCTGAGACTACTCAGCCTGCACTCTGGTCCCCTGGTGCCCCCTACTGGAGAATCTGGGAAATGGCGCCTTGTCTGGCATTCCAGGCTAAACACTTCTGGGACTAGTTTTCCTTGCACTGCATGAGAAGGGAATTTTCTGAACAAAATAGGGAAGTGAACTTAAACGTGCAGAAAAACAAAAACAAAACAGCCTCAAGTGTGTCTACAAGTGGATGGATTCTGTGGCGGAGGGGCTAATAATACAGTTCCCACAAGTAGGAATCTGTCCTGTCCTCTTCCTACACCTGTAAGGTGGGGAGAAAGCCAGCATCAAATTTTCTTTCATTTGTTTTTAAGCACAAAATTCCAGCCAAATTATAAAACAGATGTGAAGAGCCACTCAGAAAGGAACACTAATAAAATGATTTTACTTTCTTTATGAAAGTGAGAATTTCTAATGCTGATTTGAAATAATTGAGGATAGATTTCACACCCTTGACATTTGGAATGTAGTAATGATGTAGTAATGGGGGCTTCTTTGGAGCCTTACATAATGATTTTTTTTTTTTTTTTACCAATACTGTTGTTTGTCCTGCACGTCATCAATGCCAAGCTCCTAGTCTGTAGTGTTGTGTTTGCCGGCCTGGAGAGCAACTGACACTAATGCTAGCTTGGTTTGCTATACATATCTCCATTCATACCTAGGATGATAAACAAAACATAACTCTTACAGGAGGTTGCTGTCTGAATCAGGTGCTTCCAGATCCTTGAGATCCGGTTAGAAGAACTGAAAATTCTCCAGTTCTTTAGTCCAGAGATTGGAGAGTTGTAAAGTAACTTTTATATAAAAGCAAAGCAACAGTACAGATCAGTACATTGCATGCTAGCCCTAGACCCTGGAAGAACCCTTAGAACATGCAAGGGCCCACAGTATTGTTTGTAACCTCTGTTAAGTGGAGTTCAGGAGGAGGAGCTGCTGATTACTAGAGAGGTAAAGTGTAGTGTTCTCATGGTTCCAATCGATAAGCTTGATTATGTGTTTCTTTAATACATATGCCTTTTTGATTTGGGCATAAAATATGATTTTAATCAGATGGACTTCTCATTGCTCATAGGCATTAGATGCTAAATAGGAGATTCTCCCTAAAAATTCACTCAGAAGATATTTACTGCCTTACTGTGCATACAGGTAAAACCAGCCTACACTTGATCAGCCTGTCTCTCTTGTTTTCAGGTTGTTGGACTTAGTTAAGATTTCCATTGCTGTGAAGAGACACCATGACCAAGGCAACTCTTATAAAAGCAAACATTTAATTGGGGCTGGCTTAGTTGATTATTATCATAGCAGGAAGCATGGCAGCATGCAGGCAGACATGGTGGTAGTGAAGGAGCTAAAGAATTCTACATCTTGACTCGAAGACAACCAGGAGAGACTGTCTTTCGGGCAGCTAGGAGGAGGATCCCAAAGCCCATCCCCACAGTGACACACTGCCTCCAACAAGGCCACACTTACTCCAACAAGGCCACACCTCCTAATAGTGTCACTCCCTGGGCCAAGCATATTCAAACCACCACAATGTTTGAACACAACCAGGACAAGACATTATCAAGGAGCTACTAAGTGAAGAAACAGAGATAATTTGATACATATATAAAATACATAATGATCAAATTAGTGACACCACAATCTAATATTCCCACTGTTATCAGTGGATAGAAGTCACAAATCAGTGTATTTTCCAAAATCATTGGTGGAGACAAGAGAGTGGGGAAATTTCTGCTATGTGTCTTAGAGGCTATGTGGTGACACTCTTAGCTTTGGGCTTGATAAATGCTAATGGTCTCCTAGCTGAACAAAAAAGATTTAGCCTTACAGATGTCAGATCTGGTTAGTACTGGGATGAGAGGTTGTATCTGATAGTCAAAAGGGTGTGAGACACAGACGTGGGTAATGAGTAGCTATTACGGGAATAACATTTGTCCATGATACTTTTATCTTTGGCTTGAAACATTCCAATACTCCACAGTCGTGAAGAAATAAGCTCTCAGTCAGCATTGTAGAATCTTGGTTGAAACGTAGGTGTGGCTGGGTTTTTTATTTATTTATTTTCTGAAAACTCACCCTACCCGGATCATTTATTGAAGGCTTCCCATTTCCGTTTTTAATTCTTGGTACCCTTGTCAAAAGTCATTTGGCTATGAATGTGTAGGCCAAATTAAATGCTTTAAACAAAGATTTTGCTGAGGGTAAAAATAATCCCAAAGCATCCATCAGAGTGAAGCGATTTTGACTAAAATGTACTATGGTGGTTTCCATCGGGGTGCAGTGCTAGAAGCTTCTGGAGAGAGACTTTCCCACTGTTCTCCCCAGATGATCTACTCATTGCATTTTTGAAAAAAATGAGTGCATGAGAAATGTCTGTTTTACAGAAGAAAAAAAAAGTTGCTGAGAGTGTGAAAGCCTTGTGCTTGTGATCACAGCGTCTCTGCCAGGTCCCCGTGCTGACTGCCAGGCTCTGAGTCCTGACACCCTGTCAGTTGCTCTGAAACCATTTTGTCCAATAATGTGTTATTTTATCAAAGTTTAGCGTTTTTTTTTAAAATGATGCAATTATGAAGATTCTATGTTAATCTTCTAAAGCATTTCAAATTTGAAACTACTTCTTTTAAGGACAATACATACCTACCTTTATTGATTTTTTTTTCAAAGATAATATTCTTGACTTATTTAGGGTCTTGTTTTGCTACCCGTTAAATATTCAGGGGACTGGAGAAATAGCTCTGCAGTTAAGAGCCCTTGCTGTTTTTATAAAATACCTGCAATCACCTCCCAGAACATAATTTGAAATAAAATGTCTCAGTGGATACAAGGAAGCTGTCATCAGAGTGTGATGCCTTGCGTTACAATTCCTTAGAACCTGTGTATAGTGCCACATGTTAGCACGTCTTCAGTCCTAGTGCTCCTCTGCACTAGGAGGGAAGTGGATACAGAATTATCTCATCTGGAAGCCTAGGGCACAGCCAGCTTGAAGTTCACAGCAAGTGGCAGAAACAAGATACCCTGCTCAAAGGATGTCTAAGAACAGACAGCCCGGCCAGGCGGTGGTGGCGCACGCCTTTAATCCCAGCACTTGGGAGGCAGAGGCAGGCGGATTTCTGAGTTCGAGGCCAGCCTGGTCTACAGAGTGAGTTCCAGGACAGCCCGAGCTACACAGAGAAACCCTGTCTCGAAAAACAAAAAAAAAACCTAAAAACCAAGAACAGACAGCCCTTTTCCAAAGTGTTTCTGCCCCCTAAATGAATGGCAGGGAAACACACGCACGCACGCACACATGCATGCACTATGTACTCACGAATTTATTTTAATGCAGGAAGTTAAAAGTGTCAAAAGTGAAAACCACAAAATGTTATTTACAACCTAAGCATTTATTAACAATTTTTAATGAAATTAGACCATTTGAGAAGTTAGTACCTTCAAATCCTTTGTAACAAAACCCAACATGTTAATATTAAAATGTAGAAACCATGAGCGAGGAACATTTTCTCTGGTTTCGATTTACCTAACGTTTGATCAAGAGGTGACCTGACTGATAGTGCATCCAATATTCCTTCCCCTGTGGCATAGCGCACCACGGGGCGGGGCAATGCACAGGGCGTGGCGTTACTTTTTCTTTCCTCCTTTCTTCTTCTTCTGTGAGTCAGAAGCTGGAGACTTCTTCTCTAGCTCCACCTTCACTGCAGCTTCCTGGGCTGCCAGCGCTTCCATCCTCAGGCGCTCAACCTCCAGCAGCTTGTTTCTGTATTCTTCTCGGATATCAAGAATCTTCTGCCGGGCTTCATCCACAGAGTCCTACTCCAAGACAAATTCCACACCTGTCAGTCTCACTGATAAAAAGCAGAAGTAGCAGAAAGCAAGCAAGCAAACAAACAAAAATGAATATTTTTCCTGATGCCAACATACTAATGGGAAGAGTCACTGAAGACAGGAGCTAGGTTTGTCCTTTATCACTTAGAATTAAAATATGAAACTGTGATGGATGGCAAGTGAGATTTTAACCTGGAATCAATGACACAAAACATAAGTACCAGTGAGGAAAAAAAAAAATGTATAAAGATAGAGAAGTTGGTAGAGGTTTTGGTAACGGAACTTTGCTTTGAATGAGTTCTGGATCAATCTGTCAGTTACATGGCAACTGTGCTCAATAGATCACTAACTTGCCAGTTGTATCCTAGCTCTGACAAGATGTATCGGAACTGGGCAGGTCTTCTGAGTAAAAGTACCTAGCCATTATTTTGCTATCTTTCTAAGAGAGTAGATGACAGTATTTATCTAGGACACTGGCCAGCAGTATGCTGCTGGATTCGAGCTTACTTCTTGATTCTCTTCCTATTTAAGAACCTCTTTGCCATCAGTGGATGGCTCTGGGCTCACTGGATGTCACATGACTAACTCTTCCTGTCTCCCTGGTTGCTCTCTCATTTTCTCTTTCCTCTCTGAATGCGGAAAAGGCCTCACTGTTGCTTACTGCTTCAAACCCAATACAATGGGATAACAAGGATTAGTGGACTGATTCTAACATAAAGGAACTTTCTCAAAAGGCAAGTGTTCTCTTCATGCTGAATTGTTTGAGTTTTTTTTTTTTCTTCCCACATTTCTGCAACTTGTATGATTTTTTTTTTTTTTTTTTTTTGAGAGGCTGGCATACCTGGATGTCAGAATCAGACTTCAAAATGCTTCTGATGAAATAAAACTACAATAAACTACCCTAAAATTGGATTCCTAAAGCGAACTTCATGATGAAGTTCATGTAGAAGATGACAGCGCTAGCTAGGGAAAAGAAAATGAGCAAGACTCAGACATCTTAGGAACGTGAGTAAAGTCAGGTGCATGTATGCCAGTTAACTGGAGGGGATTTTTTTAGAGAGTTATTGTCTCCTGCTTGAAAAGAAATGTTACTATTGAGTTTCTCTTTAAATGGCTTCAGTCAAAATAAAAGTGTTTTTTTGTACCCCAACCCTCAAATAACTAAGCTCTAAATTCGCTGTTCCCAGTAAATATGTCTTCTCAACATCATCTTTGTCTATTACATTAGCTCAGCTACTGAACACAGATAGACAAGCGACCTTGAAATTTCCTAATTCTGATGGTATGTTATACTGAACCTATACAATTTTAGCAATAACTCATCGATTCTGATTCATTTTTCAAACACAATTACCATTCTTCCCTTTCAAGCATAAGAATAAACCAGAATGAAGGCTTTCTCTAAGAGACACAGATTTTAAATGCATTCATATTTCGAGTCTATATTACACTTTTATGTTAAACAATAAGGAAATAGATAGAAATATAACTTTAAAAATCAAAATGATTCATGATTATGCCATTGGTGCAATGGATAAATACTTCTACATTCTTTTTCAAGCTCAAGTTAACTTCTTGCCATCTGTATCAGAATGATAGAGCCACAGAAACAAAGTACAGCAACCAGGATACTTAGGTACTAGAAATGGATTGTTTCACAGTGCTTTATGTCACACAGTCAACCAAAATTGGCTCCATCTTTGAAGCTGTGTGTGGTCATGTGGTTTGCTTTAACCAATGAAATGCCAGTGGCAATTGTGTGCTATTTCTGGATAGAAATGTCATGGCAGAATTGCCATTCTCAGTTCAGCGTGGTCCCTTATATAGCCTTATATATTATATATCACTGCCATAATAGTTACAGGAGAGTTTTCTGCATGAGATCTCTTTCAGCCTCATTAAGCGTCTTAATAAGCATAAGGAGGACCCCACTGAGCTGCATTCGACATGTTCTTAGAATGAGAAATGCCAGGGTTTGGTAAGCTGAAACCTATGGAACATATCTGTTTAATGTTGGTTTGAATTATTTTTCCTAAATAGAATATTGCTTATTTGATGAATTCCCACTCAGTTAAGTATTATCTTTAATTTTGTGTTACTATTGGTAGGGTGAAGTAACTAGAAGCCATATATGTCCTGGACAAAAAGCCACAGGACCCAGAGAGATAAAAAGTTTCACCGTCTTTTATAAAAAAAATAAAACTAAGTTTGCCAGATCCCTGCATCAGACACTGAAATAGTGAGATTGTTATCAGGGAATAAAAAAGTTTATTCTGAATGGCAGATCCCTTTGGTTGCTAAAGACAGACCATATCAAAGAAGGACAAAGATGGATAAAATACTTAGAAAGTTCTGTAGCTCTCGGTGCTTCTGTGTGTGTGTGTGTGTGTGTGTGTGTGTGTGTGTGTCTACTATATGTGTAGGCATGAGTGTGTGTGTGTCTACTATATGTGTAGGCATGAGTGTGTGTGTGTTTGTGTGTGTGTCTGCCTGTATGTGTATGTATGAGTGTGTGTAACATCTGTAAGTTTATGTGTGACTGTATGTATGTGTGTTTATGTATATGTATGTCTGTTAGTGTGGTGTATATCTATGTGTCTATATGAGCATGTTTCAGTATAGTCATATATATTTATGAGTGTGAGGGAAGGAATAAGAAAGCAATAAATCCCTATCATCACAGATGGAAGCCATCCTTACACATTTACTGTGTCTCTCCATTTCTAGTACCACAGTCTTTTTTAAAATTAACTTAGGCCTTCCATGGCACATAAGCTTTTCTTTGGACCATGTCTGCATTGAGCACCTCAATGCTGCTGCGGAAATGGGGCGGGGATAATGGCCACCCACAGTGAAGAGTTGTGGTTTTCATCTGGGCCTTTTAAATAAATGTAAACCAAGTAAACTTCGTTATATTCCATTTCACTTTCTCTTTATAACATCCATGGTACCAGCCTGCTGGGCCTGTGGGGTGTCCTGTGTGAATGCGGTGAGCAAGCAGGTAGATTCTAAAGTATCTTCCTACAGCCAGCCTGTCTCAACTCAGGTAGTTTCCCCAGTAGTTCTCTACATTCATCTCATAAGATAGATTCCTATTATGATGGGTTAGTGGAGTTTTAAGGAGGCTGTGAATGAATAAGATACATAGACATATATCCATCTTTTCTGGGAGGTGGTAAACTGTAGTGTCAAATGTTAAGACTTCTTTCTATGAAGATAAGGTAATAAGTCTGATTTCTTTTTACTATTACAAATGAGCTTGGCAAATGTTACCAAGTGTACTACTGGACTTACTCGCATCTCCCCATACATTTCCAAAACGTCATCCTTTAGCTTAAAACGTTCTTCCTGATCAATGTCTCTGATGCTGAGGATACGGGAGCGGTACTGCCGGAACTGGTGAATTTCTTCTGCCTTCTGCATAGCTTGCTGCTTATTCAGTTCATCTGTCTGCAACATGGCCTCGCCAGTTGTTTTCCTTGATGTAGAATGTCGACGAAATGAAAATAACATCATTTGAGAACTTGAAAGTTAATGTTATTTCAGAATGCAAAGTAATTTAGAATTGTGTTATCAGTGAGTCAACCCGAACATGAGGGATGGCAGAATAAAACATTAACTTTCTAAAAATGGGTTAGATACTGTATACTGACTCATTGATATTTTAATAAAATATTGTGAAGAATATCAGTAAATTCAGATACATCGTTAGATAAAGTGACTGTGGAACTGGTGTTCAAAACTATGAGCATTTTGTGGGGTTTACTTTTGAATTTATCCAGTTAGAAAGTTGACAACATCCTCAAACACATAAGAATGTATGTGTTTTTATTAATCCTTTATTAATCCTATTATTCAGTTCTGAAGAAAACATAACTTCATGAAATAATAGTAGTGGGTATCAAAGGACTTTATATCAAAAGGAATTTTTTTTTTTTTTTACAAAAGTCACGTAAATGAATTGGTGATTGAAATAATGAGAACATTTGATATATTTAAGTTTCAAAATCAAGCAGCTCTAAAGCCTTACACAGAATTAAGACATAGTAAGCATTTAATTTCAACCTTTTGGTTACTTAGCAACTGCCCATTGGGGATATGTCTAAGAGTTTATGAACATACTTGTCTGTGCATATCTGTACATATGGTATGTACAACTTACCGCACATAATGACTGAAATCCAAAAATTCTAGTGCTTTACGGATTTGTTGTGGAGATGTTTCCAAAATTGTCGGAGATCGTGTTCGGACCACTGTTGAAAGCAAAGCATACAGGCTTCCATAATTAAATAACCAAATTGCTATTATATCTCCTGGTTGAGAGCAATGTTTTCTGTTTAGGAACAATGCCGTACTTTTACTATGATTTTATTGAAATACTCTTATGAATTACATTTTATAGTTAGCCTTTATTTGTTGTATGTTTATGTATAGTTAAATGAACAAACAGCAACACATTCTTTTCTAATTACAGTTAAATGAAGGAGGGAAAACAGACTCTTAGTTCAAATTACAAAGTTTCATCATAAGCAAGTTAAATGATTGAAAATTTAAAGAGTTTGAGAAATGTCTGACAGTCATGCTAAGCACAATGGTACATATAATTTAAATGTTCTTAAGACACAGTGTTGTACCTCCCACCAGATTAAGCAATACATAAAATAAGTACAGCAAAGGCCAAAGGAACAACTTTACTCCATGCACCCATAGGGAGCCACAAGATTTAATAAAAATTTAAGTCTTTGGATGATAGTGACCTTTTGACTCTTCCAAGCCCTATGTCTTCAAATTAAAAAGAAAGCATAGTTTCCCAGCAAAACCAAACCAAACAAAACAAACCCCACCCAACTTGAAAAGTGCAATGGAATACTTTAAACAAATCTATTAGGTTCTTTGATGATAAAAAAAATCCAACTTCAAGACCTTTATATTATTCAAATGAGCTTCCCAGCTGTCATGGCAAAGCCTCCCCTCCACTGTCTGTTGTTATGGTGCCCCACCCCCCAGAAGCTAGGGGCTGCCTCTAATCTATATCACTGAATCTAGTTTTTGTTTGTTTGTTCATTTTTTCCTAGATATCGCCAGTGAACAAGAATGGGTTGGGTCACATGGTAAAATTACAGTTACCCTCTTAAAGGACTTTCAAACCACAGTAGGTCGCTCTCTCTCTCTTTCTCTCTCTCTCTCTCTCTCTCTCTCTCTCTCTCTCTCTCTCTCTCTCTCTCTCTCTTTTGATGTGTCAGCATGCAAACACACCCTGGCATATGAGGGGAGGTCAGAGGACGACTTTTGGGAGTTAGTTCTCACCTTTCACCTTCCAAAGACAGAATTTATCTTATTTCCGATGCTGTGCACCACGCTCAAGGCCAGCTGGCCAGTGAACTTCCCGCCCCCTTGTTCTCCTTTCTCCACTTCCCATCCTCAGGAATTCTAGGACAGATGCAGGCCACCACATCTGACTTTCTAATGTGGGAGTGAACTCAGGTTGTCAGGCTTATGTGGCAAGCAGGTACTTTATCCCACTAACCCAACTCCAGCCCTCTACTGGAAGTAACTGTTGTTAATGTCATGAAAAATGTTGAAATTACAATGGAAAAAAGTCATTTCATCTTATTCTTTATGATTTCAATTCTTATTCCTAAGAGTAGCTTTGGATTCACAGCAAAATTGGGAACTATTCTGCTTAACCCTTTACAAATACACACATATCTTCCCTCATTGTCAGTATTTCCCAATGTCCATTACCTCCCAAATACTGCAGGTTACTTTAGGGCTCACTCTAGGTCTTATACACTAGATGCATTTGGATAACTGTAGAGCGTCTTGTATTAACATATGATTGTAAGTACATTCACTGACCTGCAAGGACTCCAGGCACTCCTATTTTTCTCCCATACATAGCCCACTCAGCTACTGATCCTATTGATACCTTTTCCAGAAGGCCACAGTGTCGGAACAGTGTGGGATGAAGTCTTTCCTGATCACTCTCTTTACTTGCCTTTTCATACTCCATGTTCATTTCTCAATGAATAAGACAAAGGCCATATGGATACCAATTTAATATTACTGAACAGAACAGAGTCGAAAGAAGTATCTTTAAGGTCTGGAATAAGATAAAGATTTTCATTTTCATTGCTTTCAGCCAACATAGTATGGGAGGCCTTACCAGAGCAATTAGGCAAGAGGAAGAATAACAAATGTTATTTAAATTGGCATGAAATGATGTCATCCCTGTTTACAGATGAAATGTGCCTCTATACAGAACTGTTAGAGCCAGTGAATTAGGTCACAAGACCTTCATGCTTCGGTCCATAAAATACTGTATGGATTGTTTGGTTATCATAGGACTGGGTTTCTGATCAACAGGTTGAATTTGGACCAGCCTCTCTGCTTTCTTGTCCTTCATTCTGTTCTTGTGGCATAAGCTATTTAATGATCGTTTGAACTGTAGTTATATCCTTGTTTGATTCCAGCTTAATCACAGTGAATAATATTTTAATGTGCTGTTGTGTATGGTTTGTCTAGGTTTTCAAGATATAATACTTTTTAATTACATGTGTGTGTGTATTGTGTGGGGGTGAAGGTAATCTGCACATGAGTGTTTATGTGCCATGAAAGTCAAAAGAAAACGTCAGATTCCCCTGGAACTGGAGTGGTTGTGAGCCTGAAGGCATGGATTCCAATAATAAAGCTCAGGTCCTCTTCGTGATCAGCAAGCACTCTTTTTTTTTTTTTTTTTTTTTTTGGTTTTTCTAGACAAGGTTTCTCTGTGTATCCCGGGCTGTCTAGAACTCACTCTGTAGACCAGGCTGGCCTCGAACTCAGAAATCCACCTGCCTCTGCCTCCCAAATGCTGGGATTAAAGGCGTGCGCCACCACCGCCTAGCGAGCAAGCACTCTTAAAGACTGATCCAACTCTCGGGTTTGTCAGGTTTGGTTGAATTTTTTCTTCATCTAGTTTCATCAGAATATTGGCTCTTTTGTATTGCTGTACCTATCTGACTTGAGACCAGTGCAATGCTAGCTCCACCGAATAAGTTTGAATATCTTAAAACCTCATGTTGTCTAGAGTCTATGGATCATGTCTGTGAGTCAGGATTTTCAATCAAGAGACAATGGCCCCCATGGGATGGAGCCAGAAGGCATCATTAAGAGTAGCTAGAATGAGATTGTAGATCACTTCCATGACATGAATCTCTCAGAATCCTCTCCGTGGTATTTATGCCTATGGTTTTGAGAAGCCTTGCTATCCAGCAGCAAGCTATTCTTCCTTCTATCAAAGGTTATGATGTGATTTCTCAAGCCCAGTCTGAGACTGGGAAAACAGCTACATTTGCCATATCAACTCTGTAGCAGATTAAGTTAGATATAAAGGCCACTCAGGCTTTGGTTCTGGCACCCACTGGTGAACTGGCTCAGCAGATATAAAACGTGGTTATGGCATTAGAAGACTACATGAGTGCCTCTTGTTATGCCTGTTATTCCCATGCACCAACGTGCATGCTGAGGTGCAGAAGCTGCAAATGAAAGCTCCCCATATAATTGTGGGCATCCTTAGCAGGGTGTCTGATATGCTTAACCAGAGATACCTGTCCCCCAAATATATCAAGATGTTCATGCTGGATGAAGCAGATGAAATGTTAAGCCATGGATTCAAGGATCAGATCTGTGATATATTCCAAAAGCTCAATAGTAGCACATAGGTAGTTCTGTTGTCTGCTATGATGCCTTCTGATGTCCTTGAGGTGACCAAGAAGTTCATGAGAGACCCCATTTGGATTCTTGTCAAGAAGGAAGAGTTGACCCTGGTCAGTATCTACCATTTCTACATCAATGTGGAACGAGAGAAGTAGAAGCTTGACACATTGTGTGACTTGAATGAAACACTGACTATCATGCAGGCAGTAATCTTCATCTTTACCAGAAGGAAAGTGGACTGGCTCACTGAGAAGATGCATGCCCGGGTTCACTGTTTCTGCCATGCATGGCAATGTGGACCAAAAGGAACGAGATGTGATCATGAGGGAGTTCTGGTCTGGCTCTAGCAGAGTATTAATTACCACTGACCCATTGGCCAGAGGCATTGAGGTGTAGCAGGTTTCCTTAGTCATCAATAATGACATTCCCACCAACAGGGAAAACTACATCTACAGAATGGGTCAAGGTGGTTGGTTTGGCCGGAAGGGTGTGGCTATTAACATGGTGACAGAAGAAGACAAGAGGACTTTATGAATCATTGAGACTTTCTACAACACCTCTGTTAAAGAGATGCACGTCAACCTTGCTGACATAATTTAAGGGGCTGTCCTGATTCCTGGTCCTAGCCCAAGGTTCAGTCCTAGGAGGTGCTGAAGAATAGCTGGAGGGAGGGAGGGAAGGGAGCCAAGGGATAGACATCTTGTTTTTGTTTGTTTGTTTGTTTAGTTTGGTCTCTCTCTCTCTCTCTCTCTCTCTCTCTCTCTCTCTCTCTCTCTGTCACTTTTGGAGGCAAAAAAAAAATTAAGAACTCATGTTGTTTGACACATATCTGATTCAATACAACAGGGAAGATAGCTGGTCCTGAGGTTTTCTCTGATGGAGAATTTACTATGGATTCAGCCCTGCAGTTGGTCTGTTTAGGTTTTCTATTTCTTCATCATGAACTATTTAAATTTTAATTATTTATAATTTTGGTGTGTGTGTGTGTGTAGAAAGGCATACAGAAGCCAGAGATCAACAAGTGTCTTTCACTATGGCCACCTACTTTTTGAAACATGGTCTCTCCCTGAACCTGGAGCTCACATTTTCACAAGAGTAACTGGCCAGCAAACTCTGTGTATCCACCTGTTTCCAAGCTGCTAACCACTTGAACTCCTGTATCAGTATCAAGCACATTACCCACTCCTAGCCATCTCCTAGCTTTGCCTCAAGCAATCAGTTAGTCAACCAAATCATCTAATCGCTTCGAGCTGTGCATCCAGGAATTTGTCCATCTAGTTAGGTCATTGCCAGCATATAGTTTTTCATAGTATCTCTAATAATATCTTCGTACTTTTCTGTGGTTAACTTTAATTTCTTCCTTTCTACCTTTTTTGCTTACTTCTGTGATTCCCCACCCCATTTCAAGGTTAGTATAGCTACTCATTTGAATTTTGATTTGTCGTCCTTATTTCATTTATCTCTGCTATAGTTTTTATTTCTTTCCGTCTAAGTTTGAGTTTGCTCTGGTCTAAGTTCTCCAGTTCTGTAGCTATAGGGATGGTGGTGCGGTTGCTTTTTGAAGAAGATGTTCCTCCCCATAGACTTCCCTCTCATCATTGCCTCAGTTATGTCCTGATGGTTTTGCTAACAGTAGTTTCCACAACACACATTTGCATTTGCATCACATCGGTATTCGTGCAAGCAGGGTAAGAAAAACATTTTTCTTATAGAGCTCTTGTTCTTTGGCCACCATTTGTACTATGATTGGCATGTTGGTTGTGTGTCAGCAGTCAGCCAGTACAGCTTTCCAATTACTCTTCTCAAATCAATTTAAAAAAATTCAGATTCAGAAAGATGATTCTGATTTCTTCAAACATATATGGAATGGCCTTTCTGTGTAGATCTGATCACATTCTGAGTTTATTTCCTCTTGATCCAGATGATTTCCTTTGACACTTATTTGAAGCTATTTATTCTAGACTCACATCCACCAGTGTTTGAATTTAGGAAAATTCACCTGTCTTCCTGCAATCACCCTCCCACCCCTCCTCCACATACACACATTCTTTTTTTTTTTTTTTTCTTTTTTTAGTGCTTAAAATTGAACTTAGAACATTGTATGTGCTAGGCAAATGCTCTACAATTGTACTATACCCCAATTCCTACTTTGACTCAAGTTTTAAAGGTTGTTTTTTACTTAAGAATTGTTAGCCAACAGCATTATCTTTTAATTCCAGCATTTGCTGTAGACCTGGGGGTGGGGGGTTCGCAATTGGGAAAATCTAGATTAATATGCCAGGGAGACATACTGTGTTCCCAGATGTGAACACAGCTATTTTGGGGAGCCCTAATTTCACACGTATTCATTATCATCTGTGACATAGTGTTCTTTCAAGGAAAGATGTATGTGTTACCTTACCAACAGGATCAGGTCTCACCAAGGGTTATAATCTATGACAGTGTTCTCTCAAAGACAGGTGTATGTGTTACCTCACCAGTAGGATCAGGACTCAGCAGGGGTTATATAGTCTGTGACATAGTGTTCTTTCTCAGACAGCTGTATGTGTTACCTCACCAGCAGGATAAGGACTCACCAAACTCCTTCCGGGGCTGCTCTTCCTTCACTGCACTCTCACTACTTGTGGATTTCATCAGAGAGCTGAGGGTCTTGGTCAGTTGCCACTTCTTCCACAGTCCACTTCCTGTTGGGGCTGGTAGCAGTTCTTTGCTGTCTGCATCTTTCCAAGTACCTAGTTCTCCTATAGCACAATGTATATGCTCTCTTATAACTTGCACTCTGCTAAGTCCATGCAAACAAATCAAACAGGGCTTCTTTGTAGGAGCCCAGATTTGGAGGACATGATTCCAGAGCTTTGCGGTATGATACAAGAGTTCAAGCACCATGCATCATCTAGGAAGCCAAAGTGTGATATAGCTACTGAGGGCACATGTGTGAGGTGTGCCTGGAAGCCTCTTCAGGATAAGAAAACCACATCCAGTCAGAGACCTTAATTTTTGACAGAGGGGAGATCTTTAAGTGTTGGGACCACTATATACAGACAAGGCATTTCTCTTTTGGAAGGAACTAGTGAGTCTTGATACTTATTGAAATTGTCTTAAAATTAACTGAAAAGCATTCTTACTTGTGAAGATCCTAAAGCTGGAGAATTTTCCTTAGCAGCAATTCTAATAGTGACTCTTTAGCCATGAAGAAATCATACAAACCAACCTCATTGTGAGAATTAGCCATGCTTTAGTCTCCTATTTATTCATCCATTGTAGGTTATCTACTTTTCACCATATTCTAATTTGAATGGAACAAAAGATTTGGGGTATGAACTGCTTCTGCTTCTAGTGGTACCTGGACATTGTTAGGTCTGACTATATATGCGACAAGACAGTGGATCAAAGGAGGACCAGGTCTGCATGCTTTTTGGATCTCTTGTTTCTCACAAACTTAGAACTATTACTGAGACTCTTTCTACCTTGGAAATCAGAATATACATCAATGGGTTGCTATATAAGTGTAAAATAGAATATACGTTGTCTTCTGTATCTCTCGGTTCTACATCCATGGATTCAGTCAACTAACCATTCGTTGATCAAGAATTTGTTAAGGCAGAGCAGGAGAGATGGCTCAGTGTTTAAGAGCACTGGATTCTCTTCTAGAGAAGCCAAGTTTGATTCCCAGCACACATAAGGCAACTGTCTCTAAGTACAGTCTTAGGAGATTTGCTGCTGTCTTCTGGCCTCCTTGGATACCAGACACACATGTGGTACATAAACATACATGCAGAAAAAAACACATACACACATAACATAAAAATTAATTAATTAATCCGACATTTTAAACATATATAGTTAAAGAATGACAAGACGCCCAGGGAGGTAAAGTAATGCTTACTGTGTAAGCCTCGTGACCTGAGTTCAGCTCCTGGAATCTGCGTAAAGGGGAAAACTGACTCCACAGAATTGTCTGTCCTCTGTATGTGTAGTGTGGCAACCCTCTAAACAGCATGCACATACACATTGTACAATGAACACTAAATAATTTAAAATATATTATTTAAAATTTCATGTGGTTATTTACTACATAGTTAGTTCTATGTTAGTTTTCTTTGTACTGAACATATATACGTGTTTGCCTTTTTAGTCTCTAAATGATACAGTGTAACAACTACTTAGAAAGGTTGAATTATGATTGTAATATATATAAGGACAAATAAAAGTATGCAGGAGAATGTGCAGAGATTATATGAAAACACACCACCATTTCCTTGAAGGGTCTCGAACCCCTGTGCATTTTGGTATACACTGTAGGTCTTGGAAGCAATCACCTTTGGATACTAGAGTCAATTTAATTTAAGGAATGCAAGTTGCCAAGCAATGACAATGATTCCATATAAGTAGTTGTGTTGTTTAAATTTTTCTGCCAGAGAGAGGCACTATTAGTAGGTATAGCCTTGTTAGAGTAGGTGTGGCCTTGTTGGAAGAAGTGGGTCACTGTGGGGTGGGCAATGAGATCCTCCTCCTTACCACATGGGAGCCAGCCTTCTCCTAGAAGTCTTCAGATGAAGATGTAGAACTCTCAGCTTCTCCTGCACCATGCCTACCTGGATGCTGCCATGCTCCCACCTTGATAATAATAGACTAAACCTCTGAACCTTTAAACAAGCCCCAATTAAATGGTGTCCTTATAAGAGTTGTCTTGGTCATGGTGTTTAATCAGAGCAATAAAACCCTGACTAAGACAGAAGTTGGTACCATGGACTGAGGTATTGCTGTAATGGGCTTGACTATTGTTTCATTTGAGAGAATGTGGATTTGTGGACTTTGGATATAGAAAGCAGTGGAATGCTTTAAGTGGGGCTTAATGGGCTATACTAGTAGGAATATGGAAGACTGTGGCTGAGAGTGATTTGAATTGTGCAGACCAGGCCCAAGAGGTTCTAGTGGAGAAGAAATTCAGTATGTGGTCTAGAGACTGTTTTTGTGGTACTTTGGTGAAGAATGTGGCTGCTTTTTGTCCTTGTCTGAGAAGGCTGAGGTAAAAAGGTTTATATTAGTTACATTGACAAAGGAAGTCTCAAAAAAGCCCAGCAGAGACTTTGTTCTCTGGTTTAGTCTTATGAAGATTGTTTTAATAAAAAAAGAGCAAGCTGAGAAAGGAAAAATATAAAATGTATTGTTCAAGTAGTAAAGAGGCACCAGGAATTTGAAATACAGCTATATACTATGTCAAGGAGATAAATAGATTAAAGGAGTGGTGACTTTAGGGCAAGATCCCACCCAGCAAAGCTGAGGTCCAAGTATAGTTGTGTACACCTTTAATCCCAGGAGACAGAGGCAAGCAGATATCTGAGTTCAAGGCCATAGTATAGAGCAAATATGAAGTAGAGGAAAGCCTAAGTCCAAGCTTGGTAGTACATAACTTTGATCCCAGCATTCAGGAGACAGAGCCATGAAAAATTTTGAGTTCAAGATCAATCTACAGAACAAGTTCCAGGACAGCCAAGCTTAGGCAATTGAAGGAGTGGGAAAACAGAAAGCTGGTGATGATGTAATAGAACAAGGGGTCATGTTCCAGCTCCTGCAAGCAGTAGAACTTGGAAGCTTCAGCCATCTGGCTCTGGCTTTAGAGTCAAAAATAGAAGGGATTATTGGGAAAATTGATGCTGGTTAGCTGGAGCTAAGAAATTATCAGTGATTATAAAGCATCACTGAGGTGAAATCTGGGAAGAGTTTTCTGACAGCACAAAGAAGCTGTATTCTAGAGATAGCCAAGGTTGTACCTCATGCTGGATCTGGCCTTGGTAATGTGTAAGAATCACCCAGGTGGTACTGTTTTGAAGGTATGAATGGGGTCTTGAAGAGCAACTGGACTTGGCACTGTGAGAGGCCAGGAAAGGCCATTGGTGAAGGTGCAGCCTCAGCAGAAGATCTGGCCCAAGACTGAAGGGATCATATAAAGAAGCTGAGGCTTGGCACCATGAAGGGAGCCTATGAGAGACGATTGGTGAAGGCTAGATGCAGCAGAAGACCCCGGTGTATTGGAAATCTTAGTACTGTGGGATGATCACTAAGAACAGTAACAGCGGTAGAGTGGAGTCAACCCAGAGCCTCAAGTGCTACAGATTGTAGATCTGGAGAAGTAACTCAAACCCTTTGGAGGAGCCCAGCAGATCATGTGTGGATCCCAGACGTTAGAACAAGAAACTGTATCATTGAAGTTGACTTAGAGACCTTAAGATTTGATGCCAAAGCCATGGTATACCTGCAAGGAAAGCTGCTAACAGGGAGAGGAACAAGCCTAGGATAACGAATTTTGTTGCAGTCAACAAAGATGAAAAAGGAGTAAAGATCTAAAGACCGCTTTGACATCAGACATGGAGATGCAGAGTTCAGAGTTTGCCCAGCTGGTTTTCTGTATTGTTTTGGGGATTCTAGTTAAGTGTTTAGATTTATCTTGGAAGAGACTTTGAACTTTGGACTTATAACACTGTTGAGATTGCTAATAACCATGGGTCTTTGGAAGTTGGACTAAATGTACTTTTTATTATGCTTCAGCTAGGTATGGCCTCCCATAGATGCATGTGTTTGAACAAGCCTATGGGAGCCAGGGAGTGGAATATTGTGGTTTATATATGCTTGGCCCAGGGAGTGTTACTACTAGGAAGTGTGGCCTTGTTGGAGGAAGTATGCCACTGTGGGTTGGGCAATGAGATCCTCCTTCTAGTCACATGGGAGCCAGTCTTCTCTTAGAAGTATTCAGATGAAGATATAGAACTCTCAGCTCCTCCTGCACCATGCCTGCCTGGATGCTGTCATGCTCCCACCTTAATGATAATTGACTTAACCTCTGAACTTGTAAGCCAGCCCCAATTAAATGTTGCCCTTTAAAGTGTTGCTTTAGTCATGGTATCTTTTCACAGCAGTAAAACCCTAACTAAGACAGTAGTTATGTTTATTATTCTTAATCTTATTCTCTTAATCTTATTATTAAAGAAGGTTCCATATTATTAAGTAACAGGCCTGCCTCCAATTCCCCGTAGCTACCTTCATCCCACATAACAACCTCATGTCATGTCTGGTTTCACCTTCTTATCTTTTTCTTTCAAGCACAGGGCCTCCTGTAGCCCAGGCTGGCCTTTAATTCTCTATATAGCTGAGGATGGACATGAACTCCTAATCTTCCTGCCTCTATTTTCATGGTCTTTCGCAATCCTAAGGACTAGAAACTCAGAAATCATTCCTTGCGGCTAAGGAAGCCCCACCAAAATTCCTGAGCAGCTTGTGACTTCCACTGACCTTCGTCTGAGGATTTAGTTTGGCTCTGAGTCACAGATAAAGTATCAGGGCTGGTTGCAGAGGTGGAGGAATCAGCTGGCTTCTTAATGTATTGGGTCAGGTACTTCAAACGGGCCTGAGCAGCCTGGAAGACAGATGTCAGCCTCGTGAGGTCTTTGAAAAGCAGCAAGCAGTGCAGGCAAAAGCAAGTACTCGGAAGAAGAGATAAATGTGGATTCCAAAACCAAAATTGAAAAGGAAAACACAAAGAAGGGTAGTTTAAACCAAGCCAACTCTCCGTTAACTAAGACCAAAGGTCTAAGCCCTCAAGGCAGTGGTTCTCAACCCGTGGGTAGAGGCTCCCTTGGCCACTCTCTCTCCAAATAAACTTTCAGTATGATTCTTAACAGTAGCAACAAAAATGATCTTATAGTTGGGGGTCACCACAATGTGAAGAATTGTGTTAAAGGGCTGCAGGGTTAAGAAGGTTGAGAGTCTCTGCCATATGGAGGGACAGGTATTTAAATTTCACAAGGGGAAGCACAAGGGAGGCTTTCAGGATCCATGTGAGTCCAGCCCTCACAGCTGTGTATAAAGAGGGGTGTTATAGTTTGGACATGTGAGTGGTAACTCAGGTCACAATCCAATCCCACACCTTCACCCATAGGACTCAGCTCCAAAACTACATCTAACAATGAAGACAGAAAGAACCGCCTTCAGGCAGGCGACCTTGATGGCCCTGCCGGGTTCAGTAGTCTCCCAAGCTTGCTTCATGGCACGTATTTCATCTGCCCGTTCTGTGTCCTTTTTCACGTCAATATAATCTGAGTCGGTGTGTTCAGAGACCAGCCGCAAGATCCAGTTGGGTTTGTTTAGATCATCTTGCTGAGAGTGAACTGCAGTGGGCATTTGTGTTTGCTAGGGGAAAAAAGTTTATAACAATGAATGCTTTCATCCTCTAGAAAGGATTCATGCCCTAAATTGAGATTTCACTGTTGGCTACTTACCATACAGGAAAAGAACTGTAATTTGCATAAGACTCCTGTAAGAATGCTCATTATATTCTTTTTTCACAGAAGCAATTACAGGGAAGTGAACAGCATAAAAGTGTACCAGGCAGTGAACACACAACTTACAGCATGTTCCTCTGTTGGGGGCTGAGCACTGAATTGAAAATAAACATCTGCCTATGGGAGAGCCCTGCAGGCACATAGTTTAGTAAAACGAAGAAGTTCAACACAAACTAATTCAACAGTGTGAAGCATTTGTATGAACTCTGTGACCGCTGAAGGTGGTGAGATGACAGGTTGGTGACCTGGAGCTTTGGTGCAGGGATGGCAAAATGAACGGCACTGGGTTCAGGGCATAATCTTTACCTGGTGCTACACAGTGGGTACGTTTGTTGGAAGTCAATGAATTGTGCAGTGATGAGTTGTGCCCATGGAGCTGGGGATATGGCTCAGTAGATAAAGTGTGCTTGCTTTGAAAGTGGGAGGAGCAGAGCTCAGAATCCCAGAGCTCCAAGGCTGACTGTGCACAGCAGCCCACTTGGAATGCCAGCACTCAGCAGGCAAAGATGGGATTCCCCCAGAGCAAGTTGGCTGCCTAGGAAGACCACAAGAATGAGTTCTGGATTCAGCTGAGGGGCCTTACCTCAATGAGTGCAGTGGGAAGTGATTGAGGAAGACTCCCAGCATCAGTCTTGGGCTTCTATAAGCACAAGCACACATATGTACCCTGCACACATGTACACATACAGACACATATTCATGTATATCACATGCACATGAGAAAAAGAAAAACAACTGTTTGTGCCCATCACTTTATGTAATCTTGGCTTAAGATTATATACAATAAAGTCTATGGGTCTTGGGCCCATGGGTGTTGTACCTTATTTTTCTGTTGATGTAATACATTAATGTAATGACCCAAAGCAGTTTGGAAAAGAAAGGGTTTACTTCAGCTTATACTTTGAGGTCCATCACTGGAAGAAAGCCAGGACAGAAGCTCAAGCATGAACTAAAGCAAACAACATAGAAGAAGGCTGCGTATGGCTAAGACACTGGCTCATGTTCAGCTAACTGTCTTAGTTAGCCTAGACTTACCTGCATAGGGAGTGTGCTGCCTGCAGTGGGGTAGACCCTTCATCAATCATCAAAGAAGAATTCTTACAGACATGGCCATCAGCCAATCTGCACATCTTCAATTGACTTCCTAAGTGACTCTGGGCTATATCAGCTTAAAACTAAAAGCTAGCCAGTGAGATAAGTAAGGATGCTTGCTGCCAAACCTGATGCTCTGAGTTCTATTCCTAGAACATATGTGGTATAAGGAGAGAACTGCCTTCCACACTTTGTCCTCAGACTGAAAAATATATCCATGAGTATATTCACATATGTGTGTGTGCATGCATACACATACACACACACAATGTTTAAAATATCTTAAGTCTAAGTTATACTTAAGGTATACTTTACAAAACTGAATATAATTAATCACTTCTAGCTCTGAATGTACTTGTTCCTCCAGATTCATTCTGGAAGTGAGTGGTACTTTAAGGTTATAGAACCACTTGCAAGGACAGGAGGCATCAGAAATGGGTTTTGACTTTTAGATAGGAGAGGTTCACTCCTGGACGATTAGAGAGAAAGATCCTTATTCTCCAAGTAATCTTCCTGCCATTTCTCTCTCAAGTTTCCATTATATATACTGGTTTGTATGTTTTTCTGTTGATTTATTAAATACCAAGACCAAAAGCAACTTGGAAAAGAGGAGATTTTCTTGGTTAACTAGCTTTGAGTCATAAGGTTCTGGAAGTGGGATCTTCGGGGAACCCACCAGGGAAGTTAAATGTTCAAGTGGCATGGATGCAGAATACATTACATAAGATCAAGGTTATGTCCATCTTAATGTAATAAGGGAAGAGGAGAAGGTTGCAGCCACTGAATAAAGTTTGCACTTAAAATTTGGTTTCCTTATTACCCAGAAGCCCTTGCTTCCTATGTGATTCTCTTAGTATTTTAATGAGAACCAAGTCACATAGATGAGAATTCTTTTCTTTCTCAGTTAGAATGTTAGCTTTTCTCTTTAAACAGCTCCAAAAGTGAGTTGGCCAGAAACATTCCCAGTATGGAGTTTTGACTGATAAAGACATGTTAAGGTGCTAACAGATGGATCTCAGGATACAGTCAAACTTGCTTATACTTCATGATACTCCCACGGGCACGAGGGATCTTTAAATGCAAGTGGACAAGACTCTTCACTTCTGGAGTCCTCATTGCTTCCTATTGCTAACTTCCCGTCACAGTCCATTTGGCAAGGGCCACCCACCCGGCTCTGTTGAGTAAGGAGGGTATCATGTCTGCACTCACCTGAGGTTCGAATCGAGGAGCTTGTCTTTCCTTGGCTGACTTTTCTTTCTCGGAAGACTTCTCCTTGCCTTTACGTGTTGTTTTGGCATTCCTACAGATTTTTGCCCTTCACTGACAGTGTGGGAATCTGGGCTTCCCATGGGAGCTGGTTCTTCATGTTTCTCCACATGAGCTAAAGAGACATGAAAATGGAAACCAGTGAGACCCGACATGATAACAAGACCTTTTCCTGTAAGGACGTGGCAAGCACCCTAGAACGGTGCTTCATCTAAAGAGAATGGATTCCTTTCTTTGTAAACAAATATAAGAATTGGTCAAAAAAAATTTTAAAACTTGAGTATAGTTAATATAGCATACACTCAATACTGGTATACATAAAGCAGTGGCCTTTAGAATATTAAGGTTATGCAACCATCAAATAATTAGCCACCATGTTTGCCTTGTGGGTACCTTTTATCTCCTTCATAGCATAGTTAACCTGATTGTTACCTATGCTACACAACTCATTCATCTCTGCTCTAACCTTTACTATTTCCTTTCATATGATTTTGGATTGATTTTCTTTTATTTCTCTGGCTTTCCAGTTTGATTTTTGAAAAAGATCGCTCTGTGTGTGTGTGTGTGTGTGTGTGTGTGTGTGTGTGTGTGTGTGCCTGCTGCACTTGTGCATATAGGTGCCTTCAGACACCATAAGATTCCCATGAAGCTGGACTTGTGATCCACCGAGTGGGTGTTGGGAACTGAGCCCTTGCTCTCTGCAAGGGCAGTTAAGTGCTCTTTAGCCACTGAGCCACCTCTCTAGCTCCGTTTTTCAGGGTTTTTCTTTTTTTTAAAAAAATGTAGACAATTATGTTAAGACCACGTTGCTTTATACACATTTATGAAATCTCCACATCCATTTCTTACTAATTTCTAGTTTTCTTCCATTGTGATCAGAAAACAGAGCTTCCCAGTTTCTATCCCTGCCCAGTTGTTTAGATTCTAGGCGTTGTTTCATCAGCTATCACCCTCCTGATGCTCTATAGGTTTTGAGAAGTTTGTGTGTTCTGGAAGTTTGGAGTGGAGAATTCTTCTCTTAGGGCAGGTTGTTTGCCATGTTATTCAAGCATTTTATAATCATGAATTCTGTTTAACTTTCCTCCCACTACTTAAAGTGTAGTAATGAAATTTCCAACTAGCTGTAGAATTAGCTATCTCTTCTTTCAACACTAGCATTTCTTTCATGCACGTTAAACTCTGCTGTAGGATTCAGATGTTTATAATGGTTTTGTTTTATGGATATGTGGTCACTTCAGCATTACAAAATAACTCATGCACTTGTTTGGATTTTTAAAATCTATTTTTGACACGAGTTTGACCATTCTAGGCTACAGTACATATGTAGCGTGACCATTCTGGGTGACTGTTTGTACTGCGTGTTCCTTTCTCTTGTCATAAAACTGTTTATATCTTTGAAATTAAAGTATGTCTCTCTTATGAACATATACAGGTATATCATGTATTGTTGTAAAGCACATTTAATTTGCATTAGACATAGTTGCCCAAAAAAAGGATTTATGTTGGGTATTTTGATATTTATTTTACTACATATTTCAAATGGTTTTTGTTCCTCTAACCTTCTGTTACTACCTTCTCTTGCTTCAAAATCATAGTCACTGGTGCAGCATTTTAATTGTCTCAAGTTTTTGTTTTTCTGTGCATTTTCATTTTCTTTTTGATGTCTCTGAGTAAGATTGTAATTAAAATGTTTCTTTATAATAAGCTTGAATTAATACCAACTTAATGTCATTAATATACAAAGACCTTTGCCCTTATAATTCTTTCCTCTTGGTGCTGATAAGTAGTAATATTTGTTTGTATTCATGTTGTGTGCTTTAAGCCTAATTGATTAATTCATAGGATATAGTCATTATTGGGTTGCTTACTTTACTGTTCGAGGCTTGCAAGAAATCTGCATGCATTGGTAAACACGTATCAGAATAAGCTGTGGAATGGAAAACATCCTACTGATTCAAAAGCTATGGAAATCGTGACTCATGTGTATATGTGTGTAATTAGAAAGCCCTAGAGGAGTGAACCTGCATACCCCTTGTGGGAAAGACGTGCAGGTGAGAGTGCCTCCTGATGACAAGAGTTTAAGAACCTACCCTGTGAGTCCCTTTCGATTTCACTCTACCCAGTGCACAGTAGAGGGGAACCTTCAGCAGATGAAGAAACCTCCATAGAGATAGAAATGCAAGTTCTGTTTTTATGATTAAGCTAGTGTTTTGATCTGTATCCCCAGAAACTGAAATCTGGTTGGTGTTTGAACATTCTCGAAATTTCTAAACCCGTTTAGGGCAAAGTAGATGTTTGATAAGAGACTCACTTTCTTGTAAGTGAAAACCAAAAAAAAAAAAAAAAAAAAAAATTATATATATATACATATATACATACACATGTATATACATGTTTTGTAATATATCTTAAAATACTTAGTTTATGTAACTGAAAAATATAATTATATTAAATAGTATATTGATATATAATGAATGTAATACTTCGTTTTGTCAAAGACTTTTTGACTTGTATTCACAAAGACTCATTGTGTAGTTCTTTCCTTAATAAAAAAAAAATAATTCCAGCAAGCACTTTACCATCTGAGCTCCTAAAGCAAGCATTTTTGATAAAGATAAAAATTATATGTTTTAATAGAAAAATTAGACTTCAAAAGCCTTGATTATCAACATGAGGAGGCAGTATTTTGACAAAAAGGGTTTAGAACGGCATTGCAGTTTTAGTGAACTGTGAGTACTGAAATAAACAGAAGGTGGCACTATTGTCTTACAATAGCATGAAGTCATGGTTCCTATAAATAATAGCAGAAATACCCCAGGTCAGGCCCATGGGGCTCACAGAGACTGAATGAACAACTGGAGAGCATGCATGGGCTGGACCTAGGCCCCCTACACATATGTAGCAGATGGGTAGTATGGTCTCCATGTGGGTCCCCTAATAAGTGGAGCAGGCGCTGACTGTAGTTTTGTTGTTTGCCTTTGCATCCCCTGCTGCCTTATCTGCCCTCAGTGGGAGAGGATGAGCCTAGTTTTGCTGCGATTTGATGTGCCAGGCGGGTTGGTACCCATGGGGCTGGGGAGGGGAGCTTCCTTTTTCAGAGAATGGGAAGGGGAACTGGAGAAGAAGGTGTGAGGGTGGGACTGGGAGGAAAGGAGGGAAGGGGGCTGCTATCTATATATAAAGTAAGTAAATAAATTAAGAGAAAGAAAGAGAGAAAGAGAGAGAGAGGGAGAGAGGGAGGAAAGAAGGAAGAAAGAAGGAAAGAAAGGGAGGGAGGGAAGAAGGGAGGGAAAGAGGGAAAGGGAGGAGAGGGAAGTCAAGGGAAGGGAAGGGGAGAGGGAGGGAAAAGAAGGGAAGGGGACAGAAAGGAAGGGAAGGGGAGGGGGAGGGAGGAGAGAGGAGGGAGAAAGATTCCAGGTCAGATATGTATCTATATAATAGACCTAGTTTTTTTTTTTAATCTTGGTTTGTTTGTTCACTTGTTTTGTTTTTGTTTTAATTCTGGGCTATAATGATGTAAAGTTTGGAAAACATTAAATCATAAAGTGAAAGAAGGAACTCCCATGGGCTGCTCTCTGACTTCCATATTCAAAAGTTGAAGTAGGTGTGTTTTTGTGTTGAGTAGTCAGTGCTCTTAGCTACTGAGCCTTCTCTCCAGTCCAGCATGACATATTTTTGAGACAATGCCTCACTATGCAACCATGGATCGCTATACATTTGGAGACCATGATGGCCTTGAACTCACAGAGATCCACCTGCCTCTACCTCCTTAGTGCTGGGAATAGATGTGTACTTTCAGAGTCTAACTTATTGTTATTCTTCCCTAACAATTATGAGAAATAAAATTTTATAATCATAAAAGTCATCTATATTTCTTGAAAAGTTACAACTATAATTGGTGCATGGGTTTTGCTAAATTCATAAAGCATGTTTATACAAAGCCTTTTATTTTTCATAAATTATGAAGTAAAATATTGAACCATAATATGACAGAAAATATAAGAGACTATATAGGTTATTAGCAATAACATTTTAGAATTTTGTGATCAACTTATTCTTCAGTATTTAGACTATAAGTGGCATGAGTAATATTTAAGGCGTCGGGCTGGAGAGATGGCTCAATATTAAGAACACTGCTGCTGTTGCAGAGGACCAGGGTTCTGTTCCCAGTACTCACATGGAGACCCACAATCAGCTGTAACTCCAGTTTCAGGAGATCCAATGCTCTCTTTAGACCTCCACAGGCACCACATATGCACATGGAGTATATACATACATGCAGGGAAAATACCTATACACATGAAATAAAATGTTTTTAAAGTATTTGAGGTGACATACCTTTGATATCCATTTTCTCCAAGTCTTTTAATGCTTGAACAAATGTCATCTGAGTTTCATTTAGAGGCCAGCTGTTAAACAACACCAAGCACTGTATGATGTACTTGTAGCACTGTGAAAGAAAAGGGTGTGAATCAGCACAACCAAAAGAATCTATACAGTATACGCATTGAAAGACTTATTAGGTCAGGCTTATAAGTGTGATTTTTCCCACTTAAATCTGCAGCACACCTGGAGTTCACCTTTATTTACAGCGTTAGCTGTGGGGGAGGACAAGAAAGCTCTCTAGCCTCTGATAGAAAAGTCTCTTTTTTCTCCCTTGGCTAATAGTTTCACTTCTGCTTTTCAGTTTTTCTTTTTATGCTGGCGAGTTTTTTGTCAACTTGACATGGGCTAGAGTCATTTGAGTGGAAGGAACCTCAACTGAAAAAAATGGCGCCGTAAAATCAGGGTGCAGGCAAGCCCGTAGTGCATTTTCTTAATTAGTGATTGTTGTGGGAAGAGGGCCCATTCCATTGTGAGTGGAACCATCCCTGGGTTCTATTAAAAAAAAGTAGGTTGAGTAAGCCAGAGGGAGCAAGCCAATAAGCGGCACCCCTCCATAGCTTCTCTATCAGCTCCTATCTCCAGTCTCCACCTCTGTTATGAATTCCTGCTCTGATTTCCTTCAATGATAAACTGTGATGTGCAAGAGTAAGTCAAATAAACCCTTTCCTTCCCAATTCACTTTTGACTTTGGAGAATCAACTGTGATTAGCCAAAGACCAGAACCACTTAAGTAAAACCTTTGCTTTGTTTTGCTTTGCTTTCCAAGTGAGACTGGTTTTGAAGGCAGAAAGGGGTCATGGACAACAGCTGAGGCTTGGCACATGGAAGGCCAGAAGAGGTCATTGTTGAAGGTGTAGCCTCAGTGGCAGGTGAAAGTCCAGGACGGAAGGGGTCACGCAGAGAAGAGGAGCCTTGGCACTTGGAGGAGAGGCTAAATGAAGCTATTGGTGAAAGTGCAGTCCAGCTGTGGCAGAACTGTAGTTCTGCTACCGAAGTAGCCCAGCATTTTGAAGATGCCAGTATCACTTATTGAACATTGAAAGCACAATAACGCTGGAGTGGAGCCTCCTTGAGCTTAGAAGACAGATTGTGTGTGCTGCAGAAGTGAAGCCAGGGAAAGTGGGCCAAGCCCTTTTGGGGAGCCCAGACATTGGCCATTGAGTTATTTACAGCTTAAGTCTGGTTTTGTTTGGATTTGATTGTGCCTGTGCCTTGGTTCTTGGAGACCACAGTTGAGAGATAGTGGATTCTAAAAGACTTTGAATTTTAAAAGAGATAGGTATTTCAAAGAGACTGAAATTGTATGTTTGAATATTTAAAGATTGTGGGACTTTTAAAATTCTCTACTTTCTTACTTTACTCAAGTTACTTCCATACTAACTAATATTAATTATCACTAAAAAGATTGTTTAGTGCAGTGGCTCTCAACCTGTGGGTACTGACCCCGTTTAGGGGTAGAATATCCCGTTCACAGGGGTCAACGATACCTGATATCCTGAGTATCAGATATTTGTATTATTATTCATAGCAGTAGCAAATTTCAATTAGGACATTGCAACAAAAATAATTTTATGGTTTGGGTCACCATAGCATGAAGAACTACTATATTAAAGGGTCATAACATTAGGAAGGTTGAGAACCACTGGTTTAGTATGTCTTAATATTTGAAAATGAGATTTCTCTTTGCTTTTACTTTTCAACTATAACTTATTCAGATTACAATTCACCCTTATAAATTTTAGAGTAATTTCAGATAATTTCTTCGAATGGTGGGGTTTTTTTTATCTGGATTATGATTGCACTGAATTTCAAGGTTCACTGCAGGCTACTTGACAGATGAAAGAGAAGTGTTGTGGTCTGTTGTTATGTATTGTAATGCTAAGTACAAATCCCCAAGACTTAGTTGTCCCAGAGATAAGAGAGCCCAAACTTAGACCCAAGTGACAAGTGACGCTATTATCACCTTGCCCCCAAGTTATTTTTGAATAGTAAATAAAGATGCCCTGGGCAGAGGAGACATAGACAGAGTTTAAGGTTCCTGGCTTGGGATCAAAGAAGAACTAGGAGAGAAGGTGGAGAGAGGAGGAAGCCACCATGGGTTAAGTAAGTCATAAAATAATGACCATGTGGTTGGCTAATTGGAGTTAAGAGCAGCCCAGACAAAACATGGCAAATTATGTAATGGAATTATTGGCTGCGAAATAGAAATAATAACATAGAGGATGTATATCTGCCCAGTTCCTGTGCTGATTAAAGCAATGTTGGGCAAAAACTCACCATAAAAATTAATTTCAGGTTCCCAAATAAAAAAACATAAGCTATCGCTGTAAAATTGGTTTCTTAGTAAAGTCAGTTTTTCACTAAACCTCGTGGTTTTCCCCAAATCATGCGGGATTCCAGACAAAGACTAAAATATATGCTAACTTGGCATCCATAATTCCGGTGTTTATAGCTTAAGCTAAGACATAGCTGTGTTTCCCCCCAAACCGAAAAGAAACAACACACCAAGCGGCAGGCTCGAACTTCAGACTGGGGTCTTCCCAAATGCTGCTCTATGATGTCTTGGAGATGCAGCTTTATGGCAGAGATGCTACACAGCCCTGCTGTGCAATGAGGCAAAGTCCTGCTGCTCAGAAAGCAAAGAGCAAGGCTGCATGTCTCCGGCAATCAAAAAAATTATAAAAAGTTAAATAAATTAAGATGTCAACGCTACCTTAAGCACCTGGTTTCCTTCAACGTGGCCTCCACAGGAAAACTGGGACTGCTTGGCCTAGCACATGACACATACATGATGGCTTGAGAATAGGGTTATACAGTAAATAAAATGAAATTTAAATAAAGTTAAATATTAAAAGGATATTAATTTAATTTATATAAAGAGAAAGGGGATATAAGTATATTTATCCAAAGAAATATTAATCTCCAAGAAGGGAGAAATAAATGAAAATCGATATGTTTTTAAGGATACATGGATAAATGAATAAATCCAGGCCTTTGATCTCAATGCTTAGGACACAAAGGCAGGAACAGATAGGTTTCTTGTGAGTCTGAGGCTTGCCTAATGTAAATAACAAATCCAGGCCAGCTTAGGCTACACAGAGAAACCCTATCTCAATAAATAATAATAATTGTTTTAATTATCAATATAAAGATGGGTATAACTTTCGTGGTTATAATGGAATTACAAATCCTCTATGAGAGAGGACAAAATAGAGCAAACCTAAATTAAAAAGAGGCTGCTAAATCAAATCAGTCTATACTTTTGATGACTTGGGTTGCTGGAACAAGGAAATGCTATTTTAGGAGAGAGGCTCTGTCTTTGTGTTAACAGGAAATTTAAAATGGCTTTGTGCTCCTTCCAAAGTAATTAGGATCAAATTTTATAAAGAATGGCCCCCTAAAGACCTTGGCTGCAGCAGAAAAAGAAATCAAAAAGACCAAACAAGTCAGGTAACACGATTTGCTGATCCCTCTACATAGGAAGAGCCCTGAAACTAGCTGGGCCATAAAAATGTCTCTAGCTTGAACTTCAGCTATACATAGCCAATGGATCTTGTTGGCTACAGAGTCCTCAAAAATCATTATGGCTTCCTTTCATACAACATGAATACAGATGTACAATGCAGCTTTAGTACATGATCATACTAACTCCTAGAGAGAGACAGTTGTAGTTACCTGCTCAAACAAGAAACACAAATTCATCCTGAACTGATCTGCTCGCCTTGCACATTCCATACAAATATCTTTATAGAACCAAATATTGGTTTTAAGGTTTCTATATTTCAGAATGAAACACCCAGAGGGCATCCTTGACAAGATCCACCCTTTGAAGTTGCTGAAATGACCTACTGTCCCAGCTCCCTGCCTGATTCTGTCTCAATTGACGCTATATCTTGAGACTTGCTTCAAGAACAACTCAGAAAGGGCTGCCCTGATGACCTGGGTTCATCCAGCTTTTCAGACTGTACCAGTCAGGACTTCAGTTAATCTTTCTCAACACATAAAGATTGAACAACAAATAATGCCAGCTAGCTCTATTTTGACTTAACTATTTTTTTCAATTTCCTTTTGGGATCCAAACAGAAATTCTTTACCCCAATTCAGCAGAAAGCAATCATTAAAAATACAAACAAAGAAACAAGCAAAAAAAAAATATCATCTCAATTAATTAAATTGGAAGGTATAG
Source organism: Mastomys natalensis (assembly GCA_021653895.1). Lineage (NCBI taxonomy): Eukaryota > Metazoa > Chordata > Mammalia > Rodentia > Muridae > Mastomys > Mastomys natalensis. The sequence continues at coordinate 965,642 of JAJTUV010000674.1, forward strand.
TTTTAGTTATTTTATAAATTTCAGATATGTTGTCATTTTAAGGTATAATTTATAAATAATTATGGTCTTGGACAGAAAAGAAACAAAATAAGGAGCTTAGACTCAGGGATTTCTATCTTTTCTTTCCTCTCCTCTGTCCTTCTTTCTTAGGCAAAGGAAAGGGGGATAAAAGGGAAAAATGGGGAGATATAGTAATATTATAAGAAATTAGACAAATAGGGATGAGTTATTAAATCTACTCTTAAACAAAAGCATTTTATAATCTTATACTGATAGAGATCTTTATATTTTGATGCAGAATTGAGGTTACATTTTGTTACGCTGATAAAAAATTTTATATATTGATACAGGTTTAAGGTTTTCATTGATATAAATCTTTGTATATTGATAAAATTTTAAGATGAATTTTGTTACTCTTAGATAGGCATTGTCCCTATGCAACACATTATCAATACAAAGTCTAATCCCAGTTCTTTTAACAAACAGTTTAGGATAACTAAGTAATGCAATAGTCAAACTCATGGTCATATTAGATACTAATCTAGTGAATTGCAATAAAATATTTTCAAAGTTATTCAAATAGTAAATAGCTAAAACTAAGCAGTGTTTAACAATTCAGATGTACTATATATAGATAGATGGTCTTCAAAATCATCAGAGATCCACAGAATACGACACTTAAAATCATTTCATTATTAAAGGATCGTTTGACTATTAGACAGATTTCCTTCTGGAAGCACCCCCAGTCCACTTTAAAGAAGAAAATGAACATCAATAACCTCCATATGGAGTTGCTATGACTGTGGAAAGTTAGCCACTGGGCAAGAAATGCCCTAACTTTATCTGCAGACAGAATGCTGTCCACAAAGAACAAACAGACACAAAATAGTTGATTGCTAAGCTCTGATAATACTGGGTAAGTTAGTCCTTCATAATTCCTGCTTCACTTAAATTCTGTCAGATGTTTTGGACCAGAATGCTGAAGAAAGATTCTCCAACATTATAAGCAATATTGGGGACTGTCCAGATGATAGTCTATCTCTGTTATTTCTATAATTTTTTGAAGCTGTGTCCCTATACTCCCTGAATACTCAAATAATATTTATTTCTTCTCAAATCTCTGATGGGGTTGAAGATGAGTTAGTTATAGTCTCACAATTTAACTTAAGTTGTTTATGATTTAAGATGTTCTAGGTCTAAAAAGATGTTTTTAGAATAGTAAAACATGTTAAGAAAATAAATAATTTATATACAAAATTCTAACTCACCAAAATAGGATAGATGATAAAATACTTTATCTAAATTGATAAATATAATGAATTGGATATTATAAATGTATACCTTATACTTTTCATAACTGTTATAATTGTATTCAATTTATATCTGAGATAAAAGGAAGCTTTTCTTGGACTAAAAAGGAGGACTGTTGAGGCTTGGTCTTTTGCTATGTATTGTAATGCAAAGTGCAGGTCTAAAGACCTGGTTGCCCCAGAGGCAAGAGAGTTCAAAGTTCACACCTAGGTGATGTTATATGACCTTGCCCCCAAGTTATTTCTAATTAGTAAATAAAGATGCTGGCAGCCAATAGCTGGGCAGAGGAAACATAGGCAGGGTTTATGGTTCCCAGCTTGTGATCCAAGGAAAATCACCAGGGAGAGAAGAAGGTAGAAAGAGGAGGAAGCCACCATGGGTTATGTGAGTCATAAAATAATGATCATATGTGTTAGCTAATTGGAGTTAAGAGCAGACCAGACAAAATATGACAAATTATATGATGGAATTTTTGTCTGTGAAATAGAAATAATAACATAGAGGATATATATCTGTCCAGCTCTTGTGCTGATTAAGGCTTATTGTAAATATAAAAGTTGTATGTGCCTTTTCTCTAGAAATTAAGTCATTAAAGATGGAGTAAAAGTCCCAAATGGAGATTAAAAAAAAATTCTACAACAGAGAGACTTGTATATAAAATCCCCTCAATTTTAAGCCTGACTTTAAAAGATTAACTAATGTCTTTCTAATGTTATGTCACTTGACTGAAAAGCAGGGACTACTTCTCTTAAGTAGGCCAGTCATTTACAGTGTTTTATGTGGCTTACTGACTTTCACTGTCCGGCTAAAATGTAAATGCTTACTGTGTGGAGACCTTCAGTGTGCTAGCTGAGGTCAACTGGCAGTTATTTTACAATTACATTGCTGTTAAGAAAAACAACACATTGTGCTGTCTCATGTTCCAATATTGATACAGAGCAAAGATGACAACTGGTGTAACTCTAGGAGTGGCAGAGTTGGTAGCTAAGGGCACAATGTTACAAAGAGAGAGCAGTGTCCATTCAAGTCTTGCTTTCACATATGCCAGCAGGTTACTACTAAGCAGGCCACTGTGGTTCTCTGTGCCCAGGTCTCTTCATATTACACAGGAATAATAAGGGTACAGGTTTAAGGGTTAACGGGAACACTGAGGATCTGTGTCGAGCCGAGGGTTGAGTAAATGCAGAAGCAGTGTACCTGGCAAGCTTCTAAAATCTCATTAGCTCTAAGGTTTGTGTATTGTGTTGGAATCTTTTTTTTTTCTTATTTAGTTTTTATTCATAATCATAAACTTAACTTTGCAATCCAGCTAGACTTGAAGGGGAATGAGGAAAATATGGAACCCAAAGACTTCAGTGAGAGCAGAGATTACAGGGCATTGCGAGCAGATGGGGTGGGAGCGCTCTCCTGAGCTACAGAAGGAATGGTTTGATGGATAAAACGCCCGCAAGTCAAAAGAAATTAGAGTTGTCCACAGTCGGAAATGATGATCTTCTTGCAGGTCTTGCCATTCCTGGACCCAAAACGCTCCATGGCTTCCACGATGTTCATGCGTTCTTTCACCTTTCCAAAGACCACATGCTTGCCGTCGAGCTATTCAGTCTTGACAGTGCAGATAAAAAACTGGGAACCGTTTGTGTTTGGTCCAGCATTTGCCATGGACAAGATGCCAGGACCTGTATGCTTCAGGATGAAGTTCTCATCCTCAAATTTCTCTCCGTAGATGGACCTGCCACCAGTGCCATTATGGCGTGTGAAGTCACCACCCTGGCACATGAATCCTGGAATAATTCTGTGAAAGGAGGAAGCTTTATAGCCAAATCCTTTCTCTCCAGTGCTCAGAGCACGAAAGTTTTCTGCTGTCTTTGGAACTTTGTCTGCAAACAGCTCGAAGCAGACGCGGCCCAAGGGCTCGTCATTGGCCGTGATGTCGAAGTACACAGTGGGGTTGACCATGGCTGCAGCAAGCGGCGAAAAGCGATAGCGGCGTCTGCCTTGTTGGAATCTTTTAGGCAGGTATAGTCTACAAATAACTCAGTCGTTCTCTTACTTTGCTACTAACCAGTTTGATCCTTTATTGCCATAATGTTGCAATGTTATTAAATATTATCAATAACATTGAGGATTCTTTTCTTATGCTATTTTAAGGAAAATATGACAAGTACAAATATTAATATAATATTGTGTACAAACTTCTAAATGACGGCACCTGGTGTGTAGGATTTGCATTATGTTTACATTAAGCATCTGTAAGTAGGAGCTGAACATGATAAGCTGTCCAAGGGCCACACAACTATTCTTGTGTAGTCTGTTTCTGTGGATTTACATTAATAGATTTTTCTAATGACAGACCACATGAATTCCTGGAGAGATACTCTCTGCCCACTCTTACCACTGCTGAAACTGGTTATTCATTAATAATTTCTCACCATTTGATCAGCTAAATTTATTCATTTCTTTCATGTTCTCCTTATCTGGCTATTGGGCTTAAGAGTTTGTGGATATCTGTAAAAGTATCATAAGAACCTAGGTGCAGGGCCTCATGACTAATTCCTGCACTTGGGAGGTTGAGATTTGTGGGTAACCACAAGTAAGGCCAGCTTGGGATACATAGCAAGTTCTAGACCAGTCACAGGCTGTAGAGTGAGACCCTGTCTCAAATTTCCTATTCAAATAAGACAAGATTGTGCTTGTGTTTTCTAGAAAATACTATTCCTTGATCCATTCCATAAGCCAGCTGGTGATATATTTAGCAAGGGAAAACTTTGAAAGTGTTATAATTGCAATTTTTTTTTATCACATCGCTCATTTTGTTACTTTCTTATTAATAGGTTTTGCCAAACTCCAAACTCCCACCACTAGCCTGGCCTGCCCTAGTGTTTAACTCTGCAAGCATAGACTAGCCCGTGCTGCTCAATGGCCTTTGAGTTCTGTACCATTTTCCTGTGTTCGGTAAATTTATGCCTTCTGTTTTCTTCCAGGTCTTATGAGTAGCACATATGCTTTAGAATCATTAAAAGCAAAAACTACAGATAATTCATTTTGAGGCATTTTGTTTGTAAGTTTCATCAGCTTAACTTCACATCACTCTCAGAACCTTGTCTTTTTTCAGTGAGTTACTTTGGGGCTCATTTCTAACTCTGGTTGCCTAGGCTTAGCTCACGTACTTATAAACATCCATGGCTCACTGATTACTTGTGAAGTCAGTGTTTCACTAAACACACAGTATTGTTGCTGACAAAGTACCATTTTAGAGTTGTTATTAAAACCTCAGTATTGAGTTCTATGTTTCATAAATACTCAGTTGATCTTCTTTTTAACTAAAAGATAATTTAATATTCTTTATCATGTTTTCACACCTATTAATTACTATTAATGTATTTCCAACTGCATTATGCTAATACTGCCCATATATATATAGGTACTTTGGTTTTTATTGAGGGGCCTATTAATTTTCATCACAAACCATTTATCTTTTTAAAAATAAGTACTTTCATTTTGCATGTGCATGCATATGAATACAGAGGCCCTGAGGGGTCAGAGAATATTCAGTGTCTGGAGCTGGAGTTGTAGAAGGTTGTGAGTCACCTTGTTTGGGTGCTTAGAACCAAACTTGTGTCCTTTACAAGAGCAACAAACATTCTTAACCCTTAAGCTATCTTTCCAGCCCCCATATCTATCTTTTAAAATATTCTGAATGGACTAGGGAATGCCTGAAAGAATGAAGTACTTCTCCTGAAAGTGTGAGGACCTGTATTCAAATTCCAACAACTCTTTTAAAGGTAGCTGCAGTAGCTGTGTCTGTAATTCAGTGCTCCTGTGTCAAGAGAGTGGCTGGAAGTGGGAGCATCCCTTCAAGTTTTGGGTCAGCTAATCCGAGTATGTGCTGTAGCGAACAACAAAGAGACCCTGTTACAAATGATATAGAAGGCAAGGACCTCCACCAGAGGCTGTCCTCTGGCTTTCTGTAGTGGGCCTTGACACATGTGTTCCCATACTCACACACAGGAGTGCTCAGAGGCACACACGGCACACACATAGGAAGTAATCCAATGTCCAGCATATGCCAAGACAAAGGCACTATAATTAAAAATTTCAAATCCTCAAAATGGTTCTTATTTTGCTCCTCAGCTTCATCAGGAAGCATAAATTGAAGATTTCAATTGGATTACTAACTTACATTTTTTTCCTACACCATTCCAATAGTTGTTCAGTTTCTATTGAGTTGGGTAGTTGGATATCTTCACATTAATTAAGACTGCTGCTTCTTGATTCATTCTTTCTATTTTTACATCTGTCTCTAATGATTTCTAAGTTGTATGATCTTGATCATCATCACGGTTATTGTCCAGTCTCTCTGTGCCATAAATTCTTACCTCTCTTTACACTTATGTGCTCATTCTGCGTGCCAGTTCACATATGAATATGGGGGCACCAGTTGGTGCACATGTGTATGGAGGCCAGAGTCAGCTTGAGTTTCTTTCTCAGTCTTTACCTTATTTTTGAGATAGACTCTCCCACTAGATTCAGAACTTTCTATCTTTTCCTAGGCTAACTGGCAAGTGACATCTGCTTGTCTAGGCCTTCCAGGCTGGAGTTACACACATTTTACCCATTGAGCCATCTTCCTACCACCAAATAATTGTTGTTGTTGTTTGTTTGTTTGTTTTTCAGTTAATGTACCTGCTGTGGCGTGCTAGAATTGTCTTCAACAGTGGGTATGTTCATAACTTCTTCTTCAAGCAGGGGCATTCCTGTGTCTGTTAGTCCCCCTCCAGATCTTCCTTTGAAGGATTTTTGACCTGGTTGACCAGATTTTTTCTTGGTCAGCACTTCTGGTTCTTTCTTAGGTAAGATGTGAGATAAGAGAATTTGCTTGCTAGCTACAAAGGAGAAATATTAGGTTAGAATATTTGATATTATTGTATAATAAATAGGTTACATATACACATATAGAATATACTATACTTAAAAGGACATGATTATTTTAAGAAGGTAAAATAAAAATACAATATTAGATTATTCAAATTTTTCTGGTCTTAGAGAAATTTATTAAGAAATTTCATGTGGGGCTGGAGAGCTGGCTCATCAGTTAAGAGCAGATGCTACTCCAGAAGAGGATTCTAGTTTAGTTCCCAACATCCACATGGTGCCTTAAAACCACCAGTGGCCCAAGTACCATAAGATCCAACTCCTCCTCTTGTCCTCTGCAGGACCCAGCATTCACATGGTGCCCTTTCAGACATGTAGGCAAGCACTCATATACACACACATGAATAGATCTTTAAAAAATAAAAGTTGGCTTATGTATAAGAAATAATTTTTCTCAAAGAACAATGTTTAAAGGAGAATCCTAACCAATCTATTGTTTTTTGGAGCCTACTTAGGCATAGAAGTTGGCCCCAGTGTTTGTCAAGAGTTTTATTTTTATGTTAAACAGTGTAAATGCCGCAGCCACACATGCATCTGCTTCTGAATGGAGGCTAAACGCCAGACAGGTACTCACACTGGGAGCTCAATGCTTTTTCATTTCCAAGGAAGTAGAAGGCGGGGATGATGGCTTGCCCTTTGCCCACGGTGCTCACGATGACCTCCTCACTTTCCAGCACCTGCAGCTTGACGAAGGCATCGGGTTTGGATGTGTGGACCTGTATTGTAATAGCCTGTGCCACTGTCACTTTAATGGAATACCTGTTGTGAGAAAGGGTCATCTCTATGAGCAAATACACAGGTCTGTTCCTTAAGTCGGTGAAAGAAATGCTGTGACTGTTCTCATTTGATTGTCTGAAAGTAATACAGCTTTGTAAAGCACAGGGACATGCCAAAGCCCTAGAGCCCCTGCAGACTTTGGCAAAGGACCCCGATACCACACAGCTGAGAAAAACAGTAGCATATGTTTCTGTCATTAGAAAATCCTAAGAAGGAAATGCATCTTTTTGTTAAGTACGATGAGAAGCCATTTATGAAGCAGTATAGATCTAAAAGCTACCATCCTTGACAGTCATGTGACCACCACTAATTAAAAAATTATTGCAGTGTGTGTGTGTGATAGAGAGGGATCAAGAGAGAAAGAATGAGAATGAGAGCGAGCAAGATATATATAGATATATCTATCTCTATCTATCTATCTATCTACCTATCTATCTATCTATCTCTCTCTATATATATATATGCAGAAGAGAGAGAGAGAGAACATGCAAGTACACATGTATGGGTGAGTGGGTTCTCTTTCTACCTTTCCATGAATTCTTGAGATGGAACTTAGGTTGCCATGCTTGGGAATCTCATGGCAAGCATTTTACCCTCCAAGTCTTCTTTCTAGTTCTTGTTTGTTTTTTCCTGTTGTTGTTTTTTTCTCTCTAGTAATTCTCACAAATGCCCAGGACCTATTACAGACTTTCAATTTCTCTAAGTGAATGAAAATAAAACAAAAAGCAAACCATGGAAAGTTCATCACTTTGAACTCCAGAGCGACCTGCCTTCCTTTCCACAGGCCCCTCCCTGTTTGCTTTTCTCACTCACTCATCTCCCTCATCTCCCACTCACTTCCTCAGCACAAACCCAGAGTCTTGGTTTGCACTGGCCAGGATTCCAAGCAGTGTATACTTCCCATATGGAAACTTCTGGTCTTATCTTCTGACCTTTTGGGAAAGTCTAGCAGGGTTGAAGACACCACTGGTGCCTTGTCTTTAGAAACATATCATCCCTGAGTAAAGCAACTTCATGCTGTCCCTTCTTTTCAGGGCAACTTTCTCCGACCCCTCTGTCATTGATAGCCCATGCTTGTCAGGGAAAAAATGTTCTGCTCTCATTCAACGATTGAAAAAAAACCAACATTTGTTCTATAGTTCCTGGGCTGTCTGTGAGCTCAAATGGAATCAAGATTCCTTAATGGAGCCTCGAGTTGAGCTCTCTCTTCAAAAGATCCTGTGGCTGTTACTGACATTTACAAGCAAAACTCCTGTCCTACTGACCACCTTACAGACTAACTTCTGCCCTGTATGCTTGCCTGAAGGAAATGATGTCATCCAGACATTTCCCATCCTGAGACAAGCCCAACCAGCCAAGGCTGTCAATTTTATCTCAGCGTTTTATAAAGTTTTCTCTCCAGATTCATGCACCTCTTTATGATTGGGTCAATTATATTTCTTCTTCCTACAAAAGTCATTATGCTGAGAGGAAGTCAAGAAATAGATTCTTTTCAGAATGCTCTGGAGACTGCTACCCTGGTGACGACTTAACTTCAGAGTGAACTTCCAAAGTATGAGGTGAGACATTTTTGTCAGTCACCCAGTGTTGTGCCAAGACCTTGACAGAGCAGCTATAGCAGACCCATGGACTGAAGTTCCTATTGCCAGGGTTACCACCTGAGCAATTTTACTGCTGTCTGTCTGTCCCTCTACCATTTGAATATTCGTTTCACTCTGTTCAACATCTGGAAGCCAGATCGGTTAATCTGTTAATAATCTATACCTTGAATAATTGAATAGAATTTCATAATAATATGGTGATAGCTTTTGTCTTAGAAATTACATTGAGTTTTTTCAAATTCATGTATTACAGACATATTTTGACACAAGTCTGATAATGTCAAGTTTTTTAAAAACTCTTTAAGGCATTCTGTTGCTGTGTGCTTAAGGTTGCAATATATGTATGTGTGTATATATTGCTCTATAATTGAATGTTATTACTTATTTAGATTTTAAGAATTACAGTTTTAAAAGGGAACATCTTTGCATTAAAATATTATAGGAAAAAAATCAGGCAAAGCATATTATTCGTCAGATTTTGCCTTTAAAATATATCATCTTTTCAATATAATAAAATCCCAGAAATAATTTTTTTCTAGGCATCATAGACCATTCCTGTCACGGCTTTAACAGTGAGGAGCATCCGTTAACCACATCAGTGCTCAATGATTACATATTCAGATCTATCAAATATGGACAGCCATAAAACAGCTAAAACATCTTGATGTCACTAACAAACGATTGTTACATGATGCTATATGGAATGTCAGAAGCACAAAGCTCCCAGTATTAGGATTTTAAAAGTGGTAAACTATGACTAGAAAGAAATGACACAAGAGATAATTGCAAAACTAAAAACTAAGGCTATTAGTTGGTTTTCTGATTATGAATGACATTTATATATCTAATGTGTTTTCCAAATTTGGGTGAAAGAACATTTTCTATTAAAAAGAGAAGATCCTTAATGCAGGCCAATTATGCACTGGACACATTGCTAGTTTCTAAGCTGAAAAAAAGCACATGCCTTCAATTCACATTAATTTTCATAAACACTGATGCACAGGTAATCAACTAAAATGTATACATCACATAAAATGTGTACCATAGGAATGGCACCAGGATCACCTACTTATATTTGGAGATTTCAATGCAAAGGGTTTTCAATTTGAAAATAATCATTATTTATTTTCGACGTGGCAAAATGAGGATAGAATATCAAAAAATAATATGCAAGGAAAATAAAACTGTATAACTGACATCGCTGGGGGCAGGGGAACTTTTCTTCTCTTAAGAGACAGGCCTGGCTGTTACCTGGAGGCTGGGTAAGGCCATTAGACTCTGTAGCTTGAGTTTTTACCCTACAATCAATGGAAAGTTTACAAACATTTTATAGCACATGTGTAAATATGTATGCTAGAAAGGCAACTACCTTGATAATAAAGGATAGACATATAAATTAAGAAGGCAGGGTGACAATGCAATTGTTTTAAAGTAATATAATGGACTTCCAGATTCCAAAACCAACAATTTCATGTAACAAATATCATGAAGATTCTAAAGTAGCGAGAGAGCATTGGGAAGAGACGGGGAGAACACACAAAGAGTGTATCAGAATTACAATCCACAGAAGCAACTAATGAAACAAAATAGACTCATTATTGGGAATTCAAGGGTGATGGATAGGGGAGCACGAACAGAAGGTTGGGATGACAAACAAGGACTGTCCCACCAGAGAAGAGCCACAGATAGGGCAGAGCAAGGAGAGCATCAAGTAGCTAGTAGAGAATCTGGAAGAAATTCAGTGAAAGTCAGATAAAAGGAAGCCTAATTAGCCATGTGATTGCTAATTACTTATTTCCATGAAATAACAAAACTTAAAACGTAATGAATTCAGAATTATGAATTCATTTCAATAGAAATATTACTATTTTTAAAGAGCACCTCTATCCATCTATCATATACTTGTACCTGAACAGGATTTTCTTGTCGTTAGGAATATAGTAGTCTCTGATTTCCTTTATGGAGAAGGTGTTGCATGGAGAGTCACGGAGAGAAACGGGAGCGGGTTGTAAGAGCCAATGAGCCGTAGTTTCCACCGTGCACCTGATACGAATGTCTCACCAGTATACGCTTCAGCCACAAATGTGTATCCCTTCTAAAAGAGAGGCCAGCCACACGCACAGGAGTCATATTGCCACTAGTCTCTCATATATATAGTCCACACATTGAAATAAATGTTACTATATTGATACATCCACACAGAACCCAGAATCTCTTAAGAATTATCAAGCCATTAACATTCTATTTAAGATTCTTCAGGCCAGGCAGTGGTGGTGCAGGCCTTTAATCCCAGCACTTGGGGCAGTGGCAGGCAGATTTCTGAGTTCGAGGCCAGGCTGTCTACAGAGTGAGTTCCAGACAGCCAGGGCTACACAGAGAAACCTGTCCCCAAAAAAACAAAAACATTCTTCAGAAGAATAGTCATTTTAGGGCTGAGTGTGTATCCAGTGACAGGATGCTTGCTTAGCTTGTGTGAATCCTGAGTTGGATCCCTAGTGCTCTATACAAACAAAACCTCTGAGAAATCTCACAGGTCAGTGTTCTAAATTATACTGTTTGGTCTTTGAGGAGTTTTGACAGGAGTAGAGGAAACAGCTGTTTGTTTGAATTGAAGAAGCATAAATATTTGCAAGCCTAGGAGGTCTAATGAGGGTCCTTATCAAGCTTCAAAGCATCCCTTGTGAAAATCCAAAGGAACAAAACAGACGCCTAACAAGCCAATATGAGTTTATAAGGAAGAGAAACTTCATTAGATCATAGAGCTAATGCACAGGTAAATAATGACAAAGCTATTAAAGTCACATGATGTTGGATGACTCTGGATGAGGTCTCATCAAGACGAGCAGGTATTCAAGTTGGGCAGCATCCAGGGATACATTTTATGTATCTTTGCATTAGTTTTAGACATCCTCTATGTGGATGAAGATAGACACCTCTCTCTGGAGAGCATCCCTGGGATATCACATCAAGATGGTTCATCAGTGCCAGAGCAATTTTTTTTTTTTTCCCACTGAAGGACAGAGGGATCGAACTCGGGACAGACAGAGCGCCCTAGCGACAGAGCGCGAGCACTACAGCGATGTGCCACCGCAGGCCGGTGGTCAGAGCAAATTATTTAATGGTTAAGAGATTGACAGATAGAAATGTCATGCAGGAAAATGACAAGGCCTTCAACTTACAGTAGTATAGTCCAAGATGTGTTTTGTGAAATATTGACCCAATATATATTGTGAAAATGAGTTTCTATGATGTAATACTTTTGGAAATAATTATATCCCTCCCCCAACCCAGAGATATTCAGAATATATTAGCTTATGAAAAATCCTGAGAAATCTTGAAAAAACTAATTTATCCTGTATTTTTTCTTAACTTCAGAACACTATATTTTTTATAGAAAAAAACACACCTAAAACCCACAAACATTTTCAGTAAGCTACATACCTATCATCATGCTCTTCAGGTACCAGAGTGTTAAGGCAGACACAGACTACAGAACAAAGACTGAAGAAATCATTTTCTTTTCATCAGCTCTGTTCTGAAGTAACAGTCAGTTCTGAGTGCAAAATTTTACCTGGGTCACAAGTAATTCTCAAGCATATTTAAAGACTGGGAATCCCGAAAAGATGAAAAACCATGCCACAAAAAGCACAGAGGGAAGCTAGTTCTCTAATCACTCATCTCTACCTTCTCTTCCACAACCATCTTATTTCTTTCCCTGAACTCAAATAGACACAGAGGGTAGAGACCTGAGAGAGGAAGGGGCTTATTTGGTGCCATCTGAATTTGCAGCCCAAATTCAAAATTAGCAAAATAAGAGCTAAATGGAGATGGAATGTGCCTCTGCATTTTGATTCAACTTGCATCCTTGAAAGAAATCTATGTGACTTAACCTTAGTTTAAAGAGCTAACTAGTGAGAGACTGGAGAGGTAGCCTGAGTTCAATTCCCAGCAACCACATGATGGCTCACAACCATCTGTAATGTGATCCGATGCCCTCTTCTGGTGTGTATGAAGAGTGTGACAGTATACTCACATACATTAAATAAATAACAACAACAAAAAGCTAACTCGTGAAAATAATAACAACAACAAAACTCAAACCCCCTCACACACAGACACACAAATGCAGGCATGCACGAACTCCCAAACCTGTAGAAAAAAAGTTATTTTCTTGTTCTGTTCAATTAAATATTTTTAAATGTCCTTACTCAAATCAAGAGCCAATGACTAAATTAGTGTAATGATGTACTTCATGAAGGGAAGATTATTTCTAGATAATAAAGAAGCCACAGGCAACTTTAGCAGACACAACTTCAGAGTACACAGGCCACAAAAACCCCAGTGGAGATACCCTACTGGACTGAAGGTTTGCTGTTCACCAGAACTCCTAGACACTCAGGTCAGAATCCCAAGAGGAAACACAAACAAATGGAAAAATACCCATCCAACAAAGAAAAACTCACAAGTAAGCACTTGAACTTATAATAATCACAAACCCAGATAGACAGAAACTAGAGCCAGAAAACAGTAACAGTCAGGGAAAGATGGCATCACCAGAGCCTAGCCACCCTACTTGAGCAAGCCCTGGATATTCTGACACAGCTAAATCAAATGAAAATGATCTTAAATCTAATCTTATGAAGATGATAGAGGCCTTTAAAGAGGAAAGAAAGAAATTCCTAAAAGAAAGACAGGAAAATACAATCAAACAGGTGAAGAAAATGAATAAACTTGTTTAAGACCTGAAAATGAAATAGAAGCAATAAAGAAAACATAAACTGAGGGAATCCTGGAGATGAAAAACCTAGACAAGAAAACAGGAACTATAGAGGCAAGCATCACCAACAGAATAGATGTAGGAGAGAATCCCAGGTGCAATAGATATGATAGAAGCAATCAATACATCGATCAAAGAAAATGTTAACTCTAAGAAGTTCCTAATGCAAAATATCCAGGAAATCTGGAACACTATGAAAAGACCAAGCCTAAAAGTAATAGGAATGGAAGAAGACAGAGAAGATGCCCAACTCAAAGGCCCAGAAAATATTTTCAGAAACAATGGAAAATAAATTACCTCAGCCTAAAGAAAGGAATGTCTATAAATACATAAGCAGCTTACAAAACACGAAATAGATTGGATCAGAAAAGAAAACCCTCCTGTCACATAATAATCAAAACACTAAAGGTACAGAACAAGAAAGGAATATTAAAAGCTGCAAGGGTTAACAGCTAAATAACATAAAGGCAGATCAATCAGAATTACACCCAAGCTCTTGAGATTCTAAAACTCAGAAGGGCGTGGGCAGATGTCTTGCAGTCCACAGATGCCAGCCCTAACTACTATACCTATCAAAACTTTCAATCACCGTTGAGGGAGAAAGCAATATATTGTATGACAAAATCAAATTTAAATAGTATCTACCCACAAAACCATATCCACAAAAGATGCTAGAAAGAAAACTCCAACCCAAGGTTAACACACCCAAGAAAACAGAGGAAATAATTCCACACTAACAAAATTTAAAGAAGGGAACCTCTCTTTCTCCACTCTCTGTCTCTCTCTGTCTCTGTATCTGTCTCTCTGTCTCTGTCTGTCTCTCTCTCTGTCTCTCTCTCTCTCTCTTTCTTTCTCTCTCTCTTTCTCTTACACATACACACACACACACACACACACACACACACACACCTACCACCAATATCAAAATAACAGTAATTAACAATCATCGGTCATGGCTATCTTTCAACATCAATTGACTCACTTCCCCAATAAAAAGACACAGGTTAACAGAATGGATATGAAAACAAGATTCATCATTTTACTGCATACAGGAAACATACCTCAGCATTAAAGATAGAAATTACCTTCAAGTCATGGTCTGGAAAAAGATTTTCCAAGCAAATACACTCAAGAGGCAAGCTGGAATAGCCATTCTAATATCTAATAAAATAGACTTTCAACCAAAATTTATCAAAAGAGAGTGGAAGGACACTTCATACTCATTAAAGGAAAAAAATCCACCAAGATGATGTGTCAGTACTATATATTTATGCTCCAAATGGAAGGGCACCCACATTATTTAAAGAAGCATTACTAAAGCATAAATCACACATCAAACCCCACGCATTAATAAAGTGAGACTTCAACACCCAAACCTCATCATTGGACAGGTCATCCAGACAAAAACTAAAGAAAGAAAGAATAAAACTAACAGATGCTATGAATCAAATGGACCTAACGGTATGTAGAGAATGTTTCATCCAACCACAAAAGAATACACTTCATTCTCAGCATGTCATAGAACCTTCTCGAAAATTGACCATATACACTGTCACAAAACAAGTGCCTACAGATACAATTAAACTGAAATAACCACTTGCATCTTATCAGACCACCATGGATTAAAGTTGGACTTTAACAACAACAGAAACAACAGTAAATCTACACACTCATAGAAACTGAACAAATTTCTACCCAATGAACAGAGTCAAGAAGAAATAAAGAAATTAATTACTTTCTATAATTTAATGAAAATAAAGGCATAACATACTCAAACTTATGGTACACAAAGAAGTGCTAAGAGGAAAACTCACAGCATTAAATACCTTCATAAAGAAATTATTGACATCTCATACTAGTGATGAACAGCACACCTGAAAGCTCTAGAAAAAATGAAACAAACATATACCCAAGAGTAGCAGATGGCAGAAAACACTCAAACTCAGGGCTGAAATCAAATATTAGAAACAAAGAGAACAATACAAGGAATTTATGAAAACACGAGCTGTATTTTTTGAGAAAATCAAGAAGATAGACAAACAAAGTAAGTAAAAGTAAGTAAAGTAAGTAAAAGACAGAGGAAGAATACCCAAATTAACAAAATCAGAAATGGAAAGGGTGACATAAAGGCAGACATTGAGGAAATTCAAAGAATCATTATCTTTTACTTCAAAAAACCTGTATTTCTCAAAATTAGAAAATCTAAAGAAAATGGGGGGGATGATTTTCTTGGTAGATACCACTAACCAAAGTTAAATATATATCAGGTAAAAAATTTAAATAGAATAAACTCTAAGGAAATACAAGCACTCATTAAAAGTCTCCAACCAAAAAAAGATTCCAGGACCAGGCAATTTTACCAAACTTTCAAAGAAGAGCTAATAACAATATTTCTCGAACTAGCCCCCAAATTGAAACAGAAGGAACACTGCCAAACTCATTCAATGAGATCACAGCCACCTTGACACCTAAACCACACAATGACTTGACAAAGAGAATTTCAGCCCAATCCCCCTTATGAACATTGACGGAAAAATCCTCAATAAAATACTCGGAAACCAAATCAAAGAAGACATCAAAGATATCATTCATTAAGATCGAGTAGGTTTCAATCCAGGGATGCAGGGAGGAGTCAAAACACAAAAATTCATTGACATAATCCACCACATAAACAAACTAAAAGAAAGAAACTATATGACCATCTCATTAGATGCTGAAAAAGCCTTTGATAAAAATCCAACACCTCGCTCGGTCCGCTGGCGCTGATATCTGGGTGACATCTTGGCGATCGCTTGGACGCTATCCTCTCTCCCCCTCCCGACTTCCCGCGTTGTACGCGGTGTTGTCTCTGGGGTCCTCTCCGGGCCTCTACCCGGGTCTTGCTTCCCGCTTTGCCGCCTCCATCGTGAGGAGCCATGAATGGGAGGGCTGATTTTTGAGAGCCCAGTGCACAAGTGTCAAGACCAATTCCTGACATAGGGGCTGCTTATATCCCAACAGAGGAAGAGTGGAGACTCTTTGCAGAGTGCCATGAAGAATGCTTCTGGTACAGATCTGTGCCATTGGCTGCCACAAGTATGCTGATTACTCAAGGATTAATTAGTAAAGGGATCCTGTCAAGTCATCCAAAATATGGTTCCATTCCCAAACTTATATTTGCTTGCATTATGGGATACTTTGCTGGGAAGCTTTCCTACGTGAAAACTTGCCAAGAGAAGTTCAAGAAGCTCGAGAACTCCCCCTTGGAGAAGCACTGCGGGCAGGTGAGCTGCGGCGCTCTTCACCTGGGCACTATGCTCAGAAGTCTAAATATGACTCAAATGTGAGTGGTCAGTCCACTTTTGGGACATCTCCAGCAGCAGACAATATAGAAAAGGAGACACTTCCTCGTTACGAGCCAATTCCATTTAGTGCTTCTATGAACGAATCCACTCCCACTGGTATTACTGACCATATTGCCCAAGGACCTGATCCCAACCTTGAAGAAAGTCCCCAAAGAAAAAGTGTTACATATGAGGAATTAAGGAGTAAGAACAGAGAGTCATATGGAGTAACTTTACCCCACAAGACTGACCCCTCAGTCAGGCCTGTGCAGGAAAGAGTGCCAGAAAAGAAGTCAAAGTAAACAAATACGGAGACACTTGGGATGAGTGAAAGATGCCATCATTGGACCCACCGAAGGCCTTCTGTACCCAGCTTCATCCAGGTGGTCCTTTGTACCTGCATGCTTGGACTCAGCAGCAGATTTCATAAATACATTAAAACGAAACCCTGGTTTGTGTGATTTAACATACGATGCTTCACAGACTCAGATTTCATGTTTCCTATTGTGTAAATGTACCGGCCTGGGCACTGAGAATAATGGTCTTATGCTGTAGTGTGCACTTGGTGAAATGGTTTTCAGTTACAGGAGAGACTCATGGAACTCGACTGACTCTCGATCAGCCCATGCGACAATAACTGATAGTGCATGTTGAAGGGGGAGGGTGGGGGGAGCAAGCATACGCCTGGGTTCAGCTTTGCATCAGTTATTAAACGGCCTTTCTCCAGCATTTACTCGAGCACCTTAATGTTTGTGGTGAATAAAGTGTAAAAACATAAAAAAAAAAAAAAATCCAACACCCCTTCATGCCAAAAGTCTTGGAGAGATCAGGGATACAAGGCCCATACCTAAACACAATAAAGGCAATATAAAGTAAACCAATAGCCACCATCAAATTAAAAGGAGATAAACTTAAAGAAATTCTACTAAAATCAGAGAGAAGATGAAGCTGCTCACTCTCTTCATGTCTATTTAGTATAGCACTAAAAGTTTTAGCTAGAGAAATAAGACAACTAAAGGTGATCAAGGGTATACAAAATGGAAAGGAAGAAGTAAAAACGTATTGTTATTCTAAGATGATATGATAGTACACATAAGTGACCCCAAAAATTCTACCAGAGAACTCCTACTACTGATAAACACCTTCAACAAAGTAACTGGATACAAAATTAACTGGAAAAAAATCAGTAGCCCTCCATAATAGAAACGATAAACAAGGTGAAAAAGAAATTAGGAAAGCAACACCTTTCACAATAGCCATAAATAATATAAAAATTTTAGTGTAACTATAAGCAAGCAAATGAAAGACCTGAGTGACAAAAACCTCAAGTCTTTGAAGAAAGAAATCAAGGAAGGTTTCAGATGATGGAAAGATCTCCCATGCCCGTGGATCAGTAGAATTAACATAATAAAGTAGCCATTTACCAAAAGCAATCTACAGATTCAATGCCATTCCCATCAAAATTCCAACACAATTCTTACAGTCCTTGAAAGAACAACATTCAACTTCATATGGAGAAACAAAAAACCTAGGATAGCTAAAACAACCTGTACAATATAAAAACTTCTGGAAGTATCACCATCCCTGTTTCCAAGCTGAACTACAGAGCAATAGTAATAAAAAACCTCATGGTATTGGCATAAAAACAGTCAGAATAGTTAATGGAATCAAATTGAAGACACAGAAACAATCCACACACCCATAGACACTTAAGTTTTGACAAATGAATCAAAGCATGTTGAACATTTTTTAAGTGCTTCTCAGTCATTGGAGATTCCTGTGTAGAGCATTCTATTTAGATCTGTATCCCATTTTTAATTGGGTTATTTGATTTGTTAATGTTTAGTTCCTTGAGTTCTTTCTATATTCTGGATATGAGCCCTCTGTCAGATATAGAATTGATGAAGATCTTTTCCCATTCTGTAGGCTGCTGTTTTATCTTTTTGATTGTGTCCTTTGCCTTATGTAGGCTTTTCTGTTTCATGAAGTCCCATTTTATTGTTAATCTTAGTACCTGACCTGTTGATTTTCTTCCATTCAGGAAGATGTCTGCTAGTTAAGACTCCTAGCAACGAGGAATATGGAACCTAAAACATCCATTTCCTGTAACTAGCCAAAGCTTCCAATAGAGGAATGGGGGATACCAATCCAGCCAAAAAACCTTCAATCCATAATTTATCCTGCCCACAAAATGAGCAGGGTAAAGATGGGGCAGACATTGAGGGAATGTCCAGCTAATGACTAGCCCAACTTGAGACCTATGCCGAGAGAGAGGAACCCACGCTGACAGTATTAATGATATTCTGCTATACTTGGAAACAGGAGCCTGGCATAACTGTCAGCTGAGAGGCTTCACCCAGCAACTGATGGCAAATGATGCAGAGACCCACAGCCAAACATTAAGTGGAGCTTGGGGAATCCTGTGGAAGAAGGGCAGGATGGATTTGAAGGAGGTTGAGAGATCAAAAACACCACAAGAAAACCCACAGACTCAATTAATCTGGGCCCATAGGACTAACAGAGACTGAACTAACATCCAAAGAGCATGCATGGGATGAGACCTAGGCCCTCTGCACACATAATAGTTGGTACAGCTGGGTCTTCATGTGGGACTCCTAACAGTAGTAACAGGGGTGCTCTCTGATTCCATCCCTTTCCTCTAACTGGGCAGCTTTATCTCGCTCAATAGGAGATGTACCTAGTCCTACTGCAACTTCATATGCCAAGGTGAATTGTTATCCATGGGAGGCCTCCCTTTTCTGAAGAGCAGGGGGGTGGTGGGGGAGGGAAGAGGACATGAGAGAAAGGGACTCAGAAGAGAGTAGGGAGAGAATGCTGCAATTGGGATGTAAAGTAAATAAATAATGAAAAAAATGAAAAAATTTAAATTATGCTACAGAACATAATATCAAATACAGATGACTTCCATAATAGAAAACCTGAGTTTACTAAAATATAAATTTTTAAAATTATAGTGAGTATTAAGAAATTTAAGTAAAAACAATTTTTAAAATCTCACTTTGCATATGTACACACATATATAAATAATCAGTTGGATTATGTTGTTTTACTAAGAATTTTATCTGGTTATGTTAGCATGTCTTTAATATTAGCACTTAAGAGGCTAAGGCAAATATATCTCTGTGAACTTGAGAACAGCCTGATCTACATGGTGAATCCCAGGACAATCTAACAGCCTACATGCTACATAAAGTTAAAAAGAACAATAAACAAACAAGTAAGGAAAAAATGTTATTTTTTTATTCAAAAAAATGTTTCCTCAAATCTCTAAAATGTTTCCAAGGAGCTGTTCAGTTTCTTATTGAATTACTGCATTTTATATCTAGTCTTCATCCTTATGAAGCCAGTATTCACTAGTCAGTCATTAGAAAGGTATGCCTAATTTACATACAATAATGCATGAGAAGATAGGCTGAAATGAACCTCAAAACAAACAACAAGCAAACAAAAAAAAATCATCATCCAGAGAAAAAAGGAACTATTTCAAAACAAAGAGTTACAGAATGGAAACTAGGAGCAAAAACAGGTCTCTCGGCTTCCAGCCTATATCCATTAAGTTTGTCATGATTCCCTAATGTGGAACATGGTTGAAAACAGAAAGGGATTAAAAGACAGCGAGAGGCAACATCTGATGGAAGGCCAGGGTCTCTCACCCATTCAGTGCTGCTTTGCCTGAGGGAGCCATGCTACCTTTGAAGACTATAGGTGGGGGCTATGTGTGTGCTATAGGTTCCCTGAAATTCTTAAGAGGGAATAAGGCTCCCTGTGAGACAGAGGCACTCCTTTGACCTGTTTCAGTACAGGACCAAAAGAACTCCTGGGATCCATTTCTGTGTTCTGGGTTAATGTGGCTTTGGTTTCAATCCTGGGCGTGTGTAAATATTTTTTTCTGAAATGTAAAGTTGCTCTCTCCTGTTGTACAGGGATGTAGCAGGGCACCCTTCCTCCTAGCAGAGCTGTCAAGCTTGCTCTTGGATGCTGTTTTATCACCTGGGGCTACATTTTGCACCTACCTTGTTCTTGGTGTAATGGTAAGGCACCACTCTCTGAAACACCTTTGGCACCTGCTCCAACGTGTCATTGTTAATGACATGCAGCATACAGACTGGGAGGGAAGTGTATACTTTGGGGAGTAAGATCATATCTTGAGGAACCAAAAATGTTTCTCTGTAATTACAAAAGCATGAGCTTTACTTAATGGCGATTCTCAAAGTGTGAAATAGAATTTAATCCCAAAGAATTTTTGCAAAAACTTCAAGTTGCAAGTAACTAAAAGCCTTACACATCTTTTCCATTCCTCGGTACTATTTCTGTGTCATTTTCTTGTAAAAATGCAAATTCCCTTAAAAATTCCCATTTTATGTCATTGTGACTTGCACTTAATATGCTATTGGTTAGATAAATGTTATCTATCTGAACTGAAAACAGACTGATTTATTATGTTAACATATTCACTGAAAATACACAAATTGTTTACACATTTCATGCTTTGAAGTAAGGAATATTGATAAAAATTCTCTGACATCATATCATATAAATGAAAACTTTTATGTATCATGTATGGGAAAGTTTTGAGAGAGTCTAGAGGCTGATACTTTTACTGCTAACCATACTTTTACTCTTGAAACTACAGATCTGAACACCCTCTTCTGTCTGAAGATGGCGTCATTCACCACTTGCCTGAATACTATAAACCATGAATTAGGTGGCTGGTCTGTGTAGTTCACGGTGTGGTCAGCAAAGGCCAGCTTGGTCTCTTCATCTTGATAGCATGGGTAGGATTCCATAGACTTACACTTGCTTTTAAACATTAGTCTAGAAATGTAAAAATAACTCTAGTGTCAATGACAAAGCACTTTTAAAATAGACTCCATTTACAGAAGAGACCTAGTCCCTGAAACAGCCCGCTGAAGTTTACCAGGTTAAGAAAAAACCAAAGAGGCACAGAGTGATTCGTAGCATCTGGTGTCAAGGGGGAAGAAGTACACTGCAGCTCAAGTGTGAATGGTATCTTCCAAAGGCTCGTAACTGAAGGAGAACGTATTCCTAAGCAAGAGAGTAAGTAATGCTCACAGAGGGAAATGAGGCTTTGATGTTGAAGCATAAAGCAGGGCAGAGCAGTTGTAACACTGGTTCAGGACCATTGAAGGATCCAGATAGAGAGAAGAGTGTGGGATGGAGCTTGTGAAGTGAATGTGAGCAATGGGTTTGGAAACTTTAGATACAAAATCCCAAGGACACAAACAAGAGTATAATATTAGAATTTTTTGTCCATTGTGATTTCTGGTTCATGCCGTTGACAAAACAAATCATGAGACCCTCCTCGTTCCCTGCAGGGAACCTGGTGACTTCTGTGCTATCTGTATTCCACGACAGGGAGATTCTTCTCTTCCTGACTGAATCTAGATCTAGCCTCAAAAGCACCAGGAATCCTGGGTCTTTTTCAGACTATCTCAAGAGCTATCTGGGATAGAGGCCATTATAGCCATGCAGTATCATTCATTCTGGAGATCTAAAAGTACTTGTTAGCTACAAGAGGTCTAGCAGTATTCTTTACCTTAAGAGAGACAATGCATATTGCTCCAAATTCATCTCTAATACTGTCCAAATTTTATGAAGTGTATCTGCAACGCTGATATTTTCCTTTGTTTCTAAAAAAAACAACAGTAAAAATAATGGTAATGGTAATAATAACAGTAATAGTAATAACAACATTAAATCCATAAG
The DNA here is from genome assembly GCA_021653895.1 of Mastomys natalensis. Classification (NCBI taxonomy): domain Eukaryota; kingdom Metazoa; phylum Chordata; class Mammalia; order Rodentia; family Muridae; genus Mastomys; species Mastomys natalensis. The sequence continues at coordinate 988,111 of JAJTUV010000674.1, forward strand.
CTATCTGAACAATGATTTTGTGCAATTTTCATTTTGCAAGTAAAGAATTTGAAATCCATTATAGGAGGCATGTAGATCCTTGTACTCATAGGTAAGTGCTAGGGAAAGCAGGAATATTAAACACACAGGGTTCTCTCATCAAAGAAAAAGATGTGTAACCTACTTTCCAGCCAGGAAGTTGTGAATGGATATAGTTAATAGTCTAGTGACTTTTGTGCTATCTGTATGGCCGGACCACATCAGCTCCTTAGACCCAGTCATGAGCTTGGTTATCTTAAGCCTGCATTGTCAAAAAATCTATTAGAACATACCTTTATGGAAAATATCACTTTACTTTGCAAGAGTTTTGACATAGTCATGTCTTACATTTTGCTGCGCAGCCAGGATTGAGTTAATTACCACCAATAAATTGTGCTTTGCTTAAACATGTTTAAAATAAACTTGGTATGGTCAGACTCTTGAAGTTTGAGCAGACACAGGCTATTGAGTTGTATTAAACAGGGCTTCTTGCCTCCCATAGATCGATGCTCTGCTGGCTGTGGTGTTTGCAAAGAGCCCCACAATCCCACAAGATGGTTCTAGGCTCCAAATTTTAAGAGCAGTAAAAGCATATTTAAAGCATAGAGCTGTCAATGTCTAGATGAGAGCACTGCTCAATGTATTCTACTGTTTTCTCTCATCTTCAGCCTGAAAACATAAGGGATTTAAGTGATTCCCAAACAGTTTGTATAAGAATATCTTCTGTCATACTAACATTTCCCATGGAAAACCTTTGCTCAGAAAAAGCAACCACCTAATCATTCTAAAGAATATACCTGGATGGAAGGCATGAACTTCCAGTACTGCACTGCCCTCAAATGGCTTTCCAGTAGATGGACAAACGAACCAGCCGGGGAAATGCGGTCTCGAGTAAGCATCTCCAAGTCAGCATGACAGAAAGAGACACTCTCTTTCTCTCAAGCCTGCCTGAGTGTCTCACTGTGTGATCAGGATCTCAAATGGGAACCTGTAGCATTTGTTTATCTACTGTGTGCCTGACGTTATGGAGCAGTTTTGCCTGCTTGACCAGCTTCTCTGACTGAATCCATCATCCCTGAGGTCCGTTCAATATATCCAAGTTGAGTGAAAGAGCTACATTATGAAATTGCTTGCACTTTTTCAGTTTCCAGTATTGGGGGAAGGGAGGGAAAGATTATTATAGGAATATAATAGTTACTACTTATAGAAAGAACTAAAAATATTTTACCATACAATACGTTTGATAAACGCACTTGTTTTCTAATGCAGAAAAACATGAAAATCAAGTAATTACAATTCACTTCTATCTCTAGTTTGCTCTTTCTTTCACCTCCCCTTCCTCCCTTCCCTCCCCTCCCCTTCCCTTCATCTTCCTTCCTCTCCTTCCCTCTTCCCTTTGTTCGTTTCTTTCATCTGGCCTTCCTTCCTTACTTCTTGATTTGGTAGCCCAGGTCAGCCTCCAGCTAACACTAGCCATCCTTTGCCCCTCTTTCTGCTGCTGGAACTACACTGTACAACGGCATTCTTTCACTAGCTGTGTTTCTATCACAAACTATTTACTGTGTATCCTAAAAGCCTTTGGGTACCTAGACTTTTTGCTCCTTAGACAAACATTTCAATGATATTACTAAATGTTTTCCACCAAGATATTTTTATAACAAAATATTTCAATAAACTAAAAAGTTCTATCAACGTAAATCTTTCCTCTCAAAGGATCAATGGAATTACATGACGGAAATAACTGAATATACCTTTTGAGTTTTAATTTGACAAAGTAGGCATCACTACCCACAAATTCATTTGACATACCTGAAAACATTTCACTTCGCAAATGTTAGAGCATATTGAAACACATCCTTGCCCCTACCTTAACATCAGCCTCATCATGCACAGATGTGCAGGCGTCTTTCAGTCCTGCAACATCCGGTCACTCCTGTGAAATTCAATCTAGAAATATACAAGCATCTCCTTCCTAGCTGAAGGTGACTGACACTTCAGACTGCTGCAACCAAATTGGAGATGACTGAAAAGAACTTACAACAGGTTCTGAAAATTAAGTCAATCATTTTTCTCAATGATTCATGGAACATATATCCTTTTCCAATGTGTGGTGTGTGATATCAGTGCACATGTGCATCTGTGTAGACATGTGTACGTGATGGATACATGCATCTGTGCACATACATGTGGTGGCCAGAAGTTGAGATCAGTTGTTCTCTAATTACTTACCAAGGTAGAGTGGTCTGCAGAATGTGGCTCCAGGATGTGGCTCATCTGGCTGGACAGGGATCCCCACTCCCTGCCCTCCACGTGAGGCTGTTTGGGTATCACACCTGCATGCCTTTTCTATGGCATCTGGCATCTGAACTCCAGTCCCCCTGCTTGTGTAGCAAGCACTCTTTCTACCCCATTGGCCCAGACCTGACATTTGCCTTTCAGTAAATAAATATTCATTGTGCGTGACATCTCAAACACTGAGGAGTTCTGAGAATGAGCAAATGAACACTAACCAGCTCCTTGCCTTCAGGGATTTCAGTACTTAGTAGATAAAATTAATAAAGTATTCTGTGAAGCAGGGTGACTCTAAATTACCACCCATTCCTACATACCTGGGTCTATTTCAAGTGGCTTAAAACCATACCTGGCGTTCTCGCTTTCAAGAGGAGTCTGACATAGGCCCCTTTCCACATGGATTGAATTTTCACTGCGGCAGCTATTTCCTCGGAAGTGTACTCTTTCTCATTTATTGGCATAGAATATTTAAGGGCTATCCACTCCGCTGACAAGAGAAAGGCAAACACTGGATTGGGATCTGTATTTACTAATGTCCCCCAAAATTTCATGCCTGGAGCTGTGAAAGCCTTCAGATATATAAAATCCTACAAAGATGGATTGAACATCCTGTTTCACAATGCCTACTGAGCTTAGGTAAAGGTCTGGAGGAGGAAGCTGTTGGTATTTCAATGACCTGCCTTGGATTTCCATGGGAAAGGGGACAGAGGCATCCCTCAGAACTGAAAGGAAACAAAATAATGAGAATAGAAACAATATAGTAAGAGGAAGGAAGGAACTGGGGCATCTCCTCAAGGGTCCTTAATTCAAGCCAGGCAGGTCAATAGAGAGGAGTTCTGGTCCCCAGGAAGTATATATGACAGGGTTTAGGATGCTTCCTCAGTAGATCATTGGAGCCTCTGGAGCATTCTAGAGAGAACTGGAACTAGACGTTCTCAGGCAGATCTGTTGTCTCTGCTACACAATAGCTGAACATATCCATTTTAAATTTTTACCACTTCCGTGCTCAGATACTTAAAATGAATCAGCACCTAAAGAGGCATCCTCTGAGAGGGAATCCAGTAAGTCCATTTCTAAAACCATAGCCCGAAATGCAAATTTGAAGTTTATAGGAGGCTTGGCTAGTTGAGATTTTTTCATTAAACGCCACAATGATATATGGAAAACCTGGAAAAGATAAAAGTATTCACACACACACATGCACACGTCACCACACACACATGCACACGTACACACACACACACACACACATGTATAATTAACAATAGTGGACAATGTAGGTTTAACTATACATGGCAAATGGAGCTGAGTTCTTTACTAGGATTTGCCTTGTCCGTTGAGAGTCTATTTGTAAATTTGCGTTTGTTTAAATATATGACAAGGTGGACATTTATCACTGCCAATTCAGCTGATTGTCTGGGATGTATATTGAATTCTTCCTTGATGTTCGTATACCAATAAAATGGTTTCTTTTTCCTCTGCTTGGCAAGGGGTTCTTCTAGTTTGGGCATAGTCTTAATTTATAAAGACTTTGCCAACAACATCTAACATCAGTTTACATGTAAGTAATGGTAAAATATATTTTTAATGCAAAGGAAAATTTACTTGGGCTTATATTAAGCATGGTGCATACTATTAACTTACAAAAATTACAGCTTAACTGAGTGCCCTGTGTTTTTCATTTTGGCTATGAAATTCCTCCCTCAAAGAGCATGTGATAAGGTCGGAGGCATTTTGTGTTGTCACAACTCGATGTTATCGTCATATACAGTGGTGACAAGTGATCTGTGACACATCCCACAGAGCATAAGACAGTCAAATAACAAAAATAATTTAGTCTGAATATCAGTTGCACAGAAGTTGAAAAGAACTTGAACAAAAACGGACAAATAAAAGCAGATGGAACCTGATTGCCATGCAGCTAGGGTGGATTAGTATCCCTCAGTTTCCTTGCTCAAGAGATAACCAGGAGTATCCTGACTTCCTATCCTGCAGGTTATCTAGGAAACCAGAGAGCAACTCAGCCTCAGCAGAAGCTAGTGTCATATGAGGGAGGTTCCTGAGGGCAACTTGAACGATTGAAAAAAGAAACACTTCCTGGTGAGTCTCCTTTATGGAAACATCATTCCCAGTTTAGCAAAAGCCTCTGGGTGAGTGAGGCTCAGCAGCCCCCAGCAGCCACTATCATATTCTTTTTCTCTAGATTCCTCTCTGCAAACCACTTCAGCATTTGGACTTCCACTTTCAGATGGGAGGTTTCCTGCTGTGAGCATTAGAACCAGAAATTGCTTACCCGGAAGTGTTGAGCAGTGAGTTCTTTGTTGTTGAGGGGGATAGGGTAGTGAGCTGCCTGCAGATCCCTCAGAGCTGTTGGCAATTTATCTTTGTCTTTGAAATTAGCAATCACGTTGCCAATAGCCCTCATAATTATTATAGACTGTTCTGTAAATCGGTAGCTTTCCTATGAAAACAGAGTATGCATGTAGCAGTAAGCCTCCTGTTTATTAAAGGGCAACTAAGTTTACAAATGTTCAATCTCTGGGAAGAATATCTTCTGCTTTGTGATTGATTCAAAGTTATTTTATTTGTATAGAATACAGTGAACTTAGGCTTTTTATTTGATGCTATGGTCTAGGAGATGTAAAACAAAGGCTGGAAGTCCTCTGAAAGCAGCTGTGGAAAAGGAGCTCTAGCCTTAGGATGGAGTGGGGAAAACTCCATGGCATTAATGTCCAGAGTTAGGTCTAAAAGCTGTCTAGCAGTTTAGGCTGATAGAGACTGGGATTTTAAGGACTGACGGGTAGAGAAGATTTCAGAGAGAGAGTGAGAGCGAGAGAGTGAGAGAGCAAGAGGGCGAGAGCGAGAGCGTCTTGCAAGATAAAGACCAGTGTGTGGGCTGGCTTGGGCTACTGGCTCCCTCTAGCTATCTGAGAAACAGTAAGAGGTCCAAGCTGACAAGAGATTCCAGGAATCAACCAGTCTAAGATACCTGAAGACTGTCCTAGTTGGTGTATATTGGGTAGTGCTTGAGTTGTCTGGAGCAGCACATGCCTACTTAGAGGAAGGTGGAGGAAAACCAACTGAGCCATCTTTACTGTTTCTCTGGAGGTGTTGGTGCAATCATTGTTCCATGGATACATGGAGGACTCAGAGTAGGCCCAGTGAATGTGCCTTGGAAACACAGATGCCTGCTGGGTGGAAAACTGTTGATAAACAGGTGTGTTCTCATCTCCATGCTTGACTACCTACATGATCACGCCAAGCGTCAGCGCTGAGGAAGGTCTTGACTCAGTGGTGGTCTAGTTAAAGGAAACTTCTACCCAGAGAAGTCACCTGCTTATGTAGCAGATCTAGGAATGATCAGTTATGACTCTGAGGAGTTAAGGTCTCTTAGGTCATGGGCAAGGGCCTGCCTTTTGCACTTCCATTAGAATAAAAAAATAATAGAGATTAATCTTGAGTCCAATAACTCTTAAAACATAAGAACATTATACCATCAGAGAAATAAGAAATCGCCCAACAAAATAATCATTAGGAGGTAATTCTCCTGAAAGCTGGATGACGCATGGCACACAAGTATTGTTTTAAAGAACAATTTGAAATAAGCAGGATAAAGCATGGCAGCAGTACATGCTTGTAATCTCACACATACTCTGGAAGCTGATGCGAAAAGGACCATGAGTTCTAGGTTAGCCTGGGATACATCATGAGCTCCTGCCTCCACAAACCAAAGTAACAAAACAAACATTCCAGAATAGTCAAGGAAACAAAGAACACCTGATGAGATCAACCTGATGTTGTTTGCTTAGTGCCTACTGAGCAGAATAAAAAGCATGTGGAGAGGAGATGGCACAGCCAACAAAAGGAGGCCTGAGGAAACTTGTAGAGCCCTGTCTAGACACTCTAGGAGATGTCTATTATCTCTATTATGCTTTATTCTAATGGAAATGCAAAAGGCAGAACCTTGCCCATGAGCTGAGAGACCTTAACTCCTCAGAGTCATAACTGATCATTCCTAGATCTGCTACATAAGCAGGTGACTTCTCTGGGTAGAAGCTTCCTTTAACTAGACCACGCTGAGTCGGGCATGGCTAGGTCACCACAGCACAGTAGAAAGACCCGGTATTCAACCTTCTTGTTGCAAGGTTTTCTGGCTGCCTTTGAGAATCCCGTGTTTGCACCATGTGGAGTTAGTTTTTGCTAGTTTTCTTGGGTTTTTAGTTTTAGTAAATCGTTAGAAATAAGAAAGTTGTATGTGTCAGACAACAGAAAATAGCAAATTCTTACCTCCCTAGGCACACAGGTGGACAGAGGATATTTTAAATAAAGTGGGGTTAGTGGAGTTATTGTGCCCATTTTCTCTCATAGCAGAGAAAGGACAAGAAGACAGAGGAAAGGGTAAGAAGTGATGAGTGCTTCCAGTGGAACACTCTGATCCCTCCTCATCGCAGAGATACACACTCTGAATTCCTCAGAGCAAGGAAGGTATGGATAGGAAGGCATGCTCAGACTTTAAGTGACATCCAAAGGACTTTGCTGGTGCTTTATCCCTCCCAAGAACCACTGCATCAACCCAGGAGATGTTGATCGACATGAAAGACTCAATAGAGGAGAGGTGTGTACAGTTGTCAGGGATGAATTAATTGTGTTTCTCAGAGATTACATTTCACCATTTCTTAGAAGATATACAAATAGTTTAATAAGGAGGCGTAGGCTAAATAAATAATAGGATTGAGTAAAGACCTTTGAAACCAGAGGGGGTGGGTTTACTAGGATATTTACCGGCTCAAAGTTGGGCAGTACAATATCTTCATCCCCGATGACAAATGTCGTCATGCTGCAGACATGTATGGCATGCCCCACAGGGGAATATGCATTGAAGAGCAGCATATGCCTCCTAGAGTGGATGGAAACCATGTGAAGACCATGCTATCTCTGTTAAATGGATTTCACCTCTGCTAGTTGCTTGGTCAGAGTTTGGAAGACAGAAGTCAGCGAAGAGTTGTTTTGTTTTGGTATTTTTTTAAGACAGAAGGGATAACTACTTAGATTTGTACTCTATGACAACCATAGATAATCACAAAAATCTGTGTTTTACTGATTATAGAAGACAGAAACAATTAGACACAATAATAGACTTTCACACACTGAAGATGTGCATACATCCTGTGCTGCTAAAGAGGATTCTACATTTTTTTTCCCATTGAGTACAGGGCTTTGCAGATTCGCAAATACATCTCATTTCATATATGTAAATTCTCTCCCTCTTATCCAGCATCACTGAAAACAGAGACAACCACTTTCCCCCCTTGTCAGGCCTTTAGAGGATGCTCAAAACACAGTGATGGCTTATGGGCTGTGTGGAGAGATGCAGCTCCAGGACCATCCTCTTAATCCCTTGTGCTTGATGTGTCAACAGTAAGTGGTTCTCAATTTGGGGTCACCAACCTTTTTTTACAGAGGGCACATAGTAGACATCCTGCATATCAGATATTTACATCACTATTCTTAACAGTAGCAAAATTATAGTTATGAAACAGAAATAAAAATAATTATAGTTGAGGGGTCACTACAACATGAGGTGGTATTAAAGTGTCGCGGCATTAGGAAAGTTGAGAGCCACTGTATTAGAGAATCTCATAGAATTATTTTGATTTCTAGAGAAAGTCTCCATACAGATACTATATTGAGAAATTGATTTTTTTAGATTTTATTATTTTTTCAGACATCTGGATGCATAACACACATTGCTTTAGCCTTTTGTTTTGTTGCTTAGGATCTGCTTTTAGCACAGTCTATATAAATTTTCACTGATGCCATATAATTAAAAAGATTGATCTTAGGATAAAATTCCAGTAAAAATATTTTCCATTTGAAATATGAGACAGTATTCCAAATTTTTATATGCTAAAAATCAATAAAACACTTCCATGGTCTATCATTTCCTTCAAACAGAAAATGTGATAGTTTGCCTAGTTTTGTTATCATTAAAAATAACATCTAAAAAATGTACCACAGGTGGTATTCTAGGTTAGTAGGAAGAATGTTATTTTATAATCTAATTGGAATCCAAATTTAAGCAGAGTCATGAAGAATTCTTGTTAAAGAATAGTACAATTTATGAAAATACAAGAAAAGTTATTGAGAGATTCATTTTAGAAACTTCTGGGTTAGGCCATGTTCTTCACATACATACCCCCTGGACTCCCAGCAATGATCCTTCCAAAGAAGCATCCAATGTGGCCCTGAGAATGTCATTTATTGAAAGGATTCTCTCTCTCTCAAGAATCTCAATGATAGACAGGTACCTGGTTGAATGTCACTCCAGGAAACAATAAAGTAGAATCCCCATCGTCACAATCTAAAAGCCTCAAACATGGGAAAATGAAGTCAGACCATACCCGACAGGCAGGCGCACCATGCTGGCCTTCGTACCATAGGTGTGAATCCTCAGAACAACACTAAGAGGCTTCAGGGACTTCCAGGTGATGGCTTCAGCTGTCAGGAGCCCAGGCTCCACAGGAGGGCTATCTTTTGTTAAGGCTTTGGGAGAAGGGAGATGTGTTGAAACATGATCATGGGAGAAAAGCTGGCCTCCACTTGCATTGCTTCCTGTCCAGTAATACCGTATGTAATCATGAAGGCGAATCATATACTGAAGATATCCTAAAATCATTGCTGAAATGATGGAAGCTACGGATGTAAGTTTGGGAAATGGCGCCTACCTTGGCTCCTGGCTCTGCCTGTTCAGTTTGCCCTTCATAATCATTTCCTCAGATAGAAAAATTAGGATGAGAAAGTTGAGAAAAGGAGAACATGCAGTATACTTCATCATAGTCTGCCACTATTTTTAATCATCTGTATCTACATGATTAGAATATCTTCTGGGAGTCAGTTTTAATGGGGAATATTGTGTGAATATCCAGGATATTACACTTCCGTGGCGTGTAATTTCCAGAGATTTCTCACTACATTCAGCATCATGGCTTTCAATGGAAATGAATGCCAATAAGATCAGAGACTGGAAGAAAGGTGACTTCCAGGTTTAAAGTAGTCACGTACGAGAAGGAGAGTGGAGGAAGGACACACTAGGGGATGCCTTCATGGGGTGGGGTGGGGTAGGTGGGGGGGTGGACCTTGCTGAAACCAGTGCTCCTCAGTGTTGAGTGGGCTGGACAGGAGGGATTTCCTTTTCCCAGGCATATCCAGATGCTCTTTTGCAGCCAAAAATTAGGCAGAGTTTAGCTAAGCACCAGGATGTTCATCAGGGAAAGGTGATGGAAAGAGAAAACAAAAGGTTCCTTTAGTTCAGAGTATGAAATCCAAGGGAACTGTACTGGATTCTAGGTTAGCACTCTTTCTATCTGTATAACACAGCAGTGGGAACAACCTGTGTACACAAGAGACTGAGCATATGCAGAGGTTCCGTATGCAGAGTCCTGCACTGTAACAACCTGCTCTCATTAATCAGATTCAGTCTGAGACCGGCATTAACCCAACCCATGTGCAGCACTTCCAAAGACTTAGAGGTTTCCCACATATCTCTACCACATAAAGATCACTCATGCCCAGAAGCAAGCCTCCAGTATTCAACTTTGGAGGAAACGGCGCCTCAAGTCACAGAGGAACCTAAAAGGGGTGAAAGAAAAGGATCACTTCTGATCATCATCCAATCAAATATCAAAGAAAATGAGGATGATGATCAGTAGAGATGAAAAGAAAGGTAAGACAAAGAGGTGAGTGAGAGACTGTGACCAAGAGAGAACTAGGGAGCAAGAGTCAGCACAGTCTCCAGGGTGGGAGGACTAGAGCAACAGAGGCAGTGGCAGGGCATCCCTGTGTAACTCGGCTTCTTCACCTATATCCTGAACTGTATCATTCTCTGTTCCTGAGCCCACCTGTCCTCTGGACATCCAGACGGTCCCACTCTCAGAACCCTCTTACCTCCAGATTCCCCCCAGCGCACCAAAGCAGAAAAGCAAACCAGTAGTTCGATAGGCTTCAGGCTATCCACAAATAGATAGTAGGGCACACGCTCCTCCACAAACTGCAAGAAACCAGAGCAAGTGTCAAGCTTAGCAGTCCACTCACCCTGTCAGTCACAGGTTAGTCTACACACAGTGAGAAACTTGCTGCCTCCCATGGACCACAGTCAGTACATTGCAGGTCTAAATAGAGTGACATCAAACCAAGCAGTAATCTGTGGCAGCTGGATCTGGGTCCTCTGAGAGACAGATGCTGAATGAGAGAACTCTTTTCCATGAGCAAACACGGGATCTGCCAATTCCAGAACTAAAGTGGTGAAAAAGTGAGCGGCCTGGGGGTAGAGAGTCAAATACAGACAGGCAAGGAGACCCAGACTGCGCATGGCAGCAAAAGGAAATTGCCTAGTAGGAATGCATTTAGGCATTTTGTGGAGTTGCATAATGGTAAAAACTGAAAGACAGACAAACAAAAACCTCTTTTCATACTTTTCACAAGATCTTCAGAAATGTAACCATGGCTTGCTGGTGTCCATACAGGGCGGGGTTTTGTTTTGGACATACAATGAAGTGATTGGTCAGACCAGAAGTTGTTGGGAAAGGCGGTTGTATACGACTATGTGGTTAGGGTTTCAGTGCATTCTATAGGGAACTATGAGCATTCTTAACTCTCAGGAAAACACAAAGCAGGGTGAGCAGGTTGGCCAAAGCACAGTTTGTAGGTAACAAAGCCAGGGTTGGAACTCAAGCTTGACTCTAACACTGTACTCATGACTATTGCCTTGTTAGTTCTTCTTAACCTCACGGTCCTTTAGTACAATTTTGATTGATGGCATAGAGTAAGCATATTCAACAAATCTAATTGTCATTCTGCTGTAGATGTATAGAAGTGCTACTTTACCACAAGATGTAAACAGCCTTTTAATATAGGAACGATGAATCTTTAACCACACTGTGAAATAGTTATTCAGCAAACTATAAAATACTTGTGAGAAAAGTCTGGCATGGCATAAGACGTTCTAAATCACTGCCTCCTCAATATTTCCTATCAGTAACCATCCAACCATTTATTTCATGTTTCCTTTAAGTTGCAACATATTAGTGTTATGGATAGTTGCTTCAAATACTCACTATTTGAGTGTGAAGGACCGTGGTTCTCCCAGCTCAATATGTATGTATGAGGAGGAGTCTCATTTTTGAAGGTTTAGCAGTTGGGGCACTGGTTGTCCCCAAAGCTATCCATGAATGACTTTCAAAGGTTTCTAACCCATCCTTACATTGAGCATCAAGAGACTATCTGTGACGTGTGCTGTGGCCACTGGCTCTGTGCTAAGTTGTGAGGTTCAGTGACTAAAGCTCAGCCTCAGACAACAGCCAATCCTTTCTCTCAGGCTGCATGGGGAGCTTTGAGCTCCAGTGTTTAGAAGTATAGTATTTTCCCACAGCCATGGATGTCATAAACATTCAGGGGAATGAAAGAGTCACAAAGGCATGCCACCTTATTTTGCTAAATTGACATTTTACAGGAAAAAATATGACCATCATTTTATAAAAATAACAGAACAAAGAATAATTGACTTTGTCACTATATATGCACATAATTTAAAACAGTTGATAGGTTTTAAAAACTGTGAGTTGTATTTAATAAATGGCAGCCAACGTATATCATGAATTACTAATATGTATTCTTCTATGTATCTTACAAACATTATCTCAACTGTATACTTAATGTGTGGGTGAGTGACTTTTGGAGATGCAAACTAGTAAAGTATGGCTCATGATCTGGACAAGGGGTGAATAAAAAAACTAACAACTGATGTTTAAATTATAATTGGATAAGAGATTTAGAAATGCTTGAGACATATAAAGGTATCCTTTAGTAAAGTGATTCTACATAAAACTTATGCATAAAATAAAAAGCTTAATGCACTTACTTTGAATTCTGATTTTTGAAAATTAAGACAATAAGAAGTTGGCTTGTGGAAAATATATATCTGGCTGAAAAAGAAAACATTTATAATAAGTTATTGCCATTACATACAAAACTAGTACCACATGTTTAGTTTTTTAGACTCAAATAATTATAGGCAGCAGGAAAACTTTTAAAGAACTGTGACATTTGTTGTTATAAAGGGACAAAATGATCTCAGTGGGAAAATTCATCTTGATTGAGAAGCATCTGAGGAGGAACTAAGAGCGGCTAGGCTGGGGTTTGGCTGCTAGTGTGCTCTGTGGATAGTCAATGCATCCGTTATTTTTTCCCAGCAGCAGGTGGAAGAGGGTACAGTGACCCACAGCCCCACATCATGGGGAAAGTAAACAGGAAGTCACCATTGGATCTCTCCCCGTAGAGATGGGAAACTGTAGTCTGGATGTACTGTATGAGAGAAGATTCCATGTTCAATAAAATGAAAAAAATATTTATAGTATACTAACCCCCAGCTGATATTTGCTTTCCTCTTTTGAAAGTTAATGATAATGATAATTAATAATTAATATATCATAAGACCAATAAATAAAAACCCAGAAACTGACCCAGCTGTGAGCCTCTGTGGCACTAGAGCTCAGAGCTGATCCAGCAGAATCTAGTCAGATGAATGGCAATTGAGTACTTACTGAAAGCACACACAAAAGTCTTCAAAGTCTAGCCATATTTCTTTGGAAACACCTTCATTTACTGCCAACTCTTCCTGTGACTTGTCCAGTGTCGCTGTAGTCCGGCTAATCAAATCCCTTTCTATGCTAGTAGCCTCAAGTTGGTGGGAATCCCCCAATGCAGGCTCTGAAGGTTCATCTGGGAAGGGGAGAGGACACATATATCAGGCATATCTTATACTGTTAAGTGACAAGCTGCTAAAGTACGAGAAATGAATGGCAGGGAGCATTTCAAATTCAAGTCCTATTTATAAGAAAACATAAATAATAATCACTTAAATGCAGCCCTAAAGTTTGTGGAAGTATGGTTTTAACACTTGGATTTTATAATTCAGGAAATTTAAAATTACTTTGGTAAGTTAGGAACATGTTCTTTAGAAATTGCAATGTTACAACAGAAACTAATTTGTCTATATGCTTAAAATAGTTACAGAGGTCTTTTTAAAAAATAAATAAATAAATAAAAAGGACAGTCCAGAGTTCAGAGGGCACCATGAAAATATGACAGGTCTGTTGCCCTGGTGTATTCAGTCAATCCTTTAATCTTTCCTCTCAGTGGCTATGTAACTACAACTTATATTTATCAAGCTCTGTCACAAAGCTCATGTAGAATCTTAAACCAACATTTTAATAGACATATATGTGACATTTCTCTTGGGCTTGAGTTCTGACCAAGTCTTTAGTTACTAATAGGAACTGACAATAGTTTCAGTATTTTGACCACAGCATGCATGCATTAAATGGCATGAGCTTGTGGGCATTTGCCTGCAAACCCAAGTAACCTTGAGGATTAAGAGCATGAGACGAACTTGGACTTTAATGAGTTGTATGCCAGTCTGGGTGATTAGCGAAACCCTCTCTTACATGACATAAAACACCAAAATAAAACTATCATATGACCCTTTTATCACAATCCTTAATCACATCCTCCTCCATTCCTATTTTAGTTTAAATTTAACCTATGAAATTGTTACATGTTTCTAGGATAGAGTAGACTAGAATTAGGAGATCATAGGAAATGCTGAGGAGAGGCTAAGGTGGGAGTCTGTCTAAAAGCAAGAATTGTGTGTGCTTTGATCTCTATGAGAGAGCAAAAACATGAGAGGATTATTAATTTACCTTTTCCAGGTATAATTTGCAATGCAATATTGCCCTGAAAAGTGAAAAAGAACAATTATAAGTATACACATAATTGCTCATATTAGAAATGTATATAGTTTCTTTAATAGTTTATAGGCAATGCGAGCCAGAGAGGACATGGTGGACTTGTACAATGGAAGGATATGCCACTTTCTAAATGGCCACAGATACATGGGATACATAGGATGTAGGGTTTAATGGAATTCTTCATTCTTCTGACATGTAGTGTATGCACACTTTGTGGACAGAAGATAGTTCACAACTGAAGACAAGTCTTGTATGGTCCAGACTTGAGCTGGTTGGTACCTGAGATGGGTTTCCGTTTAATATGCTCATCTCCCCTTGGCTGGTACTTGCAGCTAAATCATTTTCCACAAGGGGAGGAAGACTGGATCCCAGCGGCGTTCCTTTCTTAATGACAGATTGTACAAAATGTCTAGTGGAGAAAAAAAATCCATAAAACTTCTGTTACTGTAATTTCTGACTAACAGTGACCAATGAATAAGCTTAGTTTTGTCAACAACAACAAATAGATTTGATTCTGTTCATTTTATTCTTATTCTTTTTCAGAGAAGTTTTTAAAAATTACTTCTGAATAACTTATTATACTACTTCCTATACTACTACCTCATCAGTCAACGTATTGCTGTAAAAGTAGTTGAAGTGGTTTTTTTTTTTTTTTCTGGGACACTGTTTTAAAGATCTGTGTGTTGGTGATCAGAATACAGGAGATTTGATTCTCAGCATAAGTGGAGTTAGTGGAGTGTGTGTATGAATGAAAATCTTGGTGTGGGAAATTTAATCCTAGACTGTAAGCCCTAAGGCTTCTAATTGTGACTTTCACACTGTGCACCCAAGGCACCATTGACATAGTCCAGTATCACTCTAGCATGAATTTCACTGGCACAATGAGATGTTTATCACAGTACCTGCATTTTACACAACAATTTCAAAAATAAAATCAAATTCTACACATATAGCCTGGCATGGGGCACATGCCTTTAATCCCAGCATACAGGAAGCAAAAGCACGTGAATTTCTGTGAATTCCCAGCAAGCATGGCCTATATATTAAGTTCTCAGTTAGCTAGAAATACATAGTGAGGTCCTGCCTCAAAACCAAAACAAAAATAATTTCTCAACATGCAGACTTCATAGACTGACTTCTCCAACTTTCATATAACTCCCACTAGAGGGTAGCAGAAACATATTTATGAGGCTCCAATTTTCTCGTAAAATCATGAGCCAAGACTGAGCAAACCTGTCTTGTTACACTGACAGAATTTCAAGGAGAGGAAAGCATAGCGGTGGTCAGTCTCCATGGGAATTGCTCTTATGCTGACCCAAGAAATCTGGTTGTATAGCAGGGTCTAGGGCATGTCTTTCACAAACAGTGCAATGACATTCCCATATCTTTGAGTTTTTCTTTGCTCCAAAGCTTGAAGACGTGAATGAATAATAACAGATTACAACAACTAACAGATTAGTGGAAGACAGTAAAGTAATGGTTGAATGATTCTGGGTACCAGAATTCTATACACCTCAATTAAATAGTAAAGGTAGTACTTACAGAAACTCGAGTATGGGAGCATCTTAGTGAACATGAGCTAAGAAATCAGTACACTTTTGACACTATTGACATAGAGATTCTTAAAGGCTGGGTAATATATAAACTGTAGGAAAATTTGTTCTGCAGCTGCAGTTTTATAACACACATAACCTCTAATTAATATGCAGATCCAGTCAGATGAAAGTGATGGCCAATGTCCAGTGTCAATCTCCTTAACTAGACTAAGGCATCCCTAGACAGCTGTTAAAGCACCACTTCTGGGTGTGTGTATGAGGCAACCTCTGCAGGAAGTTACCACGGGCATTAGTGCACTGAGTGGGAATGTCCTGCCCTCAGGGTAGGCAGGCACTATCCAGTCAGCAGTAGGCCTGGATAGCACAGGACCACTGAGGAAAGCTGGCTTCACTTTCTACCTCCTGGACTGCTCTTGTCCTGTTCACGGACATCACAACTGCAAGGTCTCTGCCCTTTGAACTCCAAGAGTTGCCCAGTGGCATCCCTGATGATTCATCCAGGTGGGAGTCACACTGTTGCTTCCCGGACTTCTAAGGTGTCAGCGTAGATAGCTACACTAATGTCTTCTCCGGTCTCTCATAATGCTGATGGTCTCTCATGACACATCTCAATCACCATAACCATGCACGATGATTAAATCTCATGTCATCCATGTGCTTGCCTGGCTTCTCTATCACTGATACAGCTATTATGTAATCATGCATGCACTTGTTCTGTTTCCCTAGAGAACTTTCAGTATAGAAGGAATTGGGAAAACTATGGCGCATTAATACAAAATAAAAGAGCCAGAAAAACAATCAACTCCCCCAAACAGGACTGAGACATAAGGGTAAAATGACAAGAATGCATCTAGTAGGTTAAACTGAACCAGCGTAAGACAGTGTGAGTTAATTGATTGAGAAAATGTACCTGGTATAGTAAACATAACAAGAGTAAGACAGTGTAAGTTAACTTATTAACTGGCTTTGGTCCCTAACACTAGAAAATACAATGAGTTGAGTACTTAAATTGTGGTTGTTTTTCTTTGTCATTTTATATTTCTACCATGGATATAATCCATCACATATCCTCAGAAAGACTAAACTATATCTGAAAACATATGCATCTACCATATCCTGTGAGGACTAATATTGTCAATTTGACAGGATCTAGAATCACTTGAGAGAAAGACTTGTGGGTATATCTGTGAGGAACTGTTTCTAGTTTGGGTTACACTGAGGTGACATCACTCTGGGCAGCATCGTTCAGTGGGCTCTGGTCCTGGACTGAATATAAAGGAGGAAGGCTGAGCACTAACATGCAGCTGTCTCTGGATCCCAGCATGCAGCTGTTCCTGGATCCCAGCATGCAGCAGTCAATGCATCCTGACTTTAGATGCAGGGCTGCCAACTGTCTCACACTCCTACTGCGTGTGCCTCCCCACCATGATGAATTGTACTCTCAAACTATGAGTCAAAACAAACCCTTCCTTCCTCCAGTTGCTTCTGTCCACTATTTTGTCACATCAAAGGGAAAAGTAATAATATATATCCCATTATGTATGCCATTCAATACTTCACAAATATACTTTAACTTTTGGAATTAAAATATGATCATATCATTTTCCATCTGGCTTTTCCTCTCTTCAACCCCTTCCATGTACCCCTTTGCTCTTTCTCAAGTTCATGCTCTATTTTTTTTAATTGTTGTGATATATATGTGTGTGTGTGTGTGTGTGTGTGTGTGTGTGTGTGTGTGTATATATGTGTGTGTGTGTGTGTTATATATATATAATATATATATATATATATATATATATATGAGAATGTGTATGTGTATTCGTATAAGTATCATATATGCACATAAATTTCTAAATATATAAATACAACCCACTTAGTTCATGTAATGTTAATTGTATGTATATGATTTTAAGGCTGACCACTTGATGTTAGATAACCAGTTAGTTAGAGTGGGTGGGTGGTCTTCCCTAGAGAAGACTATTTCTCTCATTCAATACTTTAAATAAAATGTTTACAAAAATTAAAATACTCTAAAAAGTGTCCAAATAAGTATGCAGTTACATGTAACAAAAATACCAAGTTAGAAGATCATAAAAAGCTTCTGAACGACCAGGTGCTTCAAAATATTTTCCACTCAATATTTACTGAGTAGAAGCATGTTGTATTAAATATCAAAGTGTTACAGCACTGACACAAACATATATTCAGCTGAAAATTATGAAGAGAATGGAAAATAAATCACACAATATTATACCATATATCTAGAGACCTAACAATAATAAAAATAGGTATGGGAATAGTCAGGGGAATAAATTCAGAAGCATATTTTAATAGCTTCATGAATTGTCCTCTTGGAGAAAAGCAGGACACATGGCTTTACAAAGAGTCAGGGAATGCTGTGCTCTGAAAGTCTGTACACCTTCAAGGTCAAATTCCTGTGTTTAACCTAAACCCTGAGGCAATGGTTTTAGGAGTCAGGATTCAAAGGAAGTCATTAGGACAAAAAGCAAAGTCCTTATGAGATTTGTGCTCTGGCAAGCAGGGTTCTGGGGAGTATGGGTGTCACTTCAAGCCTATAAGGAGGCAGAAAGAGAGCTGGGTAAGGAAATGAGTCCTTTCCACACATTAGATGAACTGACATCTTGATTGTGGACTTCCTTGCTTCCAGGACTGAGATATATTCTTGCTATTAAGTATTAGCAGGTTTATCATACTTTGTTTCCAGAGTCAGCACTCAAA
This sequence comes from Mastomys natalensis, assembly GCA_021653895.1. Lineage (NCBI taxonomy): Eukaryota > Metazoa > Chordata > Mammalia > Rodentia > Muridae > Mastomys > Mastomys natalensis. The sequence continues at coordinate 1,006,520 of JAJTUV010000674.1, forward strand.
CAGAATAGATGCCCAGAAGTAGGCTAACCACTTAAAACTGTAGACACCATTTTGGAACTAGGTAGAGGCTGCAAGAGTTTTGAAGAACTTTATAAAAAACGCCTACATTGCTGTTAAAGATGTTATTTTGTTAAAGATGACTTTGGTACTAAACTATAAAGATGACAAGAGTGTAGGAAAAGCCCTAATTTCAATGAAGTGATTTCAATTCCAATGTAAGTGATTTTCATATTACATCAGTGCAAATATGGAGGGAAAGAGCATTCTTAACAGAAGGTTAAAGCCTCAGATAAATTGAGATACTATTGGACAACAACCAAGACTGTCACTGTTCCAAAGCTGCTGGGTTAGTTTCGTGTTGTACTATTTTGTGAGTAGTGAATGAGAAAAGAGATTCTAGGCAGGGCATCAGGAATCAGAGGACACCCCTTCATTATGCTCCCTCCCTTGTTTGGCTGCTCATGAGATCAACTGCATTTGTTCAGTCCAAAGAGGGAACGATATTGCTCACAGAATATTCTCCCAGACCTTCAAAATCACTTCTAGTCACAAAACCTAGGGCCTGTGCAATCCAGTTACCTTACTCTATAAATGACCACTCTGATTGTCTACTGGTGCTCCAAGGTCAAAAGGAGCATGTTTAAGGAAGAAACCATCCCACTGTACACAAATCCTGACTTTGGTCAACAGCTGTATATGGTTTGGGCTGATGAAACCTGAAGATCTAATTTATAACAAATGGAGAGATAATTTAGTGGCTTCACTCAAAAATACCCATCAATTAACATTCACTAACCCACAAAAATGCTACTCCAACCTTCCCAGCACTGTTCTCACTCACGAGGTGAGCCATGCTGCTTCCTAGCGCACAAACTTAAGTTTATTTTATTCTTTGTGAATTCCATATATGCATGGAATTGTCTTCGCTCCCCTCCTCCAGCTACTCCTAGCAATTTCTCCTTCATAACTTCTGTCTTCCCTTCTCCTTCTCCTTTTCCTCCTTCTCTTCTTTTTCCCTTCTCTTTTTCTTCTTCTTCCTTTTCCTCCTCTTCCTTTTGAGAACCCACTGAGTCCTATGACAACTGCTCCTATGCATGCCTGCGGGACCATCCACATGGGCAATGTAACTTTGTCCAAACATACAAAAAAAAAAAAAAGATGACACTCTCTCAACCATCAACTGCCAATAGCTCCTCAGCTAGGAATGGGGTCTGGCAGTTAACCTAAGACCAAAAGCTCATGGATTCTCTCCACAGACAGATGTTAACAAATCACAGCCCTATATAACTCAATTCCACCTTGAAAAAAAAATCATTCCTTACAAACTCAGCTACCCATGGGCTAGAAATTCCCCCATTTCATTTTGGAGAGATAGCAAACATTTAGTTTCTAATACTCATACATAAAAATATAAACCGAAGTATTTTATAATAAATGAGATTTGTAATCTCGGTCTGTAAGACATCCCCTTTAATAGTTGTGTGAGCATGCATGTGTATTTGGCTTCCATGTCCTTCAAACATTCTTCCCATTAAGTGTGAGGTTTTTTTAAACCACATACATCACAGATGCAAAGTTTAGAAGAGGCACCGGTGAGAAGGTCACATACTTACGTTTCTGTTGGAATCGTAAATGGAGCCATTCTATAATTCAAAAATGGACTTGAAATCTCAAGGAACTGCTCAGGCTTCTTTGGAACAGCATCTGAAAAGTTGGCAAGTGTGATGCACACTGCCAGAATCCTTCAGATTCTACGGCAGTGCCAGTTACAGTACATGTTTACTCAGCGATTTCAATAGAGGTAAGCAAGAATGAACAGGGACATTTCAGTTCGTTGAAACGGTTTACAGATCTTGCTAACATCTGCTTTCTTTTGTCTAGAGCCAGTTTCTTTTATGGCTGTGCATGGAACAATGATATGAAATGGTAAAGATTCACAAGTCTTTGCATTTGTGGCAAAACTGACTTCTCATATAAATCTTTCCTTTAAAAAGAAAGTGTCCCTCAATTGCCCTTCTCAGACAGCCACTTAGGAGATGCGGAGGAATGTGAGCTGGCCCACCGAGACTATCGTAGAAGCAGAAGCCGGAAGTACCGTAAATAACAAGGAAACAGTGTGCTGAGAGAGGACTGTGGGTATGCATAAGTATTAGGTGAGTTTAGAAGTAAGAAATTCCCAGTGAGAAAGGAGAGCAACCTATGTCACCACAGTGAACCCTGAAGTTGAAAAGAAAAGAAATAACACTCAGACAGACAGCAAATTCCTCTATCATCCTGCATTACCCTTCAGAACGAAAGCCTCTTCTTGTTATTATTAGTTTTTTAGTTTTAGCTTTTAGTTTTTTAAATCCAACAGAAGAAAGAGAAATACATGACAAGCCTTAGTGTAAGCACTGACACTGTGAGCCCATAGTATAGTATACATACCTCCATACTTTTTAAAGACATAATTTGGACATAAGAGTCAAGCAGCTTTAGGTGCAGGACTGTGTGGTTTACTTCAACACATACCATTGTCCATGGAAGAGACTGGTAAGCCCACAGAGAAGTGTCAATCAGACTGCATGGCAACATGACGCATACCTTGAGCTTCATCGGTTATCACGGTTTCCTTTTTATGGCGAATGAGTTTCCAGGCAGGTAAGGGAGGAGGTTTGGGGGGTGCCACAAGGGGACAAGACCTACTTCTGGTCACCAGCACAGGATGGCTACAGATGTGAGAAAGACCATATTCCCTAAGCTTCTCCGCAGAACTCGCCTAGGAAACAGAAAGAAGATTTGAAATCTTTCATTGCCTCTTGTATTTAATAGCAACACTTTTGCCAATACCGAAAAAGGGGGAACACCCATGATCCCAATTCCTTAATAGAAATGACACTACCATTTCTATTTCTTTGCATCTTTAAATTTGCCTGAGACCCTGTTTGTTTATTGAAAAAAGAAGAAATTGGGCCATTCTCAAGCTTATGTTTCAATGAGAATATAAAATCTGGAGGTAGTGTTTTTCTATGTTGAAGTTGTAAAACAAGTTCTGATTATATAAAAGTTAAAAGAAATAAACTCACTAATAATTTTTACTTAACATTTTTAAAATGCTTTAAATGTATTAAGGACTTGTGAAGTGACAAGAGTGGCCTTATCTATGATAAACTAATCTTTTAACAGTGTGTTTTTCCTCAGGAAGTCCCCATCTTTGGAGACAATAGAGACATTGACGGTGGGACAGAAGCTGCCCTGATAGCTATGACTCATAGTCAGACATTCAGCTTGGAAGCCATTGGCAATAAGTCAGACCATTATTTCAAAAGAACTTTACTCTCTAATTGCTGCCTGAAATATGTTATAGAAAGAGAGGAGAGAGAGGAGAGAGCAGAAAAAAGACAGAGAGATACAGAAACAGAGAGAGACAGAAGACAGAGAGATAAAGAAAGTTGAATTGATCCACACTACTACCACAGATTGCTTTAACATTTAAAGGAAAATAACAAAATACCAACTACACTAAAGTGAGTTCTTCCAGGAACTATTTTTCCCCTAAGGATTTCGCATGATTAGTGTCTATAATAGTGATACAGATAACAATTCATTCAAATTTATGAGAAAAGTGATACACTGGCTTTTAAAAGTAGCCTAAGAGAGAAACTGTGTTTATCTTTCTTTTTTCTTCAGTCTCTTATCAATTTACTAAAGAAAAAATTCAGAAATTTCTGTAATTCATAGAGTAGCTTAAAAGCAATCATTTTTCTACACTATTTAAAAAGTAAGCTTCCTTACAACATTTATTCTGTTAGGTATTAAAGCCTCAATGAAACTATGTCACCCCTTGAGAGTAATTGCAGGAAACTTAGGGAGAATTTAAGGTCATTCCATAAGAGGATGCCTCAAAACAACATTACTGCAAGAGTTACATATTAATGCTTCTGAAATGAAGCCACAGTTAAAGAAATACTTATAAGTAGAATAAATTCTAGACATTTTACAAAAGAAAATTTAGAGACACACTCCTGTCTCTGTTTCTCTATCTTCCTTTGTGTACTCTCTCTGTTCTCTCCTCTCTCTCTCTCTCTCTCTCTCTCTCTCTCTCTCTCTCTCTCTCTCTCTCTCTTTTTCTCCCTTCCTTCCTCCCTCTCTCTCTCACTCTCTCGTGATAACAATCTTGTAATCTAAAACCAATTTCTCTTTGGAACTTAAGAATATAAAGTACAAGTTGGAAAGCAAACAAGGTATCCCATACCACAGTTACTAATCTATAAAAAAAAGTTGGTAACCTGATTTAGCATAACAAGTTTTAAAATGACAAATTCTCATATTTTATTTTCAATATATTATGCAATGCTTATGTATCAAGTAATGCCACAAATTCTGGTTAAATTCTGATTGTAGAAAACCTCACCAAAGGGTCTCAGAATCCATAGACAGAAACTAAGGGCAAAGAGGGATTTACAATAGCATCCACAAGATTAAGTAGGTACTTAATGTCTGTTGAATTATTCATCCAAAAATCTTAAGCTAGAAATTTCCTTTTCCAAGACCCCTTTACTCCTTCCCCAATTTTATTTCAAACTTTCTAAAAGAAGGGGCCAGAGATGACAGATGAGGGCAGCTTATTCATGTAAAGCCAGACTGTTTGGGATGCCTGAGAGGAGGGATACTGTATCACACAGGGTAGTTTGTGATATTTTGCTCTATTCTTCTATAATCTCCATTGCTTAACTAAAAACAAGCTGTTAATTACATGTGCTGATCTTAACGCTCTTTAGGGCTGTGAGTTCAGCGATATACTCCATTTTACAAAATTTCAATAGAGAAGAAATCGTTTCTCTTGGATTTATGGTTAAAATAGCATATTTAAATTCTCTAGTCTATCCTGACTATAACTTGAATTGCTTATGAAAATTCTCTACAATTAACTCAATCTCTGTTAGGTCCATGAACACAGGGAATATGTTGTCTCCTTGCCTCCAGACTTCCTAAGATAAACTTCTCTCTGCTTTGAAACCACGTTTTGTTATTTACTAGCATAACTTCTTACGCCTCAGGTTAACCAGAGCTTCCTTTAGAAAGACCTCATGGCTGCTCACTAGAGAAAGAGGTTTATGGTTTGTGTCCTGTCTCCCTTTCCCCATTGATTGATTGTTTTCCCCCTCATTGACATAGGTATTTATTTCTGCCATTACTCCAACAACCACTATTTATCTAGGCACCTTATATACTCTCTGTTTTAACAGTTGTTTATAATAATTGTTGTTTCTGCTTACTTCTGTTCTCTGAGCTTTGTGGTAAAGAACTTGGATTGTGATAATCATCTCTATACAGTAAGAGCAGAGTACATCGCCTAACATATATGTATTATAATGCACGAGTTGAGTGTTACACTTAATTAAGCACTTTGAGTATTTTCTGGATAGGAGGCGTGACACGCCACAAAACATGATCTCCTTCAGTGGTTCATACATTGAGGCATTACCATCTAGAGCATCTTAGATGGTCCCCATGACTCACAGAGAGTTTAAAGAACATCAGGGAAGAAGTTGGAAACCCTAAAGTCAACAGAAGGCTTGGCTTGAGAGAAGATTTGGGTAGAGTCTTGGATTGTAGGGAGCTGCAGATGTCCAAACACCATGAAGATTTCTGATCCTGCTATTCAACCACTGCTGTTGTTATCTGGATTAAAAGTAATCCGAGACTGCCTCTGTCCCTAGTGTGTATGCTAATGCATGTGTCCTATCACTTTTATAATGTTACAGCTGTTGTGTGGTGGCCTTTTGCTAGTAATAGTGGACTCTGGGATGATGATACTGGGCTCCTAGACTAACTAAAGGATGAGAGTGACACAAGTGGCCAGGTGACCCTACTGAAATATTTACTTATTGAGCTAATCGTCATTAAAGTTTTAAAGTTCCACTCTTAACAAAACGGATATAATGTGCCATTGTACCAGTGTACCCTTTATCTCTATGCTACTTTAAAATATCGCTGCTTTAATGTATCAACTATAGAGCATGCAGAACTCCAGAAGTAAGGTGCTGGGGGTCTAAAGTCCCCACACAGGGCCAGAATTGAGCAAATCCTCAGAGAATTACATTGGTCTCAGTAAACTAGATAGGTAGAAATTATCATTATGAAAGGAGAGCATTTGCTTTTTTGCTCTCAGAACCAAAGAAATGGCTCAAAATTGTGAAATTCCAGAAATATGTAATCACTAAACATGTTAATTAAAAAGCAATGCCATGGGGAAGCATTGATGATACTGGCCTCCAAATGCAATGTAAAATAGAATTCCACTCTGAGCAAAAGTATAGAGCACAATACAAAATATGTGCTTAGGAAGAAAAACCAAAGAATATATACCAACGTATTCAATGCCTATGCCTGAATGTTTACACTATGCATAATTTAACTGGATTGCCTTTGGCTGCACTTACTAAATTTTCTGGTTTTGATTGAATTTATTGTTTAAAAGTGAAAAGCGTTTATTCTGCATTACTTTATGATGCAAAAGGCCATGGCAGTTGCTCCCCAAACTGAGTGCAAATTTATGTATATCATCCTACTTTAAGAATTTATGGGAGCAGTGGCTGCTCTCCCAGAGGTCTTGAGTTCAATTCCCAGCAACCACATGGTGGCTCACAACCATCTGTAGTAGGATCCAATGCCCTCTTCTGGTGCATCTGAAGAGAGCGACTGTGTACTCACATACATAAAATAAATAAATCTTTTAAAAACTTATATAAAATGAAAGAATATATGTGCACTTGAGTCGCTGAAAAGCAATTTTAATCTGGAATGATCTACACAAATTTCACTGAAATGAGTGTTGTTCCTTTATCTTTATCCTTATCTTCATATATGATAGAAAAATATTTTAAAACAAAATGTGACTGTATTTTATCTTTATATAATTAAATGGTACTATGAACAACTGAGACAGTTTGTAATGTTCTAGCTCTTTAATCTAAGCCAAGGAATAGGTCCTTCCCACCACCACCCATAAGGATACATATCTTTGGTTTTGAATTCTTACCATCTTCTCTAATGTAAAGATCTTGTTTTCAAACAAATAGAGTGGTGTAAAGGTGGCATATACAACCATGTGAGGAGACTGTATTGCTGAAGAGCCTGGAAAATAAACATACATTAAACCGTGAACAATTCTTGTCAACACAAATGGAGACAATTACTTTCAATGTGGACTCTTATGGGAGGTATGAAAAAGAAGAGAGGAGGAGAGGCAAAGACAAGGGAAGGAGAAAAGGAAGGAAATGAGAGAGTGAGAGACAGGAGAGAATATAGTTGGTATCTTTTCCTCTTTTTATAATGACTTAGCCTTAACTACCATCCTTTAAAAACAACTCCCAAAACACATTAGAGTTTGGGGCTTCAATATATCAATTTAAGAAGGAAACAATCTCTTCCATAATGTTCGGCTCCTCCATAAACTATATATACCATCCTCATAGATAAACTTCTGTCAGCCCAGACCAACTGAATCAAGAGTTTTAACTCAGTTCAACCTCAGGCCCAAGTCCAAAGTCTCATTAGAACAGCTAAATCCCCTTCAGTAAGACTCAAGACATGACTCATCTTGAGGCAAAACTTCTTCCTACAACTCTTTATGTTTTTTTTTTTGTTTGTTGAAATGTACACACTAAAATTTTATTCACCTATAAAGAAAACTGAATTTTTTTTTCTAGAGTTCTTACATAGCTATGAACTGTGACACTGGACAAGAAATATGCCTCCATATTACAAAGGAGATGCAAGCAAACTGCAAGCATAAAAGCTTAGCAGTGCAAATTCCATTACATCTTAGGCTTGAGAATACGTCTCTCTTGCTCTGGAGTCTCAGCCCGATGAGCCCGCTGCTTCCTCCAGTCCTCAGTGGTGGCTCTACCTTATTGGCTTTGGCCAGAGAACCTGTAAGAATATTTTGCAGTGGCTTCACCTATAAACAGTCCTTGCAAAGAGGCCCATTTGGTTCTTTGCATGGGTAGTATGGGTTACTGAAAGCAGGAAGCAGGGCCTACACTCTATAAATGAACTGAAAACAGCCTGGGAGGGTGGTGAAATGCCTTCCTGATGGCCTCTGGATCATCTTGGGGACTTACCTGCATATTCACATTCACAGCTCAATAGCACCATGGTCCTATCTTGTAAAATGACAGACCCACACCCTTCCTTTATCCCATCTGTGTCTCCTCTAAAGGGGCTACTGTGTGAACAGTGCTATTTCTGTCCCTAGTCTTCGTGGATTGACTTATTAGCTTCATGGTGGATAACTTCCGTATGGGTAATTTTAAGCTACACCCTTGGAATTCATTTACAAGCTTCCTTGTTTTAGGAAATGGTTTGACTGAAAAATTTCCAATCTTCAAGTTTTTATTGCTTTCTAGCTTACAATTCCTTCCATTCACCTCCTTTCTCTCATATTTTATGACTCATAGTAAGGAAGTTAATTCTCATGCCCAATACTGTGCTGAGAAACCACCTCTGGTAAATACCCATTGTCATTGCTACTGTGCTGAGAAACCACCTCCGGTAAATACCCATTGTCATTGCTAACAGTATTGCTTTACAAAACACTACACTTCTGGCAACCTCCCTTCTTGATTTATAGCAGGAACTTCTTCCAATTTCCAATCATGTCTTCCTTGTTTCCAGCTAGGACTTTCCCCACAGTGTCTCTCACATATGTGCCTCTTACCAACCAGCCTTTCAGAGAAATTTACGATTTTTCAAGTGTGAATCTTCCTTGCATCTACATATCAATCTGTTCCAAAATCATCTCCCTAATGTTTCAGTATGTGTCATACTGGCATGTTGTGTCATGGTACCAACATCTGCAGGAATCCTGTCTCCCTGAGAAATAGACTTAATATGGAAATAGAGTGGTTTTAGGAGTTGGTCCATGTAATTATTGCGCAATCTGCACGATGAGCCAGCTAAGCTGGGGGAGACCCAGGGGAAGCAATGGGTTGTTCCTGCCTGAAGATGAACAGATTCTTGTCCCAAGGAAAGTCAGTGTTTGGGTCTGAGTCTATAAGCACTCAGAGGGTACACCTTTTCGGATCCAGCATTTACCTGATTGGATGAAGTTTGCTCATAGGAGACAGTATAAGCTGCTTCACTCTGCCTATTGATCTGAGTATTGATAGCATCCAAAAGGCATCTTCACATAGTATTACCCCAGATTTCTGAGTACCACATGGCTCAGTGTAGACATAAAATCACCCACTACATTCACTTCCTTCTCAGTTTTGATATTAACATCTTTATGTATAAAAGTATTTTGGACTAAATTATACTCCATCCCTGAACATTGAACGCTGGACCTTCTGAAGTTCTTCCTGCAACAATTTCCTCTTGTTTGTTTTAAGCTCTATGACAAGGTGCTAGGACAAAGCTGGCCTAAAACCTGCTGTATATCTCAGGATAACGCTGAACACTCCATGGTCCTAACACAATCTAAGTGTCTGAGAACGGAGGAGGTTAATAATTCTTTAAAAACTTCTGAACAGTGTCTGTTATCCCACAAACAGTAAGAATTATTTATAGTGAGGCTCAGATAAGGAGGTTAATAATTCTTTAAAAACTTCTGAACAGTGTCTGTTATCCCACAAACAGTAAGAATTATTTATAGTGAGGCTCAGATAAGGAGGTTAATAATTCTTTAAAAACTTCTGAACAGTGTCTGTTATCCACAAACAGTAAGAATTATTTATAGTGAGGCTCAGATAATTAATAGGCAGTCATTATCTCTGTTATCATTCTATTTTATTTTATAAAGAACAGTGCATTACCTTTGTGTTTTGTTAGATACAAACCCAAACACCTTTGGAATAACCTAAAGGTAAATATTTGACTCTAAGGGTTCCATAATATCATGATATCACAACTCATGACAGAAACCATGTGATTTTGTTATCTAACGTTCCAGATGGTGAAACAGCCCTACATTCCAGCATCCTTGATAATTGACTAATTTAAGGGAAGGGAGGAAAACAAGACCCACTTTGATATGAAGGGATGACATTTAAAATCCTAACTTCTAAAATGGCCTTAAAATATTTCTGAGTATGAGTATCCTCCTTGTTAAAACTGCCATCTTAATTGCTTCTTCTTGCCTAGAGGTTTTTGGTATGTTGGTATGATTTAAGTATCTCTTTTTACATAGAATGAAGCTCTTTGTGCTTCCTATAGGCACATATCAGAAAGCTCTGCTGTAAAGTATGCAGAATTACTTACATATCACTTTTATCATTGATCCATCCTCTGTTAAATCGTACTGTTTTAATATATAACAAGTTCAGTCTGGAACACTGACCTACCAATAGATGAACTCCAAATCATTACAAAGTTACTACAAGTCCCTGGAACACTTGTTGAAGGATGTAAATCTATCTTCAGTTGGGATATTCAGTTTGTTAGAGTGGTTAACTTCCATTGAATGCTTCCTATGTGTCAAGCTCTGCCCTAAGTTACCTGAATCAGTTCTCATACAAGGGCTATGAAATAAGCTGTATGGCATCATTTTTTCAGGTAAGAAAACTAAATTGAAGATAGGCTCAGCAATATATCCAAGATGCATGGTTGAAACAGGCAAACGTGAGAAGTGAGTGGGAAAGGATGTCTAATCTTTCTGGTAACTACTTATTATTGATTATTCTCTATAGCAATAGCAGAATTGTAGTTGACCAGAAGGCTTTTCAGGTCACTTTCTACTAGAAGGTGTTTGTAATTCCACAATATGATGCAAAGTTTTACAACAGAGGAGTTTTACTAATAAGCTTCTAATTTCTTAATTTGATATGCATGTGTGTGTATGTGGGTGTATGTGTTGTGACGTTAGGAAGGGGATTGTAATAAAGGAGAAAGAGACATATTAAGAGATGGAGACAAAGAGGATAGAGGAACATAAATGCCATGAAAGAACTATTTGGACAAAGAATGAAAGCCAGCCAGAGGGAGGCAAAGGTTGGTCAGTGAGATGGAGGATGAACGACACATATGTATGAGCATGTATGTGATACATGTGTATAAAAATCATAGGCATGTTAAATTTTTAGGTCAAGTTATTTGGTCTTCTTCTTAACCTTGTAGTTCTTTGATTGGTACCATTTCTCAGTGGTCTTTTGTCTGTTTGTTGTTCATGTATTTTTGGAATACAGACCATTCTTGCCTGGCTTACCTTTTATTTGCATTGCCTTGCTAAGAGTAAATATTAGAAATGAACACTGTGTGTGTTAACAGGCACTCTGCTGTGTATTTCTGAAATATAAAATCACCAACCACATAATCGCTTTCTAACGTGTAACAGCTTCTAGTTTTGCCATGATAAATGTCTAGGTCTTGGCGGATGTCGAACTTGAGATACTTCCTTCTGCACTGCCAGCCACCCTGCTGCTAAGCAAGGCCCACGTATCTTCACCTTGTAACTGGCATTCTAACCTTGGCAACATTTTCTATATCACTAAATGTTTCCAGCTGCTACAATAATCACTAAGATTCAGACAACTTTACAAAGGTTATTAGTTTCCTTTTGTTTTTATATAGTCTGAAGTGGACATTACAGACTCACAAGCAAATCTCTACATAGATTTTCATGGCTTCCCACTCTTCCCACCCAGGACTATGTTCTCAGCTGTGCCAGGACAGCAAAGGGAGAAATTGTATATGGGAGCATCTCATGATCAAGCTGGAAGTGAGGTATATCATTTTTGCTCATGTTTCCTGGGTTACAAGCAGAGGCTAATCTAAATTTCAAAACCTCTGGGGATATACAGAATAACTTGTTCATAATCAGTGAGAGAAAATTACAAATGTTGGCAGCCTCTCTCATACTCAGAAATGCCCTCCTTATAAGCTCACAAAATCATTACTGAGTTTTGCTCTTTTGCAATACATCTTAAGACTCTTGCTAAGTTACAAAATCTAAGTTACCCTGGAGGTAATTCCAAAACTCAAATTTCTAATATTTATGGTAACTTTTTTGTCAGATATTAGAAGGGCTAATTTGTTCATATATTAAAGCCTGGGTGCTTTTCATTAACGTCACAATCTGAATCCAAGCTTCTTTATAAGTTACATTTTAAATTTAGTTGTCAGGAAATTGTTCACCATTTAAAGGTGGCACTATCGACCGATGTTCGGTGGAATGATAATGCAGTGGTTAAAAGGGTGAACCCTGAAGTCCAACTTGCTGGACTTGCAAAGCCATTTCCAACTCATCTGGAGTTGTTCCAAAAATACCACAGCTCATGCCAAAGGACTTCCCATCTGTGGGGACAAAGGTCTACACAGGGCTGTCTCAGAAGACTTTTACAGTCAGTAATGGCCAGGACTGCAATTCAATCTCTTGTTTCCTTTTATGAACGGAAACTGACATTGCAGAGTTCCCATTAGACACTGTCTTGAACAACACATAAGCTATGAGGTGTAGGTGTATGCATATGTGTGCAAGTGCCCATGCTAAAGTTCTTGGACCCAGAACTAGATGCAGATACTGGATAATTTGGGTCATAATTTTGTAAAATACTGACTACTACATAGTTGTGGAAAAAAGGATGAAATGAGGATCCAGTGTTCAGGGAAGTCAAATTTGACAAAGGTTAGCTATTGTCCACCAGAGCGCGCCCCTTCCTCTACACCTAAGCCAACTCTCTCAAGCCCCTTAGTATGCACTGCATTGTAATGCAACGAAACAGAAATGACCTATATCAATGAGTCTGGCCTTAAAGGTCTCAGCTGTAATCACCTCACCCGTTTTCCCACTTCTGTTGGTAAACATCTTGAGGATCCACATGGCTAAAGGTGTCAGAACTCTAGGACAGGCACATATTGTCATTAAATACTGTTTAGAATTCTGGACACTCATAATAGTCTTAACTTCATGTAATTGGAGAAAATTAAATGTACAGTTTGAATCATTTGTAGGCTACATTCGTGGATACATTTACTTTGAAAATAAATTGGGGGGAGGGGACCTTTAAGTATTAGCATGTAGTAGACTGCAGTAGATACTATAAATATGTAAGCACAACAGATGAAAAACATGCATAAATATTTATACAACTCCTGTTCCCCTTCTTTACAGTCATTATAGAATTTTAAAACTATGAATGCCATTTTATTTTAATTACTGCTGTGTTAAACATTAATTTTAGAAAATTAATAAAACAGGTCTTTTTATTAAATTCCTTATTCCTTCTTAGAGCTAGCTAAAGCGTATTATATTTCTACTGTCAAGTAGAACACAAATAATTAAAAAAAATGGAATCATTCTTTCCCATAGGAACTGGGTCTCCAAGCCAGCTACCTTTTGATTACTCATAACCTCCTATCTCTAAAATGAAAGCAACTGGTAGAAGAAAATGTACCTTCCAAATCTGCTTAAAAGCAGCTGCATGGGGAGGAGGTCTACAGACTCTATTATTTGTGTCAGATAAGACTCGCCCTGTAGAGCTCAGTAGAACCCAGTGTCTATCTTAGGCACTTTGAAGAATTCAAATACTCTTCATAGGCAAGTGGAAGTGTGACGTACAAACAGATAAATGGCTTGGATTTTAATTCTTACGTCTGAGAAACCCCTTAGATGCTGCTGGGGTGGTATGCAGAGCTAGAACCTGGTTTTAAACGGACTCCTTCCCTAGTCTGGTACTCATACACATGTGACTTTAGGCAGCGCTCATAGCCGAAACCTGAGTCATTCTTAACCTTGGTTTCTTTCGTAGGATTTTTTTTTTTGAGACAAGGTCTCACCATGTAGTCTCAGATGGCTTGGAACTCACTCTGTACACCCATCTGGCCTCAAACTTTGAGGTCCACCTGCCTCTGCCTCCAGAGTGCTGGGATTAAAGGTATGCACCACCATGCCCAGTGTAATAATGAGTTCTGAGGCAGAGAAGGGGAATGTATTATTGCTTCTATTTTCACAAGGAAAAAGGGGGAAGGCAGCACTTAACAGCATTTGGTCTTGTTTAAAGGTGAAGCTTTGTCAAGGGCAGTCTTACTCCTGTTTTCATCTCCAACATGCAACCCATCAGTTACACAAAGGACCAATGTTTGAGGGAAAACTTGAACGTGCTTACTTAGATATTTCAAAAGAGAAAATGTACCATGTCTATGTCTAACATTTTCCATCAGCTTAGGTAGCGACTAAGATAGTTACTGTAAGAGACTGAAGCTTACAATCTGACAAGGACTGCATAGAGTACTGAACATCTGATGAGGGTCTCGAACCATGGAGTGAAAATTTGAATTTTTCCTTCTCCTTCTCTCCATCCTTCTTAATCTTCTTCCCAAGGTCTTTTGCATCTGCTTTCTCTGATACATTAAAAAAACATAGTAAATCTTTTATCTAGAAAACCCCAGAGCCTGCTACATATTCAGCCAGTGTGTCTTAAAGAAGGCCAAAGCAATAACACTCAAATGTAAAACTATAATTTCTCCTTTAATTTCTCCCAAAAGGTAATCTCCCCTGATTAGGAATATCACACTAAAGCAAGAGAAAACAATCCTAAAAAATTAACATGGGCTGTAAAATCTGGGCAGAATCAGTATGCATTATATTTAAAAAAAACCAAATTATTATACATAATTTTATGTTCTGTGCAGATACTGACTTGGATACATGCTTATGTGTATGTGTGAATGGGTATCTGTGGTGCATATGCACACATAAAGGCACAGGGAAATGTGGATGTCCTTCTCTTAGTTTCTTCTCTTTCTCTTGAGACAGGGTATCCCTCCCACTGAATCTGGAACCCTTGTTTCAGCTAGACACATTGGCTAGTAAATTCCATAAAACCTCTTGTCTCTGGTCCCAACAGTACTGGAGTCACACAGGTCGCCCCATGCTCCCTATGTGTATGCTTGAGATCCAGATTCAGATCCTAATGCTTTGCAGAAAGTGCTCTTAACCAGGAGGCTACCTCTCCATGCCAAGTGTGTATATTCTATTTATATATAATCATAATTCCAGGTTAATTTTCTCAATTTAAAAATGGAAACAAACAAACAAAATCAGGAAAGCGTGCATTGAACATTTAGTCCTAACTATACAGGGCCTTCTCTTCTCTACTTAGGGCCTTGAGTTCAAGAAAACACCATTTTCTTCCAGTAAAATATCCTTTTGTGAGGTTGAAATCCAACTATACCCATCAACCAACTGTTTGTTTTCAGTATGGCTGATGCAAAACCATTAACTGAGCTGGCCTTGCCACTGGAATTCTTGCTCATGAACGTAGTTCTATGATTGAATTTCTCTTTTATTAAAAAAAAAAAGTCAAGATTTCTTTTCCTGCCTAATAAATCCTTTCAATTCAGAATGTGAGTTTAGATTCTCTGTATCAACTACTAAAGTTATAAACCTCACTGGTCTCCTGTTCACTTCTTTAAAAAAAATGTATAATGATCAAAGATTATTACCGAAACAATGTATGATGTCCCTTAGCATTGAAAATAAGCTTGTCTCATAGAATCTGAAGTATACTTTAAATGTACGTTAGACATAAAAGCAAACAAGACTATAACTTTAAATATAGGCTGAAATATTTAACTGAGAAATTTAAGTTTTAAAAGCTAGATTGACAGAATCTTTATTTTGTATAAATATCAATTTAAGCGATTTGTGTAGCAATATGTGATTTCATTTACAATTTTAAAACTCAACTTTACTCTCAAATTCCTATTTGGAATTTGATTATAAATATATCTCATAAAAACATGTACATAGAAAACCAATTCGGCTCTTTTAAATGTTTACCACTAGACCACCATGTTATCTGTCATTTAATTCCATGATTTTGGAAAACCCCACGAGAAACAACATGACTTCTGCATGCTGCTAGACATTACTTTTCCACAAACCTCACCACACTGCTATTACATTTCCAGCAAGTCTCTGTGTTCCAGCTCAACCTCACTCTCAGCTCATGACTAGGCTTCCTAGAAACAGAAATTCAAATCTCTTGTCAGGAATCCTCTTCCAATCCAAGCTCATCTACTTACCTAAACCTGTCTCTGTTCACCCCGTGGCCCCAATGACCTGTGCCTGCCCATTAGATCAGTTCTACCCAGTGACTGGGAAGGTCCATCTGAAATGACAGTGGTGGTGTCAGCTTCCTAAGAAGGGCAGAAAAGCTGGTTTCACATCCCACTGGGAATGTTGTGTAGACCCTCATGGGATTGACAATTATATATTCTGTATATGACACGTTAATCACTATCAGCTTCCAAGTTATTATTGCTGTTTTCAAGGCCAAGTTTCTCAGAGTTATCTGTATATTATATTTCTTCCTGTCCCCTCAACTCTCTTCCACAGCTTTCCATGTGCACCAATCCCAGGATCTATTGACATCCAGCATCTGATGGAGGAACTGAAGTTCACATCACAGTTCATCTCTCTATAGTACCCTATACACTGCTTCTCTTTCTTGGAGAAACTCCACCCCTCCTTTGATTTTAATGCCAAGACATTCATGTTTTCTTTACCTCACTTCTCTGGCCACTCATTGGTCTGCCTCCCCAGTCTGTCATTGGTACCAGTTCTCAGATAGGTACAGTCTCCAGGTTCGGTTCCTACCGTCTTAGGCCATGCTGTCTTTTTTGAGAAATATCACCCACTGTGTGTCTATGAATGCCTCCTAAATGCCTGTTGCCAGTTTGAAACTAAATGCTCATGTGATTGTGTTCAAGGCATTTCAGATTAAATATGACCAAAATCATTCTGTGGTGCCTTCCTGTAATCAGAATTATATAACTTATCCAAACCAAGTTCTGCTATTTTATAATTAGTTTTCGTTTTCTTTTTTTCTTTTTGAAACAGTCATCTTACTGGGCATCTCAACTTTCTGTATCCCAAGATGCCACTTTGTCTAACGTAAACTGGTCCAACAGTCTCCAAACTTTATCTCTGCATTTGCCCACAATTTCCTCACTAATTCTCTCTTAAATCTCCCAAAATATTCTTGTCAGTTGTGGCCAAACCATCTTTTGAAAAAGCAAGTTCCATTTTGATTCCTTTGTAAAGACTTCACTGCCTGTCAGTAATGCTTACAATGAAGACCAGGATTCCAAACGTGTTCTAGAACACTCAATTTGATCACTCCTGACTGCTTAAATCCAGCTCTTCGTAAACCAGTTACCCTTTCACTCTGCTTCATCTGAACACACCCCATACCAGCCCTCCAATACCCTGTCATGCTCCACATGTTTCCTGGTATCTGCGCCTGTGTTCTCCTCTGCCACCAACTCTCTGGCCACAGCCCTCCTCTTCCTTTGGGTTACCCCTACTCATCTTTGCAGACTACAAGAAGCCCTGCACTGACTGCCATTGCTTCCTATATTTCCCTTCAAAGTTCATTTTTTAGTTTCTGGTTAACATAGCTTTCTTTTTGTTAGTGTTTCCCACTAGATCATCAAGTTCAGAAGGTGGCTTCCTCCACATCTGTTTCTGCTTCCCAAGATTATCACCAACTCCCAGAAAATTACCAGTACTTTTATCAGCAAAGTATATATTTAGATGAATATTGATAGCTGGATGCCGGGATGTTAATTTATGAAATATCAAAAGGGGCTTCTAGAAGAAAATTAATTGGAATATACTAAAAACTAATCCACTCATATTTCTTTGCTTATTTTCATCAAACTAGGCTTGTGTGGGTACTCACATAGCTGATCTTGATACATTTTTGAAGATCTGAAGTAAGATTTTCTGTATACTACACGATAAGAAACACTAGGAGATAAGGTCTCTTATTATTTTTGTTGCCTTTTCAGAGCTGGGATTCAAACTTAAGGCATTGCCTACTATAGGCAAGTATTACACCACTGAGTTATAACGTTTGATTTCTTAAGACAGGGCCTCACAGTAGCTCACATGGTTATCCAGGCTGGCTACAATTTATGACCTTCCTGTTTCTCCCTCCAAGTTAGAAACAATCTTCATAAAGAATAATTTTGACAAAATGTTAATACTTTATAAAGCATTAATATTTGAAGGAACCTTTTAGATACTACCAAAATATACAGAAAAATCTGAATATTTCTACTAGATTTAATTCTACTTCATAAGCAGGCTCTTCATACACATAAGAGAGTTCAGTGAACACAGAATAAATTATTCGATCAACTTCTTATCTTGAAAATAGAAATGATTGTATACTTTGTAAAACATAATTTGAAATTAATTTTCTTCATATTTGAACCTCCATTTAAAATTTTTAATTTATGTAACCTATGCTCATATCACATTCTCTAAAAACAAGTTAAGTGTTTTACTTTTGTTGTGTGGCTCCATCCCACTCTACATAAAAGTATGAGAAAGATATTCTAGTAGCGATTTAGACTTCAGTATCTTGTCTCCTTCTAATACCGCAGTAATTTAATATGAGCAAAATTAAGAACTGCCTTGCTATTTACTAAAAGGGAGGTACAAGACACATTGAGAGTTCTAAAATCAAAAGGACAGTTAAGACATGGTAGCAACACCAAAAACAACAACAACACATCGTTAGCCTCAACAGGGGCTATATAGCATCTCTATGCCATGGCCTGTCAGATGACTTTTGATGCCTTACCCTTTGCAGCTTTGTCGCCTTTCTCAGGAGCCTTCAGGGTTGTAAGAGAGACTTCCGGTTTCGCATCCTTCACTTCCTTGCCGTCCTTCACTTCCTTGCCATCCTTGCCGTCCTTGCCGTCCTTGCCATCCTTGCCTTCCTTGCCGTCCTTGCCGTCTCTGCTGTCCTTGCTGTCCCTGCCGTCCTTGCCGTCCTTGCTCTCTTTAGTGGCTTCCTTCAGTTTGTTGTCTATCACTGTGATTCTGCTTTCAGAACTGGGCTCTTCTGTGAGCTTAAACTCAGGCAGTATTTCTTTCAAGAGCTCCCAAACTCTGTCCACATACGCTGGACTTAGAGGAAATAACATTTGTGTTAATCTCCAGATGATGGTTTCTACCTGATGTCAAGACGTTATTGACAGGATAACTTCTTCGTTCCCAAGACTAATTTCAATTGTTACCTTAATTTTTCATTAGAAATATTATTCACTAACCATACTTTTATTGCATTCCTATTATGTACAAGGCTTTGATGATACAGAGACCAAAACTAGTGGATAAGTCAAGCTGGCAGAGAGGACAGGTGTGCTAAATGCATGACATGTAAAAGGTATACATGTGTTCATATGCTATATGTTGATTACATGCTATACATATATGCTGTATATGCTATGCATGTGAATATGCTGTATGTGCATATAAAATACACGTATAAATGCCATATGTGTACAAAGGTATCCTCCTGAATAGGATGTTCCAGTGATATCCTTCCCCCTGAAGATAGTAGGAGAATTTTCTAACGTAGTATCAAAAGCCTTTAGCATCACTCATCCCTAGCCCCTCTCCTGCTCTAGAACTCACTAGTATATCAAACACTGTTGGGGGATTATACTTTTTCAATTCCACTTTCTTATTATTTTGTCTGTTCTGAGTTGATTTTTCCCATGCTAATTAATCAGCTACATTAATTTCAACTAATCCTTAGAAGTCAATGTAAACATCAGTTTCAAGGATAGAGGTAAATACATGCTTTTGCTTGAAGAACCTGAAGAACTGTTACACATTTTTTAGGAAGACTTTGAAAATACTTTACAAACTACTAACTCAGCTCACATATACACTGGCTGAGGACATGCTCTTTGACAGTTACTCGGAGCCACTGCTAAGCACAGCACACAAAGAATGACAGTTGAAGACAACTGTGGACTGAACAGGACTCCAAGCCACATCAGAATGGCCTACACAGCAACCTATGCCAATCTGTTCTTCCCAACACTGCCACCTGCAGCAACTCAAAGTCTTTCTCCTTTGTTTTGCCTCTTCCCTAACAATACACTGTTCTTTCCTGAAGACCATATACAAGCTTAGGTTCAGAACTAGCTATTTAAATAATTGGATGTCTCCCAATATGCATGAAATATACCTGTCCAAACGCTATGCTTCCTACAGAAAAAGAGGGGCTGAGCTTTGAGCACAGGACTGATAGGGTCTGCTAAGGCATGGACGAGCTTAGTGGAGGATGGAGTTGCTGTGTCACTGCGGGAGGGTATGTGATCAGGCTCCTGTTGTGCATGTAAGGATGCCCACAGAGCAGGGCTGTACAATCATCACGCACTTCCAACTCCAGTATCTGTGACTCACTGGCATGTTGAGTTGTGCTGCAAGAGCCATAGTTGAAGAAAGGTTTGTCTGTACCATATGGCAGACTTGCCTTCTGTGTGCTGGGGACATAAATCTTGCAGATAAGGACAAACAGATTTTGCTTGATTGCCTATTTTAGGATTAGTCTGTTCTTGATTCAACAAGGAATCTAGTGTATTGTTCTGCTATACAAGGAAGAATAACTGACCCTAAAACTCACAAGGCATTTTAGATGATACTATAAAATGCTGTGCTCCCAAAGATTTTATAAAACATGACAATTCTTGAACTAATCTTAAAGAAATGTTGGAAAGAAAAAAATATGAGCAACTTAGTCTTTAAATCTACTGAAGAAAAGTTGACAAGATAGCCAAGCATGTAAATGGTGCTTGTTGCTACTCCTGCTGATCTGAATTTGAACCCTGGAACCTGTACATTTCCTCTGACCTCCAGATGTATAACTTGGCACACCACTCTCTACACCCAATAGATAGATAGGTAGGTAGATAGATAGAGATAGATAGATAGATAGATAGATAGATAGATAGATAGATAAATAGATAGATGGTGGTAGAGTGGATGAGTAGATGGATGATGGATGGAAGGATGATGGATGGACAGACAGACAGACAAACACAATAAATATATGAATGAATATTATTTTTTCGAAAAACTTACTGAATAGGGATGACTTCAGGTATCCACCCGGTAAGAGCATGGATAACTGTGAGTTCTCCTAGCTCTCTCCTGTGTGCTACATGGATACTGGAAAAAAAAGAATACATGGGATTACAGTTATCAACATTTGGAAACACGTACCAATAAGTAAAGAGTAGGAAACACTTTACAGAGCATCATAGTAATCAATGATTACTATGGGAATCTTAGGGATCCTAGTTGATAGGGAATCCTAGCTGCTGCACATCACAGCATAAAGGAATGCTATCTCACAAGCTAGATGCTTTCGTTTGCTACAAGTGCCTGAGTAGACCCGATATTAAACTTTCAAATGTATTTTGAAAGCCTGAAGATATGATTTTTGTTGTTTTCTTTAGACAAGGGGGTCACACTTTAGGAACTATCTCTCTGAAAGCTCTAAAATTTCCAAAACATAATATGTACTCCTTTTACAGTACAACTTTCTGTTAACTTGTTTATATAATCTGTGTGACTCTGTTCTTTTCAAAGTGGACCAGTTTTACCATTCCAACTGTTAGCATTCAGTCTATATGCCTGACTCACTATAAAGGGGCTGCTTGCCCCTTCCCCATTCTCTTGCTCTTTCTCTGCTTCCCTTCCCCCCTCTTTCCCCATTCCCTACCCCCACCATGTGCTCATGGATGGCCTCTACTCCTTCCTCCTCCTTCTCCTCTTCCTCCTCCTCCTCTCTCCCTCCCTCCCAGCTCTCTCTTCTCTCTCTCTCTCTCTCTCTCTCTCTCTCCTCTCTCTCCTCTCTCCTCTCTCTCTTTCCTCTTTTCTCTGCCTCTACTACCCTCTGCACTCCCCTCTCCATACCCTTAATAAACTCTATTCTATACTAAACCTTTGTGTGGCTGGTCCCTCAGGAGGAAGGGATGCCTCAGCATTGGCCAGCAGAAGCATCCCTTCATACCTCACCACACATCCATAGAACATATCCACCTTCTCTTTGTTTTTTTATAAACACAACACCAACTGCATAGGGTATGTTGAGATGCCCACGAGGCTGTATATTCAATCTCTTGTATGGCAATTCAAGATGAGCATGAGGAATACTTAGTGAAACACTGACAATGGAACAGAAACCAAAAATATTTGTCTATCCTATGAAATAGTAGACATGTCAGTGTGACATAAAGTCAGAAGTTGACATTAACCAGAAACCAGTTCTGCATTGGTTCTTCTGCCCATGTGTGCTTTCCTTGGCTGGTTAGTCTGTTTACATGTACATGGCTGGTTAGTATGTTTACATGTACATTAATTAGTCAACGAAGAGAAATATCATAGCCCTTCCATCCCAGAATGGAGGCAGTCTACCCTGTACCAGGCATGGTGTTAACACTGCTGATTGACCAAGACACATCCTTTCCTTTGGAAGGAACTCATAGCCTGCCAGTGATGTAGTCCACTGTTTATGGTTTGCTTTGGCTTATTTAATGGATTATGAATTTTGATGCCTCTACATTTCTCAAAGACAACATAAATCTGGTGTATGGTTCACTGTATCCCTTAAATGCCTCTGGCAGATTCATTTTATAAGTGACTTTGCAAGCCTTATGGAAATAATGCTCTTTTCTCTCCATATTCCGCATGGATATGTAAATCACCATTAGGTTTGTCTATACAATGTTAAACCTCACATATAAAATCAAATGTGAGATGAATTTATAGAAAAAATAAAAATGACATCATGTAAAGCAGGTTCCACTAGAAATCTTTTTAAAAAATATACTATACTTCAGTTGGTCTTTTATTTTCAAGCTGGCTTTGTTTCTTTATTTTAAAAGAATAACTCTATTAGTCATGTTCTTAATGAATTCCACTGAACCATGGCTTTACAACTAATGTAATGAATGCTACCCCAGCTATCCAGTTCATCTAGTCAATGCTTCCCCAGCCTGGCAGCGCCAATTCTTAGTGATATCAAGAGCATTATACTTATTTTTGCCAAACAGACATAACTGTGGCTGGTGGAAATATTTAATAATATTTATCTACCTAAAAAAAACAATCTGGGAAAAGGTTTTCATAAGTAAGTAAGTAAGTAAGTAATAAATAAATAAATAAATAAATAAATAAATATAAAACCATTGAAGGGCTGGACTGAAAGCTGAGTGAAACACATTGTCAGGAGGAATTGAGGATAACCAAGAAACCTGAGGAGGAGGCTGGCAAGGTGGTGGCTGCTTTATGTGTCCTTGAAAGACAAGAAGAAGCAGAGTCAGAAGACAATCCACACAATGCAGCCTGCCGCCACCTAATCCTGTTGCTAAGGATCCTTAGAGAAGGGAGTGGCTGAGCTTTCAGCAGCGGCTGGCAGGGCCTACTTAATTGCTATAGCACACTGCAGGAGGTTCTAGGATCAGGCATGCATATGCAGTGTGTGTGAGGATGCCCAGTTGCCATCTCAGAATCTGAGATCTTCCTCTCCAGAAACTGAGTTTTGTTCTCATGGTAAGTTGTCCTGAAATGAAAGAAAGGCTTGTCTGCAGGACGGACGTGGCTAACTTCTATGGTGGGTGCAAAAGTCTTGCAGGCAGATAAATACAAGCAGCTTTTGCAAATATACTGAAAGAAAGGAATAGTTTTCATCATGACGGTATCAGGGTATCAGGTAACCAATGGTAGCAAAAACCTGAAGAGAACTTTGGAATCCTTCTAAGAGCTCTTGTCTTTTTAAGGTTTATACATCATTGCTGCAAACGCAGATTCAAAAACATTAATTAGATCTGAGTATATACTCAACATTTAAGTGATTTAATCTTTTCCCCTAAGAAACAGTTTCTCTGATTAGCGTGAAACATTTTCTGATACACTTTGCACTCCTAGTAAGAAAACAAAGCATACAGAGTGATTTTTGAGTGTGTTTTCTTGGGATGGTTTTTGTCTTTTATTCAGTTAAGCCAAACTTGAAAACCCATGCTATGGTTACATTAACTTTTATATTTGAAAGTTTATACTGGGTAGAGGGAAAGATTTCCTTGAGTTAATTTTATTAAAGGCTCTCAGCATGGATGTCATTGCCCTCGCCCCATTATTTTCACAGAAATAAGTGATAATTTCCCATTACGTACTCAACATTTGCCAGCTTAATGATAGCTTTCGACAGTAGCATTGGCCAGAGTTCAAACTCATAGGTTGTAGCTGGAAGCAACAGATTGTTATCCTCATCGAATGGCAGGAAGTCATCAATAGTTATCTTTCTCCAGCAGCCCTAAAGATGAGAAGAAAGCAATGGAGTGGCATTAAATGTTTGAAGGATCTCTGGGGTTCTCTGTATCAGACATCACTACATATTTCCACTCACTTTTACCTTTGGATTAAAATATAACTGATGTTGACATTGTATATGAGAAAACTGAGATACAGTTTCCAGAACTAATCGGATTAACTATTTTAGGTTCTGAAATATATTATTATAGCACGTCTATAGTGATATCAATACTGTTCCTTCTTTTGGATAGCTTATGAGCATATAATGAAGGAAATATGTGACAAATAGCAGAATGAAAACATGATTTAACTAAAAATAAGATTGAACATAATACATTTTGCAGATAAAAAATTTATATTCTAAATATATTTTAAATTCTTTAAATATAACTTTAATTATTACTGCTGATACAGACATATACTTATCAATCTTTTATTTCCAATCTCCATATTTGAGTGCTCCTAGTTAATTATCTAATTTTCAATATAGAATACCTACCTGCCTTGGCTTTTCTCCAATGGCAAACTATAATCTGTTAAAAACTCTCAGGCAAATAAACCCTTTCTTCCCCACGTTGCTTTTTGTCAAGATAATTTATTACAACAACAGAAGTGAAATTAGGAATCTCATGGAGATAGAAAGTGACCACCAAGCGGTGCTGCAGGAAGTAATGGATAGCCATCATTAACTGAGTATAAAGTCTCTCCTAACAGTAATGGGATATTCCGGAAATAAGTAGTGACCATTTTCACCAACTATGAAAATACTAAATACAACTTAACTGTACACTTAAATGGTTACAACAGTATGTTAAAATTGGCATATTTCGTCACATTGAAAAA
Source organism: Mastomys natalensis (assembly GCA_021653895.1). Taxonomy (NCBI): domain Eukaryota; kingdom Metazoa; phylum Chordata; class Mammalia; order Rodentia; family Muridae; genus Mastomys; species Mastomys natalensis. The sequence goes on from JAJTUV010000674.1 coordinate 1,031,472, forward strand.
TAGCCATGGTAGGTCCCCTCTCACATTTTGATTGTAAACCATTTTATGAAGTGGCCAACTGAATTCCCATGAAAGAAGAATTTTTAACAATCCTCACTAATTATACTAAAATTAAAAGATCTTTGGCAAAATACTACAACATTTCATGCTAAAAGTCTTAGAGGGATTGGGAATACAAGGCACATCCCTAAACACAATAAAGGCAATATACTATATATCAAGCTAAAAGCCAACATCAAGTTAAATGGAAAGAAATAAACAGTTCCAGTAAAATCAGAGACAAGACATGGCTGTCTCTTCAATACAGTACTTGGGATCATAGCTGGAGCAATATGCCTGCTCTTTTCTTAAGAAGTAGAGCAGGAGTGGATCCTGGGGAGAAAGAATCTCCTCTTGAAGAGAAACTTGATTTGTAGCTAAAACGTTCCCCCTGTAATATGATCTATCTGGATACCATGGTGTTTAAGAAGTAAAAATATATTTTTAAACTAAACTAAAGAAATAATGAAATAAATGGGACCTCATGAAACTCGAAAAGCTTCTCTAAGGCAAAGGGCACTGTCAATAGGACAAAACTACAGCCTACAGGTTGGGAAAATGTTGTCATCCACCCTACATCTGACAGAGGGCTAATATCCAAAATATGTAAAGAACTCAAGATGTTAGATACCAACAAACCAAATCACTCAACTAAATGTGGGGTACACAGCTAAACAGAGAATTCTCAACCTTACAACTCTCCAATGACCAAGAAGCACTTAAAGAAATGTTCAACATCTAAGGATCTATGTCAGCATGGAAAGGCAAATCAAAATGACCCATCACACCCATGAAAATGGTTAAGATAAAACACTCAATGACTAGCACATACTGGCAAGGATGTGGAGCAAGGGGGAACACTCATCCATTGCTGGTGGGAGTGCAAACTTATACAACCACTCTGGAAATCAATTTGACTGTTTCTCAAAAATTTTCAAATAGTTCTACCCCAAGATTCAGCTAGACCAGCCCTGGGCATATACCCAAAACTTGCTCCACCAAACCCCAAAGACACTTGCTCAACTATATTCATAGCAGCTTTATTCATAATAGCCAGAAACTGAAAACAACCTAGATGTCTCTCAACTGAAGAATGGATAAAGAAAATGTGGTTCATTTACATAATGGAATACAACTCAGCTATTAAAATCAAGGGCATCATGAAACTTGCAGGCAAATGGATAGAATGAGAAAATATCATTCAAGTTAGGTAACCCAGACCCAAAAGGACATGCATGCTGTGTACATGGTATCTACTTATAAGTGGATGTTAGCCATAAAGCACAGGATACCCACCCACTACAATCTACAGAGTCAAAGAAGCCAACTAGCAGGGAGAGCCCAAGGGAAGATGCTTGAATCTCACTCAGATGGGGAAATAAAATAGACATCAGAGGTAAATAGAAAAAGGAAACTGTGTGGGAGAAGGGATAAGGAGAAGAATGTAGCTGAGGGATCACATGTATGGAGAGGGGGAAAAGAGAATGGAAATCAGCAGGAGAGGGGGAAGGCATTTCTAGTATGTCCCAGAGATCTGGATTGGAGGAGGCCCCAGAAAGTCTATGAGGGTAACTCTAGCTGAGACTCCTAGCAATGGAGATATGGAGCATGAAGGGGCCACCTCCAATAGCCAGGGAGGACTTCCAGTGCAGGAATAAGTATACCAATCCACCCAAAAAATCTTCAACCCAAAGTGTATCCTGCCTACAAGATATGCAAGGACAAAGATGGAGAAAAAACTGAGGGAATGGCCAACCAACTTTAAATCCATCCCATGGGCAAGAACCAATCCCTGATACTATTAATGATACTGTTATGCTTGCAGACAGGAGCCTAGCATAACTTTCTTCTGACAGTTCCATAACAGCTCCACCAAGCAGCACTTAATTTTTTTTTTTTTTAAAAAGGATTTTAAGATTGCTTAATGGCTGATACCAGCTATTCCCTCAGATGGGAGGTGATAACAGATCATCCAAGATTGTCCTCCAGTGTGAGCTCAAGGCCAGCCAGTGCACATAAGACCCAGTCTTAAAAACAACACAGCAGAAAGCAAAGCAATATTGCAGCCTCTGCTCCCAGGTGGCTTCAGGAGGTCAAGGAAGTGTTGGGGAAAGGGAAACAGAGATGTGAAGCACCCAAGCGTCTTGCTGTACCCCACGGTCCTAGAAACGTTAAATTAGATAATAGTGTGAACAAAAATATAAAGCTTAGTAAGAAATAAAAACAAACATTTTCCACATAAATACATTGATAATAACTAGATAAATCATTGACCTCAGTGTATGTGTTATCTGTTTATTAGAAGTAGATGAGAGTGCAGAGACAGAGGGAGACTGGACACAACATTCTGTCCTTCAAGTGGGAATTAATAGCTGAAATGTTTCTTTCTCTCCTCTTGAAGCCAAAGCAATATGAAATCATAAGGCACTTGGAAAGATGCTGCGTGTCCCTGCATCCTGTCATCGTAGCCAGATAGAAGGGGAAACAAAGCTCTGTCCCTATGCACTGTTCCAGTGTAAGTATATGTTTGCTGTCTGACTGATGTCAAACAACCTTGGACAACTAGCGGAGAATCCAGGCTGAACATGTGAACACTTTCCTGAGAAATAATATTCTGATATGAAAAAATAATTAATTACTTAATGTTACAATATTGGGGATTGGAAGGATTGGACCTAGAACTTTACAATTAGGCAAGTACTCTACCATTCAGCTCATGCTTGACTGGTTTTTTTTCCTTTGTTTTAACTTTTTATTTTGAGAAAGGGTCTCACTAAATTGCCCACACTAGCCTTAAACCTACTGTGTAGGCCAGAAAGGCCTTGAACTTTAGGATCTCCTGCTTTAGCCTCTTGAGTTTGGGAGATTTCAGATAAATTGTATCTCTAAATACAATTTTAAAAACTCAGAATTTTAAACATTAGAGGCCATGAGAAAATGTGTTGTCTCTAAAGAAGTCACAAAGAAAAAGGCTCTGAGAAATCCATGCAAAGAAGGAAAAGGATCTCCATCACAAGACCAAAAAATGAAATTTTTGGAAAGAAAGCATTACAGAAGAGGAGAGCGAGCGAAGAGGAAGACCAGTAATGGAGGGCAAAACTGCATCTGCAGCAGCGCTGACAGCCGAAGCATCTCGCTGACAGCGGAAGCGAGCCAAGTGTAGTTTTAGGAGCATATCTTCTAAAGCTTCCCAGGGTGAAGCAAAGGATAGACAAATATCAATGTGAGTAGTGTGTCAGAACTGGAGAAAAACTTTCAAAATAAAAAACAAAAATCAAAAACAAAAAACAAAAACAAATAACAAAACAAAACAAAAAACCATAAAAGGTTTGTGTCTGAGAAGGGACAAGGAGAAGTAGGTGGGGAAAGTCTATCTTGTCCCTAAAGAATTTACTTAAATTCTTTACTGATGGCAATGCATACACATGCCAGTGTGGATGGAGTCTTCCTAGCTGGAGGTTGCTTCAAAAAGAGGTAGAAGTTCTTCCCCCAGCTGAAAGACAGTAGATTTTTATCAATTGAAAAACCAAGTAGCCACCAATCTCTAACATGCTGACAAAATAACCCATAGGGAAATCGCTGAGTTTCAGTGCTTGCCTGTGAACAGCACCCTTGCAAGGCACTCTTTGAATGAAACCACTGAAGAATGCTGGAAACCACGGAACTCCACCTTTAGTCTGGCTGCTCGGTCACACTCCTAGAAGGCTCCCATAGAAGGCTAACCTAACTAGAGAAAATCCAAGATTGCCTGAGAGGACTAAATACAGTGTTTCTTTTATTCTGGTTTCTTACTTTACAGGAAGGGCAAATAAATTCAAATGCACAGCGACTTGAATGACTTACCATCCAGTAAAGCTTTACGACATACTTCCCGTAGCTGTTGAACAAAGGCATGTGACCCTTCACGGCCTTGCAGAGAGAGTATATGTGTTCCCAGGGTTTCCAGGGCAGAATAGGAAGCTCTCCCGAATTTCCCTTATAGTAGTTGCTCAAAATCCCGCCATTGAATATCTTCCACACAGAATAGATTTCGCTGATAATCCACCTCATAAGCTGAATGCCAAACAGCAAAAGTCACTAGTTTTGATAGGTTATTTTAAAATGTTACTGACATTTTTAAGTGAAATATAATAAAAATATGTTTCTAAGAGTGATGATAAATTTTATATACAGTATGTATAGTCAACATTTTGATTTCTGAATTACAGGAAAAAAATCATAGGTCTTGATTTTGTTTTTCTAATATGACATAATAACATAAATTTAAAAGACCTAAAAATGTTGACGTGACGCTGACTTTGAGTTAGCCAAGTGTATGCATGTGTTTATGTTTATATACATATACATTACATATACTCGTATATACATATACATAGATCATGCATACACACATCTGTGTGGGGTGGGAGACAGCTAACTGCTTCAGAGAACACTTAGAATTTTTGGAACAAGTAAGCTAAAATGGTTGATTTTACACGTTCTCACCACACAAACAAACATTCTTTTTTTTTTTGGTTTTTCGAGACAGGGTTTCTCTGTGTAGCCCTGGCTGTCTTGGAACTCACTCCGTAGACCAGGCTGGCCTCGAACTCAGAAATCCTCCTGCCTCTGCCTCCCAAGTGCTGGGATTAAAGGCGTGCGCCACCACCGCCCGGCAACAAACAAACATTCTTAATTTGATGAATAAATAGTCCATTCTGTGTGTATGTATATTGAATCACTAAAATATGTACCATAAATACATTAATAGATAGATACAATTTTCAATTGACAGCTACACTTCAAAGAAGTTTGGGGAAAAAAATCAAATGAAACAAAACAAAACACCCACTCAGTTGTACCATGACTCAGAGGTGAACGAGGGTAAATGCCAACGGCTGCCCAGGAGCTTTTTACACAGATTGGCCAAGAAGCCATTCCTCAGGGGGGACAGTGGGCCCTGAGGCCCTACCTACCTCACTGCAGAGTAAATGTTCATTTGGTGAAAACAAGTCAAATGTGATTTCATTTTTCACAACTACAGGTGTCTGAAATTTAAAAAAGACATTTATTTGAATAAAAAAAAAGTAAAAGAAACTTAACTTATTAAAAGACAGTTTCTTGAGAGAAACAGTCTTCCCTAGGGAAGAGCGCACCAATTGGTTATCTAATACCCAAAGTCTTGAATGATATAATCTACTCCAGAATGTTCCAGATCACCACACTTTTTTTTTTTGTTTGTTTGTTTTGTTTTTCTTTTTTCGAGACAGGGTTTCTCTGTGTAGCCCAGGCTGGCCTAGAACTCACTCTGTAGACCAGGCTGGCCTCGAACTCAGAAATCCACCTGCCTCTGCCTCCCAAGTGCTGGGATTAAAGACATGCGCCACCACCACCCGGCTTCACCACACTTTATTAAGCCAATGAAGAGTGAATTAAGTCCTCTAGTAGGCTAATCCAAAACAGGATAGTACCCGGGAAAACTCTTGGCAGCCAGAAAGAGCAGGATTGGGGTCTTTAAAGTCAAAGGCTGAGATTCCATCACACCAGGTGAAGGGCTTTTACTATGTAGCCTTTGATCTTGTAAAATATCAACAAGGCCATTCCTCCAGAGAAATCACACCATGTGTACACATCAGGACTCCTTGGCAGGGAGCCAGGACTCTTTTTGAAATTATAAAAATTAAACTCTGCTATCAGGAGTAGTGAGCAGTCATTTGTTTACAGGAAAATGTGGCTCCCAAGGGTGGGGGCAGGGCAGCCTGACCTTGCTTAAATTATTTCACTGAAACGCACACACAGGAAGAGCATTCTTCAGATTTAGCAGGTTATATTTAAAAATATATATTTACATACATATATATGCATATAACAGCAATCAGTAAGGAGGAGTATGTGGAAGTGTTTGGAGAGAGGAAAGGGAAGGGTCAAATGTTACAATTTAAAAAAAGAGAGAGGGAGAGGTTAGTTTCATGAGATAGTTGGAAGGAAGGGAGGTATTATAGACCAAACCTCACATAAAGTCTTTGTTTTATGAGATTTTTGTCATTGTTTTAACCTTATTTATGAGTATATTTAATTATTCTGACTGTGCGTCTATACAACAAATCTTGAAATCCTTCCTATTCTAGAGATTTTCTTAGATTTTCACTTCTGGATGTTCTGTGCCACCCCAGTCTAAGGTGATTCTTCCAGACAGGAACTTTTGTGGAGGACAGGTAGCAGTCTACAGGCATCTGACCTACTGTGATACATGCGGGTGGAAAGGTGATCAGCAAAGATTGAATTTATTTTTAATACAAACGTGACTCTCAGATCTTAGGTCTACTTAAAAGTAGAGACCATTCAGGAAACATCCATTGATTCAATTTATAAAACTATTTGTGTCGGGGCATCAATGACTAATTTACAGTGAACAGACCAAGAAGTATTACAAATCCTATCACTTTCAAGTGCATTACGCAGTCAGTGAAGATTTATATTCATGTCAATGTTGCCCGATATTGAAATTGATTTAGAAGCATGTTTTGTGCATAATGGTCTCATTTGAAATGTCTTACAAGGAAGCATTCAAAAGACACTGTTGTTTTAGGAAATCACTCTGAACGTAGATACAGCTTTTTCCAATTAGTAAGAGGACTGAATTGCATTTTCCTGCATTAGTCCCAACTCTGATGGAGGCTAACACTTAGAAGAACAAAAACTACTTTGTATGGAAACAGAGACTCAATAGACTACAAATGCACAGAAAGAATCAGCTCCATTACAACTATTTGACTGGTACTAATTAATTTACCTGACTGGTATTCTAGGTATTCAATGAAAATAGTAAGAAATTCAGCAAGGGAAAAAGCATTAGTGATAATTAAAACCCTAGAGACAAGAAATACACTCAAATTAATGTGGCTATTAAGATGTTAGACTAGAGCAGCTAAAGTCTTGAGGTGTGTGAGAGCTGTTTAAAACAGAGGTATCTCCACAAATACATGATTCCAGTGGCTGAGCATGGAGTCTAGAAACGAAGATGAGCTTCAGAAGATGCTCTGAGGATCCCTGGAAGATGAGAACCCATGTGCAAACCTCTTAGACTGGAAAATTAATTCCAATAAGGATTAGAGGAAACAGACCTTCCCACCCTGGATTTCATGCTGAGATGCAAGAATCTGTCAGTCAGAAATAGTGAATAATTTTGAGTAACATCTTTGGCTATCATTTGGCATTTTGGATAGAAAGTGAAAAACTCAAGGCTGTAGACAAAAATACAATAATCTTCTTGACATCTGTACAAGATTTGTTATTATTCTGCACCAGTGTGTGTGTGTGTGTGGTGTGTGTGCGCGCGCTGCGCAAGCGTGTGTCCGTGTATGTGTGCTGTGACACTTGGGTGGTATACATGGAGGCCACACCTTGTGTGTCTTCCTCAGGCACGTCTACTCTGGGTTTTGAGTCAGGGTTTTTATTTTCACCTGAAAATTCACTAAGTCAGGTAGGCTGGTTGGCTAGTGAGCCCCAGAGATTAGCATGTGTATCCATCTCCAGTGCTGCATTTACAAGCATCTGATGCCATATCTGGTTTTTTAAAGGGTTTGGGGATTGAACTCATGTCCTCATGCTTGCACAGAAAGCACTTCATCAACCAAGCATCTTCATAGTCCCATCAATAAAGGAATTAAAATACACCGATAAATATTAACTTCTGAGTTAGAGGCCAAAGAGCAATTACTTTTGCTTTAAACTAGAGGAAAACCATGTAAACTACTTGAAGATTGCAAACTTTGGTCAGTAAGATATTCCATCCTTATAGGTAATATATATTTCATTCAATAGTGAAAATAATTCTTACTCGGCTAAATATAAAATCTTGAGGACGTTTCCAGGAAAACACTTTCAATGTCTGTGGTAATTCAATCTTTCCTTCAGGGTCTTCGAAAAAGTGCTAGATTAAAAAAAAAATTAAATTGAACTTTCTAATGTGGCTTTGTTATAACAAAATCCAATCTTAATAATAACCAACTAATATAAGTATTAGATCATCATAGAAGTATTTGTAGAGTAGTGGTATGTGTAATTTGTCTTCAGAAATGCCTAGTGGAATATTTAAATACTGAAATTCAGAATGGCCAGGGAAACAATTAAGCTAACTGCAGCTCTTCCCCTCTCAGGCCTCCAAATCTAACCCACAAGTCTCAGCCCCAGCTTTGCAGCAGACCGCATTCTTTCCCCTCTGCTCACTCTTGGTCCCCATTCCCAGGGGAGTAAGCAGATCATGGTGAAATATCCTGCCTGCTTCCTTTCCTCCTGTGAATCCCTCAGACTTCTTCCTAGCCCATCCCCATTCCTAAATGTCAGCTTCTAATACCTAGAAACAATTTTACCACTAGTGGTCATATCTATCAGAATCCGAGAAGAATTTCCTACCAGGCAACCCTCATCCACCATACTCTTCTAAGAACCAGAGAGTACAACAGAAACCAAGGAATAAAACACCTGCCCAACAAAGAAAAGACCAGATACCTACATTTAGAATTATAATATTCCCAAACCCATATGCCTAAACACTAGCATAAAAACACAATCAAAACCAGTCAGGACAATATGTCTCCACTAGAGCCCAGGAACGCTACAACAGTAGGCTCTGAGTATTTAACATAGCTGAAGCACAAGACAAGGATCTTAAAAGAGATATTATGAATATGATAAAGAAACAAAACAAATAAATTTTATAATGAAATCTATCAACAGAAACAAATAGTAGAAGAAAACAGTTTAAGATCCCAAAGTAGAAACAGAATTAATAAAGAAAACACATACTAGGGAAATCTGAAAATAAAAACTTTAGGAACTCAAACAGAAATTTCAGGGCAAGCGTTACCAACAGAATATGAAAAATGGCAGAGAGAATCTCAGAAGTTGAAAACACCATAGAAGAAATGGATAGCATAGTCAAAGAAAAGGTTAAATCTAAAAGTTTCCTGGCACAAAACACTCAGAATATCTGGGACATTATGAAAAGATCAATTCTATGATATAATGAATAAAGGAAGGAGAAACCCAGACCAAAGGTACAGAAAATATTTTTAAAAAGAAGTAGAAAAGATAATTTGTCTAACCTAAAATGGAGATGCCTAAAAGCTACAAGAAACATAAAAAACATCAAATGCTAGACCAGAAAAGAAAGTCTCCTTCAACATAATAGAAACACTAAATGAGCAGAACAACAGAAATAAAATTAAAAGTTATAAGGGAAAATGACCAAGTAACTTATAAAGGCAGACCTACAATAGAGACTTCTCAATAGAGAATCTAAAACCCAATGGGTGTGGATAAATGTTCTACTGACTCTAAAATACCATAGATATCAGCTTAGACTAATATACTCTGCAAAACCTTCAGTCCCAATAGATCAAAAGATAAAACACTACATCTTAAAACCTAATTTAAGCAATATCTATCTACAAATCCAGTTCCTACAGAAGATGTCAGAAGGAAAACTCCAACTTAAAGAGGTTAGCCACATCCAAGAAAACACAAGAAATGAAATCCCAGAGTAGCAAATCAAAAGAGAGGAAACATATACACACAAACACCACAAAGCAAAATAACAAAGATTAACAAACACTACTCATTGATATCTCTCAACATCAATGATCTCAATTCCCCAATAAAGAGACACAGACTAAGAGTATGGATGTAAAAACAGGATCCATCCTTCTGTACAACCAAGAAACATACCTGAACATCAAAGATAGACACCACCTTGTACTAAAAGGATGGAGATATTCCAGGCAAGTGGACCTAAGAAGCAAGCTGTTATTGGGGGTTGGTCTGGTAGGAAATACTGTAAATTTTATATCCCAAGATCTGGTTTCCCCCAGACCAGAGAATTCTCATATATCCTTTGTTGTGTAAATCTTGGTCCACCATTTAAAAGTAATTGGTTAATAAAAGGTTAGAGCCTGTAATTGGGCAGTAGAGAAAGAAAGGTAGAACTTGAAGATTGAGTGAGGAGTCTCAGAAGAGACCAGAAGGAGAAGGAGAAAGGGGACAGAGAGAGGAGGAGGGTGCCATGAAAGAAGATGGACCATAAGCACATGGCCAGGAGAAGCAAACTCTGAGGATAGGCTGATGGAGCAAAAAGGCAGCCTGGGAGAGATTCAGACAGCAAGTAACAAGGGATATATGGCTGGGATGAAAGTTAGAATATGTCAAAACTTGCCATCTATCCTTACAGCTTGTATATAAAATACCAGGATTTTGTGTCTTTTATTACAGACTAGCTAAAATACAAAAAAAATAATTTACAGCTGTGTAGTCATTTTAATATCTGACAAAGTAGACTTCAAACCAAAACTAATCAGGATAGGGAAGGATGATACGTACTCATCAAAGAGAAGGCCACAAAAAGACATCTCAATTATTAACCTTTATGCACCAAACACAGGGACAATGAAGTTCATAAAAGAAATGCTACTTCAGCTTAAATCACATATTGACCCGCACACTCTGAAAGTGGGAGACTTCGATACCCAACTCTCAACAATATACAGAGTTCATCCAGACAAAAACCAAACAGAGAAATGCTCGATCTAACTGATGTTATAAACTAAATGGACCTAACAGACATTTACAGAACATTTCACCCAAACACAAAAGAGTATTCCTTCTTATTATTACCTCATGGAATTTTCTCCAAAACTCACTATAAATGTGGACACAAAGCAAGCCTTAACAGATACAAGTAAACTGAAATAACACCCTGTATTCTATCTGAACACCATGGATTTAAGCCAGATATCAACAACAACAGAAACAATAAAAAGCCTACAAATTTATGAAAACTTAACTACTTATTACTGAATAAGAAATGGGCCAAGACAAAAATTAAGAAAAAAATGAAGGGCTTTCTAGAATTGAGTGATAATCAATATACAACATACCCAAACTTAAGGTACATTATGAAGGCAGTTCAGAGAAAAGTTCATAGCATTAAGTGCTACATTAAAAAAAAATTGGAGAGGTCTCATACTAGTAACTTAAAATCACACCTGAAAGCTCTAGCTTTTTTCTGGGTGTAAAAAAAAAAATCACACCCCAGAAAAGTTGAGAGTAAAAAATAATCAAACTCAGAGGTAAGATCAATAAAATAGAAACAACAATAAAAATTAGTACAAAGAATCAATGAAACAAAATTTGCTCCTTGAGAAAATAACTAAGATTGGCAAACCCTTATCCAATTTAACCAAAAGGCACAGAGAGAATATCCAAATTAACAAAATAAGAAAAGAACAGAGGATCATGACAACATACACCAAGGACATACAGAGAATCACTGGGACACTTTAAAAATCTGTACCTCACCAAATGGAAAATCTAAAAAAAAAAAAAAAGTATAATTTTCTCAATACATACTGCACATTGAAGTTAAAGCAAGATCAGATAAATAAGGTAAAGAGACTTATAAGCCATAATAAAATAGAAGAAGACATTAAATATCTAGCAAACAATAAAAGCTAGGGCCAGATGGTTTTAGTATAGAATTCTACCAGACTTTAAGAGAAGAGACAATGCCAATATTCCTCAAATTATTCCACAAAATACATTAACATCAAGGAACATTACCCAGGTCATTTGATGAGGCCACAGTCATCCTGACACCCAAACCACATAAACACCCACTAACAAAAGAGAATTTCAGATCAATTTCCCTTATGAATATAGGTGAAAAACTTATCAGTTAAGGTACTTGCAAACTGAATCCAAGAACACATCAAAAAGATCATCCACCATGATCTAGTAGGCCTCATTCTAGAGAGGCAGGGATGGTTCTACATACATGAATCTGCAAATGTCACCCACCATATAAACAAACTGAAACAGAAAACCACATGATCATCTTACTAGATACAGAAAAGGTCTTTGACAAAATCCAACACTCCTTCATGTTAAAAAGTACTGGAGAGTTTGGGGATACAAGAGATATACCTCAACTTCGTAAAGGCAGATTATAGCAAGCCTATAGCCAGTATGAATTTAAATGGAGAAAAATTCAAAGCAATTCCACTTATATCAGGAACAAGACACTCTCCATACTTGTTCAATATAGTACTTGAAGCCTTAGCTAGAGCAAGAAGACAACTAAAGAAGATTGAGAGTCTACAGATTAGAAAGGATGAAGTCAAAATATTTTCATTTGCAGATGATATGATAGTACACAGAATGCCCCTAAAATGTCCACAAGGAAACTCTTACAGCCAATAAGCACTTTCATCAAAGTAGCTAGATACAAAATTAACTTATAAAAATCAGTAGTCCTCCTATATGCAAATGACAAACAGACTAAAAAACAATGAAATCAGGGTAACAATAACTTCCACAATAGCCTCAAATAATATAAAATATTGGGGTAACTTTATCCAAGAAAGAGAAAGACTTGTATGAGAAAAACATTAGGACACTGAAGAAAGAATTTGCATGAGACCAGAAGATGGAAAGATCTCCCATTCTCATGTATCTGTAGGATTAATATTGTAAGAATAGTTATCTTGCCAAAAGAAATCTACAGATTCAATGCAATTCTCCTCAAAATTCAAGCACAGATCTTTAAAGGACAATTTTCAGCTTCATAAGGCAACACACACACACACACACACACACACACACACACACACACACACACAGAGAGACACACACAAGAAAAAGCAAAACAAAACAAAATGGAGAAAGGCTAAAAGAATCCTGAACTATAAAAGAACTGCTGGAGGTATCACTATCTCTGACTTCAAGTTGTACTACAGAGTTACAGTAATATAAACAGCATAAAATTCACACAAAAACCCACATGTTAATCAATGGAATTGAAATGAAAACCCACACATAAATTAATACACCTACAGACAACTGATTTTTTATAAAGAAGCCAGAATGTATACTGGGGGAAAGACAGCATCCTCGGTAAATGGTGCTGGTCAAACTAGGTCGTCCAAAACAGTTGAGAGAGTCCAAAGAGATCCATTTTTATAACCCTGAACAAAACTCAAGTCCAAATAGATCAAAGACCACAAAATAAACCAAAAATACATAATCTGATAGAAAAGAAAGTGGAGAATAAGAAAATAATTTCTTAACAGGATACTGTGAGCCACTAGATCAACAATTAATAAATAAGACCTCATGAAATTGAGAAGCTTCTGTGTGGCAAAGGACACCATCATTCAGCCATCATTCAGACCCTACAGATTTTTTTTTTTTTTAACTAATTACACATCTGAGAGAGGACTAATATCCAAAATATATAAAGAACTGAAAAAAGAAAAGTTATTACTAAAACAAATAACTCCATTAAAATAAAATGAGTTGGATTAAGCAGAGAATTCTCAAAAGAAGAAATGCAAATGACTGAGAAACTCTTAAATGTTCACCATCTTTAGGCACCAAGGAAATGCAAATTAAAGCTACTTTGAGATTCATCTTACATCCTCAAGAATGGTCAAATGCCAAATGTGCTAGTGTCTTTGATACAGGTGGGTACTCACACAACCACAAACCCTTTCATCTACCATAGTGTCCTGCCTGGAAGTCCTAACAATAAAAGAAAAAAACAGTAAAAGAATAATAAAAAGGGGAGATGACATGTGTCCTTGGACACATGTGTTCTTGATTGGCAAGTAAAATGTGATTGTGAACCATTGGTGAGATTCACTTAAAAATATCCACCTCAGAAACTTTTTGAAATGCATACAAAATGGCCAGAATGATTAGATTAGTCTATGATGTCTTTATTTGCATAGAACATTTCTCAAATGATAAGTACTAACATTTAAATTCTGTTAACATGATGCAGAGTCTCAGTGACCAGAGCACAAGTGATATTTAATCAAGGTAATTAATTACTGACTTTGTTAACACTTTAAGGACCAAATAATCAATGTGTTAGGCAAAGCATTTTTAGCACCTACCTAACATAACTGGACCTTTCAGACTCAAAAGGTCTGTGAACCTTTTAAGTTCAAATAAAGATGAGAAATTAGAATGCTTAACAGCAACTTAAAGCTTGTGGGGTCTGGTGTTTGCTTGTTTATGGCTGTGTGTCTTTGTTAACGTGGTCATGGTTCAGATTTTATAGCAGTAGGCTAGATTGGGCAAATCCACAGTTAGGCAATGGAGCTGTGTGGCAATCTGATGAGTCAATCCAAAATATGAAGAAACTTTAAGGAGGGGAGGACAAAGGTGCTTGAAGACTCTGACAGGGACATAGAAAAGAGCTTTGTGGGAGCTCAGGGTGTCTTTATCCAGACATTGTGAAAAATCACTTGCCAATCAGGTTCTAGGATGTATCTGTGTTGTTTAAAACACAAATCTGTGGGGAAGATGGGAGGAAAACAGAGAAAATGGAACAGTAGCCAAATCTTTCATTTTGTAGCATCTTATGCCAGTCAAAGGCTGAACATCAAATGCCAAAGCAGATACTGAGAGACTTTGCTATTGGTTCTCCATTGCCGAACCAGTTCCGTTGCCCAAGCCAGTTGCTAAACCAGCTCATTTATCTTTCATTTTCCCTTGGATTTCATGAGGGTACCATCATGTTTCTTCCCAGACATTTTCCCAGGATAACAAGGCTTGGGGAAATGAAGAGGTAGTGTAATAGGGGAGGGGACCAAGGGAAAAGTCCAGCTTGTCTTTTGGGATGGAGATCAGAGAAAGAGAGGAAGGTAAACTATTAACAACTGTATGGCATTTTTAATGAGCCAAGGGATACAACTAGGGGCAGACGCTGGCCTCCCTCTCCATGACTGCAAAACATGTAAGCGCTCACCACAGCCTCAGCCACACCTACTTACAAAGATGGGGCTCTTGGCGGTCTTGTCCTTCTCCTTCCCGCCTTTGCCTGCATCCCACTTTTCAGCATTTATGTCTGCCTCGCTCCACTCCGGCCAGATGGGGAACTTTCCCTTCTTCTGTTCAGAAGAACCGGGTGGCACATTGCTGCTAAAAGAGTAGAGACTCCAGAAAGTGAGTTAAAGAGTCTTAATTAAACTACTGAGATAAAATAGTGAATTAATTGCATAGCATAAACTGAATGATCTTGTCAGTAGAGTGTATTGGGTACACTTGTCAGCAAGACCATCGACACGTGACAATCCTAGAGACAGAAAGAACCACAAAGAGATAGTTCACAAATTTTAAACATTTGTCCCCACTGACTATAGTATAGGACACTCGAAAACTGGTATGAATCGAGTACTACCTAGTTTCAAATAAACATAAAATAATTAAAAATATAACTCAGGCTCATGAAAAATTTCTTACAAGAATAATAGGTTTTGGAATATTCCCACAAATATGAAAATGGTTTTTTTATATGTAAAAGTAGTAAATGGTCATTGTTTTTATTTAAAACAATGCTAAATAAGAAGCACTTCCCATAAGCACCGCATTGCTTACTATCATCAGAAAAATGTGAAAACTGTGATTTTTCCTTTAAAAAGAATCACTGTGGCTGGGCGGTGGGTTACACGCCTTTAATCCCAGCATTTGGGAGGCAGAGCCAGGAGGATTTCTGAGTTCGAGGCCAGCCTGGTCTACAGAGTGAGTTCCAGGACAGCCAGGGTTACACAGAGAAACCCTGTCTCAAAAAAACAAAAAACAAAAACAAAAAAAAGAATCACTGTGTATATTATATTTTCCATCTGTTCTTATGTATGTTCCATGTCCACAAATGCTTATCTATTATTTTAATTATTGTATAATATAATATGCATCATATTACAATATAAATTAATATGTAGTACATATTATTATCCTATCATATCATAATAGTGATTTTCTAATATCCATCTTCTATTATACATTTTATTTAACTAAACCTCAATAATTTGAATTTCAAATTTGTAAATTTTGATTTTAAAACTTTTCATTTTCATAATACAATTTATTTATTTTTTACTCTATGTGCATTGATGCTTTGCCTGCATATGAGTTTGTGTGAAGGTGTCAGATCTTGGAGTTACAGACAGTGTGAGCCACCATGTGCTTGCTGGAGTTGAATCCTGGTTCTCTGGAAGAGCGTCAGTGCTTATCTTAATCTCTCCAGTCTCAGCTTTCATTTTTGTAAACAAAACTGTACGTTTCATTGTTACTATAAATCTTGCAGAGTTTCTTTATTTTTCTTTTCTTTTTCTTCTCTTTTCTCTTCTTTCTTTTCTTTCCTTTTTTCTTTTCTTTTTTTTCTTTTCTGTCTTTCTCTTAATTTCAAAATCCTTTTCCTTTCTAGGCCCCATCCTGCCTGCTCATGGGAAGCCTCAAGGGAAGAGGAAGGACTTCAAGGTGGAGGCAATTAGGAGGGCGACCTTGCTAGCACCCACCGAGGCTCCAAATGACTGGTTCCCAGACACTGTTGTAACTCAGTGAGCTAGCCAGGAGGCCCAGTCCCAGGCTCTGCCCCACAGTATTACCCCTGATGCTCCCTGGGATGATCTGAGCTTCACACTTGAGCGACTTGGGCACTCAGGGCCCCTCTGTAAGTCCTTTCTGTGCGCACTACAGTCTTCGTATTCCACCATCCTACTGGCTGACCATGTTTTTGTTAAAGTCACCCCTTCTTCCTCAGAAGAACTGGGAATCTAGGTTGGCCTCTGCTGAGGATACTCTAGCAATGGTTTCCAGAGCTGTGCTTCCACTCAAAACCCTCTGAAAAGCAGGAATAGTCCAGATTCAAGCCGGCCACTGCTTGAATCTCATTGTTTGTAGAGGGAATAGAGGAAATGCTTGGCAAACATGCTCTGGGGACAGCCACATTCTGCTCAGTGGTGACACGTTCTTCCCTACATAGCAACCTAAGCCAGAGGGTGACCAGAACTTCATGAAGAAGTTCCCGTTACAACGTTCAACTCAAGGGTTAGGCTCCGTTTCCTCATCCCTCCCTGTCTGGAGGGAGCCACAGGAGTTCCACACTTCCGGTTCAAGAGCTTCCTTTTTGCCGAGCTGTGTCCCAGCATCCTCTGTCAGTGTCTCCTAGACCCAGCACCTTCATGGCCGCTTGCAGAGGTTGGGGGGTTTGTTCCTTTCCTCCTTTGTGCTGAAGACCTTTCCCCACATTCATTAAAGCAAAAGATCCTGTGACACTGCCCAGTCTTGCTTTAAAAGATACTGTCATTTTCAGTTCTTCCTCGGTTTTGACTCCCAAGTTCCCTTTTCTTTTTTATAGGTTTTCTAGTTTTGTTTTTGTTTTAAATCTCAGTCTGCTGCGTGGTTAAAAAAAAAAATAAAGTTTGAGGATATATACTTGCTTTAAAAAAACATAATTAGCATATCACAATATCACAATATAGAAGAGGTCAGGAGGCAAAGAATACATTTTTAGGAAAAATAGAACATTCCTTACTATTAAGAGAGAAACCCAGGTAAGGTCCAGGCAAGGAATAAGTCCTTACACTATTGTCTTCTATTGAGTGCTGCCACATGATATAGGTTAAAAGAAAAGATGAGTTGTATCAAAACAAACAAACAAATGAAAGAAAAGATAAGGTTACCTCCTTAGAACATGCACAGTTTTTTTGTTTTTGAGTTTTTCTGGTGTGTGGGGGTGGCAAGATTTCTCTATATAGTCCTGGCTGTCCTGGAACTCCCTATGTAAGAAGACCAGGCTGATGTCAAACTCATAGAGATCCCACCTCCTCTGCCTCTGCCTCTCTGGTGCTGGTATTAAGGCGTGCACCACTATACCCAGCTATAGAGGGTTAACAGTCTTAAAAACTATTTTTAAAGGAAGATTTCATTTTTAAAGAAATTAGGCTCTTGTAATGCCTGCCTCCACCTGCAGTCTGTCACTCGTAGGTCAGGGCTTCCTCTCCACGCTCTCAAGCTTTGTAACCTATTAGCTGCCTTTCCTTGGAACACATCAAATGCATTTCAATTACACTGAATATCACTTTAAAAGATTCCAGTTAAGAGTGTCAAACCAGTCTGTGGGATCAATGTTCAAGTGTAGCCCAAGGTCGAGGATGCTGAGGACTTCATCAGCATCCTCAGTGTGTGCGATTTTGAAGTTAGCTTGCAGAAGCTCTGGCATCGCTGAGATCCTTTTCAGTATTTAAAGTGCTTTGTGCTTGGTCTCACTGCTTCTGGGAACAAGGTAATTTTTACATATGCTTTGCATTTTTAAAATGTTTATGTGCATGATTGATTTGCCAGAATGAATGTATATGTACCACATGCTTGGTGCCTGTGGATATCAGAAGAGGTCATTAGATCTCCTGGAACTGGAATCATATATAGTTGGTTATGAGCACCCATGTAGGTACTGAGATTTGAACCTGGTCCTCTGCAAGTGTACCACATGCTCTTAACCACTATACAATAAAGGAAGACTTGGGAACTTGGAATAATAGAAAATACATGTTGCCAAGTTTTAAAAAATCCAAACCAGTAATATCAAAAACTATGCATAGTTAATTTATCTAGCAATACACCCAAATACTAGTAGATAACATCATATCATTAAAAGCACAAGCTGTATCAAGTTTTCAAATATAGAATTTAAATAGAACACATTTGATGGAAACATTTTTTAAAAACTTATTGCAAGTTAATGGAGAAGATTTATAACATAAAATCTGGATATTTCAAATGGTTAAAATGAGATATAAAAAAACCCAAACAAACAAACAAACAATGCAAGCAACAACAGCAACAAAATCCAACAGTCTTAGGAGAGAGGAAACAGTTCAGATAACTGAGTGAAAAGCCAGTTCCCATAGGAGAAAAGCTAAGCCAGGAAAGGTGCCGCTGGAGAAGAGAGCAAGCATGAGGAAGCAGTGCTCGGTGACTGATGACGATCAGTAGACTGATTACAGAAAGCATTTTCTGTGAATTGTGGGATGAAACAGTTCAGTGCATAAGTATTCACAGGGAAGTGGATTCAAACGGTCGAAAGTGGAGCTTGAAGAACTTAGAGTCTAGCTACCGCAGGAGAAGGTGTCAAGAAGGAACAAATGTCAGAGCCACTTGTGAGCTCTTAGCTTTGAACCAAGTCTGCTATTGCACTCCCTGTAATTTATGGTATGGCAGGCTGGGCACCTTGAACACAGACTGACTTCCACCCTGAGTACAACATCAGGGATGGTATTTCCCACCTGGCAGAGAACTTGAGATTCTAGCATTAAGATTTGGGAGGAGGGGGTGTTGTGGTAAAACCTTAAAACATAGTAAATGTTCTTATCCTGGAACAAGTGCTAGGAGCCTCTGCTGGTCCACTGGCTATGCTGTACCTTGCTTGTAGCTAGGTCTTGAGTTTCTGGAGAGAGACGAGGGCCCAAGACAAGAGGAACAGTCCCCAAATAGCTCCCCAAAGCAGCCATTTGCCAACTGACTGGGTGTCCTCTCAGGAGTGTGGATCAACTGGCTTCAGCAGTGTCTTAGGGGCCTCATTATCCCAGAAAACAATAGCAACTGGATGGCAAGAATTAGGTGTCAGACCCCAGAATATCTATAAGAGATGAACAGAAACTACAAGAGCAAACTGCAAATAGAAAGCCAGGAGCAGCCAGCATCTCAAAAAGAAAGAATTAAACCCAAAGGAAAAGTAATAATTCTAAAAGCCTTTAAAATGTGTGCAATTAGAATTCTCAAAAAGGATGAAAGGGGCATTTCTGCTCAGGGAGGAGACAGGGAAGGCATGACACAGAAATTCAGATGTGAACAAAGACCTTTTAAAAAAAATTCAGTAGTAAAAATTTAAGAAGTTAAAGTAATTATTATAAAATAGCATAAAGAATAGATAATCTATTGCTAAGTGGCTGGGGCGGGGAGGCTGTCAGAAAGAAGATGTTTAGAAGCTGGTATTTACATAGGAAGAAAGAAACAGAAAGTGTGGAGTAGACACCTGAGTAAACTTTAGAACGTAAAACTGACATACTGGGGCTTCCAGAATGATAAAGCAGTTAGAGTGTGGGAATGGGGAAAACGGCATTAGAATGTTAGAGATAACTTAAAAATTATGTAAAATTGACAAAAGATGTGTTTTCAGATCTAAGCTTAACCATTTTTTAAATGATGAGGAGACTCATCTTTTAATGAGGTGGTAATCTGAGCCTACATACTAGTATATGAAATGAAAATATAATATATACCTGCTTATATAACAGAAAGTCAAATTATCTAAAATGAAAAACTATCTCAAATTCATAGTAATAATGGGTACCAGAAAGTAATAAAGTGGGATCTTCAGAATGGAAGTAAATCTATTTGCCAGGTCTAAAGTCAATATCCAACCAAACTCGTATACAAAAGATAAAAATGTTCTTCTTAAATGAAATAGAAACCTGGTAACATTAACTCTATCATAACAGATTCTTTACAAAACAGACAAGAACCCTGAAAGACTGACTTGAGGGAAAATGGAAAATGAAATAACACAAGAGTGGGCCTCAAACGACAAAGGTAAGTAAATTATATCACGTGTTAGTAAAATTTTTAAAATATGTCCTACAAGCACACAGTAGTAATAATCGCTTTGTGTGGTTCAAAAGATATCATTAAATTATATAAAAAAAAATAGAGCGGATAACAAAAGGAATTCCGAGGGATAGAATTATTCTTGTGTTTCTCTGTAGAAACAACGCTGAATAACTATAGACCTTGGCAAAGAGTACCTGAGAATACAGGTGTACATGAAAAAAAAAATTAAATATGCGCTGAGACATGAGACATGAAACAGAGGGACCACAAAGGATGGATCTGTGTCAGTGAAGAATATATTGCAAACTGTACTATAGGAAGACAAGAAACTAATGATGCAGAATTATTTAAGTGAGGTAAAATAA
Organism: Mastomys natalensis; assembly: GCA_021653895.1. Lineage (NCBI taxonomy): Eukaryota > Metazoa > Chordata > Mammalia > Rodentia > Muridae > Mastomys > Mastomys natalensis. The sequence continues at coordinate 1,052,306 of JAJTUV010000674.1, forward strand.
TAGATGTATCTGAGAAGAAACCACTTTAGAAGAATCTATCATTTCAGACTGGTTAAGGAAAACTCTTACTTAAACCATGTCTCACTTATTTCTATGTAATACTGAACACTGCTCTATGGTGAGTCCAGAGCAAGTAAATTAAACACCTTGCCTGATTTGTAATTGAGACAAAGGTCATATTTGTCTTTACATATGACTATATCAGTCCACAATTTAAAATATTTCATATGACTATTATTAATATAATAACTTCAAGACACATAATACTATTAACTCATTCTTTGAAAGACAATAAAACTATTTTAAACTATTTTAGCATCTATCATTATACAGTCAGGGCTTTAGTTATACCGTTGCCACAAATGCATCTGATATGCTCTGCTCGAATTCCCACCCTCTGTGCATTCTTTCCCTCCTCCTCCCCACCGCCACCCCTCATCATGGTACAGCATACCTGTTATCTCAGCACTGAAGAAGCAGAAACAAAAAGACACAGAATTTGAGGACAGCCTGGGGCACCACAACAAGACCTTATATCTAATTAATTAAAATCAATAAATTAGTTAAAAGTCAATCTTAAGTCAATAAACAGGACTCTAACACAGTATGAACTATACAAGAGCTATAAACAAACAAATGAACTTCAACAAAAAACAGTTAGTTTGAAGGTATGAATGAGGCTTTTGGAGACTTTTAAGAACTAAAAAGTAACTGAATCTCGTTTGTCCAGACACAGACACCTCTCTGCTTTAATGGGATTATTTTGCGGATGCTGCTCAGTGTAGCGATATTAAAGTTTCAATAGAATAGGGGCCTGGAATTCTGCCATTGTTTTCTCAAAGCTGCTGTTCAGTGTTGGGGCATGACTTTTCTCCTGCTGGGAGGCAGCTTATTTATGCAAAATGCAATCAGCATGGCTTCTAAAGTAGTGTCAGCTAGCACACACAAGGAGCCGAATATGAATAGAATCATACAATGAACTTAATTTGGTTTAAGGGCATTCTGAGTCACACTCTTCAGAAAATCAAATTCCTAAGGAAACAGGTTACAAAAAAAATTATTTTCTCTAATTGAAAAATAGTTTGAAATGGGTTGTTATGTTGACCTTTTATCCCCTAAGTTTAACTAAAATTACTCAAATAGAAATTGATTTTAGCAGTTCAACATTTGTCCATTCTAAAAAAACCCAGTGTGGGAGAGTGAATAGAAAGACTAAGGGAATTCAGTTTCTAGTCTCAGATTAGGAAAGGTAAAGGCACAGGATTACGAGAGCATAAGACAGGAGTGGAGAGGGGTGTTGGGGAAGCAAGGGGTAGAGTACCTCACTAGCACAGAGGAGGGGGAGATCATAACCAACTGGAGAAGTCATGGTTGGCCTCATGGAAAAAACCTTGCATTTAGGATGAGTTGGACAGATTAATGCTGTCAGGAATGTAGTGAGAAGGGTGGGAGGGGTGCAGAAAGGTGGAAGATTGGCATGAATGTCAACTGGTGTGTTGGGTTTGGGTTGATGCAGAGACTCAAAGAGAGCACAGGTCACCTGCAGTGATGATATATCTTCTGTTTCCTCCTTCCTTCTATCCCTCACTCCACCTTCACCTTCTTCCTCCCTCTCTGACTCTCATTATCACTTTTCCTTTCTTACTTTCCCTCTCTCCCTTTCATCGTTCTACCTAATTTTTAAATCAGATACATGCTACCTGAAATACAGTGTGGATAATAGCTCAATAGCAGCACTACATATGATAGAAACTGGATAAGGAACTCCTTGATTAACAGCAAAAGGGTTTAGATGATTTTCTTAGTGATTTTACTTGGGGCTGACAAGGGACTCAACTATAGTATGCTGGGAAGGGGATGAAATGAACCTGAAGAGCAGAATCAAGGAAAGGGAAGAAACCAACAGGATACTCTGGGGAAAGACAGTGGGAGTCCACAGTGATTGACAGGAAGATGACAATAGCATCCATAAATGGGTAAAGGGGAGAAGTGCAAAGATTGGGGAGAGAGACAGATGACCATGTGGGAGAGATTTTCTTTGAAATAGGACACATCCAGTTAGATTTGTCTACTTGGGATAACTGCAGGAGAATGCACACATGGTGATATTAATGAAGTTACATTTAATTGATGACGATTGTTTGAGATGTCAGTGGGGAGGCAAGTGAAGGTCCAACTCAAGCCATTGGAGAGTGACTTAATTAGGAGGGAGAAGGAAGAAAATAAGGCAGAAGCCTGATGGAGAGATGAATTCCAGAAATGGAAAGGGGAGATGAAATCAACAATGAGTACTGATAACTAGCTTACCAAAATCAGCAAGTTTCAAAGATACCAAGTATCTTTGGTTAGGGTTTTATTGCTAAAGAGACACCATGAACAAGGTAATCTTATAAAGGAAAACATTTAATTGGGAATGAGTTAGAGTTTCAAAGGTTCAGTACATTATCATCATGGCGGGGAAGCATGCAGTGTGCAGACAGACAGTGCTGTTGGAACCTAGAGATCTACATCTTGTTCCACAGGCAACAAAAGGAGACTGTATGCCACACTGAGCATGTCTTGAGCATAGGAGACCTCAAAGCCCTCCCCCACAGTGACATACTTCGCCAACAAGGTCATACCTCCTAATAATTCTACTCCCTATAGGCCAAGCATTCAAACACATGAGTCTATGGAGGTCATACTTATTCCAACTACTACTTTCCACTCCCAGGCCTCCATAGGCTTGTAGTCCAACTTCCAAAGTCCTCATAGTCTACCACAGTTTCAACAATGTTTAAAAGTCCAAAGTTCAAAGGTTCTCTTGAGATTTATGCAATCTCAACTATAATATCAAAATCTAAAAAAAAAAAAAAAAAAAAAAAAAACAACATATGCTTCCAACATAAAATGGCACAGGGTATGCATAACCCTTCCAAAATGAGGGGAGGAAATATAGTGAGGAAATACTGTGAGACAAAAGCAAGACAAATAAAAACAGCTGGGCAAACTCCAAATTCTGTATCTCCATGTCTGATGTCTAAATACTCTTCAGATCTTCCAGCTTTGTAGACTTCAACACACTTCTTTCTCTTGGACTGGTTTCACTACCTGGTAGCAGCTTTTCTCAGCAAATATCCCACAGCGCTAGCAACTATAACATTTTTTGGGGGGGGAGCTCCAAGGCAACCCAGGCTTACCTTCACAGTTTCACACAATGACCTCTTTGGGCATCCAGGCAGGGACACCCCGCTCCATGCCTGGCCTCAGCAGCATTCCTTAATCGAAAGATACTATCCTCAATACTAAAGCAAGAACCTTCTGGCCAAAGGTGCCAAGTTCTGCTGCTGGTGAAGGCTGGACTATGGCCCCCTTGTACAATTACATCTTCACCAGCTTTCTGTTTTTTATTGACTTCCTCCACTGCCTAAGCTTGGCTGTCCTGGAATTTGCTTTGTAGACTAGGCTGACCTTGGACTCAGAGATCTGTATGCCTTTGTCTCCTAAATGCTGGGATTAAAGGTATGTACCACTATACCTGTATATGCCTGGAGCCAAACTGTTCTGTATTTCTTTTACTGTTGGAAGCTTAGCTGGGTAGGGTCTTACCCTGAGGAGATTTGGTAACCTAAGTTGTCTGGAAGGCCATCTATAACTAGTAAACCTGGCTCCAGAAGTCTTATCCTTTATGATTACTTGATAGCAGGAGACTTTTTAAGAAAGAAAAAAAATGATGAGTATCTCAGTATTCCTTACTTAAGGAGACAATCCAAACAGGTTGCCAATCACCTGAATAGGACAATCCCCCAGAAGCAGCTTGCTTCTGGAAGCAGCTTGCTTCTGAAGCAGCTTGCTGTTCTAGAAGTATTTTTCCCCTCTTAGTGCTAGAAGTTTAAATTATGATTCTCTCTTATGCTAGGCAAGCTCTCTAGTACTGAGATATACCCTTGGCCCTTGTTCTAGGGATTTTACAAAGTAACATATAGTCATTCTCAAATGCATGTGTGAACAGTAGTCTCCTAGGCCACTGCTGGCACTAACTAAAGGAAAAGCCCTACCTGCTCTGTCAGAAGCCTTGACTGCCTTCCACACTGTACTCTGTCCCAGGGGATCCTTCTTCTTTTTAAAGCTACATATGGGTGCTTTGCCTATATGTATGTTTGTGTACCACTTGAAGGTGCATGCTGCCTTGGGACTGGAGTTATAAGTGGTTGTAAGCTGCCATGTGGGTGATGGGAATTGAACCCTAGTCCTCTGAAAGAGGAGCAAATGCTCTTAACTGCCAAGCCATTCTCCAGTCCCTTATCTGAATTCTTTTGATGAAGGTCACAAGGTCTGTGAAACCAAAGAAGATCCAGAAAAGATCTGCAATGATGATTTAAAAAACAAAAAGAAAATAACAACAAAAAAATCCCCCAAACTAAACTTAAGCAGCTCTCACTTCCAATGGGTCGAGATGTTTATTTGGAGCCGATGTGAATGATCATGGCCTAAGAACACAGGTTTAGGTGACAAATACATTTGTGAGTGTGTTAGGGCAACAGATTACAGCAAAGTGGGGAAGTCTTGGCTCTAATGCCTCAAATGCTCTCTGACATCATTCTTAGTTTTGAGTTGGTAGAAGCTAGTGGTCAGTTAAAATGTCTCACGAGGTAGTCACAAGGATGTTAGATGAGACAGATATGAGCAATGAATAGATATTCAGAAGGCTAAGATAGCCTTCTTGGCTCAGTGTCTGCAAAATTCCAGCCTCTCTACAGTCACTAAAGTTCTGACTTGCCAACCAACATTTACAGAGTGTCTAATGTAGATATGGCTTCTTCAGAAGAATCTTAGTTCACATCAATAAGGTGCCATGAGTCTCCCATCCACAAGCCCTTAGAGATGGGGAGGGACCAAGCAAGCCATCTGAGGGGCAGGATGCTGCTCTAACCACACATCCAGTACATAGGCTACTTCAATCGCTACCGTCTGTCATTTCCAGGATGCATCAACACTCACATTTATTTATTAAGAACAGACATAACAGAGTGTAAAGTCCCTAGATAGTGTTCTTTACCCCAAATCCAGGACTGAAACGAGACCACAGTCCCGAAAGTCTCGTCCATGCACAGGCTCAAGCTAAGCTCGCTTCCCCAATAATCTTGTTCTTTGTATATCTTACAAACAAGGCCCGTAGTTTTCCCAGCCCTATGTCTAATGTGTCACCCCAGGTAGTGATGTTACAGACTGATACTTAGTCTGTCTACAGCTTTCATCACAATACTTTTCAGAAAAGGCTCTGTTGCCAGTTTAAGATTTTAGCTTTATCTTTAACTTAATGTCACCAGCTAAGTTTATAAACTACCTTTCTAGTTCACAATTGGGGCAGAGACTTGACTAAATCTTTTCATAGTTATTTCTATTTTTTCTACATCCACAAGATACTGATGACCTATAGCCTCTGCTGCACATAACTGGCCTAGACACACGCTCCTCACCAGCCCCAGGCCATTGCTCCCCTGCACACATTGTACAACCCAATAAAGTGGCCCTTTGCCATATTCCACTTATACACATGTTTAACAGACAGTCCTGGGTTGATCCTGGTCTCTTGGTCTACAAAGAGGCTATCAGTAGGAGCTGGTACCCTAGGATGGAGACAAAGGGCTGAAAAAAATGGGAGTAGAAAAGATACACTGATCTTAGGAAATGAACCAGAGTAATATGTGAGCCTCTGACATTCATCAGCTCAAAGGAACAGGATAAAGCTAATTGCTAAATGTTTGGACTGCAGTATTCATTAACATACGATTAAAATAATGTCCAATATTCATTAAATTAAAAATGTACCATATGTTAATTTAACCATACACATTAGCATGGCTATGGCCTCAGATTCTGAAATTAGGTTGGATCCACCCTGAGAAGGGATTTAAAAAATAAAGCCTCAGGGAAAAGTCCTCAGGAGCCTGAGAGGAAATATTCTCAATAAAATTCTCAAGGCATCTGCTTGGGTGCTCCTTCATCATGTGGACTTGCTGGGGGCTGAGAATAAGCAAGATAAGACATCCTTCCAGGCTATCCAAAGGTGTATTTTAATCTGCTTGGCTATGGTCTTAAATCATTCTACCTTACATTACATGGCAGACTAAGGATACAGACTATTTCAATTAATTCCTTCATTTAAATAATTTCCGGCCTAGAAATGTCAAAGTATTCTGAAAGTCAATGGGATGTTTTTAAAATGATGCTTGCTGGAGCCATGATTGGCTCCACTAGATGCCTTACCAGGATTCCAAAGTACGAGAGCATATACTTGATCATGTTTTAGGAGGAACAGCATCTATGAGCATTCACTTTTAAATCTTTTTATCTAGTAACTTTTGTTTTTACCACTTTATCATTCAATAGAATGACTTAGATCTATTTCCTCCTTAAAATGAAGCATGTCAAAGGTTGGTTAACTCTAAGCTGGGGAGACGGCTCAGTGGGTAAAGTGCTTGCTGTGTGAGGATGAGGACCTGAGTTTGAATCCCTCCTACCTAAAGCCAGCTATAGTGCCCACGTGGAATCCCAGAGAGGGTAAAAGTAAAACTGGGATGCAGAGACAAGGGAATCCTTGGCATCTCATAAGCCAGCTGGTCCCCAGTGAAGTATTAAACAAAAAAGAGGGAAGTTGAATAAAGATATTCAAATTTGTCCTCTGAACTTCACACATACGTAATGCCACAAGCATGTCTGTGTGCATACACGTAACACACTATGACTTAAAAAAAAAAGATTGACTTCAACAACAAATCAAGTTCCTGCCACAGATAACTCTTAAACCCCATCAAATTGAATGAATTATTACATAAATCTTCAAAGTGAAGGCCGAAGGAGGAGAGCTAAAAAACAGAGCCTGTTACAGTCGAAAGGCAGGCTTAGCTTCATTAGACAGAGCTATTTGCTTTATATTTTAAAATATGCAATGGACACTTCCATAATGCCACAATTTCTGCCAAGTGTTAACCCAGGGCACGGATTCTTGTATCCTGAGATGAGACTCTGCCCTCTGGCTTTCATGTTCTGATTCAGAGGGTTTTATGACCCAGCCACCAAGCTTGTTTCCACTTCAACTCAGTTAAATTACACATGCATTTATTACTGCACACTGTGCCAGGCCCCGAGGAGAATACAGAATAAACAGTGCATTATACTAAACCAATCACTTGTTAACCCTTCCCTTTCCAGACACCACCCTATCCAAGCCTGGACAGCATCACTGTTTACACTGCCATTCAGGAAATGCAAGCATAGCTCATGTCGATTTTCCCATAGTTACATTTCAGATCTGCTCTGTAACCCTGTATTCCTCACACTCAGCAGGAGTGGGAAGGAGGAGGTATTCCACAAGCTCAAACAGCTGCCTATTTCATTCTATCTTGATTTGAGGTGCAGGACAAAGTTCTGTGGAACTGCCAAATGTCTAAAGTCCCCCACACTCCTTTACAGTTCAAACTCTCTTAGCCTACCCATCCCATTCTGCTACACTCATACCCCTGCTTCATGAGCTAGTACCTGCAACAAGACCCACAGCCCTCTCTGCACAAGCAGTCTAGTTGACCTCTTGTGCCTCAAACATTCCCTGCCCTGACAGGAGCTGTCTAAGAAGTGACTGTTGAGGGAAATTATGAAAGACTCCAGTGAGAAGCAACTTCCTCTCTTAACACACACAGCCTCAATCTAGGAGTCTCATGATTTTACTAATCTAACCTCATGATGACACATGACTTCTTTGCTGTCCAACAAATCCCCAAGGAAATTAAAACATTACTATAGACTTCTTAGTGGTGTCTATTATGACTTGTATCCCTATTCAACCTACATCATAACTCCTTTGACAGAAATTACCATGTTCCACAATTCCTTATCTTTTGTGGCTTTCCAATGACTTGGCTGTGAGATATGCTCATTTAGTAGTTTCAAATATCATGAAGAATTAGGACTTCCCCCCCAAGCAGATTTCTATCAACAAAGCTAGCTTTTTAAATTTGTAGGTGTTCTTAAGTTGTTGAGATCTACAAAGGTCATCTAGGGAAATCACAAAGTCCCCTGTAGTCCTTCCTCTGTTCCTCCATCTTTGCTTCTCTGGCCTCTGCCTTTCCATCTTTGTGAAGATGAAAATAGGTAATACATTGAATTCTGACATTCACTATGAGCTGCAAAGGACCCACCTCCCGTACCTTAATCTCTGTAGTGGGTGGGGCTTTTCTGATATCTCTAACCAGAGGAATGTAGTACTTACCAACTACTGCTACATGGAATCCTCTCTCTTTCCTCTCTCTCTCTCTCTCTCTCTCTCTCTCTCTCTCTCTCTGTCTCAGACAACCAAGGACTCAATTTACTGCTCAGCAATAAATTTGTTATTCTATTTTATGTCACATCCATAATATCATTGAAATTGATTTTTAAAATAATCCTGTTTTTCACATTTCATATGTCAGATACATTGAGCTTTTCTGAAAATTCTATAAAGTTAAGCTATATGCTGTGGTCATAATGATAATACTAGCATGGAGATGAGTCATATGTCTCTCAATTTGAGAGAAATTTGATAACACGTTATCACCATTACAAATCTAGAAGGTGGCACATTTCTTGTACTTGAATTTCCTGAATTGTTCTAAATCATGGTTTGAATATGTTACTGGAGGTCAAAAATTTTATGAGTACTAATGTCAAATCGTACCCCACTGTGAACCACCCTTCATATTCCATGTATTTCAGCATGTCAAAGTGTACAATAACAATTTTAATGGCTTGGGAGGGGAGTGTTGTACATGTGAATACAGTATGCATGCAGAGACCAGAAGGGACATCATGTTTGCTGTTCTATCACTCTCTGGTGTGAGAAACAAGTACTGGTAACTGCAGTTCCCAGACACTGTATTCTATTAAACTGCTTAGAATTGGTAAGCTACTAAAATTAAGAATGATGGTTCCCGCCAGTCACGTTAATATTCATTATGTTAAATGGAAACCAAAAAGTCAATTAAATTAAGACTTTAAATATTTTACTAGACCAATATTTTTTTGGAGTTAACAAAAAGAAATCTAATAGAACAAGAAACAAAAACAAATCAGGGAGTGTTGGGGTGAAATCCCATGAAATCATATTTTCATGGTTTTCAAAAAAGAAAAATGCTACATTTGAAACCCACACATTTGCCCAACTCCCTAAATGGCTTGGTGCTAGGGCGATCCCTAAAAAGATTGCATATGGGCTGAGAGAGAGGAGTGCATACAATAGAAATACCAACGGGATGTAAAAACTGACTGTTCAGTATTATCTACTAGGGACTTTTACCATAACTGGATCAGTTGCAACATGGAATGCAACAGTGAAGGTTGCCAATAGAAAATCAAATTGGGAATGGAGGGAGAAATGGGTTTTAATCAAGTCTAGAAGAACTGAACACCAAGGTAAGGACCAAATTAATAGCTTACTTACCAAGTACACTATAAGAACTTAACAGGTGTTGGTGATCCCAGTAAGCAAAAGCCAAACATGGCCCCTGACTACAGACTAATGCATAATTTTAGGGTAAAAGATATTAGGAATGATGGTTCTAGTTGGATGGCTGCTTTCAAAATTGTGAAAACTTGTTATCCTATTTCCTTATCCTGGACCATCGGATAGCTGATTTTATTGGCTCTGTAACCACAGGAGTGGCAAATGATGTCAAGTTCTCTAAATGTCTCCCATGGTATTACGAAAGACAATGGCACCAGAACCTAGTTGGACTTTAATTCCCAGTGTTTTGTGAGTAGGTGACACTTTGTTCTGTGCTTGTGAACCAGCCTCCTGTTTACCCTTGGTTCTTTGATAAAACTTCAGAAAAAGGACTTGATTTATCATCCACTTCTCTCATTTAATGCTATGTCAAAATAATGATTTAGTGTTTAATGTTTAATCAATGGTAGCAAAACCTACCTGTAAAATATTATATTGTGAAGGTACTTACTATTATTTTTCTGCTTTTATAAATCAAACATTCATTTGTACAAGCAGAATTTAATTCATATTATCACACTATAAAGAGAGACAGATATCTAAAAATACATCATCTCTTTCAAAAGAAATCAGCAGTCCTGGCAAAGGAAGATCCAGCATCTTACCAGTGTGATCTGTGACTACCACAGGATCCTGACAGACCATGCCTTCTATACCATCCAGACACTGATGAAAACTGATGGCCTTACAGAGTTAGTTAAACATCTCATCTTCTTCAGTACGCAATAAACTACTTAACATTCAGGACTTCCTACCAAGCTCCTAAATACGTTTGAGCCTTTAATGTCGAATAGTTATAACCATCATTATTATTTGTAGAAGAGACTTAAAAATTTTTTCAAGCCTGGTTAAAATCTGTCAATCACTGTTATTTATTAAATTAATCCATTAAGTATTTTTTTTACCAAATATCACCATTCTCTGTTTACATGAGACAATGAATCATTCCACCAGTTACATCCTTCTTGAAAATGATCATGAATCTTCATGATGATGGAACAAACTAGAAATTATTCTGGGGATCTGGCCTATACTACTAATCAATTCTTTCATATATTTATATGAACACCCACAAAAAGTATTTTTCAACACCTACGATTATGACCCAAGAACCATTCTAGGTACTGAGAATTTGACAATGTATAAAATAGAAAACACCCTATCTTCACAGAACTTACATTAGGTACCCAGAATTGGGAAGACAAGATAAAAAAAAAAAAACAAACTGTCTGTCTGTACATATGTCTGTATGCATGTATGTATTTAAAGTGAACAAAAACAACAGCAAAAACCAGTGAATAGAAACAAATAGAACAGGAGACAGAGAGTACTATGAGTTTTTGTTTTGTTTTGGGCAGGGAAGTGGGGACACAATTTTAAATCGGGCAGCTAATTAAGAAGACAGGGGAAAATGACATTTAGGTAAAACTTGTGAGAAAGATAGAGGGGAGGGAAACCCGCATGGACCAATCTGGAGGTAAAAGTACTTGTCAACAGAGAAGGTCTACAGTATGAAGACCCTGAAGTGGGAACAAGCCTGAAGAGAGATCCTGAGTCTAGAGGGGAACTGGTCATCTATAGGGTGTCTGAGGGAAAGTCAACAAGTGACAGAGGTGGTGAGGGCCCTGAGGGTCTTGGACTTCTAGAATGGAATATCAGACAGTGTGGAAACGGCCCTAGTCACACTGGTACACAAACCGTGATCCTGCTTAAAAAAAAAAAAAATCACTCTTAAGTTTAAGCTAATGAGAGAAATGTGTTATCTGTGAGGTATCTAGATGCTTACTTAGGAAAGAGGACAGAAGTAGAAGACGACAGAATCTCAACTCCCAAATGAGCCCAGGAGATGAGTTTACAAGAAAAAGACTTTAAACACTAAACACTAAGCAGTGGGGAGCAGAAGACATAGGAGAGATTTTTAAGTAAGAATCGGTTAAGTCTTGTACTGCCCATCCCCCACAGGTACTGCATGAAGACGGTTCAGGATCCCACTGAAGTACAGTTTGGTCTCCCAGAGCTGCAATGGCTTCCAAATGTGCTAGGTTCAAACAAGGGCCCAAAGCCTGTACTGTGGAATAACTGGAACCACAGGGAAGAAAATATCAAAGGAAAATATTATGAATAGAGAGTTAAAGACACAACAGCCATTCAGAACAGAAACACGCTAAAAAGATTCCATGAACCGGGCTGCGCGTCTCCTCTGAGCAGGCATTAGGAACATTGACCTCATGCTACAGACTTTACTCTCTTAGATTTCTGAAATCACTCCATGTCTGATTTCATCTGATTAAAAGTCTGGAATGCTGGGCTGTTGCAAAAAACACAAACTCTCCCCCTCCTCCCTTTTTTCTTCCTCCTGAGACTCTCCTGCCTCTTTCCAGGGACAGGTGAAAGTGAGATAGTTTTTAACTGAAGTCTTCGGAGGTGAGTATCCTTTTTAAGGAAACTCCAGCTTTTGAACTTCTAAGAGGCCTGTGCCACTCAAGATGGGCAGAGCTGAGAGAGTTCACAGATGGGCACCTCCAGAGCAGGAAAGCAGCCTTTCTGAAAAGGAAGTGGCTCTAGACTGGGGAAGATAAAGGAAAGGCATCTTTAAAATTGGTTCCCTGGACTGGAGGAAAGACACAGGCCACCAAATCAACTCCTGGTCTGGTAGTTTGCTCCAGGGCCAGTCCCAGTTCTGGGTGGGACGGGCCCAGGGGTAAAGGGGAAGGGTGATAAAGGTCCCTTACTCTTTAGATTTATCTGATCCGTGAGCAGAATTGATCCGATGCACTTCTTTCCTTTTAGCTTGCTTGGAAGCCATGCCTGCGGCCCACCCGGGCAGCCTCTAGCAGGGCTGGCTGAGAGTTCGCCACAAGGCCCTCGAGGCTTCCCGCGCGTCTGCCGTTGCCAGGAGACAGCTAGCAAGTTCTGAGAACCGGAAGGCTCCTCCCCCAGGCCGGCTGGTTGGAGGGAAGGCTCGGAATGAAGACACTGCTTTACTGTGATGGGGGCAAGCATTGACAGGCTTAAATAGCTGCTGACATTCTGCAGCTTGTTATGCCTGGATCTGCAACTCCCAACCTTAGACACAGACTCTCCCTGCTCTTCAACTATGAGAATACAGATACTATCATTGTCACACCCTAGGTGTTCTCTTAGCTGAACATTAGGAGTTCCTTTATTAAATACTACTGAGTTTATTAAAGGCTTAAAAAAAATGTATCCAGGAAGGAATACATTTGTCTAGACATTGAGATAAACAAGCAGTGTGTCTTTGCGAGGTGAAAGGATTAATATGATCCTGAAATGGAGGGATACTGAAAAACTCGGACAGTGGGGAACTATGTAAACCCACGATCTATCATAGCTTGGGATTGGTGCTCAGGCCGTCTGTGCACTTACCTTAACTTGGAGCTGGTTCTTTTTGAGCCATCTTTTCCATTTGTTAGAGGGTAATGGTTTCGTCTATCTGAGAATAAAATGGATATAGTGTTCAGCACAACATGCAAGACTCTTCATGTACCCTTTGGAGCAAGCAGATAAAACGAATGAGTGTGGCCAACCTTCTAAATATGAAGCTGAGAATCTTAGGCTAAACTAAGAAATGCTTGTACTGGAAAACCATCACTCACAAAGACAAAAATAATTTTTTTTTCAGTCCATTGTAACTTCGAGTCAAATTTGACCTATGTCCCTGAGGTTTAGAACATATAGATGGCCTTTCTCATAAACCTGGAAGTACTAATCATTGTTTTTTGTTTTTTTTTTTTTTTGTTTTGGTTTTTCGAGACAGGGTTTCTCTGTGTAGCCCTGGCTGTCCTGGAACTCACTCTGTAGACCAGGCTGGCCTCGAACTCAGAAATCCACCTGCCTCTGCCTCCCAAGTGCTGGGATTAAAGGCATGCGCCGCTTTGGCCTGGGGCGGCCCTTTGCTGGTCTGCTCCTGTGGAAACACAGGATCCTGAGACATCCTAGAAGGACCCACTGCACACAGAGCAGAGGGTAAGTCACCTTGCCCACTACCCCAAACCCCAGAGTTACAACTGGGAGCCAGGAGGGGCTTAAGGAACTAGCAGGCACCCAAAGCCCACCCCTCCAGACTATAACTTCCCTTGCGCCCGGACCCTTGTCCTTTGGCCTGCGGTGGGCCCGTTGCGGTTTGCTCCTGTGGAAACACAGGATCCTGAGACATCCTAGAGGGACCCACTGCACCCAGAGCAGAGGTCCCTTAGTTAGTCTGCTCTGGTGGAAACACCTGATCCTGAGACAACCTAGAGGACATACTGCATCCAGTGCAGAGGACACTTAGCTGGTCTGCGCCTGTGGAAATATCGGATCCTGAGACATCCTAGAAGACCTATTGCATCCAGAGCAGAAGGAGCTTAGGATCACAGAACACAGAGACATCTGGAATCCGAGGAGATCTGACACAAGCAAGATAACTGGAAAGACAGACTCCAGTCAGACAGTGAGCACAGGTAACACTAGAGTCAACCAGATGGCGAAAGGCAAGTGCAAGAACACAAGCAACAGAAACCAAAGTTACCTGACATCATCAGAACCCAGTTCTCCCACCATAGCAAGCCCTGGATACTCCATCACACAGGAAAAACAGGACTCAGAATTAAAATCACTTCTCATGATGATGATGGAGGATTTTAAGAAGGACATAAGTAACTCCCTTAAAGAATACAGGAGAACACAGGTAAACAGGTAGAAGCCCTTAAAGAGGAAACACAAAAATCCTTAAAGAATTCAAGAAACACAGTAAAACAGGTAGAAGCCCTAAAGAAATGAAACAAAAAATCCATTAAAAATTGAAGATAGAAACAACAAAAAACAGGGAAGAATTTGAACAAAACATCCAGGATCTAAAAGATGGAAATACAACAATAAAGAAATCTAAAGGGAGACTACTCTGGAGATAGAAAATACATAAGGAAAGAGATCAGGAGTTCATAGTTAATCAGCATGCCAACAGAATTACAGAGATGTCTAAGAGATTCCATGCAGGAAGATACCATGGAAAACCCTTGACAAACAGTCAAAGAAAATAGAAAATGCAAAAGCAAAAAGCTCCTAACATAGAACATTCAGGAAATCCAAGATGCAATGAGAAGACCAAACCTAAGGATAATAGGTATAGATGAGAGTGAAGATTCCCAATCTAAAGGGCCAGTAAATATCTTCAACAAAATTATAGAGGAAAATTTCCCCAACCTAAAGTATGAAACAACCATAAACATACAAGAAGCCTACAGAACACCAAACAGACTAGACCAGAAAAGAAACACCTCCTGTCACATAATAATCAAACCACCAAATGCACAAAACAAAGAAAAAATACTAAAAGCAGTAAGGGAAAAAGGTCAAGTAACATATAAAGGCAGACCTATAAGAATTACACCAGACTTTTCACCAGAAACTATAAAAGCCAGAAGATCCTGGTCTGATATCATACAGACCCTAAGAGAACACAAATGCCAGCCCAGACTGCTATACCCAGCAAAATCTCTCAATCACTATAGATGGAGAAACCAAGATATTCCATGACAAAACCAAATTTGCACAATATCTTCCCACAAACCCAGCACTTCAAAGGATAATTGACGAAAACGCAAAACAAGGAAGAAACTACAACCTAGAAGAAGCAGGAAGTAATCTTCCAACAACCCCCCCAAAAAAGGTAGCTACACAAACATAATTCCACCTCTAATAACAAAAATAACAGGAAGCAACAATCATTTTTCCTTAATATCCCTTAACATCAATGGACTCAATTCTCCAATAAAAAGACATAGACTATCAGACTGGATACATAAACAGGACCCAGAATTTTGTTGCATACAAGAAATGCACCTCAGTGACAAAGACAGACATTACCTCAGAGTAAAAGGCTGGAAAACAATTTTCCAAGCAAATGGTCCCAAGAAACAAGCTGGAGTAGCCATTCTAATATTAAATAAAATCGACTTTCAACCAAAAGTAATCAAAAAAGATAAGGAAGGACACTTCATACTCATCAAAGGAAATCTACAAATAATCTCAATTCGACATTTAGCTCCAAATGCAAGGGCACCTACATACATAAAAGAAACTTTACTAAAGCTCAAAGCACACATTGCACCTCACACAATAATAGTGGGGGATTTTAACACCCCGCTCTCTCCAATGGACAGATCGTGGAAACAGAAACTAAACAAAGACACACTGAAATTAACAGAAGTTATGGACCAAATGGATTTAACAGATATCTATAGAACATTTCATCCTAAAGTTAAAGAATACACCTTTTCTCAGCACCTCATGGTACCTTCTCTAAAATAGACCATATAATTGGTCACAAAACAGTCCTCAACAGATACAAAAATATTGAAATAATCCCCTGCATCCTATCAGATCACCACGGACTAAGGCTGGTCTTTAATAATACAGAACCAAGGGAAAAACCCACATCCATGTGGAAACTGAACAATGCTCTACTCAATGATGACTTTGTCAAGGAAGAAATAAAGAAGAAATTAAAGACTTCTAGAATTTAATGAAAATGAGGAAACATCATACCAGAACTTGTGGGACTCCATGAAAGCAGTGCTAAGAGGAAAACTCATAGCTCTAAATGCCTACAAAAAGAAATTGGAGAGAGCACACATTAACAACTTGACAGCACACCTGAAAGCTCTAGAACAAAAAGAAGCAAATACAACCAAGAGGAGTAGGCATCAGGAAATAATCAAACTCAGGGCTGAAATCAACCAAGTAGAAACAGAAAGAACTATACAAAATATCAACAAAACCAGGAGTTGGTTCTTTGAGAAAATCAACAAGATCGATAAACCCTTAGCCAGATTAACCAGAGGGCACAGAGACAGTACCCAAATTAATAAAATCAGATCTGAAAAGGGAGACATAACAACAGAAACTGAGGAAATTCAAAAAATCATCAGATCCTACTACAAAGGCCTATACTCAACAAAACGGAAAATCTGGATGAAATGGACAATTTTCTAGACAGATACCAGGTACCAAAGTTAAATGAGGAGCAAATAAACCATCTAAACAGTCCCATGACCCCTAAAGAAATAGCAGCAGTCATTAAAAGTCTCCCCACTAAAAAAAGCCCAGGACCAGATGGTTTTAGGCAGAATTCTATCAGACCTTCAAGGAAGACCTAATACCAATTCTCTTCAAATATTCCACAAAATAGAAACAGAAGGAACACTACCCAATTCGTTCTATGAAGCTACAATCACACTCATACCTAAACCTCACAAAGACCCAACAAAGAAAGAGAACTTCAGACCAATCTCTCTTATGAATATTGATGCAAAAATACTCAATAAAATTCTAGCAAACTGAATCCAAGAACACATCAAAACAAATCATCCATCATGATCAAGTGGGCTTTATCCCAGGAATGCAGGGATGGTTCAATATTCAGAAATCCATCAATTAATCCACTATATAAACAAACTTCAAGAAAAAAACCACATGATCATCTCATTAGATGCTGAGAAAGCATTTGACAAAATCCAACATCCCTTCATGGTAAAAGTCTTGGAAAGATCAGGAATTCAAGGCCCATACCTAAACATACTAAAAGCAATATACAGCAAACCAATAGCCAACATCAAACTAAATGGAGAGAAACTTGAAGCATTCCCACTAAGATCAGGAACTAGACAAGGCTGCCCACTCTCTCCCTACCTATTCAATATAGTACTGGAAGTCCTAGCCAGAGCAATTAGACAACAAAAAGAAGTCAAAGGAATACAAATAGGAAAGGAAGAAGTCAAAATATCACTATTTGCAGATGATATGAAGTATACTTAAGGGACCCCAAAAACTCCACCAGAGAACTCCTAAACCTGATAAACACTTCAGCAAGGTGGCAGGTTATAAAATCAACTCGAACAAATCAGTAGCCTTCCTCTATATGAAAGATAAACAGGCTGAAAAAGAAATTAGGGAAATGACACCTTTTACAATAGTCACAAATATAAAATACCTCGGGGTGAATCTAACCAAGCAAGTAAAGATCTGTATGACAAGAACTTCAAGTCTCTGAAGAAAGAAATTGAAGAAGATCTCAGGAAATGAAAAGATCTCCCATGCTCATGGATTGGCAGGATTAATATAGTAAAAATGGCCATCTTGCCAAAAGCAATCTACAGATTCAATGCAATCCCCATTAAAATACCAACTCAATTCTTTACAGAACTAGAAAGAGAAATTCTGAAATTTATTTGGAACAACAAAAAACCCAGGATAGTGACAACCATCCTCAACAATAAAAGAACTTCTGGAGGAATCACCATCCCTGACCTCAAGCTGTACTACAGAGCAATAGTGATAAAAACGGCCTGGTATTGGTACAGAGACAGGCAGGAAGATCAGTGGAATAGAGTTGAAGACCCAGAAATGAACCCACACAACTATGGTCATTTAATCTTTGACAAAGGAGCTAAAACCATCCAGTGGAACAAGGACTGTATTTTCAACAAATGGTGCTGGTTCAACTGGAGGACAACATGCAGAAGAATGCAAATTGATCCTTTCCTATCTCCTTGTACAAAGCTCAAGTCCAAGTGGTTAAAGGACCTTCACATAAAACCAGACACACTGAAACTAATAGAAGAGAAGTGGGAAGACCCTGGAATACCTAGGCACAGGGGAAAAGTTCTGAACAGAACACCAATGGCCTATGCTCTAAGATCAAGAATTGACAAATGGGACTTCATAAAATTGCAAAGTTTCTGTAAGGCAAAGGACACTGTCAATAGGACAAAACGGCAACCAACAGATTGGGAAAAGATCTTTACCAATCCCACATCCGATAGATGACTAATATCCAACATATACAAAGAACTCAAGAAATTAGACTCTAGACAACCAAATAACCCTATTAAAAAATGGAGTAAGGAGCTAAACAAAGAATTCTCAATTGAAGAAATGCGAATGGCCGAGAAGCACCTAAAGAAATGTTCAGCATCCTTGGTCATCAGGGAAATGCAAATCAAAACAACCCTGAGATTCCACTTCACACCAGTCAGAATGGCTAAAATAAAAAACTCAGGTGATAGCAGATGCTGGTGAGGATGTGGAGAAAGAGGAACACTCCTCCATTGTTGGTGGGATTGCAAGATGGTGCAACCACTCTGGAAAACAGTCTGGCTGTTCCTCAGAAAATTGGACATATCACTACCTGAGGACCCAGCTATACCACTCCTGGATATATATCCAGAAGATGCTCTAACACATAACAAGGACATATGCTCCACTATGTTCATAGCAGCTTTATTTATAATAGCCAGAAACTGGAAAGAACCCAGATGCCCTTCAACAGAGGAATGGATACAAAAATTGTGGTACATTTATATAATGGAATATTACTCAGCTATTAAAAACAATGAATTTGATAAATTCTTATATAAATGGATGGAACTAGAAAATATCATCCTGAGTGAAGTAACCCAATCACAAAAGAACATACATGGTATTCACTCACTGATTATTGGATTTTAGCCCAGAAGCCTGAAATACCCAAGATTCAACTCACAGACCACATAAAGCTCATGAAGAATGATAACCAAGTAGGGGGGGCTTCAGTCCTTCTTAGAAGGAGTAACAAAACACTCAAGGGAGCAAATATGGAGACACAGTGCAGGACAGAAACTGAAGGAGGAGACAGACTATTTCACCTGGATATCCATCCTATGTGCAGTCACCAAAGGTAGAGGTTGATGTGGATGTCAGGATGTACATGCTTACAGGAGCCTGATATAGCTGTCTCCTTAGAGGTCTGCAAGAGTCTGACATACTCAGAGGCAGATGCTCACAGCTAACCATTAAACTGAGCATGGAGTTCCCAATGGAGAAGATAGAGTGAAGGCTGAAGGAGTTGAGAGGATTCGCGACACCATGAGGAAAGCAACAATACCAACCAACCAGAGCCCCCAGGGTCTAAACCACCAGCCTGGGAGCGTTTAGGGAGGGACCCATGGCTCCAGCTATATATGCAAGGGAGCTATATATAAGTCGGAGAAGAGATCCTTGGTCCCATGAAGGCTGGACATTGGGGGGGGATATTCGAGGGTGGGGAGGTGAGGTTGGGTGGGGGTACACCAACGTGAGGCAGGAGGATGGGGGAAGGGATAGTTAGTTCCTGGGAGGGAGGGGGGAAATGGGGTAAGGAGAGAATATCTGAATTGTAAAAAAATTTCCAATAAAAAATAAAAAAAAAAGAAATATACAGAGACACAGGCATAATGTCTGAAAATGAATCAGGCCATTGGTGACTACCAACCCCAGCTGAGGTATGTTAGGGCAGAAGCATCAAGTGCCTAACATGTCCCTTATCTACCCTTTTTTGAAAATCACACAGAAGTCCAAAATATCTTGATGGCACATGGTGTTTAATGTTGCTTGTAATTTACAGAATAGAAGGTGGTTCTGGAAGCATCTAATGTTACAGAAAATCTTTCCTGAGCACAATGTCAGCAAATTGTCTACATTCGAATATGGGCTCATTCAACCAAAAACCAAATTATAGGAAAATGTTTAATTATAAAAGAGATAAAAACAGAGGTTGATAATTAGATTTGGAGAGATGATTGGCTTTTGTGAGCGATTAGTGTTAAGGTAAGCTTTGATTCAAGTTTAGTGTTTGACTTTGCTAAAATGACACTGACAACCTGTATTTGTTGTATGGAGAATAAGAATACCTTAGGCCAGTGGCTCTCAACCTGTGGGTCACGACCTCCTTGGGGTCACATGTCAGCTATCATGCCCATCAGATATCTACATTATGATCCATAACAGTAGCAAAATTGCAGTTATGAAACAGAAATGAAAATGATTTTATGGTCGGTGGGTCACCATAACATGAGGAACTGTTTAAAAGGATCGCAGCTTTAGGAAGGTTGAGAATCACTGATGTCTCTGTTGTTTGGGTAGATTCAGAGAGAGGAAGGATATGGCAGTGGCCCAAAGGCAGTGAGTTATGAAGAGGACTCTCCATTTTCAGATTGAGGTTCCAACATGTTGGTTTTCCTCACTGGACAACTAGCAGTCAATTAAGAAAAAAATAATGTAAGTTCTTGACTCTTAGCACTTTCAAAACTAAATTCCAGGTTGGTGATATATCTAAAATGAAAATGGAATATTAGATTGTTCTCATATATGTTGTATATGTTCTGAACATGTTCTCATGAGTGTTCTCATATATGTTAGAAAACACAGTTTTTTGTTTGATTGCTTGATTTATTGATTGATTTTTGAGGGGGCTTCATTTTGTTTAGTTTTGTTTTTTGCTATTGTTTTTGAGACAAGTTTCTCCGTGTAGCTTTGAAAGTCAGTTTGTAGAAAAGGCTGGCCTTGAACTCAGAGATCTGTGTGCCTCTTCCTCCCAAGTATTGGGATTAAAGGCCTGAGCCACTACTGCCTGGGGAGAACACAGTTTTGACCTTGAGACAGAAGAGGGCTTTTCAAGACATGGAAAGCAAAAGCTATGACAGTAAAAATATCAGAAAATTTGGCTGTTTCCAAAATTCAAAGTTTCTAAGTCAAAATATTCTATAATTGTAATAAGAAAGGTGGTAGCAGATTGGGATGATGTATTTAGGACCCAATTAACAAAGGCTTAACATGTAGGAAGTTATAGAGACTGGGTAAGAGGATAGAGTTTTTTGTTTGTTTGGTTGGTTGGGCTTTTTTGGTTTTTTGAGACAGGGTTTCTCTGTAGCCCTAGCTGTCTTGGAGCTCACTCTGTAGACCAGGCTGGCCTCAAACTCAGAAATCTGTCTGCCTCTGGCTCCCAAGTGCTGGGATTAAAGGCATGCACCACCACTGCCCAACTTGTTTTTTGTTTTTAATGCTAGGAATAAAATGATCAAATAAGATAAAAAGTTAGTACTTAGGAATGCGGTTGGCCAACATAGCCCAGAACATAATGTATTGCAACATCATTCAGAAAAATACAGGTTTAAGCAGTAAGAGAACTTTCTGTTTTGTACTCATCAGATAGTAAAGGTATGCTAATGTTTGATAATTGGCAAGGGTGAATAAGGAGCCTCCTTGCAAGTCTCTCAGTCCAGTATAGCCATTTTGGACAACATTGGAGCAGTCTCTATTAAGATTGATAATGTACACATTCTATAATCTTATTTTGAGAAGCAATCAAATTTTACCTCAAGAGGCATAAATGAAGTCTCTTATTGCCTAATTGTTTGCAACTGTAAAAAGAGTTTTCACATGAATATTTAGTAATATGATGTCCATTATTTAAAATAGTTAAGTCAGTGTGGCAATCATATTTTAAAATATTATACAACAGTTAACAGTCATCTCAAAGAATAAAAACATTATCTTAAAATTTTTAAATCAATATTCACATATTGCCATGAAAATTTAAGATATTATGTATTTTATAAAAAAGAAAGAGAGAAAGGAAGAAAGAAAGAAGGTCTATTCACAGGAAGATTTTTAAAACTTCCGAGAACAAAAAAACATAAAAATCAATGACTAAGGGGTTGGGATTTAGCTCAGTAGTAGAGCACTTGCCTAGCAAGAGCAAGGCCCTGGGTTCGATCCTCAGCTCTAAAAAAAAAAAAAAAAAAAAAAAAAAAAAAAAAAAAAATCAATGACTATATATATTTTCCATTTTTAGAAAAAAAAATCTGTACCTAAGAATGTAATAGAAGCTGGATGATAGTGGTGCATGTCTTTGATCCCAGAACTTCAGAGGCAGAGGCAGGTAGATCTCTATGAGTTCAAAGCAAGCCTGGTCTACAGATCTAGCTCCAGGGCAATCAGAACTGCACAGAGAAACCCTGTCTCAAAAACCAAAAAGAAAACAACAACCATAAAACAAGAATGGTAACAGAAGTCATAACTTGAGAGGGTATTGTTATAAACTAAATATTTGGGTTCTTCCAAATACATCCATGTAGACTTGTACAGCATTTTCCTCCTAGGTAACACATTTTCCACTCTATGGGAAATGTGTTAAGGTCTAGGATGTTCTAACATCAGGCATCTGAGGGCTCAGGAAGGAAACAGCTCAGAGCTTTGCAAGCCCACAAAACTGACCAGATACAATAGGGCTTCCCTGTATGTGCATAGATAAGCAAGAAGGACAGACACACCCACATAATCCAAGTTGGCTACAAGAGGCTTCAAACAACTGAGCTATATGCAAAGACATGTTCCAAGCTATTGAGCTGCCTACAGGCTATTCAGTGTGCTTCAGGTTTCCAGCTTAATTTTTCTTTTCTTTTCTTCTTTATTTACTTATTTTATTTATATGAGTACATTGTAGCTGTCTTCAGACACACCAGAAGAGGGCATCTGATCCCATTACAGATGGATGTGAGCCACCATGTGGTTGCTGGGAATTGAGCTCAGGACCTCTTGAAGAACAGTCAGTGTTAACTACTAAGCCATCTCTCCAGCCCCAGATTTCCAGCTTTCCTAAACTGTCATTCTTCTAGGGTAAGCTTTTGGGATACAATTTGTTTGAGTCATTTTCCGTTCTATATGTAGCCACTCACCCACATTTCTCCAAGTAACCCTGATAAAGCTCATTGGCTCACCAAACTGAACTTTGATGGTATCTTTAGAGTGGTCTGCCTTTGGTTCCCCATTTGAGGTGAGTTCTGATACTTGTTCTTATCTTTCCAGAATAATGTCACCTCACAAGGCTTAACCCCAAAATGATTGCATTTGGAGTATGGAAGTAATTCAGTTTAGTGAGACCAGAAGGGATAGAGGTGGGCCAGATTCAATGGTGTCATTGCCTTTATGGACTTATGTCTTTTGATTCCTCTTCCCACATGATGTACCAAGGAAGGGACTCACAGGGCAGACTGAGAAGGCAGCTGGCTGTTAACCACAACAGAAGTCTTCACTAGATACCAAATCCTGTGGGGATCCCTGATCGTAGACTTTGTAACCTACAAACGTGTGAGAAAATATATTTCTGTTGATTTAGGCCCCTAGTCTATAGAATTTTGTTATGCTGTCTCAAACAGGCTAAGATAGGTATCCCAGAAGATTTTAGGCTGAGCTGAAATGATAGCTATTACATTCTCAGACTGTAGAAAGGGAATGTATTCATGGATTACTTATGTGGTTTAACTGTAAAAACTCAACTTTTTCTTCTTTCTTCCTCTCTTCTCTTCTTTCTTCAACCACCCTTTTCCATGCCATTGCCCCAACAGGACAATATCAATCAAGGCATTTACAGACATCTACAATACTTTCTGATCCTTCCTACAATACTTTCCAAGAGGACTGCCCTTTAGGTCTAAGGCCAGACAATAAATCTTGTGCCAAAGACTCCCTAGAAATACCATGCATCCAACAGGAATCCCTAGAGGTCACAGCAGTAGAATAAGGGAGTGTGATTGATAGGGAGGTATATGGTAAGGAGAACTCACTCTCTTATCACTAGAAAGGGCTCCAGTAAAACAGCCACTCCCTATCATGGAATACTATGTGATATGTTCTGTGTGTTATCTCAATATTCATGGCCAGTATTTACTGCTTCTTCAGTATGTGGCAGGCTTTTCCTAAACATTATAGACACACCTCATTTATCCTTAAAACACTCCCTAGGAAGAAGTTGAGATAATCCTTCTTTTTTTTTTTTTTTTTTTTTTTTTTTGTTTTCGAGAAGGTTTTTAGATAATCCTTCTTTAGTTATAGAAATTTCTTGTTAAAAATGTTTCTTATAATTTACTATTATAGCAATATTGTAAGAAATTGAAAGAGAAACAACTTTCCCATCATAGCCACTTCCAGTCACATCGATGTTATTCTGAGATACATCTTTTAGGGGTTCAGCTATATTCTTATATGTGGGATCAGAAGAAGCCCTGAGTCACTTAAATCCTGAGAGGATGTATGTTGTTGACAAAAACGTGGCCACATCAAAGATTGTAGCCTCAGACCCAGAGGCAGACTCTTTCCTTCCATCTGTGGATTTTAACAGTGAGCAAAAATGTTCACCTATAGCTTTCTCCCTCTGGGATGCTTATAGCCTGAAGTCTGTTTCCCTCACCAGTCTGTTCCTACCTAGATTAACTGAACCTGTCTCCTTGATCTGATTATACCATAAACCCCATCTGTGTGTTTATTGGATGTAATAAGCCCACCTACTTGTTCAGCTGTATAAAATAACCCTGTATATAATCTACTCTATGTAATAACCAGGGTGAGCTTCTGGGTGCTATGGCTTTCTCCACTGGAGAGCTCAGTCTAATGGATTCCAGACTTTCTATGCATCCACCTATCATTTCTCCTTGTCTTTGGCACCTCTACTCAGGTCCATCCCTGGAGCCTGTTGGATTTGGCACTTACACATTTTGTGTTATCAAAGGGTGTGTATACTTTTGTAGATAGCTATTTCCACTTAGCATGCTTGTTATATACTCTTCATAATTGCCCTTTAATGAGTATTCAATATTTCATTCAATTGTTATGCTATAATTTACTTATTTATTGCCTTGTGGTTGGCATCTAGACCATTTCAGACTTGTTAGCATAGATACTGTTGAATAAACATTTTTACATGCATGAATTTTTAAATTTGAGTTATTCCCTGCAGTAACTCCTTAGGGGGATAACTGAGTCATCAAATAGAAGTACATTTTATGACTATTGATCAAATTGATCAATAAATTTCCAAAGCCTTGTGCCCAGTAATGATGCCACCAGTCATGCATAAATATATCAGCTCTATCACTGCACTGTCAGCTTTGACTAGCATCAGTCCAAGACTTTTGTTGATGTAAAGACTTCAGAAGACTGTGCCTCAGAACTAAGACTTCTTGGTAAGAAAACCATGACAACACAGGAAAGGGTTTAGCATCCATTCTTTTGCTGCAGAAATAGTCCTTGAACTTTTATGCTTTAACATGCAAACTGGCTGTGGTCACATAGTCACTGGCAAATCTATCTCTGTACCTGTGCCTCTCTACATCTCTTATTCTCTCTACCTCTATATCATCCCTCCCCCTTCTCTCGCACACACATTTTCTGCTTACTCTCCCATCCCCACCTATACAAACGTTTTTCACACTGGGCAAAATGGATCTAACAACAGAAGTAAAACTGGCAGAAATAATAAGTCCTACTACAGCGCTAGAGGCTGTGAACCCAGGTGGATTTGATTCCCGATCACCTTGGATTGAGGATCACCTTGTAGAGTTGAATAACTTGGGATTAATAACAAAGGGCTGCCAGTCAAAGGGCTCTGCTGAAGCTGAGATCCAATTTGAGAGCCAGGCTCTATCAATCCAGAAGGCTTGACCTTTGGTGTCAAGTTTTTGATTTTGATTTCTTTATTTATCCAGATAAAAGTTAACAAAAAAAAAAAAAAAAAAAAAAAAAAGGCATGCGCCACCACTGCCCGGCTGTACTAATTATTCTTAAGTAAAATAATTACCTTTGTTCTTGAAACTGAGAACAGGATGAGTCTACCATCCAGTTGAAAAGCAGCTGCTTAAAATGAAATCTTCCAACTCTGACAAATGGCTGCCCAGCCCTCTCCATTCGGCAGAACCTAGGCTGTCAGACAGTTGTAATCTTAATATTGTTGAGAGTTACATACATACAATCACATAACAACTTCATATTTTATATATAAAATAAATTCAAAGTCAGAAGTGTTAAATTTATGATTACAGAAGGGCCCCCCAAATCTTTCCTTAAGCTGGATCTACAGACAATGGAAGGCCCCCTTTGTGAGACAAGCTCTAGAATTTCCATAGAATTCTTCTAAATGAATATAGAGTAAATGGTGACAAAACAATAGTAGCAACAAATTTGATGAAGTAATAAAGTATATCACTGTAACTTGATATAAATGTCCCATGTGTAAAAATGGCACAGCTTTAAGTAGCTAACCACACAGAGGAGTAGATTTAATTCTGAGCCAGGGATATCCTTGACATGGTTGCCCATGGCTGCAAATGCCAGACCTTGAGAGAAGAAAAGCTCTGTGAATCAAAACAAACACATTTTAAGTATAAAGAACCGCAGACCAAGAGGAGCAAAGTGTCTTACACGAAATCACAACACCATATACCGATGTAGTGTGACTAAGCATTAAGAGAGTACTGCTTTAAGCAAAGAATAACTATTGTTAAGATAAAAATAGAGAAATGTCACAAGAAAGAAATGAGGGGAATCACAAAACAATTTTAAGAAGTATGCCGTTTAGTAAATGCCTAGTCTTGTGTTCCTTATTTTGTAGGTAATCTATTGAGAATGCAGCATATACAGATAGAACCTGTCTTCATTATGGGGTTAAATCATTGAGCAAGCCACATAAATAGCATGTATGTTTGTCTAAACCATACAATGATATATGTACTAGGGCACGAAAGGATACTAGGCCCTAGAGTTCTGCCTTTAAAGTAAATCCATGTGTTTATTGTTAATGCTAGGTGTCATTTTGGAATAGGAGTTGAAATACCAGCTGTGACTTGCTGCATGTCTGCTACATGCCAGGTTTGGGAAAGGATACTGGATCCTTTAGAGATAGCCCTGAATTTAAATGCTGGCTTTTGTTCATTGAATGCTCATGGACCAGATATCTAACTTCGATTTTCTTTATTAGTAAAATAGGAATGTGGAGACTGAAGTGGCTACTTCCTGTAGCCAGGTGGGACTTCCAGTAGAGGAAGGGGGACACCAACCCACTCATAAAACCTTCAACCCAAAATTTGATCCTGCCCATAAGATTCGTAGGGATTGAAGATGGAGCAGAGATCAAAGGAATGGTGAAACAATGACTGGCCCAACTTGAGACCTATCCCATGGGAGAGAATCAAACGCTGACACAATAATGAGACATTGCTAGGTTTGCAGACAGGAGCCTAGCATTACTGTCTCCTGAGAGGCTTCATCCAGCAGCTGATGGAAAAAGATGCAGAGACCCACAGTCAAACACTAGGAGGAGCTCGGGGAGTCTTGTGGAAGACTGGGGAATTGGATTGAGGGAGCCTGAGAGATCAAGACACCACAAGAAGATCTACAGAGTCAACTAACCTGAGCCCATGGGGGCTCACAGAGACTGAACCACCAACCAAAGAGCATGCAGGGGCTGGATCTAGGCCTACACATTTGTAGCAGATGCACAGCTTGTGGATCCCCTAAAAACTGGAATGGGGCTGTCTCTGACTCTGTTCCTTGCCTTTGGATCCCCTTCCCCTAGCTGTCCTGCCTTGTCAGTGGGAGAGGATTCATTTAGTACTGCTGTGACTTGATGTGCCAGGGTGGGTTGGTACCCATGGGGGACTTCCCTTTCTCTGAGAAGTAGGGAAGGTGGTACTAGGGGGAAGGAGAACGTGAGCATGCGACTAGGAGGGTACACTCAGGATATAAAGTGAATAAATAAATGAGAATAAGGAAGAATAATACCACAAATGTACTTGACATGTCACAAACACTCAGGAGGGTGATAATATTACCCCACAGGTAACGAAACTGCATTGCAGAGGGGAAATGGAACAGGTAAATGGGTAGCAGAACATAGCAGTCATACCTCAGCACTCCCTCAGGCTACCCACTGGTCACATTGCATCATCCAGGCAGTTGCCTTGGGTTTCAGTTTAGGGGATTTCAAACTTGCTTTCTATCGGACATCTTTCAGAGACTGGGGAAAAGGGAAGTGTTATTACTATTGCTGCTGTTGTTACTATTATTGTTGTTGTAATTGCTGTTATTGTAATAGTAGCAATAATAATGTAATTATTATTATTAAGCATGTAGACTTTAGAGAGATTTGACTTAGGGCATCTGTAGCCCAGCCTCATAGGGAAGTGGTTAGAAAGGCACCTTCCTTCAATCAACAAGAAACAGCGCAAGCCTCTGAGGGTCTGCCTGAATGAGGAATCAAGCTTGGCACAGACTCTCTCCCCACCACTTTTAAAATTATTATTACAACAAGCTTTATAGTTTATAATATAAAACCATACAGTTCATATGGTCCCAGAAAGCTAGATGTAAACCCATGATATTCTGGGGATTTTCTCCTTACTTATGGATCAGCTCTTATCACTAATGAGCTACGGGATCACTCAAAGAAGGAATTATCTTTTCAACAAACTCAGTTGGAACTTTTGAAACCCCCTAAACCCCTATTGATTGGTCTTATGAGTGCTCAGCCATTGCTTCAGGCTTGGCACACATTCAAGAGCCTTTATTCTATGAACTCATAATGTGGGTTATTGCCAGCCCATTTTACAGAGAGGGAAAGTAAACTGTCCAAAAGCAAAGTAACTTACTTGAAATCTAAAGCACTCAGGAACTCAGAAAATGGAACTAGAATATAACTTTGCTTCACATTGCAGGTTCACAAGCAACCTGCTCCCTTCCTCTTTCAATTAAAAGGAATTTGTAGTCTTTTTTAGTAATTGTTTGTTTTGTTTTTGCTGCACCAAAAATCGAAAGAACCCAAAGCTTTGGGCATAATAAGTGAATTTCAGAGAACTACATCCCCATCCTAAAATTTAATAAACTGAGGATGTTTTAAAATGGTTTTTATAAATCACAATTTTAATTCAGCCATTTTTCCTAGTGCTCCACCTCCACATTTGCAATCAGTGATCTGGGTTCTTTATGTGTAAAAACCATGTGGCCCTCTACAGACATTAATTAGTAGATGCACTTTAGGTTTAGCATTAGTGATATTTGAAATGAAATTTTGAATATAGATTCATTTAAACAAGGAAACCAGAAAATAAGGTATTAGTCCCGAAATATACCGTCATTAATCTCAGGTTTAGGAAACATGGATTTCTGTGAGTTTTAAGACAGCTTGGACTTAAGTGAGTCCAAAGACAGCCAGGCTTACTTAGTGAGACCCTGATACAAAAACAACAACAATAATAATGTATAAAAAGAGTATTTTCTCCTTAACAGACCTTATGTTGTTTGAGTAGCAACCCTGCCCCCAACCCGTAGAAGATTCATGTATTTGAATGCTTGACCATAGGGAGTAGCACGATTAGGAGGTTTGGCCTTATTGGAGGAGACGTAGTTTTGTTGTCACTGTATGGGTGGGCTTTGAGGCCTGCTATGTTCAGGCTTTGCCCAGTGCATAAATAGGCTCCTGGCTGCCTTTTGTATCAAGATGTAGAACTCTTGGCTTTTCTACCACCATGCCTGTGCAGTGCCATCTTTCTTGCCATGATGATAATGGACTGACTTCTAAACTGTAAACCAGCCCTAATGAAATATTTTTCTTTATAAGAGTTGCCTTGGTCATGATGTCTCTTCACAACAATGCAAACCTCAACTAAGACCCACTTCACACATTAGCAGTATTTTCAATAGCAGCATCGCAGGGGAAGAAATCTCAGGAACATTTATAGAACCACAAAAAATCCAGACCAAAATTGTATAATTCAAATTATTGATAGCCAACAAAAAACAGTTTAAGCAGGAAGATATATTTCATTAAGCAAAAGAAAAGTTAACTCAAAAGGAATAAAACAATATGGATGATGGAGTTAGCAGACAGAACATTACAACGGTTATCATTACTGAAAACCGTATGTGCAAGAATCCAGAAAACAGATCAAATGTGTTAACTTCAATTTAGAAACATCTAAAAATTAAAAAAAAATACAGTGTCGATATTGAGAAACACAGTGAATTGATGCTAGACAAGATATTACAGGAAAATGGATTACTCCCTTTGAAGGCCCAGAAATAGAAGTTATCCAAACTGAAAGAGGAAAGAAAACACTGTTGAAAAAATGAATAAGTCTCAGGAGAGTCTAATAACACCATTGGCCCCTATACCTGTGAGGACTGAAAACACAAATGGGCAGAGTCATGGTGGATGCCGAGGAACTGAATAAAAAAAGACAGATGAAAACTAATGGTTGAAATTTTTATTATAAAGATTATAAAAATACAGATCCAAAAATTTAAGTGAACCCTAGGACTAATAAATAGTAAATACTCTATACTCAGGTTCATCATTATAATCACATTGCATAAAACAAATCACAATTAAGGAGAAATCTCAAAATGAGTCAGATGTGGAGCTTTAAGAAAGGTTATTACTGGTTTGGAATTACAGTGTGACTGACAAGCTTGAAGTTGTGGTGAATTAGGACAGGGTATTAGTGGACAGCTATACCAAGGATTAAACATCTCAGACATTTGAAGCTTCCAGGAGCTGGGAATTATAAAGGCTAAAAGGCTTGGTATCTGTTACCATTTGAAAAATGTGCTTATAACAGTTGTTTTAGTGTCTTTACTATTAACTCCACCATCTGTATTCCTTTTGTGTTAATTTCTGTTACATTGATTTATTTTTCTCTTAATAGTATATAATTTGCACTTTATTTGCCGTTTTTATTAAATATAACATAAATTTTGTTCTGTTTTGTGTTTCCATCTTCTACTATAAACATCAGCTTTTGTTACTTTGTATTTACCTGTAGGTCTTGGCTGGAGATTTAATTGCAGGCATTGTGCATTCTTAAAAGATGAGCAGGATGGACCCCAGACCCTGAAGAATTTGTACTTCTGTGAAGCAAACAGAAAATAAATTGGCATTTACAAATGGTGTAGTGGATTCCACTAGATAGCCAAAAATTGAGCTTTACAGTAGCCCCAAGTAAGACACTGCCCTAGTTTACTTCTGTCTTCCTCTGATAAAACATTGACCAAGAGAAGCGTTGAGAGGAAAGAGTTTGTTTTAGCTTATAGATTAGAGCCCATCATCCAAAGAAGTCACAGCAAGAGATCAAGACAGGAACCTGGGGGCAGACCTGACCAGAGAGCATGAGAAAACTCTGCTAACAATCTTGCTCCTCAAGGCTTGCTCAGCTACTTTTGTTATACAGCCCAGGCCTGTTGAAGTTTGGTCTGTTGCTATGCATTGTGATGATAAATACTGGCCCCCAAGGTCTAGTTGACCCCAGGGACAAGGAAATCCTCACATACACCAAATAGTGCTATGTAACCATGCCTGGAAAGTTATCCCTGATTGGTCAGTAAAAATGAGAGCCTGTAGCTGGGAAGAAGAGCCATTCCAAGAGGATTGGGGTCTCAGCAGAGACCACAAGGAGGAGATGAGAGAGAAGGGAGAGAGGAGAAGACACATCATGAGGTAGGTGAAGTAAGAGTGCCCAGGTGTAACATGGCAAGTTATATCTTGGGGTTATTGATGGAGAAATAGACAAAATAGCTCAAAAGGTTGATATTTGCTCAGTTCTAGTGCTGTTAAGGCTTATTATAAATATAAAGGTATTTGGGAACTGAATGATCTAGAGGTGGGATGGAAACCACCAATTAATTTATACCAAAACACAGGCCTACCTGTCCAGGGATTTGAACATCTACAATGGTCAGGGCCCTCCTATATCAATTATCAATCAAGAAAATGCCCCCATGTATGCCTGCATGTCAATCTGACGGAGCAATTCTTCAAACGAGGCTCCCTCTTCCAAGGTAAATCAAGTTGACAAACAAGATTATCTTTCATACACCTCCAAGGTGATATATAAAATTTATGCATGGAAAGAAGTTCTTGATGAGATCAAGACTTGTGGACATTGCTCAAGTGAGATCCACAAGGAGAAGACAGGAACGTCCATGCATGTCCTGGCCATGGGGCGGCCCTGTGCAATGATGAAACAAGAACTGGTGGATAGTAGAAAATGATGCATCCGTGGGTGTGACAGAAAGGCATGAACAGCTGGAAGAATGCTAAGATAGATCTCTCTTTTTTTTTCTTTGTTATTGGAAATTTTATTTACATTTCAGATGTTCTCTCCTTACCCCATTTCCCCCCCTCCCTCCAGGAACTCACTATCCCTTCCCCCTCCTCCTGTCTCCACATTGGTGTACCCCACCCACCCTCCCCCGTACCTCACCTCCCCACCCTCGAATACCACCCCCACGACGTCCAGCCTTCATGGGACCAAGGATCTCTTCTCCCACTTATATATAGCTCCCTTGCATATATAGCTGGAGCCATGGGTCCCTCCCTAAGCGCTCCCAGGCTGGTGGTTTAGACACTGGGGGCTCTGGTTGGTTGGTATTGTGGGTATCATGGTGTCTCGAATCCTCTCAATTCCTTCAGTTTTCACTCTATCTTTTCTATTGGGAGCCCCATAATCAGTTTAATGGTTAGCTGTGAACATCTGCCTCTGAATATGTCAGACTCTTGCAGATCTCTAAGGAGACAGCTATATCAGGCTCCTGTCAGCATGTACATCCTGACATCCACATCAACCTCTACCTTTAGTGACTGCACATAGGATGGATATCCAGGTGGAATGGTCTGTAGACGGCCCCTTCTTCAGTTTCTGTCCTGCACTGTGTCTCCATATTTGCTCCCTTGCGTATTTTGTTACTCCTTCTAAGAAAGACTGAAGCCCCCCCCTACTTGGTCATCATTCTTCATGAGCTTTATGTGGTCTGTGAGTTGAATCTTGGGTATTTCAGGCTTCTGGGCTAAAATCCAATAATCAGTGAGTGAATACCATTATGTTCTTTTGTGATTGGGTTACTTCACTCAGGATGATATTTTCTAGTTCCATCCATTTATATAAGAATTTATCAAATTCATTGTTTTTAATAGCTGAGTAATATTCCATTGTATAAATGTACCACATTTTTTGTATCCATTCCTCTGTTGAAGGGCATCTGGGTTCTTTCCAGTTTCTGGCTATTATAAATAAAGCTGCTATAACATAGTGGAGCATATTCCTTGTTATGTGTTAGAGCATCTTCTGGTATATGCCCAAGAGTGGTATAGCTGGATCCAGATCAGGAATTCAAGGCCCATACCTAAACATAGTAAAAGCAATATACAGCAAACCAATAGCCAACATCAAACTAAATGGAGAGAAACTTGAAGCATTCCCACTAAGATCAGGGACTAGACAAGGCTGCCCACTCTCTCCCTACCTATTCAATATAGTACTGGAAGTCCTAGCCAGAGCAATTAGACAACAAAAAGAAGTCAAAGGAATACAAATAGGAAAGGAAGAAGTCAAAATATCACTATTTAGCAGATGATATGATAGTATACTTAAGTGACCCCAAAAACTCCACCAGAGAACTCCTAAACCTGATAAACAACTTCAGCAAGGTGGCAGGTTATAAAATCAACTCGAACAAATCAGTAGCCTTCCTCTACATGAAAGATAAACAGGCTGAAAAAGAAATTAGGGAAATGACACCTTTCACAATAGTCACAAATAATATAAAATACCTCGGGGTGAATCTAACCAAGCAAGTGAAAGATCTGTCTGACAAGAACTTCAAGTCTCTGAAGAAAGAAATTGAAGAAGATCTCAGGAAATGAAAAGATCTCCCATGCTCATGGATCGCAGGATTAATATAGTAAAAATGGCCATCTTGCCAAAAGCAATCTACAGATTCAATGCAATCCCCATTAAATACCAACTCAATCTTTCAGAACTAGAAAGAGAAATTCTGAAATTTATTTGGAACAAAAAACCAGGATAGCGAAAACCATTCCAATATAAAAGAACCTCTTCTTTTTTTTACCATGAAAAAAAAAGGCCATCAAATTAAGCTAAAAGATTCTATATAGACAGCTGAGCATGAATATTTTGGCATTTGGACTTGGAAATCAGCATAGTTGAATCACATCCTGGAGGATCCACACAGTGAGCAGTTAGACTCTGAACCTGTATTTCCAACGAAAAGATGGCTGCTGACCTCATTTCTCACTTTGTTTATTGCAATGATTGACTGTGCTGCTTATGTTTAACAAAGGCACAATGAAATAAAAGTGGTTATTCTTCTATGAGACATGATTGCTTAAGCTGCATAAAATTTCTAAAATTAAATGAGTAAAACCTGAAATTGCAAAGAAGAGACTAATAAAATTTTGTCTGAGAAGATTTCAGATAATTTTCCACATCTTTTAGGAGCGTAAAGATTAACTTAAAGTTTTATAACATGAAGATTAAAAAGAAAAAGAATGAAATTGAAACATTATGATAAAGCATATTCTCTCTCTTTACACTTCATTCCTGTCAATTTAACTAGAATCTACTCTCTTTTTGCTGAATTGCCAGTAATTCTTTACATTTGTGAAATACTTAGTTTTTGCATATCTCATATCTGACAACTGCTATTTGTGCATGCACACCCCACCACACACATGTAAACAGATTGTTCATAGTGTCAATGTGCATTGATTAAAGGGAAATTCATTAGAAGTAAGCTTCCTTTACCAAAGAGTCAGGTTTTTTAAGGGAAAGAACCACAGAGGAAGAACACAGAACAGGAACAATGTGCAGGACCATAAATCCATCCCTCCTTCACTTAATTTATTAGATGACCACTATGTCCAGGGCCTAGTTCCAGGGGATAATATACATAAGAAGGTGTCCTGGTTAGGTTTTCTGTTGTTGTGAAGATATACCATGACCACAGCAACTCTTATAAAGGAAAATACTTAATTGGTGCTGGCTTATAGTTAAGAGAGTTTAGCCTATTATCATCATGGTGGGAAGCATAGAGACATGCAAGTAACATGGTATTAGAGAGGTAGCTGAGCATTCTACATCTGGATTGGTAGTCAGCGGGATGAAGGAGTGAGACACTGGACCTGACTTTAGCATCTGAGACCTCAAAGCCTGCCCACAGTGATACACTTCCTCCAACAAGACCTCACCTATTCCAACAAGGAAACGTTTATTCAGTCAAGGCTAAACTCATTCCAACAAGGCCACATCTCCTAATAGTGCCACTTTCTATGGGCCTATAAGGGCCATTTTTATTCAAACCCCAACAGAAGGATAGAAAAATCAGAAAGGCCTGGCCCTCATGAATTTACACTTCAGTAAAGGGAGACAGATAATAAATGCATAATAAATAAATTAATAAATTATGTTTGTCTCAAATTAGGTGAGGAAAAAAGAAGTAAGGTAAAAGAAACATGAATCATGGAAACTGGGCAGGCAGTTACTATTTTGTATGAAGGACATAGGAATGGCTGCTCTGATAATGTAGCATTTGAAGAAATACCTGACCTAGGTAAGAGGGAGGGTAAGCCACCCAGACCTCTGTGGGCAAGAGATCACCAGGAAGGGAAGTTTCTGAGGTAGAAGGGTCCATGCTGTGGGCAATGCATTCTGTGCTTCTCTGGAACCCAACAAAGGGAAGCATAAAAGGTTATTTCAGAGGGGCCGGGCTGGGGAGGGAGCAGACTCTACACCCCTTGTTAAACCCATGTCATTTATTCTGAGTTGGATGGAAGCAACTAAATTTGGAGCAGACATTTAGAGATGTTATCAAAAGTAAATACTGGTGGATGAGGAGAAAGGAAGAAGCCATGCAAAGCATTTAAAATGCTTTTGAGGTTGTTTAGAGCAAAGCACCGTCAATGACAGCAGCCTACAGAATAAGAGAATATGGTGGTTTGAATAAGAGTGTTCTCCATAGGCTCATATAGTGAAACGCTTAATTCCTGGTTAGTGGAACTGTTTAGTAAGGATTAGGAGGTGTGGCACAGACATGTGGGAGGAAGTGGATCACTGGGGGTAGATGTTGAGGTTTCAAAAGCTCACAGGATTCCCAGTTAGCAATTGCTTTCATCTCTTCCTGTCCTTCTTCCTCTTCCCACACCCTCTCTGCCTCCGAATTGTGGATAAGATATAAGCTTTCAGCTACTACTTCAGTGTCATGTTTGTCTGCCTGTCTCCTTGTTCCCCACCATGATGGTCATGAACTCTTCTACTTTTCTGGAAACACAAGTCCCCAAATAAATAATGTCTTTCATACATTGCCTTAGTTTAGTCATGATGTTTTATTATAGCAACAAAAGCAACTTAGGCAGAGTTTGAAAACTGGTAGACTCCTGGTGTGTTGTGAAGAAGCATCCAGGTACCTTTCCTGGCAGATTGATTTTGGTATGTGGGATAGAGGAAAAATAAAAGTTGTGGTAAGAATTTAGGTTTAAGTAAGTAACAAAGTGTCACTGCCAGTTTCTAAAATGAAGATGGCATGGGAAGCCTGTTTTGGCAGAAAATACAGGGTCTTTGAGTGTGTGCAATGACTGCACAGTCCAAAGTATCTAGGCAAGATGAAATGTTCTTTTTCAGAGGAGGACATGTGGGCAAGCCAAATCAAGATAGCAAGCACACCCAGGAGTGGTCCTGCCAGACTTATACTTTTACTCTTGTGTGGTTGACTAATTCAAAATGGTGCAACGACTAAGGAAAGTGGGAACTTTGGGAGCAGGGTGCAAGCTGAGATGTTTGCTTTGATCTTAGAAAATGCTGATCTAGGCAGGGACATTTAAATGGAGGCCAGACATGGTGGTACCTACCTGTTTTCCCAGCACTCCAGAAGCTGATTTGGGCAAGTTGCAAATTTGAGGCCAGCTCAAAATCCATGCTGAGTTCCAGACTGTCCTGTCCAGATATTGTTTAAAAAACCCAAAGAATATTTTAAAATTAGCTATAAGTTCCCTTAGATAAATTGGTGGTCTGAGGCAAGATAGAAAATTGTTTAAATTATATTTAAAAAAAGTCAGAAATTAGATGGTACTGTGAACTTCTATGGAGATACATAAAGTCAGCAGAGGAAGGAGACATGACTCTGTTTTGCAAGACTGGGACTAAGAACCACAGTTGTGAAACTGAGCACAACCCACACTGGTGTGCTGGTAACCCTGACAACCCGGGTAGACTTCATTTCCTCTTCTTGTTTAGATTTACTCTGAAGAGGAACTTGTGCAAGATTTACAGCAATGTGAGTGTAACGGTAGCCATTACTCCTAGAAGTACCTAGTGCCACACATGGTGGATATGTCCCCTGGGAAATGGCCTATCCTCATTTCGCCTGTGTCCAGCTCACCATCTGGGTTGATGACCCTGCAGACCAACTTAGATGTGGTTCTATCAGTTAGGAGGGCAGACTGGGACTCCTGCCTGGAGAAGACACTTCTATTTGCTTCTTCATGAACTTCTTCTATTGGTCCCACTATGGTATTTGGA
Source organism: Mastomys natalensis (assembly GCA_021653895.1). Lineage (NCBI taxonomy): Eukaryota > Metazoa > Chordata > Mammalia > Rodentia > Muridae > Mastomys > Mastomys natalensis. The sequence goes on from JAJTUV010000674.1 coordinate 1,089,818, forward strand.
GTACCAGCATATTCAGATTGCCCTAAGCCCATTCTACTACTACTTTATGTAAGCTGAAGTTTTTACCTTCTATCCTATACCAGTGCTCCTTAAAGTCACAACTCCTCTCAGTAAAGGAAGGTCTCTATAATTTTATCATTTAAATATGCCCCTGGGCCATGGCATATTTTTGGGCTCCTGAGACACTCGAAAACATGAGTTAAGCAGAGGTCTGAGAGTACAAATGTACTAGAACTCGCTTTTTCTTACTGACTTGTTAACCTAGATACGAGGTAGATAAGCTTTAGTGGTTTCTGAAACACAGGAAACAAAGTCATTCCATCATCTCAGTTGGCAATGGGATCAAATAATGTAAGTGAGGCCTTCAATTGTGTATTCTATGTAACTATGTACTGGCTCAGATCAGTGTTATTTTATGACAGTAAATGTTTTGTTATGAAACAAAACTACTAGGTACAAATGACAAATACTAGAGCAGATATGAGCAACTGATGGGAAAGGACTCAAGGAAGCTGTTGGCTAGTTGATTGTAAATTTAAGCACCTACTTTCATGTATCCAGCAACTTTGATATTGACCCAAGAGAAAAGTAACATATGTTTGCACAAAGATTTTTTTAAATTTTTTTATTTATTCAGACACACCAAAAGAGGATATCAGATCCCTTTATAGATGGTTGTAAGCCATCATGTGGTTGATGGGAATTGAACTCAGGACCTTTGGAAGAGCAGTCAATGCTCTTAACTGCTAAGCCATCTCTCCAGCCCCTGCACAAAGATTTATACAAGAAAATTTGTAAAGCCGGATGGTGGTGGTGCAGCCTTTAATCCCAGCACATGGGAGGCAGAGGCAGGTGGATTTCTGAGTTCGAGGCCAGCTGGTCTACAGAGTGAGTTCCAGGACAGCCAGGGCTATACAGAGAAACCCTGTCTCAATAAAAAGAAAAAAAAGAAAAAAAAAAAAAGAAAATTTGTAGCAGTTTATTCATGATGTCAAAAACTGGGAATAACTCAAATCTTCATTAACATGAGAGTAAAAATCATAATATATTCAATAACAGCTTTCAAAAGTGAAAGAAATGAGCCTTAGCCACACAGATAAATCTTAAAATTAGTAAACAGAGCAAATGACAACATATTATAGTGTTTACTCTGTGCATCAAGTATGTTGAAGAAAGAAAACCAATGAGATGGATACATAATTATATTGATGAAGTACATGGATACATAGATATATAGATGATAGACAGGTGATTTGTCATGTGACTCTACTTATCTAATTATGGATGTGGAGAAGTCTCATGTGAAGATCTGTTGTTTGCAAATTCAAGAATAAAGAGAGTTGTGGGTGGAGTTTGGTTTGAGTTTGAAGGCTGGTACATTAGCAAAGAAGAGGAATATGCTGATGTAACTTCCAGAGTCTAAATACTCAATGTTTATGGTAGAAACAAATGGAATCCCAGCTAAATAGAAACATGGAGAGTAAATTCACTCTTTCTCTCACATTTCTAAGTGTTCCCTCCCTCAATGGATAAAATAACGAATACCTGCTTAGAGAAGGGGTATCTACTTGAGTTGAAAAAATCATAGCTAAACTCATCAAGAAGCAATCTTAAAGACACACCCAGAAATTGCACTTTGTAATCAAGCATTTCTCTAGGAGAAATGTGAAAGGAAAGAAAAGCAGAGAGTAAATAATATATGTATGAGTGTGACTAAAATGTGAAGAGCTCTCAGCTGCAGAGGAAAAGAAACTGAGGACACAACGAACAGGAGACAGGGAATCATGAAATCAGGGAATATTACAAGACTTTATAGGTTGAAATGAGCTCAAAAGAGAGAAAAACTTATATAAGTCAGCATATTTGAAATTATCACCTCCTGTGTGAGTTTTGTTGTTGTTATAAAATACCATGACTACTACCAACTTAGGAAAGATTTATTTGGGGTTATGGTCCCAAAAGACTATATGTCCACAGTGGTAGAGGAGGCATGCAGGAAACTGAAAGATCATATTTCACCACACACCAGAAGCAGAGAGAGCAGGAGGTAGGACAAGGCTATCATTCCTCAAAGTCCCCACCCCTGGTAATGTATTTCCTTCAGCAACTGCTGCCTACTAAGTTTCCATTATTTTACAACCAATTCTACCAACTGGAATGTTCAAGTAGAGGAGCCCATGGGAGACATTTCTTATTCAAACCACATCTTCTTGTTTTTTTTACTTTTTTGATTGAAGGTTATTTTTGAGATCTCTTCTCTATACAGTATTTCTGCCACTATTTGTATGCCACCTAAGTAAAGATTAACTTTATGGGTGTCTATGAGCAAAGTGGCCCAATTTACCAAAATCTATCTAATAATCAGCAGTGGACTTCTGAAAAATGAGTTAAAATATTTTTTTTAGAATTGACAAAAAAGAAATGCAAAAGTACTAGAAGGCAAATTACCAAAACCATAATACTAATATTTGATCCTTGAAATGCTTTCATTCTTGAAATGGGCATACACACTCACTTGATTTAAAAGAATCCTTTATAGTTATTATTCCTTATTCCTTAATTCAGATATTGAGGTCAATCTATGCTAGTTTTTATTCAAATCAACTAAGCAATATGTTTCCCTCAAAACCATCCGTCCTCAGAAGACAGGTCCTTTAACTGAGTGTTCTGTATCTCTTAGACTATGCTTAGAAATCTGCTTTGTCATTCCACCAAGGCACTTGCTTGATCAAACTCAGCTCTTGCATCTTACAAAATGGAGGCAGCTGTAAGGACAGACTAGTTTGCACCTGCCACTCATTCAGACCCAATTTTAACAAATATTTTCAGACATTGAATTTAAAACTTCAACTCAGCCTCTATAGATTCTTCTTTCAGGGTGACTAGGTTTACTGAGTTATGGGGGACGTTGTTTGCTTTTGTTTCTATGCATTTTACATGGTTGTCAGTAAACGTGTAAAAGGTTAGTGCCACAACTGACTTCCTGACATTTCTGTGTTCCCATGTTACTGAAAACAAATGGACTGCCTGAAATTCTAAGTAAAAGTCTTGTCTCCTGGCTTGAAGTTCAGGAGTGACAGCATTTCCCTATGTCACACTGGAGTTATTTATAGATATTCCTCATGCTTTTTGTTCAGAACCAGAGAAATATAAATTTGATACAAGGAGACAGATCAAGTCCAAAGACAATCTTCTGAATTGCAAAAACTTCCTGAAGAAGTTCTCTGGAGACGTGAGAAGGCACTCAATGGTGGAGATAGGTCAGGCTGCCAGGTTTTTGTTGTTGTTGTTATTTTTTTGTTTGTTTGTCTTTTATAATTCATTCTACCATGTGTTATCTTTAGCCTTTTAGCACAATTTATTATAACGATTATGCACGATGCACATTTTGATTATTGATTGCTGCATATACAAAGCAGCCAAGTTTTAATAGTTTGAAAGAACCATTCTGTTACTCCTGAGAGTTCTGTGTGTTGACTGAGATCATCTTGGCAGTCCTAGTCTTGGGGCCAGGAAGCATCTGTTGGCTCCACCATGCAGAGACAACAAAGAAGCTCAGCCCTGGCTGGTATGTTGACCACAGCACTTCCATATGTTCTCTAACAGCTCAGGAGCTGTGTGTTAAGGAACAGGATTCCAGGGGTGACAGCACCTGTAGGCAGAAGTAGTTAAGTCTTCTCTGCTCAGCCAGAACTATCAGGAATTCAGCTCTAGAATCCAGAGGAATTTCTGGCTGAAGAAAAATCAATTCCACTTCTCAAAGAAGATCGTTACCATTTATATGATGACTTATCCCCGAATGGGTTGATACTTGAAGGAGATGGGGCTTTTGGGAAGGGATTAATTTCATGAGGTCATGAGGGGGGTTCCTTCAAGATAGATTTAATGTATTAGGAAAAAAAGATGCCAGAAATGTTCTTCCTCCTTGTTATCTCTCCTCTTCCTTGTCTTCCTCCTTCCTTCCTTCTCATCCTTTACTTTTTCCTCCCTCCTTCCATTTTATGTGAAAGAACAGTAAAATAACAGCTATTTTACAATCTGGGAAGAGGTTCGTCACCAGAGTCTGGCAGTACCAGTACCTCAATTTTGGACTTGCACTCTACAGATCTGTGAAAGATTGTTATTTGTTGTTCAATCCATTTAGTCTGTTTGCTGAGCCAACCAATACCCTCCCACCCCACCCCCAAATTTCTCATCAACAAGAAAGCTATGGTTTCCAAAAATTCATTTTGGGGTAAAATATTTTCTTAAAATTTCTTCACTGTTTATGTCAACAATATTCCACAAAAGATGACAAAAATGCCATAGCATTAATCAGATGGTAAGAAATCCATATTGGATCTTGAAACACAGCAAGATAGCAGAGCAGAAACTGGCTTTGAGTCTATGAACAATAAGATAGCAGAGGATAGAAGGATAGACTCTATTACAATGACAAAAAAAGAAAGACCTCAAATGTCACCAGAGGTTCTCCGACAGCTAAAGACAGGAGTGCTGATGGACGAAAAAAGAGAGTAGACCGTGTTTCTCCAGCCCTGTCTGGGGAGGAGTTAGGGACTTGAAATGTTAAGCCCATAATAAGCCTACCCATAGGACAGACCCATAGTTTTCATAAGCATTGAAGCCAACTGAGTAATTTGATATGACAGCAACTCTACCTGTGTGACAGGTCAACACTGGGAAGCAATTCACTTTGTCGTGTTGTCATTCCTTATATTTCAGATCACTAGAGCCAGGTGCCATCTTGAGAGAGGACGGAGCCTGAGCCACTCCAGAGCCTAAAAATAGGAAACAGGTTTGAAATGTGCTAGAAATAAGGGGGGACATAAAATAAGAAATGGTCACTAATGGGGGAGCCAGAGAACACAGTACCAGTTCCTGGATGGCAACTATAGACAAGAGGCCAACAGGAAGCAGACACACTGAAAAGTACCAGCAGCAGGAGCTTCCCCTTGTGATGGACAGTGCTCAAGGCTCTGCTGTGGCAAGAAACAAATTCCATCACCTGAGGATGAGCAAGAGAGTCCTATCCCTGAGCCTATGGTCACTAGTCTGTTTAGTCAGATGAATGATTAGCTGCTGGGAGGACTGAGAATTTGGATTCATGCTAAGAGAACACATGATAAGGGATTATGAGAAACCATGAAGACCTGTTCTGTCTGCTTTCTTAATATCAATGTCCTTGGTAGGGAGGGTCTCTTAGCTCAGACATTAGGTACCCTGAGGTCTACTAATTGGGAAGTATCCAGAGTGAGAACTTGCTAGATGCATAAGCTAACAAAACAAGACAGGCTAACAGAGGTTCCTGGAATGTAAAGAAGGGAAGCTAATAAAATGAATGGAGTTCCAATGGACAGCACGTCCTTGACCAGTCTGAGATCAGCACCAGGCTGAATGACAGGAGAGATAAGAGACTCCAAAATCAAGCGATGACACATTCACCTGGTCAACTTCAATTCTAGAGGATGTAGATGACACATCTCTTTCTAACTCTCTCCCCCTGTTTTTTTCTTTCCTCTTACCTTTTGTCCCCCTTTCTCTTTTGACTGTATGTACTGTCATTTTTGCCTTACTTTTGTTGTTGATTCCTCTTCCTACATTCATAGACTTCATGCTGGTTTCATTACTGGGCAATCTCCCTCTTCTCACCATTCTTCATTCCTTCCTTTCTTCTGTGTGAACTTGTCTTTTCTTCCATTTTCCCTTGCATTGCCTACCTTAATAAATTTTTAACTTTGTGCATTGCTTTGTATTATTTTTGAGATTATAATATTTTATAGTATTTCCCCTCTTTTCTTCCATCTAATCTCCACATGTATACCCTTGCTCTCTGAAATTCATGTGTGTGTGTATACGTACACACACACACACACACACACACACACATATATTATATATCCCAAATATATACATACTTGTGTGTATCTCTATTGTCAGGGCACTGGTAATGAACTGGTGTGCTCTTCCTGAGGTAAGACTTTCTGTCATTCTCAGCATTCATTAGTTCCCTGTAGTTCTTTGTGCAGGACTGAAGCCTTGTGAGCTTTCCTTCTATGTTAGCATGTCTGTATAGGCAGACATTTTGGTAAGACTTCATGGGTATAGTTTCTTTGATATTTCTAGAGAAACAATCTCAGGGCAAACTTCCTGTTCCTCTGACTCTTACAATACTTCTGCTTCCTCTTCTACAGTGATCCTTGAACCTTGGGTGCAAACATTCTGTCATAGATGTATCAGTTGTGACTGAATTCCATAACTCCAAATTATGATTGGTTGTGATATTCTATAATGGTTCCTATGTATTGCAAAGAGAAGTTTTCTTGATGAGGGTGAGGATTATAGTTATCTGTGTGTATAAGGATAAATATTCAGAATATAACTGAGAATTATCCTTTTTTTAGTAAGCTGGGACTTGTAGGTTCTCCTCCAAGATCTATGACTTCACTAGTCCTGGGTGTTGCATAGGTTTCCAGTACCAAGCATGCTTTCAATCCAATTGTAAGGACCTCAAATCCAATTAGAGAGCTGTTGTTTAACACCAATGAATTATGTTACTATTTTACCCTTAAGGTATTGTGCCATGCTAGCTGCTGTGTTTCATAAGTATCACAGCTGACTAGGACTATTGATAGTTTTCCTCCTCTAAAGATTGCATGACACCTTTGATACATGAAAACTAGTCCTCAGGGAGGAGATGTTCAGGTCAGGCCTAGGTCTTCTGGGTCCTAGGTCCATCACGCATGTTGTCTTCACCAATACAAACTTACCTTCTACCTCTGGGGGCAACCAAGGGCAACAGCCTTTAATGTTTCCACAGCTGTTGGAGAATCCTGACTGACAGCTCAAAGTAGGGTTCTCTTGATTGATATTTGTAGTTTGGTTTGGTTTGATGTCATTGCTTTTGCAGAGGTTTCATTTCTTTCTTAGAGTACTGGTAACTGAGCAATGGCAAAAGTAGGAAGATGGTAAGAAAGTCCTCAAATAAAACTAGGAGATGTCCAACCCAAAAGATGCAGATACCATAATGCAGAAACACAGGCAACATGGGAAAGCAAGGCAATATAGATCGCCCTAAGAGAACAAAAGGCACAATAGATTAATCCAAGGATACCAAAATACTGATACACTAAATGGAAACTCAAATGTCTACATATAAATTCATAATTTCATCATATAATTATTCATATAATAACACATTATTATCTAACAATATAATCAATAATTTCAGTGAGAATAAACAAGGAAAAGAATGCAAATTAATTTAGGAGACAGATAATTAAGAAAGAAAACACAGGTAGAAAATTCAACAACAAAACTGAGAGTTAAATAGTGAAATCTGGTGTTACAAATGGAAATGTCAATAAACATTTTTTAAAAAAATCAGAATGGAAAGCAATATTGATGTAATAGATCAAAAGGAAGAAAGACTGTCAAGGGAGGCCAACAAAATCAGCAACGTGTCACAGTCAGACATAACGAAGGACAAGAAAGCCTGAAACCATCATGGCCTTCTAAATGTCCACTAACATGGGAAAGCAGGCCAATTAGAGAGGACAGAGTCTTGGGAGAACAGTGCAGAGGCATCAGGAACAAAGTACATGACATATGAAAAATGTAATGAAAACTACATTTTGTCTACTATGTCCAAAAATACTTAATAAAAGGGAAATCTCTCTTTCACATTTTTCTTTATTGGTGATTATTTTCTTTTTTTTTCCTCCAGGTACAATTTTAAAGGCTTAACTTCAATAATCATATTTATTCTTTCAAGACAGTTTTCTCCCCCATAGACCTCTGTGAAATTAAAATCAGAGCTGCCAGAAAGTCTTTCAGATTATCAGGCGGGATCTCTCTGCCACCACGGCATGTTTCTGCTCCCATCATTGCCTACATCCCACACAGAGCATTAAGCGTGGACCTGGATGACTTTCTCATTGTTTAGTCCCAATCTCTAGCCTCTGCGTGGTAAAATTATAACTGAGTGGGAAGCGATGTCTGTTCAGTTCAAGGATCTGTTGAAGTCATCCAGATACTTTGCCCATAGCAACAGAAAGAAGCTAAGTGCCACACTTAGAGTTTAATACTAAGCTTGGAAAATTGTAATGAATAGAACTTTCCTTTTAATACATGTGTGGTTCAAATAGAGGGACAGGTAGGCTCCTATAGAGTAAATCGAATGCTTGAAGACATAAATTACAAATCTAAATATTGTATGTAGTGTTTTCCACTTTCATTAACATTTTACTGCTTCTAGAAGTTCAGTTTACACCAGCCTGGGAGCGCTTAGGGAGGGACCCATGGCTCCAGCTATCTATGCAAGGGAGCTATATATAAGTGGGAGAAGAGATCCTTGGTCCCATGAAGGCTGGACGTCATGGGGGGGGGATACTCGAGGGTGGGGAGGTGAGGTACAGGGGAGGGTGGGTGGGGGTACACCAACGTGATGGCAGGAGGAGGGGGGAAGGGATAGTGAGTTCCTGGGAGGGAGGGGGGAAATGGGGTAAGGAGAGAACATCTGAAATGTAAAAAAAAATTTCCAATAAAAAATTTCCAATAAAAAAAAAAAAGAAGAAGTTCAGTTTATTGCTGTAAGTAGGTGTGAAGTTCAAAATCAAACATTGGTTTGGTTCATTGAGGTTCTTTTATAATAGAGCTAAGTTGGCATAGCCTTGGCTGGAGGAAGTGAGGTCACCAGGGTGTACTGATGAGTGGTACTGGGACTCTGGTCTGCCTCTTTCCATCTCAGCTCCTTCTCTTTCCCTCCACTCCCCTCACCTCTCTGTGACATGAAGCCAGCAAATGTCATGCCAGGCTTGAAGTTCTTTCTCACAGCAGGAACCAAGGGACTACAGACTGAAAAGATGAGGGAGATGAGAAAAGATGAGTTTCCCCTCTTTGCTTTTGGCAGTTTATCGTAGCAATGGGGCTTCTAACATGTGACCCTGAGAAGTACATGGAACTTTCAGGATCAGTTCATTCTTTTTCTATAAAAATGGCAGTTGATGTTTTACAAAGCATCTAAATGAAGATGAGGTTTTGGCAATTGAGACTTTGGTAGCAATTGCATGTAATCTGTAAACCACTTTTGGGGAAAAGGGCTATTGCAACAAAATGAACTCATTAGGCCCTTGCACATGGGATACTTAACCATTTATTTAGGTCTTCTACAATTTAAATTTATGAAAATAGTCTTGCGCCCGGGCAGTGGTGGCACACGCCTTTAATCCCAGCACTTGGGAGGCAGAGGCAGGTGGATTTCTGAGTTCAAGGTCAGCCTGGTCTACAGAGTGAGTTCCAGGACAGCCAGGGCTACACAGAGAAACCCTGTCTGGAAAACCAAAAAAAAAAAAACAAAACAAAAAAAAAAAAAACAAAACAGTCTTGCAATTCTCATTATACAAGAGTTTGAACTTCTTTAGCTAAATTTATTATTTCTGGTGATATTGTAAATGAATTTGTTAATTTCATTTTCAGACAGTTCATTACTATGAATAGAAACATGACAGATTTTTATATGTTGTGTGTTCTGCACTGGTATTATATGCTGAAGTTTTGCTCAAGTATTTCATTGAAAACAAACATTGTAATTTTAATGGATTCTTAAAAGCTTTTTAAATGGAAAGATCAAGATGTACACAGTTAAGAGAAATGTTAGCTCCTTCATTTTCATCCTAATGCCTTTCCATTCTTTTTCTTCCCTAAGTGCACAAGTGAAAACCTCTGGTACAATAAAAATGAAAGTACAGAAAAGGTGTGTTTGTCTTGTTCCTAGAAGCTTCCATCTTTCAGCATTAAGTATGCTGTTTATCTTGCAATTTCAACAGATGGTTCCTTGAGGACATTTTCTCCTATGTTTTGCTTTTGGGGGTGTGGAGGGAGGTGTTTTCTTCTTTACAAATACTAAATTAAATATTGTGGTTTTTGTCATCTACTCTGTTTTTATTATGATATGCATATCTTTTTGTTCCTGTATTAATATACTATGTTGATGACATTGATTTCCCCATTATTTATTCACTTTATATCCTTGGTAGCAGGCCCCCTCCCATTCCCCACCTCATATAGCCCTCCTGCACCATCTACTCTCTTTCTCTATGAAAAAGGGGAGACCCTCCCGGGTACCAACCCACTCTGACAGCACATCAAGTCACTGCAGGACTAGGCACTTTAGCTATTCATCGGAATTGGCTTCATCACACAGAGTTGTTCTTGGTAAATGATTCGGGTATTAAAACCTCTGCTTTCTCAACTGTAAGAATATTGATTCTATATATCTTAACAAGTAGTAAGGATAAAGTGCACACAGACACACAAACAACACACAGACACACACACAAGCAGATCATGCAATGTGTTCTGAATGTGTTATGCCCTTTCTGACTGTGTAGCAATGGGCTATGAGTACTAGCAGTTACTTAATCATGCGTTTGCTTTTCTATTCAGTTTCAAACGATGAGGTCTTGCTGACACGTCAATTAGTAAGAGCTGTTTTACACCAATAAGAGAGATGACTTAATCCCTTATTAGTCACTTGGAAGTGTCCACCCTAGAAAGTCAGAGCCAGGAGTTTGTCATTCCCAACTTCCTGATGTCATATGGGTGCAGTTATCCTAATGGTTTTGTGCCTCAGCTCTTTTTTCTCAAAGTTAGGATCTGGTTTAGGGGTTCTTATCCCAGTATATGGTGAACCGACCTTAAAAAAAAGACTAGACTTCCGCTTCCGGTCTGGGCCCAGGCAGCAGATCCCTGGAGGCAGCTCTGCACTGAATCTCACAAAACCCGGCAGAAGTGGGGCACCCAGCAGCTCTGACCCAGGCAGTATCTCTGGTAAGGAGACAGCAACACCCACCCCAAACAGGGAGTAACTGGGACCCACCGGGACCCACTGAGACCCAGGGATTTACTCCTGGCCCAGAGCACCGGCTCCTTCCGGTCTGGGTCGGAGCTCCAGCAGATCCCAGGCGGGAGCTCTACACCAAATCCCACAGAACCCAGGGGAAGCAGGGCTCCTAGGAGCTCTAACCCAAGCAGCTTCCTATGCAAGGAGGCAGCAACACTTGCCCCAAACGGGAGTAACTGGGACCCACCGGGACCCGGGTACTCACTCCTGGCCCCAGCACTGGTTCCTTCCGGTTTGGGCCTGGGCGCTCAGCAGATCTCGGGCGGCAACTCTGCACCCAATTTCACGGAACCCAGAGGAAGCGTGGCTCCCAGGAGCTCTAACTCGAGCAGCTTCTTAAGCAAGGAGGCAGCAACACCTGCCCAAACAGGGAGTAACCAGGTCCCACAGGGATCCAGGAACTCACTCTCGGCCCAGAGCACTGATTCCTTCTGGTCTGGACCAAAGCACTGAGCAGATCCTGGGCCCTAGCTCTAATCTCAGCAGCGACACCCAAAACCTAAACAGTTCTGACACAACCAAGAGAACAGGAAAGACAGGAAAGACAGGTTCCAGCCAGAAGCACAAGGAGAACCAGATGGCAAAAGGCAAGCGCAAGAATACAACCAGCAACCCAGAACACATGTCATCATCAGAACCTAGTTCTCCCACATTAAGTCCTGAAACTCCCCATATCACCAGGAAAGCAAGAGTCAGACCTAAAATCACTTTTAATGATGATGATGGAGGACTTTAAGAAGGACATAAATAACATTCTCAAAGAATCTGAGGAAAACACAGGTAAACAGGTAAAAGCCCTTAAAGAATCACAAGAGAACACAACCAAACAGGTGAAGGATTTATACAAAACCATCCAGGACATAAAAATGGAAATAGAAACAATAAAGAAATCACAAAGGGAGACTACTCTGGAGATAGAAAACCTAAGAAAGAAATCAGGAGTCACAGACGCAAGCATTACCAACAGAATACAAGAGATAGAAGAGAGAATCTCAGGTGCAGAAGATATCATAGAAAATATTGACACAACTGTCAAGGAAAACGAAAAATGCAAAAAACTCTTAACACAAAACATCCAGGAAATCCAGGACACAATGAGAAGACCAAACCTAAGGATAATAGGAATAGAAGAGAGTGAAGATTCACAACTTAAAGGGCCAGTAAATATCTTCAACAAAATCATAAAAGAAAACTTCCCCAACCTAAGGAACGAGATGCCCATAATCATTCAAGAAGCTACAGAACACCAAATAGACTAGACCAGAAAAGAAATACCTCCCGTCACATAATAATCAAAACACAAAAAGCACAAAACAAAGAAAGAATTTTAAAAGCAGTAAGAGAAAAAGGCCAAGTAACATATAAAGGCAGACCTATCAGAATTACACCAGACTTCTCACCAGAGACTATGAAAGCCAGAAGATCCTGGTCAGATGTCATGCAGACCCTAAGAGAACACAAATGCCAGCCCAGGCTACTATTTCCCAGCAAAACTCTCTATTACCATAGATGGAGAAACCAAGATATTTCATGACAAAGCCAAATTTACACAATATCTTTCAAAAAAAAAATTTTTTAAAAAAAAAAAACCCAAAAAAAAGAAAAAAAAAATTTTTTTTTTTTCCCCCAAAACCCCCGGGGAAAAAAAGGGGGTTTTAAAAAAACCCCCCTTTAAAAAAAAAAAAAAAAAAAAACCCCCCCCCCCCCCCCCCAAAAAAAAAAAAAAAAATTGGGAAAAAAAGAAAAATTAAAATTAAAAAAAACCCCAAAAATTTTAAAAAAAAACCCCCCCCCGGGGGGCCAAACCCTTTTTAAAAAAACCCCCCAAAAAAAAAAGAAAAACCCCCCTTTTTTTTTCCCCAAAAACCAAAACCCTAAAAAAAAAAAAAAAAAAGAAAAAAAAAAAAAAAAAAGGGAAAAAAATTTAAAAACCCCCCCCCGGGGAAAAAAAAAAAAAACCCCCCGGGGGGCCCAAAAAAAAATTTTTAAAAAAATTTTTTAAAAAAAAAAAAAAAAAAAAAAAAAACCCCAAACCCCAAAAAAAAAAACCCCCAAAAAAAAATTTTAAAAAAAAAGGGGTTTAAAAAAAAAAAAAGGAAAAAAAAAACCCCCCCCCAAAAACCCAAAAAAAGGGAAAAATTTCCCCCTTTTAAAAAAAAAGGAAAAAAACCCCCCTTTCCCCCCAAAAAAAATTTTGGGTTTAAAACCCCCAAAAAAAAAAAGGGAAAAAAAAAAAAAGGGGCCCCAATTTTTTTGGGGCCCTTTTAAAAAAAAAAAAAAAAAACCCCCAAAACCCCAAAAAAAAACCAAAAATGGGGGTTTAAAAATTTTTTAAAAAATTTAAAAAAAAAAAAAAAAAAAAATTTAAAAAAAAAAGATTCCCTCCCCAGGAAACTCCAAAATTGAAAAAAGGTCCACAAAACACCTAAAAAAAAAAAAACAAAAAACCTGTTCCCTTTTAACCCATTTGCTGGTCTTTAAACAAAAAGCAATGGGCCCCTAAGGAAACTTCATTTTGTTGAAAGGGGTCAAAGAAAAAAGGAAATTAAAAATTTTTAGTTTAATGAAAAACCATATACCAAAATATACACACAAGGGATCAAAATATAGCTTATTTAAAAAAAAAGGAAAGAACCCAGAGCTTCAAAAAAAGGGAAGTAAAAAAAGGGAAAAAAAAAAACCCCGGTTCCCCGGAAATAATTTCTCCCAAAAACAAAAAATAAAAAAAAAAAAAAAAATAAAAAAAATGGCTTTGAAAAAAAAATAAAAACCCTTTCCCTAAAAGAGGGGGAGAGACAGTATCCAAACCCAAAAAAATTAAAAAACTGAAAAGGGTGACTTAAAACCGAAAACGGGGAAAAATTAAAAAACCATCGACCTTTAAAAAAGCCTTTTACTCAAAAAAATTGGAAAATCTGGATGAAAGGGGGACAATTTTCTAGACGTATCATTTACCAATTTTAAAATTCGGGATTCGGGAAAAACCATCTTTTTTTTTTTTTTTTTTTTTTTTCGAAAAGGGGGTTTCTCGGGTTAGCCCGGCTGTCCTGGAAAACTCATTGTAGCCCAAGGGGGGGCCTTTAACTCAGAAATCCCCCCTGCCCCCTGCCCCCCAAAGTGTAGGTTTTAAGGCGTGCGCCCACTCCCCGGTCAGAAAAAACCATCTTAACACCCCCCTTTCGGGAAAAAGAAATAGAAGCATCATTAAAGTCTCCCCAAAAAATAAGCCCAAGGTCCAGGGGGTTTTTGTGCGGGAATTCTATAAGCCTTCAAGGAAGATTTTAATAAAATTCTTTTCAAACTATTCCACAAAATAAAAAGGGAAGGAACACTACCTAATTCATTCTATAAAGCCACAATTACGCTTATACCTAAACCACACAAAGATCCAACAAGAAAAGAGAACTTCAGACCAATCTCCCTTATGAATATCGACGCAAAAATACTGAATAAAATTCTCTCGAACCGAATCCAAGAACACATCAAAACACTTATCCACCATGATCAAGTAGGCTTTATCCCAGGAATGCAGGGTTGGTTCAATATATGGAAATCCATCAACGTAATCCACTACATAAATAAACTCAAAGAAAAAAACCACATGATCATATCTCTTGACGCTGAGAAAGCATTTGACAAAATTCAACACCCCTTCATGATAAAAGTCTTGGAAAGATCAGGAATTCAAGGTCCATACCTAAACATAGTAAAAGCAATATACAGCAAGCCAACAGCCAACATCAAACTAAATGGAGAGAAACTTGAAGCAATCCCATTAAAATCAGGGACTAGACAAGGCTGCCCACTCTCCCCCTACCTGTTCAATATAGTTCTGGAAGTCCTAGCCAGAGCAATTAGGCAACAGAAGGAGATCAAAGGGATACAAATTGGAAAGGAAGAAGTCAAAGTTTCACTATTTGCAGATGACATGTTAGTATACTTAAGTGACCCCAAAACTTCCACCAGAGAGCTCCTAAACTTGATAAACAACTTTAGCAAAGTGGCTGGGTATAAAATTAACTCAAACAAATTAATAGCATTCCTCTACACAAAGGATAAACTGGCTGAGAAAGAAATTATGGAAACGACACCATTCACAATAGTCACAAATAGTATAAAATATCTTGGTGTGAATCTAACCAAACAAGTGAAAGACTTGTATGACAAGAACTTCAACACCTGAAGAAAGAAATCAAAGGAGATCTCAGAAGATGGAAAGATCTCCCATGCTCATGGATTGGAAGGATTAATATAGTAAAAATGGCTATCTTGCCGAAAGCAATCTACAGATTTAATGCAATCCCATCAAAATTCCCACTCAATTCTTTACAGAGATAGAAAGAGCAATCTTAAAATTCATTTGGAATAACAAAAAACCCAGGATAGCAAAAACTACACTCAACAATAAAAGAACTTCTGGGGAATCTCCATTCCCCATTTCAAGCTGTACTACAAAGCAATAGTGATAAAAACGGCATGGTTATTGGAACAGAGACAGTCAGGAGGATCAATGGAATAGAATAGAAGACCCAGAAATGAACCCCCAAACCTATGGTCACTTGATCTTCGACAAAGGAGCTCAAACTATCCAGTGGAAAAAAGACAGCATTTTCAACAAATGGTGCTGGTCCAACTGGAGGTCAACTTGTAGAAGAATGCAAATTGATCCATACTTATCTCCTTGTACAAAGCTCAATTCCAAGTGGATCAAGGACCTCCACATAAAACCAGCTACACTGAAACTAATAGAAGAGAAAATAGGGAAAAGCATTGATCATATGGGCACAGGGGAAAAGTTCCTGAACAGAACACCAATGGCGTATGCTCTAAGATCGAGGATTGACAAATGGGATCTCATAAAACTGCAAAGCTTCTGTAAAGCAAAGGATACGGTCAACAGGACAAAGCGGGAACCAACAGACTGGGAAAAGATCTTCACCAACCTTACATCTGATAGAGGGCTAATATCCAAAGTATACAAAGAACTGAAGAAACTAGATTCCAGACAATCAAATAACCCTATTAAAAATGGGGTAGAGAGTTGAACAAAGAACTCTCAACTGAGGAAACTCGAATGATTGAGAAACATCTAAAGAAGTGCTCAGCATCCCTAGTCATCAGGGAAATGCAAATGAAAACAACACTGAGATTCCACCTCACACCAGTCAGATTGGCTAAGATCCATAACACAGGTGACAGCAGATGTTGGCGAGGATGTGGAGAAAGAGGAACACTCCTCCATTGTTGGTGGGATTGCAAGCTGGTACAACCACTATGGAAAGCAGTCTGGCGATACCTCAGAAAATTGAACATGGTGTTACCTGAGGACCCAGCTATACCCCTCCTGGGTATATACCCAGAAGATATTTCAACATGCAACAGGGCCACATGCTCCACTATGTTTATAGCGGCCTTATTTATAATAGCCAGAAGCTGGAAAGAACCCAGATGTCCTTCAACAGAAGAATGGATACAGAAAATGTGGTACATTTACACAATGGAGTACTACTCAGCTATTAAAAATAATGAGCTCATGAAATTCTTAGACAAATGGATGGAGCTAGAAAATATCATCCTGAGTGAGATGACCCAATCACAAAAGAACACACATGGTATGCACTCACTGATAAGCGGATATTAGCCCCAATACACACAATACCTAAGATGCAACGCATAAACCTCATAAAACTCAAGAAGAAGGAGGAAGACCAAAGTGAGGGTGCTTTTGTCCCTTTTAGAATGAGTATCAAAAGATTCAACCAGAGCCCCCAGAATCTAAACCTCCAGCCTGAGAACAGACAGGGGCAAGCTGTCCTCTGAAAGGCTCTAACCAGCAGCTGAATCAGACAGATACAGACATCCAGAGCCAAACAGTGGATGGAGCTTGAGGACTCTTATAGAAGAATAGGTGGAAGGATTGTGGGCCCTAAGGAGATAGGAACTGCACAGGAAGATCAACAGAGTAAACGAACCTGAACCCTTGGAGCTCTCAGAGACTGAATCACCAACTGTGGAGCATACCTAGTCTACACAGATCTACCTCCATGGGCTGAACCTAGGCCTCCCTGCACATATGTTGTAAATGTGCAGCTTGGTTTTCATGTAGGTCTCAAACTTCTGGAGTGGGGGCTATCCCAAAACATGCAGCCTGTATATGGAGTATGTTCTTCTAAAAAAAAAAAAAAAAAAAAAAAAACAATTGGTGGAAAGAGGCCATGAATTTGAAGAAGAGTGGAGAAAGGTATACAGGAGAGTTTGAAGGGAGGAAAGAGGAGGAAGAAATGTTGTGTTTAATAAGAATAAATTAAATTTCTGGTTAAAAAAAGAAAGAAAGAAAGAAAGAAAGAAAGAAAAGAAAATGAAGGCACAGCATCCCTAAACTACAGGACACAGTGAAAGCAGTATTAAGAGGAAAATTCACAGCACTTCATATAGAAATTGGAGAAATCCTATAATAGCAACTTAAGAAGACAACTGAAAGCTATAGAACAAAAGAAGAAAACACACCTATGAGGAGTCTACAACAGTTACAGTACTTTTCAGGGCTGAAATCAACATATTTCAAAGCAAGATAACAATCCAACATGTTCAATAAAACAAAGAGCTTGTTCTTCAAGATAATCAACAAGAGAAGACCTTACCAAAACTAACTAAAAGTTGCAAAGACAGTGTCCAAGTGAATAAGTAAATTACAATTTGATTTAAATAATTAAATAAATAAAAAAAAGAAATGCAAAAAAAAAAAAAATGGAGTGGTAGGCAGAGTCCTATCTCTAAAAATTAGATGAACCATGATAATGAAGGCAAAAGGGAGTCAGCACCAAAAAGGTAAAATTATAACAGTTTCTTACATCACATAGGTGGTACTAATTAAATTTAAGCTCTTTTGGAGGTGTCAAGATAGAGTCTCATTGTATGAGCCTATTTCACCTAAATCCACAGAGCTCTGTCTGCCTCTGCTCCCTGAGCATGCTGCCATGCATAGCTTATATTTGAGTTTTTGGTATTTCCCGATGAAACATAGAAATTAATGTTTCTGAGTTTCCTCTTGCTTACAATTAGCATGGAAGTATTCTTTAAAAACCATATGTGATTCAGATATGTGTAAGACGATATGAGTCACAAAAATAGTAATGAAGACATTACTTCCTCACCAAAAATGCACAGTGCGAAGTACACTGGTACTTACTGCAGTCATTTTTTTAAGTGATCACAAGGGATCCATTACTCACAAAAGCACGAGAGCTTAGGGATGAATTGCTTTTTAAAAATCATTGAGTGCAATATTGTGTCTGTAAGGGAATAACTTTCGATTGGTTTTCATTTGCTGTAGTTCTGATAATTGGTCACAAAAGGTGAAATTTCAGCCATTAGACTGAGAAATTTCACACTCATTGTGACTAGTTTATTAAAGCATTGTTTAAAGTTGCAATGTGATCATTAAATGATCATGGTGTTCCTGACCCCTTCAAACACTTTTCTAAAATTCTTCCAAGACTTAGATCCTCAAAAGACTGACTGGACACATGTATGCTAGCTCTTGGGTGGGCCAAAGTGAATAAAACCATGTAAATGAATTATATTAAATAGTATATATTAAATACCTTTAATCTTAAAAAAAAAAAAAAAGACTAACTCTTTCTTGAGAAAAGGACTCTACAATAGCTCCTTCCATCTAACTTTTAACCTTTAACAAGATTATTGCTTTGGGGGCTAAGCTTTTGAAAGGTGTCTTAATCATGGGACAGAATATTAAGGAATACATATGTCACGTCACTTCATTTGAGATCCTCGCCTCTACTGGCTTATGAGAACACACAGAGAAAACAGCTGTCCGCAATGCCAAGACATTTGAGTCTACTAAAGCCTACACTGTCGTCTTGCCAGCATTCAGAGCTGTGAGAATAAATTTCTATTTTTTATAGGGCCCTTCAGTCTGTAAGTGTTTGTTATGGTATGTTAGCCATAGACAATATTATGTCTTTTGTATAGCTTGTATAGTAGGCTGGGACTTCAGTGACATTAGTCACCATAATGCAGAAAGCAGCTGTTGAGGGCAATAGTCAAGATGATTCTTTTGTTCAGCATGAGATGCAGTAAAATCATTTCTGTGGAGTCAGAGACATACATCAAATAAGAAAGCTTTTACTTCTAAAATGCAATGTAAATGGCAGTTACTTTAGTGCTCTGCTTTTAGAAAAACCTGTCAAGCTGTTATGTTCCCATTTAGAAGGGCCTTTCTGCATAAATGCTTTTCTCTGATTACAAAAATCACACCACAACACCATTCTGTTACTGAACCCTGAACTCCAAATTTCAGCCTTTAAAAATATTTCTGTAGGAAACAACATTACTGAGTTAAAGTTCCATATGGAAATATAAAGTAGCATTTTCATTTTTTCTTTATTTAGTAATTTTTTACCTTATTTAGTTAACCTTTACTCATTCGTGTGGGGTGGGGACTGAGTGTCACTGTAGAGAAAAAGACAACTTTTTAGATTTGGCCATAACCCATGATTATGTGAGTCCTTAGGGTTGAACTTGTCATCAGCCTTGGTGGCAAGGACCTGTACCTAATGAGCCAACTCGCAAGCCCTATATGTTTTCTTCTAGACAGTATAAGAAATTGGATCTGAGACCTTGTGAATGCTAGAGAAGTCTTTACTGAGCTATATCCCATCACTGTATTTCTAACTGTGATAGATGATTTTATATACATTTACATGATAACATACATTTCACAGGTTTTTACAATCTCGGCAACATAAGAGCCTCTTTTACCATGCCTTAATACGTTTAGCAATTATATTTTTGTACAATCAAATATAGTAGAATGCTATTTCAGTTTGGTTTTGAATTTGGACTATTGAAAGTTTGAATATATTTCCATGTGTTAATTCACCATTTAAATCTTCACTTTGATGAACCGTTCTTTGCTCAGTTTTCTGTTAGGCTTTCCTTTGTTTCTCGGGAATTTCTTAAAATTAATGAAATAGTAGTTTATCAATGAAATAGAATATGTTTTTCAAGATTACCTTTTAAGTTTCTTAATAATGATGTTGAGCAAGAATTTATTTTCACTTAGTTTAATAAATTTTATCTCACAGTCATGATTTGTTTAAAAATGCATTATGTTTTTACATTAGGAATTTTGAAAAAATTATTTTTATTTAAATTATTATCTTATCTAAAACATATTTAGACAAAGAATGATATAGGGAGTGGTGGTGTTTGGACAAGAACGGTCCCCACAGACTCATGTAGTTTAGTGTCTAGTCATCAGGGAGTGAAGCTGTTTGAAAGGCTTGTAAGAATTAGGAGGTATGTCTTTGTTGCCCTATTGAAGAAAATTTGTCACTGCGGGGTGGGCTTATGGTTTTCAAAAGCCCATGCCAAGCTTCAATAGCTCTCTCTCTTCTTGCTACCTGCAGTTCAGGATGTAGAACTCTCATCTACTCCATTAGCAACATGTCTTCATGTGTTACACCACATTCCTTGCCATGAAGATAATGCTCTAACCTTTGAAACCGTTTCTTTGATCTTGGTGCCTCTTCAAAGCAATAGAACAGTGACTAAGTCCAAAATCATTATAATTTTCTAGGTATATATCTAGCTATTGCAACTTGTTCTACTAAATAATCAATTTTTCTTTGTTGATTTGAAATAACATCCCATCATATGCTATATTTATAAATGACTTCAGATTCTTTTGGGATTTTCTAACTCTGGTCTATGTTACTATTCTTATGCTGGTACCCAATGAACTTTCAGTTTAGACACACATAGGATACTTATTACAGTACAATGGTGAATGATCCTAGCATACATCACTTCCATAGTAAGATATTTTGGTCTCTACACATAAATGCAAACGGTATCAACAATTTTAATTGTCAAAACTGCTTTTAATCTTATTTATTTCCTCTTCATATATATCAACACTTTAGGCTGGCCTACAAACTAATGAGTTCACAACAGCATTTGTAGAAGCCAAATCTCAAGAATTTAGCATTATAACAGCAAGGAAGCGGTACTCAGCGCCATCTCATGTTATATTCCTCCCAATCACTCTACTGCTAAACACTCCCAGGCATTTAGATCAAGCTACTTTAACAGCAGCATTCAGCAAACTCACTTCACCCTCCAAAAGCAATCATTGATTTAGTAATGATTGAGATCTTACATTACCAAACAATTCCAGGTGTTTCTAGTGTTCATTCAGATGTGTTCTGCACACAGTACCTCCTATTTCACCCTGATTAATTATCTCATGAATGTTCACAACTGGACATTCTAAAGTCTCTTGTATGGTACAGGGTCTTTGTCCTTGACTAAGAAAAAGTGAAGACCCTGACTTGTAATTCTCTGCTTAAGCCCAATGAACTTCCTTGTATTCTGCAGTGTAGTTACTTTCTGCATATAATATAGTCATACAAAATCTTCAGTGTCATGAGGTCACTACAAGTGTTTTATTTTTTTTTCCCACTGGAATTTCTCTGGAATATATCTTCTGTTCTTTCACAATGCTGATTTCTTTGTGGGACCCAGAAATCTTTCTGCTATTAAAGAAATCATAAGCATCATAAAATGTATTTATATGCTATGCTATCAGCATGATTCCTGCATATCTGAGTGAATGAAATACAAGTCTCAGAACAGCACCTTTAATATAACTAACATTTGAGTGTTTTGCACTGCAGAATATCTTTTAGGAAAAAAGCCCTTTATTTTTCAGTGACATCTAAATGAAGTCTTACCACAGTTCATAACTGGAAGAAGCAAACATTCTGTTGTGGGAGATATTTAAATCTCCAACCCAAATATGACCAGTCAATGAAAACACAGCTCAGTAATTATGAATATATTCTGTAAGCCTAGATTGGGCAGATACCCCTACACTACTCTGTTCCTCAGCTATGAGACCCTTATACTTGAGGGTTTTCCAGATCCTGCATCTCTCCTTCTACCTTCTGCTTCTCAGTCATCCTCCTTCGTCATCTTCCTCCTCCATTGTCTTCCTCCAGTCCTCCCCTCTGCTCTCTTCCACCAACCTTTATTTCTCCACCTCCCCTGCTTCTGCCAATCACTGGCCTTTATTTTACAAATTAAGATGGGCAGAAGGTTCACTAGAATTCACCTGTGTAATGATTCACTCCTCTGCAGCCCTTCCCCGGAAAGGGAAATTAGTATCAAAATACAAGGCCGGGGCTATCCATAACAACATTCCTCTTCTTCAATACAATAAAAATTGATTGGTAGCACATAGCAATCTTTTCTGTCTCTAAACTGTTAGGTTCCACAGAATCAAAAACAGAGAGCTGTTTTCTAGAACACTGTAGACGAGTGTTTTGTTTAGGTATAATTAATGAAAGACTATATTATTTTGGACCAGTGAGATGGCTCAGCACAGGAAGTCATTTGCTGCCAAGCCTGACGACCTGAGTTCTATCTCCAGGTCCAACATAGTAGAAGGAAATAACTGACTACTGAAACTCATTGTCTGCCTTACATGCAGACAGCATGGCATGTGCACACATTCTCGACATGCATGGATAATCAATGAAATCAACCCATAAGTGTAATTTTTTTTTAAAAAAAAATTATTTTTAGATCTTAAACTTTTTTATTTTATTTTTATTTTATTGGGTTTTATCGGTTATTTTATTTATTTACATTCAAATGTTATCCCCCTTCCCAGTTTCCCCTCTACAAGCCCCCTATCCCATCCCCTCCTGCTTCTATGAGGGTGCTCCCCCCCACATCTACCCATTCCCACCTCACCACCCTAGCATTTCCCTATGCTGGGGCATCGAGCTTCCACAGGACCAAGGGCCTCCCCTCCCATTGATACCAGATAAGGCAATCCTCTGCTACATATGCCACTGGGGCCATGGATCCCTCTTTGGTGGATGGTTTAGTCCCTGGGAGCTTTTGTGGGGAGTGGGGGACCTGGTTGGTTGATATTGTTCTTCCTAGGGGTTGCAAATACCTTCAGCTCCTTCAGTTCTTCCCCTAACTCCTCTATTTGGGGCCCTGTGCTCAGTCTGATGGTTGGCTGAGAGCATCTGCATCTGTATTGGTCAGGATCTGGCAGACCCTCTCAGGGGATGGCTATATCAGGCTCCTATCAGCAAGTGCTTCTTGGCATCAGCAATAGTGTCTGGGTTTAGTGTCTGCAGATGGGATGGATCCCTAGGTTAAAATGATGTTCAAAATGTGATGTGATGTGTGTGTGTGTGTGTGTGTGTGTGTGTAGGTGGACACATGAGTATATGTATGGAGGTCAGAGGACTACTTGCAGGAATTGGTTCCGTCCTTCCATCATATGGATCCTGGGGTTCAAACTCGACTTAGTCTTGACTTCGGGCACCTTTACTCACTGAGCCCTTACTTAATACATAATTAATTATTGCACAAGAATATTACTTAAAAATAGTTACATAATGATTTTCCATTATGTCTTACTTGAAGATTATCTATCATAAATGGTATTTTACCTAATTTTGGACATTTTTTCTTTGTCCCTTTGATCGTATAAGGACTAAAGTTAACGTTGCTGTTTTAATGTATTTATGAAAGGATCGTTCACCTGAAGGTACCTTATCCTAAATCCAATTCCATGATCCTCATGTGTCAGCCTCCTGAGTAGCTTGGATCATAAGCCCAGCTCTTTACTTGGAAAAATGTGGAGTCGTGTTCCATTTCATGTTCACAGCACATCTTCTTTGTCATCATTATCTATGGACATGTGACTTACTTGTTTGCCTCGGCATTTATGATTATGCTGCAATGAGAGTAATTCAAGATTTAGATCTGAGATTCATATGTATGCTGTGTGTTCACATGTGTGTAGCAGGAGCAGAGTGGTAAGTGTCTGTGTGTATGTGTGTATGTGTATGTGGTATATGACTCTGAGTGAGGGGGCAGGGTGGGGTGTATGTGTGTGGGGGGGGAAGAGAGATAGGGAGAGGGAAAAGGAGAGGGAGAGGGAGAGGGGGAGAGACCTCTAAGTGTGTGTGTGTGATGTGTGTATGTATATGGTAATATAGTATAGGACTCTGTGTGTGTGTGTGTGTGTGTGTGTGTGTGTGTGTGTGTGTGTGTGTTTGCGTGTGCTCTTCAGGTCTATTTTTATAGTTAAGAATGGATTATCTTTAAAAACAGACATCTTTACTGTTTTCTCTCTCATTTAGATGCTTTGATTCCCTGCCTAGTTGCCCTGGACCATGGCAAATAAAAGCATCAGGAATCAGTATTCTGATTTTTTTGAATGTTTATTATTTTTTTCAAAAAAATATTTGTATTCACTTTACACCCTGATCATAGCTCCCCCTTCCTCTCCTCCCAGTCCTGCCCTTACAAATCCCTATTCCCGGTACCCCTTCCCCTTCTCCTCAAAGGGTAAGCCCCACTCCACCCTGGGACATCTAGTCCTAGCAGGACTAGGAGCATCTTCTCCTTCTGAGACTCAATCAGGCAATCCAGGTAGAGGAAGTTCAATGACAGACAACAGAGTGAGAGACAGTTCCCCACCCCCTGCTCCAATTGTTAGGTGACCCACATGAAAACCAAGCTGCACACCTGCCACAAATGTGTACAGAGCCTCCATGGGCTAGCTGGAGGGATCAGGGACACCACAGAAAAACCTACAGAGTCAATTAATGTGGACCTAGGAGTCGGGTGGGGGGGCTCACATAGACTGAACCACCAACCAAAGAACATATAAAGGCTGGACCTAGGTCCTCAACACATTTGTGACAGTATCCTGATTTTTGACTAAAAGCTTTCAGGTTTACAATGTTCCGTGTCATACTATACCTGTGTATTGGTGTTCTGGATTACACAGGATGATTGATCAAAGAAAGAGAGCCATTGCAGAATGAGTTTAGTCTTCTCAGCAACAGAAGGATCAGCAGAAGGACTGAATCCTGACAGCTTCCTAGAAGCTCTGTATATTGTTACGCAAAACGCATCTTTAGCAAGTCAATTTTCCACATACAAAAACTTCTTATCAGAGCTAGGGTTGCCCTGAAAGACCCATCACCTAAGCAATTTTCAGTCAAAAGAGACTTCCTGGTTTGCCAGGCCTGTCAAAGTTATGAAAAGACTCTGAGAACCCTTCAAAAGAATAATCCCCTAAAATCTCAGATAGCAATCGCTGTCAAGAGGCTACCTCAAAGCTTAGATTCCATCACTCAAGACTCATGCCAGATACAATGGTTCTGCTAAAATTGTACTACGTCTGTGGGCTTGTTCTATATCGTCTTTATTAAGTAATTTGATGTTTTTATGAAGGGATAATTCACCCATGAACTTGATTCTTGATTTTCAGATTTCAGTATTTTCACTTTGACCCCATCTGAAGCCCAGAGGAGTGTGTGTGTGTGTGTGTGTGTGTGTGTGTGAGCACTATAGTTATTTTTCAGGCATCTGTGATGATGGTATGAATTCTATCTTTTGCTTGTCATACAAGTTCGGATTAGGTTTTCTTTATTTGATTTTGGCACATACCTACAGCTAGTTTCACATTTGATTGCTTTGTGATGAATATGGACAACTATTATTACAGCTTTTTATTTTGTTTTGTTTGAATTTGAGGTTTCTTTGTGGTCTGGTCCCCAGTCATTTTTTATAATGAATTGTTCCAAGATTACTTGAAGAAAAAAAGCATGTCATTTTTAGGGGCGTGTGTGTGTGTGTGTGTGTGTGTGGTGTGTGTGTGTGTGTGTCTTAGATTGCTCTTCTGTTATTTCACATTTGTTTGAAGAAGGTTTAACCAAAGTCTCATACAGATGTTTTCCTTCTAACACTTCCAGAGCTCCCAGTATTGGCTTACACACAGTTTTGCTAGACTCTGCCCAACAGCTATCTAGCAACAATTTGCATCACCATCCTCTCCCAGGTGCAAGCCAGTTGTGATAGCAGGACTGCTTGCTGCCCTAGCCTTTCTTCTTCCATTCTTTCTGTTTCCCCATGTGTTCCTGGTTGGCTCTCTTCCTTTCTTTCTCTTTCTCTCTTCCTCTCTTCCTCTTTCTCTCTTCCCCTCTCTTTCTGTCTTTCTCCCCCCTACACCTCTACCCCTTCCCAGGTCTCTGCCCCTCCCCCCATAATAAATCTTCTCTATACTAGGTCTGTAGCATGACTTGATTCCTCGGGGGACACCTCCAGGTATTCCCTTCCTCCTGCCTCATTATACCCCACCTTATATTTCATGACACCCAGAGTGCTGAAGACTGTGTAATGATTTCCAAGTCTTATATCCTTAGTGTGGATTCTTCTTTCTGCAATAAGACATTTTTCTTTGGTTTTATGCTGCTGTTTGCCTCAACTCCAGCTCTCTTGATATTTGTGCTTGGTTTTAGTTGCCCAGACTGTGTCGTTGTCTCTCCTACTGTTTACGCTTCAAAAACATTACTTTACTTTTAGCATGTACTGAAGACCAGATGGCCAGACCTCAGTGCCTGCTCCTGAGCACACCACCATTTCTTTTAGCAGTTGTGTTTTCTCTGTCTATCCCTGTGTTTCCAGGCATCTATTCTTGTTTGTATTACTTCCTCCATGATCTTGATCTCCTGATGCTTCTTCCCTCATTTCGTCTTCTTTGTCTCATCCAAAGGAAGTGGAGCTGCTGAGGTGACCCCCTTAGCTAGTACTGTATTGCCATGAAAAGACACCATGACCAGGACAACTCTTATAAGAGAAATCATTTAAATGGTGGCTTCCTTATAGTTTCAGAGGATGCTTTCATTATGATTATAGTGGGAAAGGAGACAGGCATTGTGCTGGAACACTGAGAGCTTTACAATCTGATCCAAAGTGTGTATGTGTGTGTGT
Organism: Mastomys natalensis; assembly: GCA_021653895.1. Classification (NCBI taxonomy): domain Eukaryota; kingdom Metazoa; phylum Chordata; class Mammalia; order Rodentia; family Muridae; genus Mastomys; species Mastomys natalensis. The sequence goes on from JAJTUV010000674.1 coordinate 1,116,552, forward strand.
GTGTGGTGTGTGTGTGTGGAGAGAGAGAGAGAGAGAGAGAGAGAGAGAGAGGAGAGGGGAGAGAAGGAGAGAGGACTGTGAGATAGGTGGTGAACCTTTGAAGCTTCAAAGCTAACTGCCTGTAAGTGAGTGTCACCCCTCCTCCAACAAACCTTCTAATCATTCACAATGGCTATCAACTCAGAATAAAGGAAGAAATTTTATGAGTCTATGGGGTTCATTCTCATTCAAACCACAAAAGATTTAACTCTTCATTTTTCAGGGCTCCGCTCACTTGGTGGTTTAAAGCAATACTACTGCAGTATATGGCTATGAAGACTACAAATCCCATATCAAGACTGCCGAGTGTTAACAATTGCTCCAGAAACTGTAGAGGAATGAATACTTCCTTGCCCCTCACAGCATGTAGAGGATTGCTAACAGTTGTTGGTGGTCCAGGCTTGGAGACGAAGCTCCTTATTGTCTTCACAGGGTACTTAACCCGGCTGTGTTTCTACATGGCTACCATCTAGTCAACACTTCAGACAATCTTTGTGCCACTAATGTCTTTGTATGAATTCTGCTCTTGTAGTTGAGGCAGCCAGCACTGTAATTTCTCATAACAATGAAAAAGATCTGGAAATACAGAAAAATGTTTCAAGAGTAGAAAGGGATTTTATTTTATTAAACAGCATGCTCATTTACAACTTTGTTTCAAAAGTATCTTTAAATAAGAAACACTAACCTTTTTCCCCAATGATACATAAAAAATCTTGAATTAGAAATAGTGAGTACCAACAGTTTAAGGTGGCCTCTAAAATGGATCAGCCATGCCATTCTAAAATATCAGGACTGCAGTAAAATAAAAGCTGTGTTTAAAGACAAAGGGGATACTTCTCTGATAAAAGCAGGTGGGTGTGTGAAGCTCACAGGTAAGGGACACCATTAGACAGACCCTGTTTCTTTGTCTCCTTCAAGTTGACCATCAGCCTTGATTAGAAAAGACCAAGCTGGCTTCAAAAATGAACTTACAAATATATCATGAAGTAAAGGTTAAAAGACAGACTTCTCATAATACACAGTTCTGAAAAAAATCTCTGCTGAAAAGAGTCATATGGAACTCTGTCCAACTCATTAATAAGAAAAGAAAGCAAGATTTTCCTTTATCTGGTAATTTAATATATTGCAAGGGGACTCACAGTTGGACAGATAACCTTGGTTAGAATCTTCTGTTACAAATACATGAGCTAGAGGCTGGAGAGATGGCCTACCTGTTAAAAGCTCCTGCTGGTTCAATTCCCAGCACTCATGTTGGGTGGCTTACAACTGCCTATAAGTCTATCTCTAGGCGATACAGCTCCTTTTTCTGGTATCCTTGGGCATCTGGACATGTTTGTGTGTATATGTGTGTATGTATATATATCCATACATAGAAATATATATTAATATATATAATTAAAATATAATATAATATAATTATATAATATATATATATATATATATATTATATATAAAAACATATTTACCATGCAAATAATTTAATTAACTAATACATAGTTTAGAAGCAAGACTACTGCTCTGAGTAGATAAATGATAGATGGTGTAGCAGACTTTTCTGCACGTACAAGTGAGGACATTTATGAGCATCAAGCTAAAGGTGGTAGACAGGAGTTTATTCCATATTTTATTTCCTATCCAAGTACTAACCAGGCTCAACCCTGCTTAGCTTCCCAGATAAGAGGCACTGTCACTGCAGAGGATTTCATACTATTTATGGCCTTACTTTGTTTCATCAGAGAGCTTTTTGAAACCTATAGAGTTCTCTTCTTCTTTGGCGACCTTCACTAAATTGTGAAATGCCTAGAATAGTCTATAACAGAGAGAAATCCATATCTCGTGTTCTTTCTATAGTTAAATCATAATCTGAGACGTGAAATCATTGAAATAGACATTGTAGTATTTAAATACATGAATACTACAAGAACATAACACTTTTGATATAGCAATGGCAACAATCAGGCTTCATCTTATGCGACAGGGCAAGGTGTTGGAATATGACTGTAGTCGCTTTTGGGTTAGCTGTTATCTGCTTTCCAACACAGTGTGCTTAGCCTTGTGTGCCTGAGAAATGGCTCTCTCTATCTCTTGGCATCAAGGTCCCATTTTATCTACAATTCCTTTCTGCAGAAAGAACACCTTTCCCGTATTGTGCATTGTTAAGAACATGCATCAACGTTATCAAACTTATCACTTAAACATTGCCATGTTAAGTAGGAATGAATGTAAATATGTTTGAATATATCACATGACACTCTAGAATAGCTGCTCTATTTTAAAGATACAATACTGTAATAACTTGGCCTCTTTTCCCCAAGATTAAAATCATTCTGAATCAAAGCAGCACAAAACTACTCTACTACTTTGAAGGACTAAATCTCTGCAGAAGAAAAGGTTTTAGATAGTATCTAAAAGCTTGTAATCAATAAAAGAGGAGCTTGTGCCAACTATCAGAGAAAAATAGGCCATGTTTGTTTGAGAGAGAGCAGGTGACAGGGCAGTAGACCAGATAGGTTGGAGGAAGAAATTGAAGAAGGAAATGGATGAGATTATATTTAATTTCAAAGTTTAAAAATTATCAGTTTGGAAAAGCACATCAAAGTTAACCTTTATAGACAAGTGAAGCAGTATCCTGAATTGACATTGACGCTAGACTCAATCACCATCTCTTTAAGACCCCACTTTTAAGCAGATATGCTCTTCTGCAGTTCTATATGCACCCAAACCACGACCTTAAAGCAGGATTGCTATCATCTTCAAGACTCAAAAAGGAAGTTATTATTAGTGCATGTAATGTGGCCCAAAACTTCAGCCATGTAAGCAAACCTTCAGAAGACAGCATTGTATGCTGTCTTACAGTACATGGATTCTACTTTTATGTTCAGTACATGAGCCTTTAAGCTTTTAGAGCAAGTATTGAGAGAGTTGGGGGTTGGGCACTGGAATTCATTTTGTAAAATGCTGATGGACTTGTTAGAGGATACTAGGTGGTTTTCAAGTGACTTCTTGGAGACTGTGGATTTAATTCATGATGTGTAGATAAAGCTAGCAATCTTTTACACGGATCTCCAGCTTCCATTACACATACTTCTGTATGCTCCTCTCACTTAGAGTATATAGAACACCTCTTTCTCTCTATCCCTCTCTCTTCCTCCCTCCCTCCCTCCCCCCACCCTCATAGGTGTGCATGTGTGTATGCATGTACGTGTGTTTACAGGCATGTCAAGGCTTTATGCAGGTCAACTGAGTGTTGGATCACTAAACTATAGTCCCAGTCCTAGCTTTTATATATGTTCATTATTCAAGACAGAATTTTACAGACATGGATAGTCCATATGATTTTACATATAAAGCCTCGTCAAGTTGCACATCTGTTTGAATGCACAACTGTTCTTGAATGTTGGTTAATGCAAGCAGTGATGACTACTTCTCCACATATAGATTTACATGTTTACTTTGACCTGGACATTGCAGCTATTGGTCTTTAAGAAAGTTAACAGATTCACGTGCACATGGAGTGCTTATCTGGGGTTGATATTGAGGACAAACCATATTAAAAACGAAAGGCTTAATTCCTGTGTTGAAAATAAAGGAAGTGACTCTTCACAAACCCTCTTCTGAGACATTTCTATTAGGAAACTTCCAAGTTCCTTTGCTGTCTCTGAGATGTGGGAAGTCCTTTTGTAACCCCAAATAGTCTCTCACCAGCTTGCCCAAGCACCTAGGGACCATCTCTTTGAGATGTAATCATCACTAAAAAAAAAAAAAAAAAAGCTCCTTTGCCTCACTCCTTCTGTGGCTAATTAATTAACTTTGGTGAGCATCTTTTACAAGATACAAAATTACTTGCCATGACAATATGAGATTGAGTGATGGTTTTGTGCACAATGTATTTCAGATGCTGATTACTGTACCCAGAGATCTAGTTGCAGTCTGGACATTGTCACTGTCATGATTACTGGATCATCTTCTGAATCAATGATATGTACAGATTGTTTCCCATCACCTCTGATTAGTTAGCAAAGTGCTGATCAGCCAATATCTGGGCAGGAGAAAAGAATAGGGCAGGATTTTCAATCCCAGTGAGTGGGTCCCGGCTGGTGGGGAGGGGGGTAAGGGAGGAGAAGGCAGAGGAGGTAGAAGAGGACAAGGAGGATGAGGATGAAGAAAAGGAGAAGCAGGATGAGAGGAGGAGAAGAGGAGAGGAGAAGGACCAATAGGATCAGAAAGACCATAAGGTCACAATGAGAGAGAAACTATGAGGACACACATGGACCAGAGCTGTAACCGAACTGGGTTCACCTGAAAGGGAGGCTGGAAATGTAAAGCGAGGGTGGTGGTGGCAGGGGGCACAAGAGAAGCATGGAGCTAAGACAAAGTTTCTGATCAAGGCTCAAAGTTTAATATTCAGCACTTTGCATACATAGGAGAAGCCCACTGTTTCAGCTGGATTGTGCTGCAAAGCAAGCTCAATGAGCGGTCTATTCTTCTATGTCCCTGTAGGAAGTTGTGCATGCAGCCAGGGCGGATGACTCCACCTGTCGTTAAGGTCCTGTGGTAAACAAGGTCTAATCAGCCTGCTCAGGGCTGGGAAGGGCACACAGAGTGAGCCAGGGCAAGACTCAGATGGCAGGTAATGAGGCATAAGGGCGGGAAGTAATCCAGGCCAACATAACAAGGTTAGAGAAGCCCAGAACCTGCCCATCTAAGAGCTTGCAGCTTGTCTTCGGTGTCATTTGTTTGAGAACATGAGGGGTATAGAAAATGCCCCCAAATCACTTTTACAGTATGAGTTCATTTATCCTCTTTCAGATCAAACCGGTTAATAGAGTTAATCCTCCCAGTTACCAGGTAGACAAATGATGTCGATTTGTCTTGATGCTAGATTAATTCTGCTTTTTCCTTAAGGAACTGTACTAATATGTGCTATGTACTTCACTATATGAGAGAGTGAAATTTCTTTCAGTTTTTTTTCAGTTTCTGCTGGATTATTTGAAATATATATATATTGTTTTTGATAATACTTATTTGAAACTAAAAGTTTTCTCTTTTCAATTATACTTCCCTAACAATAAGTATTTCACTTCCTGGCAGGACCTTGACTTAGTATATAAACTGAGCAACAGTTTTGGAAGGAAACTTGCCAGTATCTACTAAAAATAAATGTAATGTAACAGCTAGGACAACTTTATTTTTTTAATTGATCACAACAGTAAGAAAATAATTTTAAAATGTAACCAAATTGCACATCTTTTATTAATAGGTAACAAATTACTTTGTTTCCTGATTATTAATTTTTGCATGTGTATATAGTGTCCATTCATGTGTATATGAGTGTTCATGTGTGTAAGGGTACTTGTTTACGTGCAGCTGCACACATATCTGTACTACATTAGGAAACCCGAAGCTAACATCAGTTTTCTTCTCAATTGCTCTCTAATTTACTTATTGAGCCAGGGATCTCTTCTTGAGTTTGGAACTTTCCATCTCTGGTTAGGCTGGCTAGCCAGCTGGTCCTGGGATTCCCTGTCTTTGCATTTTGAGAACTAGGATTATGGATGCTGGGATCTAAATTCTGGTCACCATGTTACAAACACATTGTTCACCAAGTCATCTTCCCAGATTTACTTTTCAAATAAATTTTATATGTTTGTGTGAATGTGTGTGTGGTGTGGTGTGTGTCTGTGTCTGTGTGTATGTGTGTGTGTGTGTATGTGTGTATGTGTGTGTGTATGTGTGTGTGTGTGTGTTGTGAGAGAGAGAGAGAGAGAGAGAGAGAGAGAGAGAGAGAGAGAGAGAGAGAGAAAGAGAGAGAGAGAGAATATAGAATACAGTTGGTATATATTTGGTGGTGTATGTGGACATATGTTGCATAGTGTTTTCCTCTGAGACAAAACTTTTTATGTTGAAGGAAAACTCCTTAAGACATAGGATGTTCTAAGACAAGGAGAAGCTCACTAACATAAGGAATATTCTAAAGGGAAGAGAAACACTCCATTTTAAGGAGAAGCTGGCTAAGCTCTAGAAGCAAACTATATACATATACATATGTGTGTGTGTGTGTGTGTGTGTGTGTGTCTGTGTGTCTGTGTGTATCTGAGAGACACTCTTATGTAAGCCACACTGTGTGGAAGCACAGACACCATTCTGAGTTGCCCGAATAGAAGGAAAAACCAGCCAAGTTGCCTGGAAGAGGCCAGACCACCTGAGCTCAGTGAAAGAGATGCCCTGTAACTTACTGAGCTGCCTGCAGGCTTTACTGACATCCAGGTTGACAGCTTCTTGAAGCTTCACCTGTGCTTGGGTGGGCTTTTGGTGATGCAACTGTCTTTAAGTCATTTCTATTCCTGTAGTCACCCCTAATCCAGGCTTTTATAAATAACCTCAATAAACCTGTTGGTTAACAAAATTGGACTTTGGTAGAATTCTTAGTTTTTATCTTATTATTGTTTCCCTATAGGAAGAGAAGAGATATTTTCACAGATCTTCCCAAAAATTCCACACAGTAAGTAGCATGAGGCTTGTGCTCCTGTTTTGTTTTGTTTTTAAATCAGTTGCTTTTCTTCCGAGTCCCTGTTTCCAGAATGACGACTCTGTGAATAATTATTTATTAATAAATGCCTTGGACACAAGCTTTGGCTTATTTCCTGGCCAGCTTGTAACTAATTTAACCCATACCTCTCCTTCAGTTCTGACCTGCTTCTTCTTTAGCATCCACCCCACAGGGTTTTTTTTATTGATGTAAGAGCTTCTTTCTATATGCTCCCAGAAGTCAGAGAAAGATATTAGGTGGCCTTCTACACCATGCATCCCCTTATTCCTCTGAGACGGTCTCTCGTTGATCTTGAGGTAGTTGACATCTGGTAAGTCCTGTATCTGCATGACACTGTGATTATACGGTTCTCCACTCCCATCAGTATTCTTCCCATAGCCAGCTATTTATGTGGGTGCTTGGAACCAAACACAAGCTGATGCTTACACAGAAAGTACTCTTAGTCACTGAGCACCTCTCCAGTCTCTGATTACGAGTATTTGACACGAATTACCTCTTGTGCAAAAAGTGACGGTTTGGGGGCCGAGGAGATAGCTGAGTAGATCAAAGTGCTTACTCTGAAACCATGAGGACCTGGGAGCTAGCTAATCCTAGGCAAAAGCTGTGCATGGCCAAAGGAGGTTTAGAGCTTCAAGTTCAGGGGGAAACCCTGTATCAAGACTGTGGGGCAGAAAATGATTCAGCAGGTCACCCAATAGCCTCCTCTGGATTATTTGCATGAATGCACATGGGTTCAGTAGTGCACAGACACACACAACACATACACATATGATAGTTTTGAACTCTGCCCATTTTTATTCATTGTTTGTTATTATTATTCTGCTCTTTAATTCATTCCTAATCAAATAGGTTGCAAATATTTTGTTTGTTGCTTGGTAGAATTCTGTCTGTATTGTCTTTATTTATATGCTTATTCTATCAAATATATGCTTTCATTTCTATCAAATATAAGGCTCTCAGCACTTGAGAATGTTAAAGGATTTCCTTAGCATTGTGTTTTCTCCTAGAAGTCCTATAGGTTTTTTTGTAGATTGATTTCTTTTTCTCATATTTAGGCTAATTTCAATATTATATGGGGAAGAAGTGAGAAAGAACTATGATGTAGATTACATCATCAGTGCTAGTATGACTCTTAAGTGTCTACTGACTTCAGTAAATGAAAGCAATATTTATATTGCTAGTTCATTGTCTAAAGTATCTAGACTTTATATTAATGATTTACACACAGAAATAGAGCACTATATTTTAACAGTGTCTTGAGCATACTGTAGGTATCAAACAGAGTACTCTTTAGTATGCTAATTAGCATGGAATGTTTCAAAATAGATGTTGAATTTCCATAAAAAATGTATTTCCAAGAAATCTTGCAAGTCTGAAGTGAGGTTTGAGAAATTTTATTAAAGAATTCAAATGCTCCTTAGATGTATTGAAATAAATGAAACTACACATTGGAAAGTCACAGTGTTACACACCCATCACTTTTAGAAACATTTTGAGGTTTCAGGACCCGCACATAGATGACAGGAAAATTGGCAACATTTTGATTTCTAAGACCAATACAGGTAGTGGGGACACACACACACACGCCTTTTAACTGCTTAATTTACACCAGTGTCTGAGCTAGAGTGTGTGTTTAAATGTATAACTGCTTTTAAAAATGAATGAGGGAACAAAGAGTGCTTTTCTTTCATTTAGTTCCTTTTATACAATTTACCCTCAATTACAATTTTGTGTTCAAGTTACAAACAGAAGAGTTTAAGATTAAGGCAAAAGATGAACACTTTTCTCTCTGAAATGTCAACAGTACAAAGCATGAACCACGCCACTTGACGTAGCAGAAATTGGTTTTGTCAGAAACTGTCCTGAATGATTACTGGGAGTTGACACACATTGTAAAGGTGGAAACATTGAGTATAATAATTCTCATTTGGAGACCATGGCTAAATGACCTCACATGTGATAGGTTACATGTAAACCCAAACCCAGTTGCACACAAGAGCTTCCAAGTGACGGTAGTCACTTTCAATAGTAATTTAGGACGGGCTCAGTGTTTCCAGCATGGGGCAGAGGGCGGTGATAACATCCCATACATTCTTCACAGGATGTGAGATATCAGACATATTTTAAAGTTGTATTTTATGCTTAGGTGATACAGATTTCTTAGAAAGTGAGATTTAATAAATGACAAAACCATAGGGATCATATTATATTATACACATTAATCAAACCTTGGTATTCCATTCCTTCACTTCAGAAAATCTGGCTTTATGACCACATAGCCAATGGGTTAAGATAATTTCTTTACTTAAATATATAGTATATAGCCACACTTATATTGCTAGGTGAGACTTAAGTTTAATGAAAAGAGAGTCTGTGAGTCCTTCTTTATCTTGTTATTAGTGGCTGCATGCTCACCTACCATGTTACCACGATTCAGGAGACAAGTATGTCCAGAATTTTATGCTGATGTTAGCTTTAGGCTATGATACAAATGCTCTTTAAATTTCCTTTAAGAAGCTGAACTTTTGAATAATATAAGCCCTTTATAAATAAAAAATCAAGGTGTTGGAGAGATGGCCCAGCGATTAAAAACACTCGTTGCTGTTGCAGAGGTTGTGAGTCTGACTCCCATCATCAATATGGTGGGCCACAACCATCTGTAACGCCAGTTCTAGACAATCTAATGCCCTCTTCTGACCTCCGCAGGCAGAAGGTACATGCATGGCACATAGGAACAAATGCAGATAAAAGCACATACATAAAGTAACTAAATCTAAAATTCAACAGAAAACAATTTTTTTTATTTATTTTTTGGAGAGAAAGCCTTTTGTGTAGCACAGGCTGTCCTTGAGCTTGCTGTGTAGTCAAGATATGCCACGGACCCTTTGCCTCTGTCTCCTGCATGCTGGGATGACAGGTGCGAACCAAAGGTACCTTCCTAGATCTACATTCATTCAATACACAGGCTTAGGTTAAAATATTTATTCCTACTGATTTAAGGGCAAAACAATATACTGGCTCTTCCTAAGTGCCCTAGGCTTTATACAACCAGTATCCAAAACCATAGACAAACTATACATGGTCTACTTTCCTTCAGGTTTCACACTACAGAAACTTGGATATAACTGCATATGCTTCGAAAAAGAATTCTCCTCCTAACCATTATTATCATGACAGATCTAGAACGACAAGTTCCTCTCAGTACCACTGTATTTCCAATATGGCTGTAGGCTATAAACACAGAATACAGGGCAAAGAAAAAAAATGTTCGTTTATATTGTTTCCATGTGGTAGTGGCAGCTACACCTAGAGAGGATCCAGAGGGAGACACCCATAAGACAGGTATGGTACTAACATTTTTTGGTCTCAGAACTGGAGGTTCAGAGTCTCTTACATTCTAGGTAAGCACTTTATATAAATGAGCAACATCTCCAGCTCAGCGCTTCTTGACTAATTAAAGAAGGAGTTCTTACAGTGATTGATTCAGAGTGACTTTGTTACACAACAGCTATGCGTTCTAGAATCACGTTATTTAAAGATGAAAGTTTTACATGACGTACGTACAAAGTTTTGACTCGGATATAACTGTGGGACCTTCAAATCTTTGTAGCTAACACCTTAAAAATTAAAAAAAAAATGTGCTTAGGTGAGGTTGTATACAGGAAGGTTGTATATATCACTCAAAATGTCAGGATCACCATGGGGAGGGAAATTTTTCTAATCCCCACCTAGTACTCACACTAAAAGCTAACCTTTGAAACTCATGTACAAAAATATTTCAAAGGCTGTAAACATTAGTCTGCATTTGGCAGTACCAAAAGAGCCTGAGGGATCGACTGGTGAAGTCACAGGGCCTCTCATGGGAACAATTCTCCACACGAGATCTCCAGCTTCAGGTGGGCAGTTCCTGTGCAGATGGATGGTAAAGTGCCCCTGAGGGAGATTCACAGGAGATGGTGGTACCCAGCGTTGGGAAGGGGCATCCTCAGACTCACGCAGGACCAAGGAGACAGGATACGGGGGCCCGAGACACATCAGCAGCACTGGGACCTGGGCTTTGTTGTAACGGGCTCCTCCACCAGTTTAATTTTGTCCATGTCGATTTCTTCGCTAGGGATACTTTGCTGGTTTGCGAGCATGTTTTCCACTAGGAAGCGGGTGGCCTCGTCGATGTTTATATTATCCTGGAGTGGGAGCACAGAGAAGGAAGATTAGCACTGGCCTTGGAAGTAAATGTTCAGTGCAGTAAGGGGCCTAGGGAGTCACACCAAAGGACGCACTGTAAGCAACTCAGTCACCTCTTCTACAGGGCTAGTGTCTGTCTCACTAAGAAATCAAGACACTGGTTTAATTGATTCGCTAAGTATTCTTTGAAAGTTTCACAAGTGTACAAAATAAATTTTAGTCATTTTTCACTTCCACGATTCTCTCTCATACTCCTCCTTTCCCCCTGGAAAGCCCCTTCTTCCCATGAAGTCTCTCCTCCTGTTTTCAAGTCTTTTGTGTGTGTGTGATTCACTGAGTTAATTAGAATTGTTACCCCAGCTTGAGTGGGAGGTTACTTAATGAGACACAGGAAAGGTTTTAGTGGTTACAACACTTTTGTGTCCCCAAGTGACATCTTGGAGAACACTGACCAGAGAATAGCCTTCAGCCTGGGAGCTTTCTGACAGTTCAGCTTTAACTTTTGATTAACTTCAAGTTTCACATTCTTAGTGGGAATGGACGGCCTCCCATGTGTGCAGCGTGCAGGCGACACCTGGATTAAGGTCATTGCTCCCAGGCAGCTTCCTGTTGAGAAGTTACAATTCACCCTTTGGACTTGGTGAATACAAATAGATAAATAGCCTGTTTTGTACACACCTTGCCCTGCTAACTTTAGTACCTATTAATTAAACTCTAAGCAATTATCACTGTGATATTAGAAACCATCTTATCATTTGTACCAGTCCTTCTATGTTTCCTAGTTAGGACTCTACGGTGGGGAAAATGTACTTATCATTAGTTTGGGCACATCATGGACTGTTATCAATTATACCCATCACACCCAGCACAGTAATTCTTCACTTTGTGATTGTCCTATAATTTTGTAGCCTCTACAAGCAGACACCATGCTTTGTGATATGTCCACACTGTTTTTTTTTTTTTTTAATGCTTTCCTTCTTGCAGGCAACACAGACTATTTCAAGGATACCTTCACTTCCTATTCCCATCAGCTGTGGAATCATGTCTTTCTGACGGTATCTTCATTCTGCTTGTTTAAAAAATTGTATTTACCAACTGGATTGTAAGGAGTAGGAATGTTCATTCTTTTTATGGTTTGATTGCCTCCTGTCCTCTTGGCTGAGAAAGCTACTAAATATAAGTACACATAAGTACACATACACACACACAACACACACACACACACACACAATATATACTCCTTACCTACTTATTTTAAATATGTTTATAAATATACATGAAAATAAATGCACATATGAACACCAGATTTTTCAAGTTTGAAGCTATTTACATTAATGCTTCCAACCAAATCCAACACTGTGAAGCACATTGTTGCCTGCCTCCTCACTTGCAGAAACTTTCTCTGACAGAGGGACTGTTTCTTTAGGAGTGATGCTCATATTCAGGTTGCTTTCTCAGTACTGACTGCTTGACACTCCCAAGATAACCTTAACATAAGCATGAGTCTTTGAATGTCCGAGTGTCTTTACGTTCTTGGCATTCCCTCTCCTCGTTAGTTATTTTTATTGTTGCTGTGAAAACAACCATCATGACCAAGGCAACTTATGGAGGGAAGGGTTTCTGTGGACTTACAAGTGGGAGATTATTCCATGTTGGTTCTCAACAGAGCAATGAAGGCAGGTGATGAGGGACCACATCACCGGGCAGCCTCCAAGTGTTGAGGGGTGACAGTCACTGGCCAAGGACTGTCTCCTGCGGGCAGAGTGAGTGGTCCTGGCCATACATTGCCTGGATAAATATGGTGTCTTATGCTGTCGTTAGTTTCAAGAACAGACAGTTGTGGTGGAAGATGAAGCCCAGGAGTTCTGTCACCATCTTGGGCCAGCAGAAGCATGGAAACAGGCAGGCATGGAGGCTGGAGCAACTAGCTGAGAGGGAGAGAGCATCACATCTTAAACCGTAAGCGGGAAGCAGAGAGAGAAGACTGGAAATGATTTGAGACCACAAAACTTCAACTCTGGTCCCTAGTGACATATTGACTCCAACAAGGCCACACCTCCTAAACGTCCCCAAACAGCTCTATCAAATGGATCTGTGTTTAATTGATGAGCCTATGGAGGTATCCTTCAAGCAGGACAGCTCTCTATCAGTGGTTACTCAGAGATGACTGGGAACAGAAACCAGTGAAATGAGCTGCAAAGTTTCATATTAAAATCCATTCTGAGCTACGAAGGAGAAAAGACTAAATTTGTGAACTCAAGACAATCTTCTGACTATATACCTATCAGAAGCCACACCACTAGAATTCCAGCAAAATCCAGATGTGAAGTTAGTTGCTGACCATTCCAGAAATAGATCTATTGGTAGCATCTAAAGCCCAGATTCAATTCCTTTCAAACTTTATTTTTGTTTTTTTGGGGTTTTTTTGTTTTTGTTTTTTGAGACAGGGTTTCTCTGTGTAGTCCTGGCTGTCCTGGAACTAACTCTGTAGACCGGGCTGGACTCGAACTCAGAAATCCACCTGCCTCTGCCTCCCAAGTGCTGGAATTGCGCCACCACCACCCGGCTCCTTTCAAAGTTTTAAAGCCAAAATTCACAATAATGTTATACTCTAGATTCTAGAGTTCAGAAGACTCCTGAGTTTCCACACAGGAAATCTTCCTAGAACATTTAAGGGAAGCATACAATTGGATAAAAATGTTCCCTTATCAATATGTTCCCTCTCTCTCTTCTATATGGTATCTTGTCTAAAAATGTAATAAAATCAATTGCTTATACAGTTTCAAATGATAGGTATTATAACTTTGACAATTTTTTATGAACTTTATAAGAAGATTTAAATATAAATTAAAATCTGTTAGCTAGAAAATCAAATAAATTCTACGTAAAATTTTAGAAACAATAAAGCAAATTTCCCAACATATACATGCTACTGTACACATACTACTCTTCTATGTGAAGTTAAAGCAAATTGTCCAGCATGTACATGGGGCAGTGAGAGGCACAGCCCTGAAAAATTCGGTCTCTCCATGACAGCTTTCTTCCTGTGATTTCCTCCTTCCTGCCGGGGTGACTAACTCCTGTTTCACCTCTGAACTTCGTCTTTCTTCTACCACAATTGTCCATGCATAAAGTAAGGAAAACATAGGACACCATATTTATCAAAACAATGTATGACCGGGGCCACTTACTCTGCCACCAGGAGACTCTTGGCCAATGACTCAACACTTTGAGGTTGTCCGTGATGTGGTCACTCAATGCTTGCTTTCAACATTCTGATGAGTACCGACATCAAATAATCTCTCACCATGTGAGTAAAACTAAAAGCAACCTGACAGGAATCCCAGAGCCATTACTCTGTGAGAAGGAGATTTGGAGGAACAATAATGTACACACACACACACACACACACACACACACAACCAATACATATGTACATCTATACTATGCATTTTATAATCTGGAATAGTATAGAGTATGTAAATTAATGTTATGTTTATCACAGAATTTCTCAAAAGGTCTTTATTCTTTATGCAAGTCTGATGGTTATTGAATCCTCATATTAAAAATTCCAGAGTATACAACCGTCCAGTAGTATAGTGTACCCTGATATCTGATTTTTTTAACCTTGGTTTTCTAGTGGTTCCACGGTGAAGCTTCACAAAATTTAACTTAGTGTTTCTATTTTCTAAAACGAAAAAAAAACTGCAGTTCCCCAAGATAGGAGAAAAAATCCATTCAATTATTCAGGAGCACACAGTCAATATTGACGTTTAAACTTGCTTAAAGCTCTCAGAGCTGATCCAGTCTGTTGGTGACTGTTCAGGATGAGTTGTGCATACGACGTTCATCTTTTAAAGACATTTCCTCATATTTTTTTTGCCTCTTTCAAAAGAACACTTTATCTCCCATGCACTCCAGCATTACGAGAGAAACACCTTGGTTAAGAATTCAAACAGGAGGAGGGGGTACTCAGAAAAGAAGAGATGGGGAAGGATTGTGGGAGGGGGTGACTGGGACGGGTTATAAAGTGAATAAGCAAAAAAATAAAATTAAAAAAGAAAAGAAAAAAAAAAAAAAGAAAATGTCCCCATCAGAATAGCTGATGGACAAGCCTGTTGGGCGTTTTCTTGATTGAAGATTGATATTGAAGGGCCCAGTCCACTGTTGGAGGTGCCACCCCTGGGTGGGTGGTCCTGGAGTGTATAAGAAAGCTAGCTTAGCAAGCCATGTTGGGCAAGCCAGTGGGCAGCACTCCTCCATGGCCTCTGTTTGTTCTTGTTCCCAGGTTCCTGCTCTGCCTGAGTTCCTTCCTTGACTTCCCTCAGTGATGGGCATTCCTGAGAAATAACCACCCCCCCCAAAAAAAAAAGAATTCAAACTTGCAGAAAATGATTTACTCGGAACAACAGCTCTGCTCTCCTGCTCTCGGCTCTGTCAGCTAACTTTGAAATCACTTTAGCTTCAGAGGAGGAGACAGTACCATATCCACACTATGCTTTTCTTATTCTGGACTTACAATCCTCTTTGCAGAAATCAATCTATACACTTTACATTTCATCACAGCCCAACAAGGACATCAGAAATAAATTGATCAGCGAAGCCAGCTCACCTTGGCAGAGGTTTCAAACCATCCAGTGAAGCCATGGTCTTTACAGAACTGGTCCATCTGGGAAGGACTCTGGCTGCTGTCCTTCTTCTGGTCACATTTGTTAGCTAACAGGACAGCAGGAATGGGGCTGCCATTAGGAAGATGAACTTTACTATCCAGATCGTTTTTCCATTTTAGAACTGCATCAAATGTGGAACTTCTCGATATATCAAAGACTATGAATGCTCCAAGAGCTTCCTTGTAGTATACTCGGGTCATGTTTCCAAACCGCTCCTGTCCTAGAGATGAAACAGGAGATTAAATGTTCATAATGGCGAGGGCCACATTTAGGTGCAGGTGCATGCTCGGGGTCCTTAAATCTGTGTGGAGAAACAAGCATCTCCCCGTCACTGCAGAATAAACTGGTGGATTAAGGATACTTCACACAGAACCAAGACCCATGGACTTAGCAGAAATGGCTGATAATTTGCTCAACAGGAGGAACTAGTCCTTTGTAGGACACATTCACCATAAACTTCAGGATGCCAGTATGGCAGGCTTCACAGATAGCTGTTTCCGCTTTCTTTTCCATTGGGCTAAGAGGAGATAGGCACTTAGGAAAACAGAGAGGGAGAAGTGGAAGGTGAGACAAGAGTAGAATAATCTAAAGTTTAGGGAATGCAGAGAGACGACATGGTAAAAGGCCAGTCAAAAAACACAACGTAGCCTGTCCCTTTACATCTTTAGTTCTATCTACTTTTGATTCAGTACCAAAGTTGTTCTCCTTTTAGAAGCAGACAGCGGAAAGCATGTGCTTTGACAACAAGAAATGGCACAGCCAGTTGTATGGTTGTGAGAAGATTCCATTGCACAGTTCTTCTGATGCTGGCCTTTGAAAAGAACTTTAACTTCTGTTAAACACTGAGCAAATTCTGCTACTCAATAGAGTACCTACTGTCTGTACATCCAGACTGGCCAGCAAGACTTACTGTTACTATCTGCTACCAAACAAATCTTTCACATAATGAAGTTACCAGTTTTTATTTCACAGATTACAAGGAACAAAACGATGCTTGATCCAGATCACAGTGACACTAACTAAAGGAGACAAGCCTTCTGACTCCTTCATGTCTACAGGCTTATGAGTCTAATCTATCTTGCAGTTTCCAAAAGTTCTTAAGCCCACCTTTAGGTTGTCAAATTCCTGACTAGATTCAGAAGTGGGGGAATGAGTGGCAAGCAGTAAGTATCATCACTGTGATCTAAAATGAAGACAGCATGATAGCACACTTTCTAGTTAGAACACATGATGAGGAACAAGCTTTATCGATATCTTATTATATTTTATTTATACATATGTGAAGCTACTTCAAACTGCAAAGACGTTTTCTCCAACTTCTATAAGGCCATTATAATTGTAAATGCTGCCTTGTGACTCTTCAGAGGTTTAGTCATTTGAATTTCATTATAACAAATAATCATATGTTGGGACCTATCATGTTCAAATTTATTAGTAAGATAAATCTAATTTACTTTATTTGTATAATTCATTAGATCATAATGCTAACATTTAAGGAAATGTAGCATGTATCTTTCTCTATATACATACATTGAACAATTATGTCAATATCTTCACTCAAGATATTTTAGCAATCCAAGAGCAAGGACACTAATTCTTAAAAAAAAAAAAAAAGACTAGACAGATGGATTAATGTTGTTTCAACTTCTACTAGTGAGCCTAAAGAAATTCACTGTTATGAACCTTAATTACTGAACACGAAAGGGCTAGTGGCAAGTATCTAGCCCCTCTAAGATAGTCTTAGGTTAAAAAAGAAGGAAGGGTTAATGTTTAAGGGTAATAAGATAGTTCTCAGTTTGACTATCCTTTGAATTTCAAAAAGATAAGGTGTGAAATTAGTAAAAGAATGGATAACTATATGTTCCAAAGAGCTGTTTGGGTTTTCTTGCTTTTTTTAGTGAGTCTCCTGAAAAAAAAAAAACACAAATAATTTTTTTTAGTCATAACCCGTGGTATTAGAAGATGTACTCATATGCCCTTTCTAATCACTCATACAAAATCAGAAATGTCTATGGTAAGGAATTTTGCGGGAAGATACGTTGGCTTAGAAGTGTCAGACAGATTTTCTGAGTGTCAAGACTAGAAGAAATTCTTCCTGACAAGCCTCACATCACAAACTATACTTAAAAAATCCTGTATGTAAAATGAAAAGAAAAAGTGTCAGTATACAATTAAGCAAATGAAGAGGAGAGGATCTGACTGGGGGACCAGATGTCAATCACTTACCCAGTGAAGATCTGCATCCAGAGTAAGACCAGAAAGAGAACTTTCATGCAAGAAGATAAAGACCCAGTTAACAAAGAGGTCAAAATGTTAGAACAGACATTTACCAGAAGACAGACAACCCTGTCCAGGCTGAAGGGCCTGGCTTGGGACCTAATGAGTCTTTGAGTAAGAAAAAGCTGGGTAAGGGAGGAAAACTGTCCTCACTAGTTTTGGGAGGAGGGGCTGAGTGTGCATATTCAGACTTAAAGCTTGCATAGATAGGAAAATTGATCAGAGCATAGAGGTTAACCAGACTAAAGGGTTTGTTGGAAAAAAAAATTGAGATTCACTTAGAAAAAAACCCTAGCAACAACTTCTTTGGGCAGTGTCAGAAGAGCCATTACTGGTCAAAACTGGGAGACAGGTGGGAAATCCAGTTAGTCCAGCTCTCTTATTTTACTGATGAAAGAACAGAGTCCCAAGGAGTACTCAAGTTCTTTGAGTTGATAGTACTACTGTGCCATCTGATCTGTTAACCCAGACTTTGCTGGAATAGACATTTCTGCTTGTGTACCGTATGCCAGAAGAGATGCTCATCCATGTAAATAACAGTGACTTGCTCAGGCGCAGTACAGTGCTGCTTCCATGTCAACCCCTCTCCCAGGCACCCTGTGCTTTATTACAGTAGCGGAGGAAAGATCCCCTGTTGCCGAGCGCACCAGTCACTCTGCAACTAGGGGCAGCCTTTGTCATCCACATTGCTGCTGACATCCTGACAGCACATTTTCAACAACTCTCAAAATGTTTTGTCTCTTAAACAATGTGCTACCGCCTCTGGAGGATGGGATGTGGATTATAATTTGTAAGTTTGGCAAGCATGGAGGATGAGAAGAGCAAACTCAGAGAGAGTTGTGCAGGCTCTGAAGATATCATCTGAGCTCTCACATATGCAAATGCCGAAATCTTAAAATATATAAGTTGGCAAAGGATTGAACTATCATCTTGCTATTTGGAGAACTCCACACTAATGACCCTGTGGATGATCGAACAGCAAAACTAGTGTTTTTCAGGAATAAATATTCCCATTCGCTTTAAAAAAATACATGAATCTTTTGCTGCTGTGCAGTTTTAAAACAAATGAAAATATTAACAATAAAACAATGAATGTATTTCTATTCAGATTTTTTAAAAAATTATCATTTCTGAGTTTATCAGAAGCCCAATTCACAGAAATGTATTCTTGGGATTCCATCATGACTTTTGCTTGGATTTTCCTCTATATTACATTTGTACCTCCCTCTTGATGAATCCAAATGTTTCTAGTAATATTAGTTGAAATTAAGAATATCAATTTTATAACACAAGCCAAGAGGCAATAGAATGAAACGGTCCTTAGTGTTCTCACTTAGAAGTACCACCTCTTCTCTATCCACTGACAGTTAACAGAGTTACCCATTAACTACACAAGGTCACTTGGAAGAAATGTCCAGTTTTGATTAGTAAATTGAAAGTCTCTTAAAGAAAATCCTTAAATCTCACAGTGCCCTTCAGAGACAAAATACTGGCAACAGGAATCTTTGATCATAGATTTTAGGAGGATTATTATCTATGTAAATAAAAATTCCGTGCTAATTTGTGTCCAAATTCATAAAAGCTTTAAATGATGGCATTGTTCCTAACCCTTTAAATAAATGTATTCACCAGGAACCAAAAGTGTCCTGTCTCCAGATGTAAATCGCTATCCATGTCCATAAACTGGCTCTACCAGAGGCTCCCGAAATGGCCACTTAGAGTGAGGATGGCCACAGGGCCCTTCTATGGAAGCACTGTGAAATCAGGAGAGTGAAGGACATGGCAGGTGTGACCTAGGGAACATGGAGACCAAGCAGGCTGTCTGACTCAGTGCTAACCTCCTAAAGAGTAGTAAGGTGGGTGTGTTGTCAGGGTGCACCAGAACCGAAGAATAAACAATGCCTCTCAGCTTTAGTAGAAGTCAGAGTCACCCACAGTGTCTGATGGATGATAACCTTCAAGGGTTCGAACTCTGATTTGGCAGGTTGCAGGATTGTTAATCGCTAGCCTCAACTCCCCTTTACAGAATGTTTTGGAGCGAGCTCTATGACCAGTTTAAAACACGAGTCTTATATTTCTTAGCTGCCTTTGCATCTAGACATGCCCATTTTACTGGATCACTGAAACAAACAATACAGCCTTGGAATAGCTGAGCGGTGGAAAGCCAGTTTTTGTCTATGAAGATTTTATAGTACTGGACATCGGTCCTGGAATGCCCAACCTTAGACTTATGTGTGAAAAAAATAACTCTTCTACTAAACTGGGTTGGATGGACACATTGGTCAGATAAAGCCAAGTCTACTGTCAGAGCAGATGCTAAAGAATCCATGTATGTTACTGCCAGTAGATGTTAAGGCCCCTGTGGTTCTGATGAGAGAGACATCAGATAATCAGAATAGGAATGCCAACATGTTCAATCACAAGCCATGGTAGAGGATGTGGAAGTAAACTATAAAGTCCAGTAGGGGAAAAATGGTTGCGGGAAAGAAGCCAGGCTGTCTATCAGTTAAAATAATAAACAGAAAGCAATATATATATGTTTTTTTTTTCTGATCTCTGCTCCAGAAATCAGACTGAAAGAGCCACCCATGCCTGGCTTGCTGAGTCAAAGGGGAAAGGCTTCCGATGAGAACACTTGGATGGAATTCTAAAACACTTCCTTGATCTCCAGCTTTGCCATTCAGGAAGACATCTCCCATGTTTGTATAGAAACTGAGAAAATTCCATATGCAAAGCCTAAAAAAACAAGTGGTCAGCATCCCATACATACAATGGATACAATGTCTCCAAGAATGTAGTTGAAAAATAACCCCTTCATGGCTACATAGCTCAACAGGGCTTCATCAGTGAGTGTTTACCAGAGACCAGGCAAATATCTATAATTAATGATTTGATTATTTTAGGGTGTGTTCTTATAGCCATGTACCAGTGAAATATCTCATCACATTGTAGAAATGTCCACAGTTTAGAAAGTCTTTCAAAATGCATTTTAAAAAGAATGAAGCCGATGAAAACCTGTCTACTGTGGAATATCTGAACTTCATAAGCAAAGAAGCATATGACTTTGTAAGCAAATGACTGTCAATGTTGGAATGGAGATAGTAAGAAATGGTAACTAGTATGCCTCTGCAGTATGAGGTGCATGCTCTAATTTGGGTTCCTTCAGTATGATGAAAAACATTTTGTTGAGACCTGTACCAGGAAACTACTATGGTCTTTAATTTGAAGGGCTCACATGAACCTGTTTGGCTGCCTTTATAAGAAGTATTCTGTAATTACTTGCCCATTATACTTCTCTAAGCTTTTTGGATTGTAGATTATTTTTATGGCCCGTCCACCTCTACAACCTCCACAACAATGGTATTGAAGAGAAACTAGCAAGTGAGTCATGGCTAGTAGCTGGCTCCACCTTTTATTTTGCAACCAGGGAATACTTTTATTCTTTTGGAACTCAGTATGATTCAACCTTGTAAATCACACATGGCATATGCTTAGCCTTCGGGGAGTGTTTTGGCATGGTCTTCTTACACAACTTCTCCCTCATTCAAATGATATGAGCTAAGCAGGATTCACTTGTAACTCCAATGTTCAACTCAAGAATAGTTAAGGCTGTGGTTCTGCAAATTTCAGTCCAAATCAAGTTATTTGTGCTTCTGGGGCATATTAAAACATTCTGCCCAAGCTCAGACTCTCTGGGAAAAGCCTGATAGTGTCTAGTTACTTCCTAAGTTTTTCTCTAGCTCTGTTATTTGCTGTAGTTGTGTTTTTGCTGAATGCTACCAGAGTTCATGTTGAAAAGCAACAGTTAATACCAGAGATCCCTTTTGGAGATTATAAAATGTGTCTTTCCTTCCCAGTAAACCTCAGGACTTCAGATTTTGGCAAAAGTGCAACCATGTGTCATTAGGGAAGGCAGATGGGCTATGTCTCCCCCAGGCTATGGTATCTGTTCGAGAAGGATGAGGTTGGGGTGCTGGCTCATTTTTGTAGTTTCAACACTAGGGAAGTTGAGGCAGGGGATCTAGAGTTGGAGGCTAGCTTGAGTGCATAGAGAGGAAGCAAAAGTGGGGGAGGACATGCCAAGAGCAGAAGTGATATACAGAAAGAAAAGGTTTTTTTCATTCTTTGTTGTTCAGATTTTTTTGAAATAGGGTTTATCTGTATAGCCTTGGATGTCCTGGAAGTCATTCTGTAGACCAGGCTGGCCTAGAACTCAGAGAACTGACAGTCTCTGCCCCCTTTTTTTTTTTTTTTTTTTTTTTTTTTTGGTTTTTTGAAACAGGGTTTTTGTGTAACCCTGGCTGTCCTGGAACTCACTCTGTAGACCAAGTTGGCCTCGAACTAAGAAATCCACCTGCCTCTCCTCCCAAGTGCTGGGATTAAAGGCATGCGCCACACTGCCTGGCTCAGCCTCTGCCTCCTAACTGCTGGAGCTAAAAGTATATGCCACTACCACCCTGAACTCCTGACCTTGTTTCCTCAACTCTCCAAACATAATTTAACATAGTTCATGTCCTACTAATTTGTACATACTAAAAGAAACTGGATTGCCATCCCAAGCAGGGATTCCAAACCATCTCTATGAAAAAGCTGCACCAGATATCCCTACTGGTGATTGTCACATGGTAAGGTGACCTTCAGGATGTGAGTGATATCAAGAAGTAATAGAATGCCCACCAGTGTTCTGGGCAGTAGGACCGAGTGTTACAAACGAAGCCTCTGGCTTTAAAGGATGAACGCTTGAAATACATTCTTAGTTGTTGCAGGGGAAAAAAAAAACAAAAAAAACAAGCTGAACCCAAGGCGAAATAACTTTCTGAGAAATCGATACTGATGTGCATAAATGCACATTCTTCTTATCCAAGTTAGACTTTGCTCTGAGGCAAACGCGTGTAATGTTTATAAATTCTTCAATAACTCTTCATGTGGAGTGGCTATAAAAGAACACAACACTTACTACCTGACTGGCAGAAGTCATGTGTCCCTGCAGGCTACTGCCAGCTGTGGTAGAACCACGCCCTCCAGGGACTTTGTGGTATGCTCCCTGTGGAAAGGATGCTAAGGTGTTCTCCAGTGTTTTAAACAAGCTCTCATTCAAAAGCTTCCTGGCAGACAGAGCTCCTGAACGCTTCCAAAGATTGAGCAGGTTAACCTTTGCTACCATTTATTTCTATTAAACTTCACAAAAGTTCACCTTTTGTTGAACCCCATATGGCACCTACCATACCAGCTAGAACACAAAGTGTTCATAAATCCTGGCTCGAAGACAATGGTTCTTACATTCCAGAGCAACAAGCGAAAGTAAAAGAAACAATTCAGGGTTTGTGGGACAGGGAAGTACCCAAGGGAAGGCATTAAGTATTGATTTAGGGAGGGGAAGGCATCGGGGAAAGTTTCAGAACTTTCCCAGCCCTTCCCAGGCCTCCCAAGTGAGAGGAATTTCAGGAATAGAGTTTCCCTTCACAAAGGCTTGGCTAGGTTCCAAGTTACCTCACCCACAGCTCCAATTCCTCTTAGTAAATTATAAGTTTGTCTGTCACCACAAGGAGGTAAAATTTCTTGGCTCCAAAGAGAGAAAAGTCTTACATCAGAGAGGCACAGACCCAAGTCAAATGTGGGGTGGGAGCGTGGCGTGGTTGAAAAGTAACCTAGCTTTGTTGGTTTTAGTTGTACCACTAACGCAGTGGTTCTCAGCCTTCTTAACGCTGACACCCTTTAATACAGTTCCTCATGTTGTGGTGAATCCTAATCATAAAATTATTTCGTTGTTACTTCATAACTATAATTTTGCTATTGTTATGAATATAATCTAAATATCTGTGTTCTCCAAAGATCTTAGGCTACCCTTGAGAATGGAGTCGGGACCCAGTGATTCAGAACCGCTGCACTAGCCGATAGTGGAACTTAAGGCAAGTCCTTTAGTCAGCAAGAAGTTCAGTAGGAAAGGGGGAGCCTCCCAAAATTGACTTTCCAGGACCCTTTCAGCCCCTCCAGGCGTCCCTTATCTTCCCGATTTGTTTGTCAACTTTTAAAAGAGCAACCGCTGAGAGCTCGGGCAGAGAAAAGGACGGAGAAGAACCAGGAGGCAGAGAGGAGTGAGAGTTTGGTGGTACAGGGACGCTGCCCTCTTACCCGCGATGTCCCACAGCTGCAGGCGCACGAGCGTTCTGCTGTCCCAGTTTAGGACTTTGAGGGCGAAGTCTACGCCAATGGTGGCGCGGTAGTGCTGGGAGAAGAGCTGGTGAACATAGCGCTTGATGATGCTCGTCTTGCCCACACCGAGCTCGCCGATGACCAGCACCTTAAAGAGGTGCTCTCGGGTCTCCGGCGCCCCGGTGACCATCCCGCCCTGTTGCCCGAGTCCCTCGCCCGCCATGGGCGCCACGGCTGTGGGAACTTCTCTCCCAAGGCCAACAGGACAGATCCTCCGTCCGCGCGCCCGGGATGCAGTCACGCGAGTCACCACAGGACCCGGAACCTACTGAGCCCTGCTGGCCCAGTACAATCTGGGTGCTCCCTGCATGGGGCCAGCCTGGTCCAGGCACTTCCTCTTTCCGCGCGACCCTGCGCGGTCCATAGCGCCCCCTGCTGGCCTTAGCAAGGGAGCCTGGAGGTCAGGAGCCCAGGTCCTTGTTGTCTAGCAACCAGGGGTCGGGGTCAGATGACAGAACTTACAAAGGACTAAGAGTGGGTCCTATGATAAACCTAGTTTAGCTTTAGAGGAAGATGCATACTGCTTTCCATAATGACTGGAATTTCCATGATCTGCAATGCTGTGCGAGCATTCTCTGTTCTCCACACCTTACTATCTCTCACTGTTTTGATAATTGCTATCCTAATAAGTGTGAGGTGAAGCCAGCATGGAGTTTTGATTGGCAGTTCCCTGATGGTTACTGATGTCAACTTCTTTTGTCATGCACACGTTGGCCAATTTTATATTCTCTTTAGAAAAGTGTTCTTTCAGATCATCTTGCCTATTTGATAGTTGGGCATTTGACCGTTCTGTTTGTTTGGTGGCCAGAGAAATTACTAGTTAATGAACTTCCATTTGCCTGTTTCAGCATTAGCTTTGGAGTGATTTCCGTTGCTAAGCTCAGTGCCAATGTGTGACTCAGAAATACATACGTTGAGGACACACCCTTAGGAAATGAAATCAGCTTCTCCAGGGAGGTCCCTGCACACCTAAATTCATAACAGTATTGTTCACAGCAGCCAAGAATGGAAGCGTCCATGAGCAGAAGAATGAAAATTATATTGAGTAAATATACATAAGTTTATATTTGCAAATATGTTTGTGTATATACACAATGGCTTACTATTTGGTCTTAAAATGGATGCTTATTGTTAGATTTCAGGTGCTTCCCTAGTAGAGGGATCCGTCGTGGCGCCCCCTCCTGCCTCTCTGAAACTCTTGACCATTCAGGCCCTTCACCAAGCTGCAAAATTAGCAGGCAGGTGCTCCAAGACAGGATAGGACAATAGGTTTAGTTTGCTGTCCAGGCCCAAGGCCACCTGAGCCACGGTGTATCCTATTAAATACCTCTACAAAACAGCTAAGCTCAGATCTCCGTCCTTTAAACGTTTATAAAAGTGAGAAATATCATGTGTTCTATGGGATACTGTTGGGTCTCCTCCATCAGCTTCTCCTGCTGCAAGTGGCACCCCTCCAAGATCCATACATCCACACATGCAACTTGATTTTGTTTCATTTGTATAAGTACCAAGGAGTAGAATTTCTGGATCCTGTAGCATCTCTATTTACATTTACATCATACTATCTCCCACAATGCCTGTGGGATTGTCATTTGTAAAGATCCAGAATTTCTGACAGAGTCAATGCTGAGACCATACTTTGAGTTTTGAGTTCAGTCATTTCTGTATCTGACTCAACCAGAAAGCTTGTTTTCTAAGGAACTCAGACCTTCTGTTTAATCTTTTACAAGGAAAACCCTAGAATCTGGATTTAGCAAACAAAATGCAATGAGCTTGGGACACATACATGACTTAAGAATGAAGACTTTCATAATTTTAAGTAATATCAGTATTGAACAGTACCTGGATTAGGGATGGTTGCAAAATAGGAAGGGAGAATGGAGAGATATTATAAGTATGGATTGTTTTAAGGGGTGTGGTGGTTTGAATATGCATGGCCCAGGGAGTGAGTGGCACTCTTCGGAGGTGTGGCCTTATTGGAGTACATGCAACCACGTTGGAGAAAGTGTGACACTGTGGGAGTGTGCTTAAAGACTCTCCCCCTAGCTGCCTGGAGGCACCCAATCCTAGTGCCTAGCTGTCTCCTCCTGTTTGCCTTAGGAACAAGATATAGAACTCTCAGCTCCCCCAATGCCATACCTGCCTGGATGCTGCCATGCTTCCACCTTGATGATAATGGACTGACCCTCAGAACTAGTAAGCCAGCCCCAATTAAATGTTGTCTTTCATAAGAGTTGCCTTGGTCATGGTGTCTCTTCACACAATGGAAACATTAACTAAGACATGGGGAAACAGTTTTTGCTTTTTGTACATAACAAAATAATACAAATGTTCTGAGACTTGTGACTGAATGGGTTTTTTAATTTGAAATAAAATTTCCATTTACTACATTTAAAAGTGGCTTCACTTGATGTTCTCAAATAAATTTCTTTTGTGTTTTCTGAAAAGAGGGTCTTACTCCGTACATTAAATTTGAGATCTTCTTGCTTTAGGCTCTCAAATTCGAGGACCATAGCCCAGTCTTTCCACACAGCTTTTCCTCCTGTGTTTTCTTTCTCTTTCATTTGGAATCTATTGCCCATTGAGGCCTCTTAATCTTTTCCAACCAAACTCTCTCCATTCTTTACATGCTAGATAAAAGGTTTACCTGAGTTTTGTCACTCTGGTAGACATATATGTTATTTCATTGATTCAAAAGCTTACAATTGTGCCCAGAAGTGTCTTCAGACACTTGAGATAGAAAGACAAACAGATTAGACAAAGTTCTTGGTCTTGAGGACTCCATGTTGGAGTGAGTCCCAGAGAAGCAATTTTCAAACAATCTGATACACTTTTTGCATATGCATTTTATGAAAATATACCATTTGGTGATAATCATTGGATGGGAACTAAAACTATACTAATCAGCATGGTATTCTTGAAACAAAGATTGAAAATTTGTTTCAAATAAGCTCTTCTTGGTGCTAACATTAAAACCCAGCAATTTCAGGGTCATAATAGAAAAGACAGCGCTTTTCTGTGCTCTGGGCTGCCATCCCCTCTTACTTCATGGGTTCTCAGAAGAACAGCTCTGTTTGTGTGCTACCTCCTCTTCTGTTGGCTTACGTACCAATCCTATTGTATCTTTGTTATGCAGTTTCTTCTAAATCACACTGCTTCCTTCTATATTCTGTGTTTGTATGAGCATGTAGAGTCACGTTTGTGCATATATATGAATGTGTGTATGTTTCTGGGAACAGTCTATAATCCCTCAAAATTGCCTTTAACACTCTGATTTTTAATGTCAATTTCTGTAGACACACTGCCAGGCAATTTGCTGGAACTAGACTGAGTACAACTGATTAGTTTGAGGAGAAACAAAAATTGATATTGATATAATACTAAATCATTAAATATATTGATATGATGCAAACATGATGAACCATTATAATAATGCAAATATTTAATATCTTTCAATAATAAGACGAGGTTGTAAATTTTACACATTTATATTACTGTTCCAAAGCAATTCTATACATGTGTGTATTATATAAGGTACTTTGTATCCATTTTTCTATAGACATCTCTTATCCCTCTGCTCCTTCCTGCTGGTCACATTCTTCGAATTCAAAGACTTGTATATAATGAATCAAGATTAAATTAGTATAATTCTAAGCATTTACTTTTAGAATTGTAGTACATGCCTATGTGCATTTACTGATTCTTTTACTTCCCAATATCTATATGTTTAATTTTTTCTTTATCTTATTTCACTTCCAAAGATGTACAATATTAAGTTTATTAAAAATGAAGAGATTACAGAAGCCAGTTAAAATATTTTACATGTATGGGTGTCTTGCCTGCTTGTATGTTTGTGCCTGTATGGTGACACACACACTTGGTGTCCAAGAGGCCCAACAGGTACCCTGGAACTGTTATTACAGACAGCTGTGAACTGCCATATGGGTGCTGAGAATTCTACCCTGGTGTTCTGGAAGAGTAGCCAGTGCTCTTATCCCGTGTCATCTCTCAGCTTCACCCAGCTCTAGATATAAAGTTGTCTAAAGCCAATGATTTATTTTGACAAAGTTATAATTCTTAGATGATAGTAAATTTACAAATGGAGTGGAGACAATATTCATATTGTCACCCTGTTGTTATTATTTCATAGCGATAGACTAGTCATAATGACTGAATCAGTGCTTATACAATTATTTGACATAGTGCTAGAAGGTACCTGAGAGTTCTACGTCTGGATCTACAAAGTCAGTGAGACACTGGGCCTGGCTTGAACTTCTGAAACCTCAAAGTCCACCCCTAGTGACAGACTTCCTTCAAAAGTCGACACACCTGCTAATGGTGCCACTCCCTATGGGCCTCTGGGGGCCATTTTTATTCAAACCAGTACACCCAGTCAGGATACCGTAGTAAATTTGATCAACATGTTAAGTATTTTTATTCCTAACAGATTTTTAGTCTTCGGATGTTTCTAATAACCTTGATAGTTCTAGCTATAATGTAGAATGCACCTCAGTTGAATATGTCCAGGCATTTCACCACTTTTAAATTTGAGCTATGACAGTTTGAGAGGGAGATCACACAGGCAAAGAATACCTGCTCTTACCAATCATATAAAGAGTATAACATTTAATGGAGACTGGCTTACAGTTCAGAGGTTGAGTCCGTTATTGTCATGGTGGAAAGCATTGTGGAAAACAGACAGACATGGTGCTGGAGAAGGAGCTTGGAGCTGTACATTTGGATCTTTGTGACACATTTGGGATCCTCAGTGACACACTTCCTCCAATAGGGCCACACCTCCTAATAGTGTCTTCCCTATGAACCTATGGCAGCCATTTTCATTCAAACCACCACATTCCACTCCCTGGCTCCCATAGGCTTGTGGCTTGTGTCATGATGCAAAACTGTGTCTATTCCAACTTCAAAAGTCTTCATCCATACTCTGTCACAGTCTCTACACTGTTTAAAAGTCCAAAGTTCAATATTTCTTTTTAGATTTATGGCAATTTCTTAACTGTAACCCTTGTAAAATCAAAATGAAAAACAGATCACACACTTCTAACATATCATGGCGTAGGATACACATCATCATGCTAAAACGTAGAGAAAGGAGCACAGTGAGAAAATACTGAACCAAAGCAAGGCTGAAAACCAGCTGGCCAAACTCCCAGCTCTGCATCCCCATGTCTGATGTCAAAGTGCTCTTCACACCTCCAACTCCTTTCAGTTTTGTTGACTGCAACACACTTCTTTTATCCACTCCCTGTTAACAGTTTTCCTCAGTAGGTGTCCCATGCCTCTTGCATATCCAACATCCTGGGGTCTCCAAAGCAATCCAGGCTTCGCCCTCACAGCATCACACAATGCCTTCTCTAGCCTCTCTGCAAGGACACTCCTGACAGACACTTGGCCTCTGTGGCTTTCCTTAACCACCAAGGGGTATTCAACAGCCCCTCTCTTCAGTCTTGGACTCTAAAGTGAAAACTATGTGACTGAAGCTGCCAAGATCTGCTGCTTGCTGGGGCTGGACCATGGCCCCCTCATTCAATTACATCTTCACCATCCTTCTAGTTTTGATGGTTTTCTTTACTATCTAAGTTTAGCTGTTCTAGATTTAGCTCTGTAGACCAGGGTGGCCTTGAACTCATAGATCTACCAACCTCTGCTTCCTGAGTACTGTGATTTAAAGTATGAACCATCTCACTCAGTCCTAAGCATTTTTTAATTCCTTTTCACCAGTTGGAAGCTTGCCTGGGTGGGGTCTCGCTCTGAGGTCACCACTCCCTTTATTCTACTTAGCATCAGGTTTTTCTTTAATCTGTTTACAGTCGCTCTTATCCTTTTTCTACTCAAACTGTACGTTTTGTACTTTTCCTTGCTCATCTAGCTCCTTTTCATTATAGATCTGCATGAGTGTGGCCACTAATAACCCAGCACACCATCAATACTAGGCTGCTTAGTAATTGCCTCAGCCAAAGCTGTTAATGCATGACTCTTTGATTTAGCCTCAGGAAGGCTAAATCATTTATAGGCAAGGGCAGGAAGCAGCCACATTCTTTATTGAAATATCACAAGAAGGATCTCTAAGTCACATGTTAATATGCTTCTCTTCTGAAACCTCTTGAGCCAGGCTTCCACAGTCATACCACTTTCTGCACCATGGTCTTCCATGTTCCTACTAGTGTGGTCAATTAAACCCCACTTAATTGTCCAATTGCTTTTCCAGTCCAGTGTTCCAAAATGTTCCATATTCTTCCATGCAAAAACATGGTCAGGCCTATCACAGCAATATTCCAGTCTCTGTACCAATTTCGGTCTTAAAGTTTTTATTGCTATGAAGAGACACTATGCCACAGTAACTCTTATAAAGAAAGCGTTTAATTGGGCTGACTTACAGTTCAGAGTTTTGTCCATTATCATCATGTCAGAATGCATGGTGCCATGTAGGCAGACATGGTACAGGAGAGAAGCTGAGAGATTTACATCCAGATTCGTAGGCAACAAAGAGCGTAACACTGGGTCTGGCTTGAGCATCTGAAACCTTAAAGCCCACCATTGGTGATTCACTTCCTCCAACAAAGCCATACCTAGTCCAACAATTCCATACCTCCTAATAGTGCCACTTCCCATGAGGGGGACATTTTCATTCAAACCACCACAGAGTATATAGTATATAGCATCACAAGGTAGCTCAGATGAAGGAAGATAAATGTGCAAGTTCAGTCACACATGTCAATCTTAGTACTTAGTGTTTCTGTAGATGTATGTATGAGGGGTGAGTGTGGGTATAGGTTACGAAGCTAGACAAAGGACCATGGAGGAGGGAAAGAGATATTGATGGGGAAAGAGTAAAGGAAGCTCAGGTACTATCAAGGTGAAAAAGAAGCTTCTGAGGGTGGGAGGATTACCAGATGGAGTAGAATAGAAAAGGTGGAGAAGAGGAGAAAAAAAATAAATTATTGCACAACCGTGTGTGTGTGTGTGTGTGTGTGTGTGTGTGTGTGTATAAATCTTAACTACACATTTTTAGGTTCTATATTTAAGTGCAAAGCATTTGTTTACTGACTTCTTGCTCGCTTTGAGCACTGGTCTAGGTATAACACCATCCTGATTGGCAAAGCTGTATGTAGTTTCTCTGGAAAGTTTTTATTTTTAGACTAACAATAGGTTCTACTTTTTAATGAACATATCCAACAAGAGGTTTAGTGCAAAAGACTGCTCATATTCTTCTTTTCTTTGCCTCCTCCTTCTGATCCTGAGCTGAGGAAGCAGCAGGGAGGGGTAGGACCCTACACAGCACTAGCTGCTCTAACAGCCACACAAGCTCCTCCATGCAGATGAGAATGTCAACATTGACAGTGGCCAGGCCTGGCAAACAGACTGGCCACAAAGATTTGGCACTGACATCAACTACTTTAGTGAGGACATTGATCTATCTTCCCTGGATGCCACAGTGTTGTGCAAGATGAAAATGGAGTAGACACCATGTTGACTACCAGGCACCAAGGTCCTCACCTCAGTACCAGAGCCTCCTAAGCTTCCTGAGAAGGGCTAAGGACCACAGAGGCAGCTGAAGAGGGGCCTTAGAGGTTTTGGGAATTTTTTTATCTTTGATATTCTGAAATAAGTTCAGACTTAGTGTAGATCTTCTTGTATGTATTGGACTTGTACTAGTCCATCTTGCTATTTGTATTGCTATAACAAAATACCCAAGAGCAACAACTTGAGGGGGAAAGTGATTTATTTTGGCTCACTGGTTCAGAGGCTTCAGTCAATGTGATAATTAAGTCATGATGAAAGATAGCTCAAAAATAGAACAAAAGGCATGTGGTCAGAAAACAAAGGGAGAGGGAGGGCTTGTGCTGACTGGCTTCTTGACCCCCTTTCATTCCATTTAGGCTAATAGGCTATGGAACAGCAATGACCACATTCAAAGTAGATTAATCCTTCCTGGAAATGCTCCCTAATGAATTCCAATTAATACAGAAAGATCCATCCTAAAGCAGATCTTATTTCACACCATAAAAGACAGTTGGAGCATACTTGGTTATTCCCTCTACTGTCATACTGTTACTGTCTCATCTTGTCTGCCATGTTGTGATTGAACTTCATAGTGTTCACAGCTGGGTGGGGACACTGGTGGCTTTTCTTCTCCAGCAATTAAAATAGTGCCCTTGTCACTATAAAAGCTAGACAGTAGGGAAGATGTTCCTGTCTCAGCTTCAGTTCGTTTGCTCTTTATCTTTCAACCAAGGTTCTTCTTAGGTTTACTAATACCCATCCTAACAGGTGTCCTGTGATATCACTTTCACCTGCATTTGACTGATGATCGATTTAAATATGCATCTTTTCGTGTACCTGGTGGTCATTTGTGTGTTCTCTTTGACCAAATAACTATTCAAGCCTTCCCTCATGTTTAATGGGTTATTTATTTTTGTGAATCAAGTTGTTCGAGATTCTTTGATAGTTTGAATAACAACCTTTTATTGAAGAGTTTGCAAATATTCTCCCAATTTAGTAGCTTACCTTTCTATGCTTTTAATTGTTTTCGTTTGTGCTTAAGAAACCTTTAGCTATACATAATACCCCTTTTACATTTAATCATTTGATGTTTTGTTGTCAAAACATCAAATTTTTTATTTTATTACACAGACCAATACAAAGAAGCTTTCTTCAAAAAAGATTACATTTCAGGATTTGCATATTTATAATTATATATAATATACAATATTACATACATAATACACAGTATTATGCACCTTAAGATACATCAAGAGACTAGGCCTTATGTGAAATATTCTTTCTTTTTTTTTTTTATTTTGGTCTTTGTTTCTCTGTGTAGCCCTGGCTGTCCTGGAACTCACTCTGTAGACCAGGCTGGCCTCAAATTCAGAAATCCGCCTGCCTCTGCCTCCCAAGTGCTGGGATTAAAGGCGTGCACCATCACTGCCCAGCCGAAATATTCTTTCAAAAAACAAAACATTCATAAAAATTATAAACACAAACAAATACAGGAACTATTTGGAAACAAATGAGAATGTTTAATGCTTTGATTGAAGTAACAACATACACGTGCTTACGTGTATAAAAATTAATCAAAATGTACACATTAACTATCAATCAAGATTTAATAAGGTTAAAAGAAAAGGAAAATGGATCAGTGGTTTCTAACACAACTTCTTTTGAGGTCTAAATCTTGTAAGAAGAGACTGTTTTTTATGGGACCTTTCTCACTCATCCTGTTTCTAACAATCTACTACAGTTATGTTGAAGTCATTCAGTTCTGCTTCCAAGCCCTATGCTCTCAGCAATAAGACTCAAACTCAAAATATATTTGCAGATACCTTCACCACATAGCTAGGCTTTATTCTGACTAGATCATAACTAAAATAACCTACATTCTGCCACATGACTGGTTACGTGTGCTCAGATACCATGTGTCCATTGCCCCACATCTTGTTCTGAAAATCTCCTTCTTGGATCTCTCCCAGAATTCTTCCTGTCTCCCAGATGTTCCTCCTCCCATTTCCTGCCTAGGCCATAGACCATAGGCTTTTTAATTGACAGGTGATGCATCCATACAATATACAAGATATTCTGTCTACACAGTTAACTATTTATTTTTCTTTTGCCACAGATCTCATGGACTTACAGAACTCTTTCCTATTCTTTTTTTTGTCCATCTTTGTGATGTTCTTTAGCTATGTCATTAAATAACACCTGCTTTATCCACTTTTCTGACTTTACCTGGATATTCACTTTTTCCTGTTTTAGAAGCATCCTGTCTGTGGTATTGTTACATGTACATTCAGTGTCCCATGCTCCACTTTACAGTTGGGAAGGGATGACAGGAAGTCCCAGCTGCATTACTATAGTAACATAAATTTGCATAGTCACATAGAAGGTATTCACTAGGTATTTAATAAGCAAATATTAAGTGAATCCAAGATTCTATTCCAGACCTGGGTTTACATCTTGGCTTTAGCCATTGAAAACCTTTGTATCCTTTAAATAGAAACAGGGCTCAGGATTTAGAAGCAACTTGAGGTCAGTTTCTGGCTCTGCTGCTCTTATTTGATATCAGGAGAACATAGTTCTCATTTTTTCAGTTTTACCGAAACTAAAATATGTAGTGTCGTTTACCACACAAAATGATGTTTAAGTGATACTCATGAATGTACACTTTACAAATGTACAAAATGTGCTAAAAAGTCAATCTCACTTTGAGAAGGGCTTGGATACCCAATGCTGTGCTCCCTGTCAAGTTTGTGCTGTGCATGTGTAAGTGTGTTTTCTGTGTGATATTCTGTTTAAATTAATAACATTATTTTTAAGTGTCTAGATTGCAAGATATGACTAGGAATAAAAGGAGATAAGTGCTTCTGTTATTAATGTAATTTGAAGTAATTATAAATGTATTAAATATTTTGAATGTATTAAGCAATTAAATTTTGCAATAACTTTTCAGAGCCCATACATTTTTATTTAGCCATTTAATTTTAAAACTATTTAAAATTTTATTTTATTTGTGTGTGTGTGTGTCCAGGAGAGGGCATCAGATGTCTTCCTTTATTGCTGTTTACCTGTACCTTTGAGGCAAAGTCTCTCTATAAACTAGGTGCTAGCATTTTTCTCAGCTAGGCTGGAAGCCAGCAGGCCCCAGCAATCCTCCAGTCTCTTCCCATGGTAGCTGGGATCACAGGCTCGCCCATGCATTCCCTGGCATCTGATGTGGGTGCTGGGAGCTAAAATCCAGTCCTCACAATCAATGCAACAAATGTTCTGAAAGTGCTGAGCCTTCTCTCTAAAATCTAACCATTTAATGTAAAGCCTATGCTGTTGCCTCATTGGTTTGTGGCAGCTCAGCAAAAAGAACTTAACAAACTGTAAATAAAATTAGAGCCAGTTTGGACAGGTATATTCGTTGCCTTTTGCCACTACAATGTCCAGATAATCTAATATTCTTGGCACCACTGAACTAAATACAATGATAGTATCTTCACAGTTTACGACATGACATTATGTCAATGTTCTATTGGAGCTCCAACAATTGTGGAGTCAGTAAGATGGTTTTTAAAGTTCTCTACACAGATCTCTGAAACAAAGAATGTACAATAGCCATTGTTATGATTTATTCTTATGTTAAATTGGCTGTCTTCTATTGACCCACCAAATAATTTTTAATCAATTTGTTTGGATTTTATCTACAATATGAATTCCACACTCAGTTTTTAAAGTGCAATGTTTTATTCAATTGCCTGGATATTTGAAAAATAAGTGGAAAAGGTTAGAGAAAAGCTTAAAGATCCCTCTTTTCTTTTTTTTAAAGGAGTCAAGTCCTTTAAAAATATTGTTTCCAAAGATATGAATACTTGCTTAACTTTGATGGCTTGATGTGATGCAGTCTCTCTGGCAGGCATATTTCAAAGTGAGTTGTAGTCCCATCTTAGGCTATTAGTCTTACCTTTTTAAATTTATTTTGAGATATTAGTTGGTAAAGCATGTATTCACTTTAAGAACAATAATGGCTTGCCTCATTAATGTGAATAACACTACTAAGAAATTACAATAGATAATAGTTCAGAATTGCTGGAGATAATATTAGATATTGTTTTGTGAATATTTGCCATGCGGCACACATTACTTAAAACCATATGCATAGATTGAGACAGTTAACAGCCCTTTAACATGGACACTTGAACCCCATGATGATAGGAGATGGCAGATTCCAGACACCAGCTCAGAGACCTAGTCCCACATTCCCTGAATTTCCTGGTTTGGAAGAGCTCAGTATTCATTTATCAGTATTTTAAAAGGCACTTGGAGACTGTTGTGTATTTATTATCCAGGTATAATTATTTGTGGGCTGGAGTTATTTGTCCTCAAGAGGGCAAGCTTTGCAAGACCAGACATGCTGAGTTGTGACAGAAAATGCCCTGTGATGCATAATTAATTTAAGCCAGGCATTTCCCAGGGAGCAAAAGAGCATGAACATCCCCTGGGAGTTTCTAGTGAGCATTGAGAGGAGACTTGGGGGTCAATAAGCTCAAGTGGGTTTCAAGAAGTGGTGCATCTGATTTAAATTAATTGGTGTCTGGTATATTCTATATGACAAAATGCTTCTGTCAAACGCTTGCCATAACTGAACAAAGGCATTGTCAGAAGCAAAAGGTCAACAATTTTCTTTATCTGTGTTCCCTCGACAAAAGTTTAAAATACATTTTACATATTTTATTTTCTTCTTATGTGTATGGGTATTGTGTCTGCATTTATGTGTGTAGACCACCATGTATGTGTGTGCCTGGTGCCCAAAGAGGGCCTCTCAGATCCTCTGGAATTCAAATTACAGATAATTATGACTTGCCATGTGGGCTCTGGGAATCAAATCAAGGTCCTCATTAAGAGTAGCCAGAGCTACTAACCACTGAGCTATCTCTGCAGAACTAAAGGACTAAAATACTTGAAAATATCTATCATATCCCAGAGACTATGAGCTACATAACATAGCCAGTGATATTCCCCTTTCTTGTGGAATCATAATTGAACAAGCTCATTAAAATTCATTACAAACAACCTTCCCACTGCAACACTTCTTACCTGGGGCCATGTCAATCCTGACGTTGGCTTAGGCAGTACTCTAGGCAATCATGTACTGAGCAAAGCTCTGGAATCCTGGCTGAGTCTGCTCTGTGGTGTCACCATGTCAATGTCTGCTTCTCCAATTACTGAACCAGAGCTAGTCAGGCCAGACCAGCCTGCACCAGCCATTCAACATCCTGGCATGGAATTCACATGCATCACTGGTAGTCACAAGATGGTTAGTTATAAAACTTAGTCTAGTGTTTGGAACATGGAGACATAAAAATCACTAGGTGCCTAGAGGGAAAGGAAAGCAGAGAGACTGCCCTATTATGGCTATTTCTGAAAAACTGCACAGAGTGTGAGCAAACATATTTATATTATGAAAGATGGAATTATTCCAAAACTTACAAGAAAGTCAATATGATGATCTCAACTCATGCGCAAATAACTAAAATCTTAACAATTGCACAGTGTAAAATAAATTCAAAGGAGTGTTTTCTCTGCCATGTGTTTGTAAATTTTAAACAGGCCTGCTAAAGCTTGTCATTGTTGACAATTCTTTACTATGAGGAACATTTCTATGCATTAAATGATATAGGCTGCATCTCTGCTCTCTAACCTGGGGCTACCAGTAATCAATCCTTTTCCTACCCAGTTATGACATTCCCAGATGTTTCCTGGAAGAGATGTGGGAGAAAACTACTCTACGTAGAAAATCACTGGGTAGAAATATCCATTATATTTTCAGCTGCAAGCATAGACGTTAACATGCTAAAATATACATGCCCATGGCCTTTATATTATTTTATAAAGAATCATTTCAATTGCTAAAATAAGTAGAAAAGATATTGCATTTAATGGATGAGGAAGCCAGCTGGAAATGATGAGATGTTACATTCCTAGCCTAAATGTGTAGTAAAGAGACAAGAGAATCTAACTAATAACACTTGGAGTCACAGGTGTCCTCCACAAGGGTTTGCCAGTTCCCTTCCATTAGCCAGGCACTGCTCAAATTAGCAAATACAATAAGAAAAGATCTCATTTTTGTTCTCTGGAGATTCAGAGTATAGTGGATATAAAAGAGACATGTTAACACATTTTTATTGGCACTAATTAAGCTGAGTGTTGTGTTGGAAAAGCTCTCAGTGTTTTAGAGAGAAGCACTCCACCACAGTGTGTTCAGCAAAGCAATGGAAAACCTTAGTACAAAGGACTGATCATTAGAAAAATAGAAGAAAAGGCATGTTGAATTTTATTTTTGAGTCATTACAATGACTCAAAAAAAAAAGTGAAAGAAAATATAGAGAATTGCAAGGCAGATCAAGAAGAAAAAGAAGAGTGATATTCTGAACTGAGAAAATTATGGGATTGCGGGGAATGATTAGCTCATGTGTGGGTGTGGGTTCTTGAATCTTGTTGGGCTGTTGTGATTCCCATGGTTCTTTGCACGCACGGCACTAGGTGGGTGCTACGGGGCCCCGCCTGGTGGGGGAGTTCTCATTCAGTCTGAAGTTCCATAGGGGTGCAGAGCTCTTGGATTGGGGATCCCCGGGCCAGGAGGTGACCAGGGACCGACTGGTCTCAAGCCTTTGGGCTCTTAGACGCCACTGAGAGGCCGTGGAAGGACCAAGACTGGAGGCATGTGGGCACGCTACCGGCTGACCCACAGCCGAGAGAAACGAGTGGGGGAGAGAAGAAAGAGGCCCCGGCAGGGCCCTGCGGGAGAGGCTCGGTATTGTTAGCAGACTGCGCTAGCCGGCTAGCTTGCTGGAAGATGCAAGTCCCTGTGTCTGGAACACAGAGAGGTCCTCTAGGCAGTTGGTTAGGTGGCTGCTGCAGCTCAGCATTAAAGGCCTTCTCCGCTGGGCGGTGGTGGCGCACGCCTTTAATCCCAGCACTTGGGAGGCAGAGGCAGGCGGATTTCTGAGTTCGAGGCCAGCCTGGTCTACGAGCGAGTTCCAGGACAGCCCGGACTACACAGAGAAACCCTGTCTCGAAAAAACCAAAAAAAAAAAAAAAAAAAAAAAAAAAAAGGCCTTCTCCAAGTTTTCCCCACAGTGGGCCCCAGAGACACGAGAAAGTCCATGGTTCCAAAAGAGTTTATTTTCATGCCGCTGTAGATGAATCTTGCAGTACCCCCATGAAACTCAGGGCAGAACAGAGTTAAATAGGGAGGGAAAAGGGGAAGAGTCTGGGGAAGAATGCTTAATTGGCTCTGCCCTTTGGCCTTCAGGTAACTCATTAATATGTAAATCTCTCTAGGACCTGAGGCATGTATTCACTCCTCTTTAGCCAAATGTGACTGTAAGGTGCTTGTTAATGGAGATGTAGCCCACTTGTTAGGAGCCTGGATTCTGGGAGCATGGGGAAATGTACTCCATCCCTTGAAGGGTCTCCAGCCATTTCCAAGCCAATGCTCTACCAAAACCCAAGACCCCTTCACTGTCCTACATGGGATGAATTATGAAAGGCAGCCAAGCCCTGAAACTTCTACCTATAACAGTATGCTAAGCACTGGATTCCAATGGCTGTTATCAATATGAAGGAGAAAAGTATTAAGAGTAAGAAAATCAGCTCAAGTTATATGCATCCAAATTAGAATAAAGCAAATTCGCAGGACTTGGATGTGTGTTTGGATGTGTGTGTGTGTGTGTGTGTGTGTGTGTGTGTGTGTGTATGTGTCTGCGTGTGCATGAGTGTACTTGTGCATGTGATATGTTATGATGCATATGTGTGCATGTGCATGTGTGTGGTATGAGGGTGTATGTATGTGCCTGCAAGTATATGTGTGTGTATGTGGTGTGTGCAGGTATGGTATGTGTGCATGTGTGGAATGTGGGCTGTATATGTGTGCATATTTTCATATAAATATGAAATCTCCCCACCGGCTCATGTTTGAACAGAGTCTTTAGCTGTTGGAGCGGTTTGGTGGAATGTTTAGGAGGTGACCTGTGTGTCACTGAGGATGAGCATTAAGGTACCACAACCTGCCCCCTTCTCCTGATCTCTCTCTGCTTGCTGAACGTGAGACCCATGTGACCAGGCAGATTCCTTACCTGACATCACGCCTTCATTGCTTGCTTCTGTGTCTTCACTTCATGATGGACTGTACCCCTCTGGAACACTGTAAGCCAAAATAAATTCTTTCCTTTGAAGATGATTTTATGAGAATATTTTTATCATAGCTTAGAAAACTAACTTACATAATTAATATGTATACATATATATGATATAAATGATAATTTATATGTAGTCTCCTTGGAAGTTCAATATACTGTCCAGCCACTAAAGGCTTGAACTCTAGTGATGAGGACCCGATGTATTGACCTTTGACTTACTCTCTCAAAGTATAGAATATACTTTACATCTTTTATCTTTTCAGTTTAAGAAAGATATCTTTTAAACAAAGGTTTTGTTAGCATGTTGTGGTCCTACCTTATATGATTTAATAAGTGGCCAATTAAATGACTTAAAGATACATGAAATGTGCTTGGCAGGCTTTATTGATTAAACTCCCACTACAGATTACAGTACAATCTGTTTTAAATTCCTTGTGTGGGAGTGAGAGTGTTAAAGACAATTTTGTCAAACACAAGTGTCTTGACCTCCATGTTCTTCACCCCTGAATGTGATCTGTTCCATCCTCTCTCAGCAGCTATGCATATCTTAATGTTCCCTTTACCATCTATGACAACAAACACCAAAGAGCAATTCTTCACTTTCCTAGTCTCTGTTATCTCCTCAATTTGGAGTCACTGGTTCTCTAAACTAAGACCCTGTGATCCAGTCAGCCACTTGAAATTCTGTGTGTCAAAATTGGTCCAATTTTCTTTCTCCTTACTTTATCATAGTTGCACTACTTCTTACTGTGGGCAATAATTCTCACCTTAACTCACACCTCACCCCAATTTTCTATGATTGCTCTAGAGTAAAAAGAACGAGTGGAAGGGGAGTACCTGCCAGCCCTATTTGTCCAATATTGCGGAGTTAAACTTGAAAAATGCAACACATAGGAAGTCTAGGGCAGGAACAACAAAGAGGAGTAGAAAATGGGGAGGGGGGCAGTGGGATTTGGAGGAAGTGAGAAAAGCTTCATTTCTTCATGCCATGGTCAGAGAGGCAGATGCCATGCAACTTAAGAAAGGCATCATGAACTGGGTGGAGAGTTCACTAGGAACACCAAGTGACAGACCTCTTTTTCTGCATTTGGTGGAGAGGAGTGTTGGACCTTGGGTAAAGGAAGAAAAGAAATGGCTGGTGCTTAACAATGTTTGGACTGTGGAGCTGCACTTCTTGGCCAGGAGCCATGTGAATGGTCTGAAAGAGTAAAGCAGGCTTGGCTGGCATTGCAGGCTCTGGATCATGAAACCATAAGGACTAAAAGTATAACCACAGTATTGAGTTTGGCAGACAGAATGGAGACGGAAAGCTGGACGTTATCATTAGCTATACCATCTAGGAGAATTCCTATTCTCCCACTTCTAAAGTGTGTTCTTGTCTGTGTAACTGCTGGCCTCATCCCCAGAAATCTGCCTGCCTCCCTAGTGCTGGGATTTCAATTCACGTCGAGATTCTGACCATCAAATAAGCTAGTAGATGCTGAATAATTTCAAGATCTTGGGCACAGGGTAAGTGCTCAATAAAGCTTGGGCTCTTCCTTTGGCTCTCAACTGGAGCCAGCTGAAGGTGGGTGAGCTGATCGGTGACAGGG
This sequence comes from Mastomys natalensis, assembly GCA_021653895.1. Taxonomy (NCBI): domain Eukaryota; kingdom Metazoa; phylum Chordata; class Mammalia; order Rodentia; family Muridae; genus Mastomys; species Mastomys natalensis. The sequence goes on from JAJTUV010000674.1 coordinate 1,157,779, forward strand.
TGGGTTTGAGAGAGGGGGAGAGTAGGTGGGGCTTCAGTTAGGGCAGATCTGAAGTGCAGACATTGAGTGAGTTATCATCGGAGTCCATCTGGAGAAATTTCCACCGTGCCTAGATTGACATTTTCTCCTTGAAGCTGTGGGGGTTTTGACTTCTCAGCTAAATGTTATGGTCTTCAATTTTCTTATCTTCAAAAGGTTTAAGAAAGTTTTCTAGAAAATGCAATAATATTGTATAGCTCATTCTTCTTATATTTCCCAGCAAAGTGAACAATGTTTCCAGTTCTCAAAAAAGTTGTATGTGTAGTTTTTTTTTTTTTTTAATTTTTCCTTGGTTAAACTTTATCATACTGATGACCTAAGAGAAAAATTAGCTTCACAAAAATATCTTACATGCTTTCTGTGGCTACAGTACTGGAAAAGACACTGAACTTATTTTCTAAAAAAGAATAACATATAATGTCTGTCTTCAAAGCGTTCTGAACAGGATAGGTAAGCAGACAGCTATATATCAGCTCCAGTCGCCAAGAAGAATGGAGGTAGGATTAATCCCACAAGAGAGATCCACAAATTCCCAGGAAGCTGCAGCTTAAAGGATGAACACTATTCTAAGGTAGAGAATCACAGAAGTCACCTTAGGGAGTTGGAATGACTGGGCAAAACCACTAGATTTGAAGACATTCAATGTGTTTGCAGAATGGTTAGCATGGTGTATGCGTGGGAGTTGGGGTTACTAAAAATAATTCAATACTTAATTCTTGTTCTGTGGTTTTCCTTCTTTAACTGGGGGACTTAGTTTTCATCCTATTGCATATTTCACACATCCTCTCACAGTGTTTTGCCCAAGGCATGCATCAATGCGATGAATTACACTGTAGATGCTTTCTCATTAGATTTTAATTTTCCAAATATCCTGAAGTTTATTACCTTCCATGCATACCCAGCTTATCTGAGAAAACTGTGCCAGTTAATATGTATGCCTGTCTCAGTGCCAGAGCTTCAGAGATGACAATAGAAAGAATTTTTAAATTTTCATAGCAATTTACTTGCTTTTAAATATTTCATTCTTCATGCTAGCTTCAACAAAACTGTGAAATAATTTTGCTGCCTTCCATATTTTTGATTTTAGCTCCTAATTATAGGTTTTCTGTCTGTCAAAGACTAGGATAGGAAAGAAATCATCTTCTGTCTCTGTGGGGAAATAATCTGGGATGAGGGGTCTGGAGAAGAGGCCATTGTCAGCAGTGACAGCAACAGAGGAAGATCCAGAGACTGGCAAACACTCAACTAGCAACGATGGAAAGTCTGTCGCCAGTGATGAACTCAGGTGGATTGCTCAGTTCTATTTATGTAATAGAGTACACAAAGAAGGAGAAAGAGGAGGGGAAAAAGGAGTAAGAGGAGGATGAAGAGGAAGAGGAGGAGAAGTGGGAGAAGATAAGAGTTGCATAGACGTTGGTTATGGTGGCACTTGCCTTGAATCCCAGCACGCAGACAGATCTCTGAGGTTGAGGCCAGCAGTTGCACAAACAAGAACACACTTTAGAACTGGTTATCATATTAGTGAACAAATCTTCACTCACTTTATTGCAACAATATGTAAGTGTGACAGGATTGAGATGAGACCAAAAGGGTTAGTTGATCTTTTCAGTGTTTGCTGCAGGTTATCAGGAACTATCACGTTTGCTGTCTTTGCCTATGCTGCCTTTATGTAGCTCTTCCCAACAGTCTGTTTTGCCTCATTTAAAGCTCTGTCTCCTGACCCAAACTCTTATTCAGTCACTACTTTCTTTCTTTACTTTCTCTTTGTTAAAAACACGCACAAAAATACTGAAATTCAGATTGGTCCTATGGTTCTGTCAAGTAATTTTCTCCTATCCTCTGTTGTAGAAGTAACTATGATCTTCGATGATCAGATCTGAGTTCTGCACTCCACAGACCTAGCTGCATCCTTGAATCTAGGAAACGTGTCCTGATTGGAGCATCCCTTCTCTTCTTCCTGGATCATCTTTCTGGTTTAGATCTTCTTTCTATAGTTGTTCTTTCTTCATTTTCAAAGATTTTTTCAATGCAGAGCAAATCCAAAGTCCTTACCAAAGCCTATAGGTTCATGTGATCTGGGCCTTGCTGTTCCTCTGACTTCCCCTCTGCGGCCTTTCTCTTTTCTGAGTCAGCTCCAGGCACAATGGCCTTCTTACTCTTTTCCAATATGTGATAATAGTTCACAGCACACAACTTTAGCTCATGTTAGTTTATGGATTTCTTGTCTTCATGTCTTCTCTAAAATGCCATATTGAGGAGTCCTTCCTTGGTCCTGGACTAAAACAACATCCAACCCTTCCTCAATCTCTCTAGTTTCCTTTTCCAATACCATGCATATATGTATATATGTATGTAGTTGTATGTATGCATGCATGCATGTCTATGTGTATATGTGTATGAGTGAATGCAAGTAGTATTTATGTATGCATGGATATATGTATGTGTGTGTATGTATGTGTGTCTGTATATATGTGTACATTTTGGCCATCTCTTCATTTTAATCCCATGTCCTTGACTGATTTGCTTACTGTTGAATCCAGCTCTTCGAGGGCAATGCCCAGCAATGTTATGAATTAACAAGTACATATTGAGCTACTTCCAAGCCTGAAATTCTCTGATTTGGCAGTGACTTGAAATAAAGTCCCTTTGAGGAAATAAAGTCTGCATTTATGTGTGGGCTAACTCTAGATAAAGTGTGTCATCTGTGGCCCTGAAGCAAGGAAACTGCACATTCTAGTGACTTCATTATCACCTTGTTTTATCCAAGTGAGGTGTAAACTTTCAAGTCAGAAAATGAAGTATCTTGTCCCTCTGCTTTGACTAGCTCCAGCTTCTGCTAAACTATTAAACAGAGAGCCTGCTGTAAACATGCACTTACACAGCCCTCTGGAGAGAATACACATAATTAGCCTTCTGTAGTTTATGGCTATGTAAATTAATCACCTCACAATTAGGCATATGTGTAAACTTTGAAATTGAACTTGTATGAGAAATCACTTTGATCCCTAGACAATAAACTATGCTGGACATCATTCCAACCTAATGTGCAGACACAGAGCAGTCAAAAAGTCATGGGTATAAAGCATCTGTACACAAATTATTAGAAAAGGTAGCTTGGGAGCTATGAAAACAATAATTTATAGGAAACACTGAGAAGCCATGCTGAAAGATCTCTAGGACCCTATATATTGTTGTTAGCAGACTCCACATCTATGCCCCAACTCACCAAAGCCATGATGAGAAGTTTGCAATTTATTCAGAAACCTACTTAGTTAGGATTTTGTTGCCGTGAAGAGATACTATAACCGAGGCAACTTTTATAAAGGCAAACATTTATTTGGAGCTGGCTTACCATTTCAGAGGTTTAGTTCAGAGTCATAGTGGCAGGAGGCATGGTAGAATGGAGGTAAACTTGGTGCTGCAGGAGCCAAAGGTTCTACAGATTGATTAGAAGGCAACCAGGATGGGTGGAGATGGGTTTGAGGAACACCCTGGATAAAGTAACAACCTCATCTTGAGTCTCGTGGTCCTCCATAGCTAACTTATGATAATGTATCTGAATAGGTTTTGCTACCAAATTATCTATCTGTTTATCACAAAGTTAGTCAGCCTATTTAAGGCCCAGGACCGAAAGAATCAGCAAAAATAGCCCAATTAATGGTCCCAAGATGGGAGGAAGTGGGGTTGACAACCATGGAGAGGTTGAAAAACAGTCCTTGTACCAGCTCTCATCTTTCTCTTTCTCTTTCTCTTTCTCTCTCTGTCTTTTCTCTGGGCCTTCTCTGACCTTTTTCATGTTCTCTTTAACCATCCCTGTCTTGTCTATCTAGGGGCAACATTCTTCTTTAAGGGCTGTACACAGTCAAGAGCTGTACACAGTCTTTTCTATTGTAGAAGAGTAAATCAAGTCCTATAAAGTCCTTTGCAATTTTTGGAGATCATTTCAGACATCGAAACGAGGGATTTCTTCAGATTAATGATGTCAATCTCTAGCTGTTTGGTGTCCTTGTCAATGGCCCATCAAAGGTCTGAGTAATATAAGTCTGGAGGCCAGCATCAGGATTGCAGCTTCTACCAGCAGACTTCACGTGTGTTTCATTTTTACCTGGAAAGGAAAAAGAAGGGAATTCTCAGGGAAATCTCTCTTCCCTGGAGGTCAATTGTTATTCATCTTATTTATAGTTGGGCCTGGCCTTGTGGGGGTATCTATTTATTCCATTAAACTTTTGGCAGCCATTTAGCTGTGCCTTCTGTGGTATCAAACAGGCATATCAGTCCTCAGCCCCATATGAGAACTGGGTCCGGGCCATTCCACTTAAGGGTAAGAGGGACCTTCCCCATAGCTATGGCATAGTCTTTAGTGGTCTCAGCGATGCCAGAGGCAGTCAGCAGCAGATTTGCCATGAGCTTTCAGTTTTAGAGAGTTCAAAGTAAACAAGGCATGATGGAGAGTGTTTCAGGAGACTCCTTCTGGGGGGAAACAGTTCCCCCTCTTTTATTTTTAAAAATACATTTTTCAGAGTTCTTGTAAGATCTGGGAAGAAGTGCCAGCAGCCACTTTATCCAGGGTGTTCCTCAAACCCATCTCCACCCAACCTAAAAGAGGGGACTTCCGCCCCTAGACCAAGCAGAGAGAGGCTACCCAGAACCCTCTCTGACTGGTGATCTGAATTCTTGCTTAGGCTGCGAGGCTAAGCACTGCAAGGGAATATAAATAAAACTTAAAAATATCTATCTGGGTTCCCTGAGGGACAAGCCTGACTGCATAGGGGTTGATGTCAAAAGTTTCCCCTCTCCAGGAAAAAGACATCAGGATGAATATGGCCCTCATGCCTCACTGGACAACGATAGGAGGACCGGAGCTATTACAAGGTCCCCTTCAATTATTGGAGGTCAGGCCTCTATCCCTGCCTTCGCAAGAATAGAATTGCCTTCTATACTTAGGGAAGGGAGGAGATGTCAGGAGCAGCCCTGCATATACACTAAAGGCCTAAAATCAGCCATAGGCCTAAAGTCAGCAATAGGCCTGACATACATACATGCTAACACAAAGTCTTGAGTCTCTGTGGAAAAATACTGAAAACAGAAGGCTATAAACTAATGTAAACAGGAAGCTTCTGTGGAAATTTAGCAGACCTAGTAGTCATAGGTCTTATAAATATGCAGCCTCGGTGGACAGCACCAACTTAGATAAGGACAAGTGCATCATAGGCAGAGCCACAGTGACCTGTCCCCTGAACCTACACCCAGCTGATACCCTGTTCTGAAAGGTATCTCTACTCTCCCTGAGCACCTATGCTCCAGTGCCATTCCCTTCCCCACATCCTGTCTCTTTGTGTTTATAACCTCTGTGTAAATAAGTAAATTACGATGTGATTTAAATAACTAAATAAAATTAAAAAAAAAAAAAAGAAGGCAGCCAGGAGGAGACTGTCTTTTCTTAGCTGCCAAGAGCAGGCTTTCTTTTGCATTGGTTGATGCATGAACACTAAGAGACTTCAAAGCCCGCCTACACAATGATACACTTCCTCCAACAGGCCACATCTACTCCAATAAGGACACAACTCCTAATAGTGCCACTCCCTATGACCAAGCATTCAAAGGCTATGGGGACCAAACCTATTCAAACCACCACACCCCCATATCTGACATTTGCATGTACTTTTGTCTACTTGGCCAGGTCCTGCCTTATAACCTATGCACAGGAAGTTCTCCAGTTCAGTCCATAAAATCCATTGCAAATATCACCTTGATTGAATCTTTCCTGATTACCTGGATGAGTGCACTTCTTCATATGTAGCCAGATCTCATTGTATATTTATCTTCAACAGCATTCCTTTGCATTAACTTGCTTGCAGGCTTTTATTATTATTATTATTATTATTTTATTATTATTATTACTATTTTATTTTAAGCCTGCATACCAACTCCTAGAGGGTAATAGGTATTTCAACTGCCACTGGTCCTCCAGAATCAAGCACAACATTTCCTTTCAGTGAAGTGTATTCTTATAATTTTATTTACATGGAAAATGCATTCTCTACTTCAACTAGAAAATAGAGCATTATGCAGTATATTTTAAACCTCTAAAGATCTGAGAATGCTATCGAATTCTTCTTCATATAAAATAAAATATACCAGTAAAGCCCCATTTCTGTCTCAGTACACAGACAAGTGTAGTCCATGTTCCTACCCCAGTACTGGGGATGAAGTCTGCACCCTTCTGCTCCTTAGAACATGCTTCACACAGAGCCCACCCCAGCTGTAAAACACATGTTCAGCCCAAGTGTTCTTTTATTTAAGAAAGGTTCAACAGTACATGTTTTTATCATGTTTTCTGATGCATATTTGCAGACACCAGGTCCACTGGTTTATTTATGCTTATAAAACTTACCATTAATTGGAAGGAAAAGGGCTGTTTACATTTTGCTTCAGTCTTTTGTGGGGTTCACTATAGCACAGGTAAATAGGCTTATTCTGTTTCTCACTGTGGGGTAGTTAGACAATAAGCCCTCTATTTTGTGTTTACCTAAGAATTTTATTCCTAGAATTATGTTTTTGTACCTAAACCAAGTAATAGTTAGGTAGTGAAAAAAAGTTCCATTCAGAAAGTCAACGATTGCTTTATACGTTGTGATGTCTTAGAGGAAACCCAGCTTCTCTTGTTTTGAAAGTCTACCATGCTCCTTTCATCTTTCTTTCTCAACAGCCAAAAACCTGCTCTCCTTTATTATGGTTCTTTCGAGATTTTTAAATCTTGCTCATCTGATTGACCCTAGTGACCATTATCAATGGGCTCAAGACCACTATTGATTTCTGTAAACCCCAGATCTTGCAAGGTGCTTAGCCTTGTATGCGTTGCCTATGACTGACTATAGGAACTTTTGTTTTGTGATGAAATAGAAATTGCAAAATGTTAAAAGATATATCACGGACCAATTCCTTACTATTATTTTCATGAACGGCAATGCTAACTACCCCAGAGACAGACCTTGCCTCAGGTGACATTATTTAATACCTATATGCTTCTATACCGCAAGGTTAATGAAGCCACCTTGGGACTGTTTTGTTTGGGCATATAATTACACACACACACACACACACACACACACACACACACACACACCTGCTAGGGAGGCCTATATGCTGTTCCAGCTGGGAGAGGGTGTTTCTCATCATTTCTATTTACATTCTCCAGGCAAGTGTCTGGGTGTCCATGGTAGCATCAAAATTTAATTTCTTATTGCCATATTTGGTATGTAAGGGAACTAGCCTTTCCCTAGTATATTTATAGAAATATGAAATACCAGCAAGCATGATTTCTCAACAAAAGCTATTTAAACAGCTTTGCCAGCATTCATTTTTCTTCCCTAACTGCCAGGTGGCAGGTCTGGGAAGTGGTGCATAGGCATAACTACATCTTCCTGTTGCTGTTAAAACAGCTCTCAGTCTTCCACTCATGGGGGGGGCTGGGTTGGTACCATGTGTAGAATCCCACCTCTCTATAATAACTTGATAGCTAGTTATTGAATTAAATTATTAGTCTTTGCATTATTTTTCTTCCCTCTGCTTCTAATCTGATCATAGGACATATCTCAGGTGCTTAATAAGATTTGTGTAATAACACTTAGTTAATATCTTCTAAAGAGGCACTGAAGTTAATGTCTAGAATTACCATTCTTATCCTTCTGATATTTTAGCAAGCATATTGGCTTATACATTCTGACTGTATTGTGACTTTCTTATGGCATAGGCAAAAACAAGCAAACAAACAAACATCTCCCAAACAAATCCAAGTTCCCAAGAAATGAACAATGTAACTCAGGTTTAGGTACAGACTAACTGGATATGGAATGTGGATCTTCAAGGAAAGAGGTAAAGGTTTCAGACCTCCTTCCCTCCTCCCTCCTCCCTCCTCCCTCCTCCTCCTCCCTCCTCCCTCCTCCCTCCTCCCTCCTCCCTCCTCCCTCCTCCCCCTCTCTCCTCCCTCCCTTGAAGATTCACGTTTCTATATCCAGAACATTTACACAGATTGTGATAGAGCTTTTACTTTGATTTTATTCTTGTTTACCTCAGCAGGTAAAATAAAACAATTAATCTCAAGAGCTCATACTTCTAAGAACTTAATTACTTTTAAGTGTTGGTCAAGACTTGGGAACAGGTACTCTAGACTGTGCAAGAGTTATGACTCATCAGAATCCATCAGATGGTCATCTTGGGCTGTGTTGAGATTCCTTGTGCCACCAACAGTTTTTAGTAGCATTTCCTGAACCTTTAATTGTGCTACTGACATAAAGCTGGGGAAGGAGTTTCATTTTCATTTTTAAAATCTCAAGTTAAGAGCCCTCCAACTCATTGCTACTAGATTGAAAAAGATTGCTCTTAGCTGTACTTTTCCTAATTTAAAATTGAAGTTTCAAAATTAAGTTAACTTGAGGATTAGTTAACTTGGAAAATTCTTAAGAGCTAAAATGCATTAGTTACTTTTCTCTTGTTACAATCTGACAAAACAAGCTTACAGAAAGAAGGGTCTACATAGATTCAGAGCTGAAATGTTCAGTTCCATCACAGTGGGGAAAACACAATGACAGGAATGGGGGCATCTGGTCACATCGTGTCAACAGTCAGAGAACAGTGAGGAAGGAGATGTTACCATGCTCACTCTCTATTTTTTAATCTAACCTGAGATCCCAGTCCATGGCCTGATGCTGCCCACTCTTAGAGTAGGTATTCACCCTCACTAAACCCAAGCTTGAAACTCCTCACAGATGTGCTCAGATGTTTGTTTCTATGGTGACTCGAGATCCTTTGACCTTGGTAATCAAGATTCACCACCATTTATTCTCACTCCAAAAGTCGTCAGAATTCATCCTTTAGGAAAGTTCAGAGATTGCCATGGGGTACTCTCCAGGTCAACTTAGTCACTTTTATATCTTTTGCCAAATGTACTCATGTATTTTATTGATTATATGCTTGATTAATGTGGCCGGTGCTCCTTACCTAGACTTGGGTATAGTTCAATGATAAAGCATCTGGCTAGAAGAAACAAGACTCTGACCAAGACCACCACACACACACACACACACACACACACACACACCAACATGAGGGGGGAGGGAGACAGGGAGAGGAGAGGAAGAGAGGGAGAGAGAGAGAGAGAGAGAGAGAGAGAGAGAGAGAGAGAGAGAGAGGGGAAACACATGTACACACAGAGAAAGGCACACACACAAATAATACAGGTGCACACACAACACACACACACACACACACACACACACACACACACACACAGGGGCACCACACCTCATAATGAACAGAAAAGGAAAGGGCTGTAAACATTTTTCAACTGTTGCGGTGTGATGAAAATCCAAGGACTTTGTGTACTAAGAAGACTCAGAATGGTTGTTATTTTCAGAAACTGTGACATTAAGGCTAACTCCCAGAGTTAACTGGTTTTCGTTTTGTTTTGTTTGGTTTTTGGTTTTGTTTATTGTGTATTGTATTTCTTGTGGCACAGGTCAGTCATCAAACCTTTCTCAACCTATTCTCCCTACCTCCAAAAACTAAGAGTCAATGGATAATGACTCTCACTCAGTTTACCAACTGTTTGACATTTGTGATTGTTTCCCAGAGCTGCTCTTTGAGAACTATTTGATGTCTCTGTTTCTGCGTTGGTTCTTTTGACAGGCAACATGGGAGAAAACTGGGCAGGAGGGTGTTCCTCCTATCAGTGCTTGCAGTCGTTTTGATCCCCTTTCCCCACTGATTGTTTTTGAAATCTCAGCTGCAAACATTCTCCTCCCTCTGCCATGGCACTGTTCGAAGTATTACTCACTATTTGTCTCAGGAGTCACATTATTTTTAGCAGCTGCATCAGGACTTTAGGGAGACAGCTCGAACACATGATGCAAATCAAATAAAGAAAGCCTTGCATGTCTTAGGCTACCTGGGTTCTGACGTCATAACTGAGAGGCAAATGGAATCACACATGGTTGAAGTCTCACTGACACGCAGTGTGCATGATCTAGGAGAGGCTATTTCAGTGGATTCTGGAGGTCTCTTATAAGCACATGATGAAAAAGGCCCCTGTGTCATTTTCTCCACAAGGTCATTCCCTCCTTATGAGATACATGTGCAGAATAGAAGAATCTTTGGGAGTTTTCTTGCCCCACACCGTTTCCAGATGTGTGGAGGTGTAGAAAAAGTAATCTGTCTCCCAGAAGGAATATTTGCAGAGGCAGAGGAATCTTCCCCTTCATACTGCCTTGTCTGTTAAAATAGAAGCACTTCTGCTGGAAGCTGATTCTCACCCACTCCAGGGATTCCCCTCACACTTGCTATGGAGCAGAGACATCGTGGAGTGAAAGTGATAGAAGCCAAAGGACCACTATTAGCTTCTCATGGGGGGATAAACAAGCATGGCCTACAGCTACAATATGGGGGACACACCGCATTCTGAAGGCCAGTGGCTACTGCTGTCTGTGTTGGGAGAGGTAGTTTTATGTCTCATATAATCTTAGTGTTACTAGAAAGTATTAAATAGCTGAATACCACCAGCCTGCCCACATATAAATGTCTTTGTCTCTGTCTCCATCTCCTTTCTCTCTCTTTCACCCCATCTCTCTCTCTCTTTTACATACACATGCACATTTACACATGACAATACCCATTAAAATATGGTTTTCTATTCAAAAATTTATAATGAGCAAACAGTTAAGGGAAGCATGCAGAGAACTCCCTTTAGCACTGTCTTTTCCCTCTTGTGTGTCAAAGCCACACCTGTACAGAGTCTTGCTAAGAGGAATGCACTTCCCTCTCCATCCATCTCCAGTGTCTAATCGGTCTGCTAATTTTATAGCAACCAGTTGCTATTATGATGTTATAGTGTAATCCCATGAAACTTTTAATACTGAATGACTTCCTACCACCTGTTCATATTTCTCGAACCACAAAAATTACAGGCCCACCATGGGGCCTGTCTTACTCCCTCTTCTATTTATCTGAAGAGAAACCATGACAGATGCAATTATAAAAGAAAGCATTTAATTGGTGGCTTGTTTACAGTTATAGAGGGCGAACCCAGGGGACTCAGCAGGCATGCATCGTGATGGAGCAGTAGAAGGGATCTTGCATCTTATCTGATTGACAAGCAGGAGGCAGAGAGACTGAGACTGGGCCTGGTATGGGTCTTTGAACCCTCAAAGCTCACTACCAGTGACACTTGTCCAAAAGGCCACATCTTCTAATTCTTCTTGAGCAGTTCCACTAACTAGGTACCAAATATTTAAATTTATGAGCCTATGAGACCATTCTCAATCAACTCACCATACACCATGCTTGAATAAAGATTATAGAGTCAATGTACTAAAAAACTAGTGTGGGTTATAAATAAAATACAGTAAAGTGTTGATATGCTCCTCATGTATCAAGTATTTCTGGCTATAAAGCTTAGTTTAATTTTTAAAAACTCATTTTCTTCTTAATTACTATAAATGATGAAATATAAGAGTTCTTGGAGGGAGGAAGGGTATAGCTTGAGACTGCATACTGTATGCAATATATTTTTAAAAACACACTGACAATTATCCCACCTAATTGCATCTGTGTGAGTCCTTTACCATTTTAGAATAATCTTTCCCCTTAATTAATGGATTGACTCATTGGTTTCTCCCTGCCTTTGCTTCTTTCTCTATAGGTCTCTACACATAATGAGAAGATAGCATCATTGCTCTTGATAATTATTTTAGTAGAAGCTGAAAAATGTATTTCATTAAAAATAAGATATTGATAACTTTTTCCTGCAACTTATTAAATGTTGAAGTCAAAAATATCTAGACAAGTCACTGAAGGCACTTGGGAATTGGCAAGTAATGAGAGTGGAGAATTGTTGAAGGTTTCTTTGAACTATAGTACAAAAATAAAAATACATTTCAAAAATGCTTCAAGTTATGGGCATGTTTAGGCCTGTGTGCATAATTCAAAATCCTTTACTTCTTTTAAATGTCGTTTCACTGAAAGGTTAAGCTTGTGTCCATTTTTCTTGTATATAATTGTTTCTTGACCATTAGTTTTATTTTATACTGCTATTAATATCTACCCCATATGCAGGTACATGCAACATTGTGATTTCATGTTAATACTTTCAATATTTAATTTAATATAGACTCTTAATGAACAAACACTCATTAAGTAATTCTTCTGTGCCTGTTAATTTACTTCTCAAATTAAAAAAAATTAATAATTACTTAAAGAACGTAAGATGACAGCTCATGAAAGCCCAATTTGATCACAGCTCTGTAACACTGCTTACATATTTGAAACACTGACCTCAAATAGGAGATTCACTTTACACAGTGTGGCCGTAGACGTCATGGCCTTTGTTTTTTATCCAGTAGCAGAATCTCTCATGGGCCAGTCACAGCCACTGAGCCGGCAGATACTGAAATAAATAGAATGTGGCTTTCAAGAAGCAAACTGTCTATTGAAACGCAAATAGCTCACAGCTTAGAGGAAGGTAATTTTAGAATAACACAAAGATATATTCCTTAGCAATGAGAACTCATCTAAAAATGAAGCAAAGAGGCCCATCACTAACTGTGGTTGAGATTCTTGAAGGTATGGTACGGCAGAGGTAGTGTCCAGGACAGTGATTTAGCGATGACTTAATGATAACATGAGGGATAGTGCTGACATCAATAGCCCATGGTCCAAACAGGTACTAGCAAATGGAACTCCACATGGAGTTCCTCCATTCCTAGCATGGAGGAATATACTCAGAAAAGAGAAAGAAGGCTTTTCCAGGTCAGTAAGTAGATTAATAAGTGGATAGTCCATGTCATTGACAGTCATTCCTACATCTGACATCTTTGGGAGATGCCTTTTAGTGTGAAAAGACTTGCACAGTTCAAGTAAAATCAACAGCACATCATATTTAGGAAATACAAAGTAACTACCTAGTAAAGCTTGAATTTCAGATGAATTACTGAAAAAATTTCAAATAAGGCATTGGGCAGATATGGTACTCTCATGTTTTTAGTTGTTGATATAGATTTACTTTTCTTAAAAGATTTATTTATTTATTTGATGTGTAGAGTGTTTGCCTTCATGTATATATGTGTGTTGCATACTTATCTGGTGCCAGGAAATCCAGAAGAGAACTCTGGATTCCCTGGAACTGGAGTTTTCGTTGGTTAGATGGTTCAGTGTGAGTGCTGGGAACCAAACCAGGTCCTCTGCAAGAGCAGAAAGTGCCATTAACTGCCAAGTCATCTCTCCAGTTTTGTTGTCTTGTTTCAAAGCTAACTAGGAAGCTATTTTATATGATAAGACCAACCAAAGTTATAGGATGTCAGGATTTCAGAAAGGACATCCATCTAAACGTCCAGTCAACAGTGTGTTCCATTGTATTGATGAAGTCTCTGATATGTGAAAGAGACAGCCATGGCCCTTCATTTCCATGATATTACTGCCTAATAGGAAAAGAAACTGATGTATAAGTTGATGAAATAGGAAGCAGAGTATTATGGGAGCACACAGCACAATATTAAATGCATTTGATAGAGATTAGTAAATCTTCCTCTATAATATACTTTAGCCCTTTAGATTAAAAGATTAAAAAGCTTTATTGATCTATAATTGTTGAATAAATATATGTACATACTTAGCATATGTAATTTGTTGAATTTGGACATATGCAAATAACTCTAATGTGTGCAAATAACTGTAATTGTCACAATCAAGATCATAGGCATACTCGACAGCTAACAAATTTTCTTTGTACCACTTAGTTTTTTAAATTTTTGTCTTAAGAATATTTGACATAAGATCTACTCTACTGTCAAACTTTGAAGTGTATAATACTTTTACTCTTAACCTTACTTGCTCTATTGTACACAGAGTTTCTAGAAGTTGTTGTCTAACATAAGGGAAACTTTGGATGCATGAGCAATCTCCCAGTTTTGAGGTCTGAAGCATTGTAAGAATTAGAGGTGAGAACAGAGCAAATATTGTTGACCAAGGAAACAGCACCCAGGTGACAACCATGAGTGTTACTTCTCTAGATAATCCAGTTTGCTGTGCTTGTAGTTTAAAGGGACATTTAAATTTTTGTAAAAGGAAGACCAGGAAGATAGCTCAGTGGATAAAGTGTTTGCTGTGAATCCTTGAATATTGAAGATTTGGTATTCAGAACACATATGAAACTAGATATGTTAGCACAAACCTTTAATCTCAGCAAGCCTATGACAAGAGGAGAGGCAGAGACAAGAGATGCCCACAAGCTCATGGGCATGTGCATGTTTATGGGTATGAGCAGTGTTGAATGATTATAGACCCTGCCGCAAACAAGGCAGAATATGAGGACTGATACCTTAGGTTGACCTTTGACCTTTTAATGTGGTGGACTCACACTCACATGCTCACACAGAGTTTAGATTATGGGTGCCTTAATCAGATCCTGGGGTGTTTTCCCAAGAGAAATGTGAATCCCTAGAGGCTCAGCAGCAGGTATGTCAAAGGTCATGTGATCAAATTTGTAGAAAAAGATGTAAGCAATGAGACAGCACAGAGGTAGAAATGATCTAGAATTATTTAGAAAGTTGGATCAGCAGAATTGGTGGCTGCTTGCACATGTCCAGGTTCCCTTTCATTGCACTAGGAAGCCGATAATGATGATATCAGAAAAACATTGAACAATAAAAAAGCTCTTATTTACACTATGACACTGCCAAACTTTGAAATCATAGCATAAGGAAGGAAATCTTATATGCAGTCATATTATCAGCTTTGAGTTTAGAAGGAAGTGTTATTGGTGACTGGGGTCTGCACTGGATGTTTCCAGGTTCTTGGCATCTTGTTCAGTAATAAATAAAAGCGCAACAGATTGCAAAGTAGCACAAATACATACTTTATTCAAAGCAATACTACAAGTCAGAAAGGAATATGCTGTCACGAGTGTCAGGGTCACAAGAGAGAGGGTACTCAAGGGCCCTGATTGTTGTTTGAGACTTCCCTTTATGGAGTTCAAAATGAGGAAGAATTTGGTTGCTAAGGGCGTAATTTGAGAGACTTTTTTTTTTGACTGACAGATTTAGACTGTGTAAGCCTTTGTTCAATATGCATGTTCATTTCCACAACACATATGATTTTAATCATACGCATGCCTAATTATTTATAGGCATACTATAGCAAATAGAGGATTGTATTAGTCAGGTTCTCTAGAGAAACAGAACTGATGTGTATGTATATGTATGTGCATTTGTATGTGCATATGCATATGTATATATGTATGTGTATTATATATGTGTATATTATATATGTTATACACACATTATAATACACACATATATATAATACACACACACACACACACCACATATATATATATATATATATATATATATATTATATATACATACACAAAGCTGGTTGTTTCAGATGGTCTTCAGTATAGTTCAGAATCCAAAAGAAGTAGACTGTAATACCAGTAGAAGAATAAACTTGCCAGTGAGGCAGAGCAAAAGCTTATTTATTCTCTATCCTTTACATAGGCTTTCAGGAGAGGGTGTGGCCCAGATTTAGGGTGGGTCTTCTGACCTCAAATGACATGGATTCAACATGGATCTGTAGGCTGAGATTTTTTTTTTAAGACCTACCTTATTTAGGGTTCTTAAACTCTTCATCTTCCCTTCTAACCCATTGACCAGAGGTAGGAGAGAAAGAAGATTAATAGGAAAAGGGCTTGTGGACCTGTTTAGAAATAGTTCCTTGGGGCAATTCCACTCTTCCTTGTCAGGATACCAGGAGTCCAGTTTAATAGAAAACACCAAACATGAATCAGTAGCAGTGGCACAAGCCAACAAAAATGGAAGGCTCAGATGAATCAGCACGAGTCAGCAGAAGTGGCCAGAATCAACCAGAATACCAGAAGTTCTTTGGTGCATTTCTCTCTATGAAGTGAAGACCAACAAAGACCAGCAAAGACCAGTGAAACATTGCACACTGTAGCAATCTAAGAGCATCTCTCACTGTTTGTGAGGTTCTATTTATATTCTTTCTAATCATCACATGCCCTCTTAACTGTATGTTTTCAGCAAAACATCACATGTCCTCTCACAAGACTGCATCCAAAGAATATCACTTGTCACAACTAAGTTGGATTGTCTCCATGGGTCTTCCTACCTGAGACAATCTAATTAGCTAAAAATCCCTCACAGTTGTGCCCAGCAGCTTAGAGTTTTAGTTATTCTGGATATAGCCAAATTGACAACCAAGAATATCCATCACAAGCATTCTCCTACTTAGAGGATACAGGTAGTCTTAAACCAATTTAGGTCAGATAGCTTCTGTCCCATGCTGATGTTCAGACATTATTACCTAGAGTAAAACTGGATGGAATATGTCTAAGTTTGACGATTTTTTTTCTAGGGGTAGAAAACGTATTCCATTTTTTAATAGAATGCACATAGAGTTCAATGCAGACGAGGGTCTTGGGTTGCCAACAGATTGCTACGTGTGTTGTTAGAAGAGGATGAATGTGTATAGTCCATGCAGATGAAGGTCCTAGCTTACTAAGCTATCCCTATTCTTTCTTGCCTCAAAAGCTGGGTCTGGAACTAAGGACTATAGCTCAGCACACAGAGGTGGCAGCTGAGGTCAAGGTAGAGTTGAAGAATGACTAACAATGCAGCGCAGTGAGGAAGGCCTTGTGACAAAGCCTCATAACATCGAGAGGAAGCTAAAAATGAGTGAGGAGCCACTCAGTCATGTGATATTTTGTACATTAAAAAACTGGAAGTCCTTAGGTTTGTCATTAAATGTTTTCAAAATCCTCTATAAATACAGCCAGGCAGACTTTCTGTAAAAGGTGAGGTGTGCTGTATATCTTTTTAAAAGTTTTCAAATCTCTTTTTGTTGCTATAACTACTAATTAAAAGCAATGCTTGGGATTGGTTCATTCTATGGGAGCCAAAGTGTTTAAGAAACATATTTCTTTTATTTTTATGGTGATAATATAATGGTATCATTTCCCCCTCCCTTTCCTTTTCAAGTTATCCCCTACACTATACTCTCCTCCCCTCCCCCAACTCTTTTTCAAATTCATGCCTCCCTTTTCTGGTATATATGTATGTGATATATTTATCTATTTTAAAAAATAACTGTCTTTCTGTATAGTGTATGGTTTCCACAGCTGACTATGCAATACTGGATGAATCACTGGCGAGCTCTTCCCTGGGGAAGACGATTTCTCCTGCTCTCAGCTTTCCTTAGCTGCCTGCAGTTCTTTGTGTGGGTTGAGACCTTATGAATTTTCCCTCTCCACTTCCTCATGCTACTGCTGTTGTCCTTCTTCAGCTCATGTTTAGACAGCCATGTTGGCAAGACTGAATGGATGTCCTGGCACTTGCGAGATGGTTCAGTTGGTAAGGCACATCCTATGTTTGATGGAGATCTGAGTTCAGTTCCCAGAACCCATGTAAAAAAAAAAAAAAAAAGCCAAGCATAGTGATTGATGCACATTTGAAATCCCTGAACTGAGGAGGTGGAGACAGGTGGATACCTGGGCTCACTGGCTAGCCAGTCTAGCAGAATTAGAGAGAGCTTGTCTCAAAAACAAAATGGACCTGAAGACACCTGAGGTGGACCTCCTACCTCCACACTCATAAAGACTGATTTACATAAATGTGAGCCTGCATATAATCAGACACAAACAGACACACACACAAAAAAAAAAAAAAAAGAGAGAGAGGAAAGATTAATGTCCCTTTATATTTCCTCCTCTTGTACTCTATTTGGGAAATCCATGACTGTGTCTCTCAGGTCTTTTTAGATTATATTATCCCATCTATCAGTAAAAAGGGTGTCTTGATGACATATGGGAAGAAATGACCTTGAGGTTTTTTAATAGAAGTGCAGTATCTATTTATGATTTTATTAGCACATCTGCATACTTTGAAGCCTGTTTACTTTGCTTCTGTCACCGAAAGCTACGTTAAGGAAACAATAAAGACTGTCATTTTAATTACATGTCCACAAATCACTGAGAGTGCATATCAAGCCATCTGCTCTATCCAAGGAAACTTTTTTTCTCTTTTCCATGCATATTCTAAGTGTGGAAAAAGATCTAAGATGAGATGTGCTAAGATTTTAACCATGTTATCTTGTGAATAAATGGTTTCTGATGAGCCAGATGCCAATTTCATTGGCTGAATAATTCTTTAACTAATCATCAACTATTTCATATTTAACCACTTAAATTACTAGAGCCTCTTCACATGCTACAAAATCTAGTATTTTGTTGGAGAGGGGCAATTAAGCCCCCAACATCACCTGTTCTCCAGTTGTATGAGTTGAAATGAGTGTCTAAAGGTGTCATGTCTGTGTTAGACTTAGTCAAAAGTTTTACTTGGTGCTGTTACCAACCTTTAAACAAAATGACCTAGTTATCATTCAGATACTAACACACAGCAGTTATGTCACCTTCATTGCTGAATATCTGGAATTTGGGGTTATATTTCAATCCATTTCTTTTACAATAAGCAGAATTTTCAATGCTAGCAACCTTCAGAATTTCTAAAAGTTAAGTATTCTTCAGACTCAGAGGATTCAGATGAAGGAGCTTTGGGGTATGATGTTAGCAGTCTGCTGAGATTATGAACACTAAGTTGTTACTTTTCTTGGGTTTGCTCATTTTTCTTCCTCCCCTACTACCTGTACTTGTGAACGTCCTTCTCATGGGTATTGACATAAGGGCTAACAAAGTAAATGAAATACTTCAGAAGATTCAGCAAACTTAGTTAATCCAAGATTATTTACATAGCAGGCAGGATGTTTTTATGATCTAAAAGAATTTAAAGGAATGTTTTTGGAAGGTATTATCATTTTGTTGTAAATGTGATATGACCATGTAGGGATTTCAAATGAACAGAAAAAGAAAGATCAAAGATAATATTTCTGAGTTCAGGTTTATTTCCTGGTAACTTATTTTGACTGTAACCATACATATACTAACCACACTTAAGGATAGGCCCCTCATCTAGTACTAGATAGTCAACTCAAAACAAATCCACTGTTTTGTTTGTTTTTGGGGTTTTTTTGTAGTTTTTTTTTTTTTTTCAAATTTGCTGTCTTATATTGCTTTGTTTGGGCATTTTTTTTTTGTCTTGCTGGGTTTCTCATATATTTTTCATTTCTGATTTTGTGCTTTTATAGGTTTAGGTCTGTGTGTGTGTGTGTGTGTGTGTGTGTGTGTTGTTGTCGTCTTGTTCTGTCTCTCTGTTGCAGGTTTTTTCTTATTCTGATTTGTTTTACTTGCCTGTTTGCTTGTTTTCTAGAGAGAGAAAGAAGGGGCATAGACTGGTGTTGGGTTGGTAGAGATGGTCTTAGAGGAACTGGAGGAGTGATTAGACTAGATGATACAAAAAATTATTTTCAATAAAACAAAAAATTCAAAAAAGTAAAGTTAGAATGCAATGTATTAAATTCTATTTTCTGTCTTGCTCACATAGTATCTTGTAGGCGCACTTCAACTTTTTCCTATGTAAGAGGGAAAGGTGCTTTTGAGAAAGGTGTGGACAGCATTGTACTTCAGGACAGGAAGAGTTCTTGTTCAGACACATATTGTAAAGTAAGTCTCTGTGTTCTGATGAACCTCCAATAAATTATTTAGCCACATTCAGAAGCTTT